>OW026523.1:20021769-20706769 GCA_932274085.1 Protocalliphora azurea
TTTTTTATTTTATCCTTTCCAATTTGTTTTAAACAAAATTAACACTCATTTTAATTCACTTTCTCTCACGGCCTATACAAACGATAAAAAATTGTGCTTGTTAGTAAATTTTTGATAGCTATGAGGTGAACAAAATTTTATTAGCTCATAGGGCTAGTCATAGTATAAGACAGGAATGGTAAATGCAATTTTCAATATTGTACTAATATATATATATATATATATATATATATATATATATATATATATATATAAAACAGGATGTGTGTGTATGTACGTAACGTATGGACTCCAAATCGGCTGGGCCGTTTTTTGTCACTAATTGTACCAAAATTACACAAAATTATATTAAATGTGCATTAAATTTTTTCTTATTGTAAAAAGTTTCTGTTATCGATATAGAAAAATAACTGAAATGCTTTTTCTTCGTCAAAAGTTTAACTTAACGATTGAAAGGTACCCTGTATTATGCAGATCTGAGAGCCGAAACACTAGGTACATACGAGTACATCAAAAAAAAAAAAAAAAAAAAAAAAAAAAAATACTATGTTATTCGTAAAAGTTCAAATTTATTAAATAAATTGTAGTAAATAATTCACTGGAGTACTGAAGTATTTTTGAAGAGCGAATTGTATTGGTATAGGGAACTAGTCATAGAATTTTTAATTTCAGGGGGTTAACAGAAACGCTTACAGAAGGCTTAGTGAGTAATAATTAAATTTTGTTATATATTACGAATGCTATTACATGTAAATTGTAATTGAAATTCACTATGAATAAGTTGTTTTAAGAAATAATGACGGTATGATTTTTTAAAATTTTTTTATTATGAATAATTTTTAATCAAGTTGTTGAGCCCAAAGAACTCGATACTTTATATAAATTTTCTATTTTTTGAAATACAAAAAACAAAGAAATAAATAAAATTATGTTTTTAAAAGAAATATTTCTGGGAATATTGAATAAATTTTAATGGTTTAAATTGCGTTATCATTTTACTGTATATATATATATATATTTTGCATTTAATATATATTTTTATATTTTGTTGAATATATATTTTGCTTGAATAAAATTATTTAAATATTTGTATCAAAGTCAGTTTGATCACTTCGGAACTAATCCAGATTCTAATAATTAAAACTGAAAAAGGGTAATCAATAGGTAAATAATTCGGAAAATTACTTTTCAAGTTCTAAAGTAATGTTTGAAATTATCTTGGAAATATTTTTAGTTTTTAATGCTTTTTAGGCACTAGATTTAGACGGATATATACAACGGGCAGACAACTCGTGGACAGTGTCTAGCTAAGAGTCCCTCAGCTTACTGTTGGATACTCACATCCCTGGCTGTAAGGATGTAGAATCTGATGGTAGGACAGGTAGTGTCAGTGATAACCTACAGTCCGGACCAAAGGTGGGTGATATCAATGTGATAGAGGAGATGATCACTGGAGACAAGGTAAGATGGGCGGTAAATTCATTTGAGCCGTATAAGTCAACGGGCCCATATGGCATTTTTTCGGCCATGTTACAGAATGTCAATGATAGGGTCATCTCACTACTCGTGAAGATATTTAGGGAGTGTCTTAAAGTGAGATATATTCCCAGGGGTTGGAGAGAGGGTTGTTTTCATACCCAAAGCGGGGAGGACGACTCACTCGAAGCCCAAGGACTATAGACCGATCAGCCTATCGTCTTTTCTACTCAAGACAATAGAAAGACTGATCGATCTGTATCTGAGGAGTAGTATGGGAACTCAGGGCATCAGCGACGCTCAACACACCTATCTTAAGGCAGGTCTGTTGAGAGTGCCCTGCATAATGTGGTGAGCTTTATAACTGGGTCTGCTGCACAAGGAATACACCTTGACAGCGTTCCTCGACATAGAAGAGGCCTTTAACAACATTAGGATAGAGGCGATTAAGGAATCACTCGTTTCGTTAGGTATTGGTGTATTCCTAATCGAGTGGATCACCCTGATGCTAAGCAACAGGGTTATCAACTCGAGCATGGAAGACACTTGCATAAAGAAGCTTGTGACAAGGGGCACACCGCAAGGGGGGGGGGGGTTCTTTCTCCATTATTGTGGTTTTTGGCAATGAACGTCATATTGAGACAGATCGATGCCATGGGAAGGAAGATCGTAGCCTACGCTGACGAATTCGTGAGAGGTTTGGCTGTGCGAGGCTTATTTAGACTGAAGGAATTGGGATTAATAGGGAGCTTCACAGCGGGGAATGCTAGTATACTTAATGAAGTGAAGTTGAATGGTCAAACATTATCCTCGGCCGCCCAAACGGATTATGTAGGTACTATAATTGACTTCGAGGCTACTCCTGTTATTGAAATCCCTAGTAGGGACCTCTGGATTGGAGCGGAGAAGCTCCATTGAGGGTGTGCTATCCCGGTCACTGCGCTCATAAGGGCTCGGAGTTGGACAAGTCTTTTGAGGAGGTAGTCAGGGCTGATTTGTTGGGTCTTAGGTTCCACACCTTTCTTATTTTTAGCATCTTTCTTTTCAACCTTTTGCTATATTCTACTAGGATTTTTCTCTTTCTTCATTTATCAGCTTTCTCTATTATCTATAAAGGGATCACAATGGACCGAATGGTCTCCGGGTGGAGGCGTGAAGACGCCGCCCTTTTTAACCTAACCTAAGGTCAAATGAACATTTTCTAAAATATGTAATTTCTAATCTACTAGTCCGATTTACATACAAATTTATACAATCGTAGTAAATAATTTTCACGTTTTATGTGTGATGATGCTTTCTTAGCTTAAAATATTCCAAGAATTATTATTTCTCAAATTCAGAATTGTTTACTTTTGCACTCGTGAGGTTTTTTTCTACATAATTTGCAAAAAATCGAATTGGATCCAAGTTTGTTGAATTTTCAGATACGAATAACTCGATAACTATGAAAGTTAATGAGAGAAAATGAAGTAATCTTTGAAATCGGATGTCAAAAAAAAAATATTAGCAAGCGTGAATTTTTATTTAAATCAGACAAATTTACTTGCAAAATAAAAATAAAATTGTTTTACCGTTATTCTGCCGACGTTATTTCTAATGTTAAGAAATGAAAATGTCTTCTTGTAGACGTAGAGTAAGTAGTTGTAACTATAGCTGTATAATGTAATTATAAAGTGATCGCACATCTACAAAAATAAAAATTGCTTATATATTGTTAGTGTAAAACCATCGCACAAAATTTCAAAATGCTATAAAGAATAAAATGAGTAAATGAAGAATTAGAAGATTAAATGCACGAGGTAAAAATTTTACATTGGAATACAAAAACAATTTGACAGCTTCGTGCAGTACGTACATGCAAAAATCGTAAATCAGTTGTACTTACGAGGTCCCTTTCGTATTACACTATGTATTCGGCCATCGAACCAAAATATATAAAATTAAACAAACCAAATACAATTTTAATTGAGACGTAGATCTCTATTTATTAAGAAATGTTACTTCGTATAAGGAACACCTTTTGAAAGTTTGGAATAAAATATAAAGTGTACGTAGTGCTGTTGTCGAAGACAATATTTAGAATGATTATTAAAACTTGGTGGCAAACAATATTTAAGAGACCGTTAAAATACTTCCATCAAAGGGAAGCTAGAATAGATTCTACCGTTATTGAAATTGTAAGCAGCTGTTAGCAAAAAAGGAGCTAGCAATAAATCTAACTTAAACACTATGTATAGCTGCTTAAAAATTAATTAGGGATAAGAATATTGCTAGCTCTAAAAAATGTATGGTTTGTGAATTTATTAACCAATATACAATTACCAAATTTTCAATTAAAAAAAAATTGTCCCAAATTTTCCAAACAAAATTTGTGATGGCATGGTAACAAAAATTATGTGTAAGCTAATATGTAGGAATGATACGTTTTATCCTACGCCCCTTATTTGGAAATAAAAATAAAAAATAAATACATATTTTCCTATTTGTGCGCCGGATGGGAAAAATACAACTACATATTATCATCGAAAATTTTATTAACTCAGGATTATTTTTCGTGAGTTACTAACTTGCAAATAAAATATTAATTCACTGTTTATATGGCAAAATTTTTATATCGCAATATATATATATATATATATACATATGTATATATATATACATATATATATATATATATATATATATATATATATATATATATATATATATATATATATATATATATATATATATATATATATATATATATATATATATATATATATATATGTATATATATATGCGTATAAACGCTATAATAGATGTATATTTCGAAAAAACACAGCTATTCCTAAAATGTCATTTTTCACCACTTAAAAATTTTCAGGTTGCCACAGAATTCGCAAAACACACATTTATATTTTTGTTGTTATCTTAGCGTACGTGCTAAAATTTATTCAGTAAAACTCAGTCATCTATTATCAATTAGTAATTTTTTGTAAACTAATGCAATCGAGTAAAAACTAGTAAAAACTTGTGTAAACGAACGCAAATACATACGTAGTCTTTGGAAAAAAATCGTATTTCTTGTAAGTTCGAAAGAATTTATAAAAGAATAAACAAAATATTTGTTAAATACAATGGAACTTGAAGTAAAAAATGAAGCTGACGATGGTATAGCTGAAATTGAATATGTTAATTACTACATTAAAAAAAATAAAAGTAAGTAAAAAAAAACTGCTGAAAAATTAATTAATAGTACTTTGCTAATGTTTGGAGAAAACTATTGCAGTATGGACAAATAATGAAACAAAGAAGTTAATGAATCTTTATAAGAGTTTAATAGGTGAAGTTGGAGATAGATTCCCATATCTAAAAGATATGTGGGAGGAAATTGCTTCTTACTTCCCTGATAAGACTACCCAGCAATGTATGACCCGCTTAACGACAATGTTAAGAAAAAAGAAAAGAAATAGTCGAAAACTATACTTATCGGAGGCATTAAGCAACACAATGAATTTAGGCTCTAAAGATGGTGTAACAAACCAATTTCGAATTATTAAAGCCCATAATATGGAACCTGATACGGTCGATGTTCCAAATCCCAGCAGAAATTTACAATGTAAGTACTAATATGTAATAAATGTAATATTTTATAAAAATTGTAAAAAATGTATAATAATTTCAGTTTGGTCTGATAGTGAATCAAGGAAATTAATGGACCTCTATAACAGCTTAATAAAAGAAGTAGGAGTATATAAAAGATTCAAACAGAAAAAAGATATGTGGGCCGAAATTTCTACACACTTTCCAAATAAAGATGCAAAGCAATGTGAAACACGATTAATGCGTCTTCGATACAAAACCAACGGAGGCGTAGTATACCTTAGAACCAACAATATAGCGGAAACAAAAAGAAATACATACGATTCGAATATAAAAAATAATATTGGCACTACACTTAAAATCAATAAAGTACAAACAATAGGAAACAATATAACAACAAATGATGTGGAGATGAATGAATGTACCGTACCGAAGAAAAATGAAACTAATTTAGAGGAGAAAAATGAGCTTAGCACAACGGAGAAGAAAGAAAAAACTATACAAGAGACCTTACTGGAGATAACTGCAAAGAAAGAAGAAGCCAAAGAAAGACGTCATAAAGAGAAATTGGAAGCAATTAAACAATTGCAAATTGTATTGGAAAAAATTTATAATAAACTAGATAAATAACAATGAATTAAAAATCAATGAATCTTTGTGCGGTTGCTATAGACGTTACCTATTTTCATCAGGTTTACTCACAGATACATGAGTTCACGTGGTAATGAACTTGTTCATTTTTAAGTGAGGCATGTATGATTTTAACTTTAGGGAAACAAATTGTCATTAAAATGACTGCTTAAAACCGATGAAAGTTTGATGATCCGACTACGTTTTTGCATTGGTGAGCATACTAATAAATCCCAGCAAAAATAAACTGAAGCGGTTCAAAGTAGTTGCCATTGTCAGGACTTCTAAATCAATAGTACAATTAAATTTATTCTGAATGTCGTTTTAAATTCGAAATTATTCGTTATAATAGAAGTGATTAAAATCAACATTCAAAAATATAATTATACTTTTTTTGGCCAAACCCAAAATTTAAAAATAAAAATTTGTTCAAAAAATCCCCAACTTATATTATGTTCACACACATTAGTTTTTGACTTGTTTTTTTTTTGAAAAACTCAATAAGTTTAAACATGACTGTTCACATATTATTTTATTGAGTTTTTCCTTTTGAATTGTTTTTCGTATTTTTCGTATATTTTCAAAATTTTTGATTTAAATCAATATTTTGCACACAAACACTTTCTATTTTAAAAAACAAATTTTTAAAATAAATAAAATTCATGAACAAATATAAATTTCATTCTAAATTTTTAATTTTTTGTTTTTAAACTGTTTGACAATTTTCACAAATTCTTTTTTCCACAAATTTCTATGTATGTACTAAAAATATCGAAAATTTCTTCCCTGTATGGAAACTTAGTATGTTTTTTATGTGTTAAATAATTAAACAACTCAAATCGAGATGTTTTTTGGCTTTGAAATATATAAAAAAAGAAATCAATTTATTTGTGTTTTTTTTGAGAAAACGACTCATTTTTAAAAAAAACCTTTATATGTGAATATAGCATTAACAAAAAAAAAAAAAAAAAAAAAAAAAGAGGTTTTATCATTCAAAATAATTATTTTTTTGCTTTTATCAAGTATTTATTCTTTCCATCTAATCCATTATAATTTTTGAAGAATATTTTTACATAAATACATATGTATTTCAAAAATAAGTACACAATATATGTATTAAACTTCAGATTCTCCATATGAATCGAAATAATTTGTACTATACATAACTTTTGAATTAAAATTATTCAACATGTCGGCTTATATTCCTACCAACAGACTTTATTAATACTAACATATTACTGGCCAAGGTATTATCTAGGGGAGACATTTGTGCAAAACTTTTGTTTTATTATTGTTTATATTTCATTTATAAAAATGAAAAATTCTTGAAATATATATTAGGCTCTCTTTGTGGGATGTATATTTATGATATGTTCACATATAAAGGTTTTTTGAAAAACGAGTCGTTTTCTCAGAAAAACATAAATAAATTGATTTGTTTTTTTCATATATTTCAAAGCCAAGAAACATTTCGATTCGAACCGTGTGATTGTTTAATACACAAAAAACATACTGAATTTCCATACTCTTGACTCCATGCTCCATACTCCAGGCTCCTGACTGCCTATAGTTTTCATATTTGTTTTTTTTTTAACCAATTCAAAGTAAGTTTGGCGATTTTTTGCGATTTCTGATTTGCAAATTTGGCGACTGAAGCTCAAAAATCTGACAACCCTGCTGGAAAGTACGCGTGTAAAATTTCAAGCTGGATACACATTTCTTAGTTTAGAAGTTATGAAGCAAAATATGGGAGGTAGGTTAAGAAGGGTTGTACAAGCTTCAATATATTAAACATGTATATCCACACGGAGACCTATAGGCCCATTGTGAGTCTCTTCGGAAGAGTGACACGATAGAGGGAGGAACAAAAGAAAGAGTTCAGAAATAGATGATTAAAAAAGTGAGACTATAAGAAGAGAGATAGATATAAAGAGAAGTCGACTGCCCAACCACGTATGCTCCAATCCAACGACAGTTTCTTAGCCAGTCTATTCCTAAAACGAATCCTATCAAATTTCCTAGATTGATCCCGGAAACAAGCTCTAATCCGTCGATGAAACAACTGCCTAACCATTTCTGCCTACTTAGTTGTAGATACGGACAGCGACCTACAATATGTTCCATTGTTTCTATTTCCTCATCATCCTCACACATCCTGCAAAGACCTGAAGAACTTATAACCCAATTGCATGCCATTTTCCTTATAGGGCAATGATCTGTCATATATCTTTTATGATTTTCAGGTTTCTCTTTTTCATGCCTAGTAGTAGATTTATATCTGACATACCAAGTTTCGGACCTAAGCCAGGATTTCTGCCTGGAACACACTAAAACTATTCAGGAGCCTATGCGATTTCCTGATGTCTTCTTCTAGAAAATAGATGCCTGCATCCGTCCCTATATCCATTTTGGATCTATCAGTAAAGACCGATACTCCACTAAATAGTTTCCCCTAAGTCAATCTCAGAGCCCTTGTAATCCGTGGAGTCCGAAAGAGAATTTGGCCAATGAAATTGATATCGTTTAGAAGTTTGGAATGTCCTGCTCTGATTGATCCCATTAGTTTCCCTAATGTCTTAAAAAAAAGACGATAGGCTAATTGATCTAAAATGCTTGAATTTCGAGTGGCTTGTCCCTCCAACTCCTTGAAATATATCCCGCCACGAGACACAATCTGAATAGCTCCATTCGCTTGAATCTGAACAGCTCATTTACATAGTCGATCGACTCACAATAGTTTCTCCATGAGTCCCTCTTAGCTTTCTTTATGTCTCCCTTATACCTATTGAAACCTTTCCTGTAGTTATTCCAACCATCATTTCTGTGTGTTAGTTTGGCTCTATTGGTCCACAATTTCGGCTGCTCCCTCCTACCAGAAATACCCTCCAGTTCTACACGTCAGAGTATATCTTCAACCTCCCTATCTTTAGTTCTGAATATTGGCATATTGCCCTTATTATAGATAAAAAGATTTTTAGTAGTTTATAATCAAATACTGACTCAGCTCTTTTATTAATGTCAGCGCTGTCCCATTGGATGTGGTGAGCGTTGGCATCGCAACCAAGTACCAGGATTATGCCTTTTGTTTTTGTGTACTCTGCTAGATTCTGTACCATGTTTGCTAGTGGGTTGGCCGCTTCATATGGCATATAGACTGAAGCGAGTGCCGGTTTTTTCTCTTTCCTCTCTTTGTACGACCGTTAGGTCTCCGTTACTAAAATAATGACAAATCATAAATTTTAAGTCATTCTCTGCCAATATATACGTTCTTACCTTATTCTCCGTGGATAGTACGAATAGTGTATATCCCGTGGCACTTAATCTACATACCAGGGCTTCCGGGAATCAATGAGATACGCTGTTAATTCTATTGAGGCAGCTACGCAGTGATGCACGTTAAATTGCACCACTAGCAGCCTCTTTGGTATTATTAGTTTTGGGATACCGGAACCTGATAATACTTAAACCAAAATTGACAGCTGCCCCACCGATTACAGTTTCTTGAGGGACTCCTGGTCTATTGCAAACCGGAATTCCCTGCCGAGGTTGTCTTTACAAGTCGGAGAAGCTCTCAACTTCCATTGACTTGTAACCATACCTTCGTTCTGGTTGGACAATACCGTCAGTATAGTTTTCCCCGGTTTAATGGGTAGTAGAATCCATACTGCCACTATCGGCCTTAAGACCAACTCAGGCGCGAATATCACTTCAAGCTTCGCATCTTGACAAAGGTTGCCGCACTTGCCAATTGCAGTCTTAAGAAAATCAATCGATTTCTCGTTACCACAATTAACAGTCTTGACTCCTTTTGACCAGTCCGGCTTATGACCAGCCTTTTTCGACAAATCCACCCCTCTTAACGGACTCCTTTTGGAGACTCCTTAGAGAGTTGGAAATGGTGTAACCAACTCCTTTCTTACTTGTAGAGGACTGGTCGTCCCCTGGCCTCGCTACTTTAATGATTTCCTTGTGGGATTTATTAATGCTGCCGTATGGTGTACGACCAGCTCTCTGATTATCAATGATAGGTTGCTTGCCAGTTGCACCTTTCGTTCTGATGATTTGATCGGTTTCTCTGGCTCGCTACAATCACTGCTTCTGTTTTTGGACCCAGACGCGGCCATTGACATGATTCCTGTACTCTTATGATTACTTTCCGGAACGGCGTCAACAATCGCAATGGTAGATTCAAAGATTCTTTCGAATCTAGCCACGTTCTTTCTGTACATCTCGATAAGGTGCTTATCCTTACCATTGAATAGCGACAAGTCTTTCTTAGCCATCTTGTTAAGATGGTTCTGATGCTATTCTTCACCTCCTCCTCTTTTGTTCGGCTGATGACGACGGTCGTTGTACTGCGTCTTGCCGAAATAATTTTGAGCCTGTCGGTTCGATATCCCTTTCAGACTTCGCTTCGGATGCTAAATAATCCTTATCTTGGTCCTAAGTATGACATTATGAATTCCTATAAGGTCAGAGTCAGTGCCCAAACTCCTACTGAATCCTCCTTCACCTTCTCTACATCCTTAATTAATTCTTTTTTGTGACTAATATTGGTCTCACGAAAAAGCCCTGAAAAACTGTAATGCGGTACAGTTAGGCGACAGCTACACACTTATCCAATGCGAGAATGAGAAGCAAAATTATCCAAGGCCAAACAACAACGTAATTTTATTTTCGATTTAATTTTATTAAATGGCGAATAAACACTTTACAAAAGGCCATAAGAATTACCAATAAGTTACATATTCATCATTTTTATGCATATATCATCAAACTTAAACGATACTATTTGATTTTCATAATAGGCCGACACATTAATGTAATTTTTATTAATTTCTTTTTAATTAATTATTTTATCATAAATAAAAAAAATTGTAAAAAAATCATAAAAACTGTATCAACATATAGAAAACCTAATTTTTATTGTTAACGATTTCAAGTAGTCAGTCAATTTAACGATTTATTCTTAAAATTTATCTGGCCACTATGCCACGATCCCTGAATATGAGGCCATAATTAGAATACTTAGTTTACGTAAAAAATAAATATCACATATAAGGTTTTTAGGAATGCTAATTAGATTCTGTAAAAAATTCAAAACTTAAAATCACGGATCCAATATGGCGGTCAAAATTTTTGTTTATTATTTGAGGAAATTTTAAACAATTGCATTGACAGATCTGTGGTCGCTGAATATGAATATAGTATCGAGCGGGGGAAATATTCGACTGACTTAGAGGGTCATACGTCTGTAAGTGGTTTAGTTCGGTAAGACACGGTAATACGTGACGTGACAACCGTCATTATATGTAGAACTAAAGAGGAAAAGGCTCGGAGTGGCGCAAGAACCTCTAATATATCTTCATAAGATAGCGATCTATGCAGGAGCAGTAATTTATTCATATTATTTGAAGAAGTAAATCTATTATTTTTCTTACAGATGATAAATTTATTTGAATTAAGCATAATAGAATGTATTAAAGTGAATTGATACTTAATAAATTATGAAATTCCCACTTATATTTATCTACTTTAAGTTTTTTGTCGATGGAGCGCACCCGAGTGGCACAACATATAAGTTATTAAATCCCATTCGAAAATTTTACCGCCGCCATTTTAGTTCAATTTGCGCCGCCGCCGCCGATTAAAAAGTGCCGCTGCGCTGCCGAAAACTTTTCCCCAACTTGTTTCTTTGCAGTGGAGAGTATACCTGGACAGTAAGTTATCTTGAAAACACTCATTAACTCTATATGGAAGAAATAGGGTCCCAACCCGATAGTTGTGTATAGGATATTCGGTCTGGTGGGAGGCATTAAGGAAAGGAACGTATAGGAATCTTCTCTATAAAGTTCAAAGATGAGCTTCAATTGGCATTCCAATTGATGAGTTCGTGAGAAGTATGGCTGCACGGAGTTTATTTAGACTGAAGGAATTGGGATTAGTAGGGAGCTTCAGAGCGGGTCATGCTAGCATACTTAACGAAGTTGAATTTGGTGGTCAGACACTATCCATGGGTGTCCTTACGGATTATGTCGGGACTACGATTGACTTCGGGGCTACTCCCGTTATTGAAATCCCTAGCAGGGACTTCTGGGCTGGGGTGGAAAAGCTATATGGAGGTTGGGCTGTCTTTAAGGATGACTCGAAGATGGAAATAGCCATAGGCGGGGGTCTACTTTATGGGAACGGATATCAGACGGTCTTATAGACTATTGGATAGTTGCAGTGTTCTCCAGGCAGAAATTCTTGATATTTACAAGGCCTTAGAATTATTAGAGAAAAACGTTAAAAGGTATTCTGAGGTAACTATTAATGTGGATAGTCAGCCAGCACTATGGGCAATGACAAGTTATTTTGTCAGGTTCAAGCTCGTGCTCGAGTGTAGGAAGGAATTGAGAAGGCTAATGAATACTTACAGGATAAAACTGTTGGGTACCTGGCACTGCGACATTCTTGGCAATGAAATAGCTGATGAGCTAGCTCGAAGTGGTTCTGAACTGGATAGGTTTTTTGCGGAGTTTCAATAGAGTCTTA
This sequence comes from Protocalliphora azurea, assembly GCA_932274085.1. Taxonomy (NCBI): domain Eukaryota; kingdom Metazoa; phylum Arthropoda; class Insecta; order Diptera; family Calliphoridae; genus Protocalliphora; species Protocalliphora azurea. Next base: position 20,033,998 of record OW026523.1, read on the forward strand.
TATATAGGGCTATAAGGGAATGAACTTTAGACAGAACGAATCATGCAAGGAAGAATAGAGCGAATCATGCAGAGTATCTAGATCGTTATGGCATAGTCTGAAACTAGCAGATTCAAAATAACATCTGGGCATAAGTCGGAGAAGTCTAAGCGTCATTGTGGATACGATTACTGGTCATTCCTTAATAGGGAATGTAACTAATAAGTGGAACATGATCACTTCAGATTTCTGTATAATGTGTGAGGATGTGGAGGAGCTGGAGAAAATAGAGCAAGTTTGAAAGTCATACGCTTTCCCAATTTTCCAAATTTTTCCAATTGTTTTTTGATTTTCCTAAGGTTGAAGGGCTCTTTTTAGTTAAAGAGCTATAGCTTACGAATCCACCAGTATTATTATTATGTAATTGCCTTATAATGTCACAAGTTTTTAACTTCAGACCATTTTCGAACAAGTTTTTGAGTATTTATGATTTATATCCACTATTTATAATAAATAAAAAAATTCAACAAAAATATATTTTGATTATTAAAAATATAAAGTCTCTGGATTACAAATCTGTATACATTTTTTCCCTCCGCCTGAATTGGACTTTTTGCCAAAAAATCGGACTTGTGGTCCAAAGTCCTATGTAATATACGTATATTTTGGCCTATAAGGTTTTGTAATTAATTTAAAAGGAGAAAAAAAAACAAGTAAGAAAGATTAAGTCGGTCAAGCCCATATGATACCCCACACCATTGTGTATGTCCATCAAAATTCACGGAGGGACATGTGGACAATTGTGGACCGATACTTTTACTAAGTGTAAAATAAAATATACGAATACAGAATATTACGTTAATACTAACGTTTATATGAATTTATGCACTTTAGGGTGATTCCAGCAAGTGGGCTTTATGGTGGGCTATGGTAAATTATGGAGCGATCCTCATAAAATTTGTCATGTGATTTCTACTTATATGGGCTTTATGGTGGGCTATGGTAAATTATGGAGCGATCCTCATAAAATTTGTCATGTGATTTCTACTTATATAAAACTTATTTATGTCGAATATAAACCTGATACTAACATGTGTATGTGATTTATGCACGTTAAAATGAATTTCGGAAGGGGGTTTTATATGGGAGCTATGGTCAATTATGGACCGATCTTCTTGAAATTTGGCACAAAGATTAATACTTATGCAAAACTTCCTTACAGTAAAATATTGCTATATTTAAGGCTATTATGATCGTCAAACCCCTATTCCAAGAGGACATTTGTATGGGGACTAGATGAAATAATGGACCGATCATAACCAATTTCAATAGGCTTCGTCCTTGTGCCAAATTTCATTGAATTGTCTTCAAAATTGCGACCTGTACCTTGTGCACAAGGTTTACATGGACAGCCAGCCAGTCAGACGGACGGACATCGATCGACTTAAAACACAAACGCATAATACCTCAACCACCTATAACGGTGTAGGGTATAAAAACGAATTAAAGCCTCAGTAGTCTATGTGGAAGGTAACATAGATATATCGTCAAGTCCCCAGTAAATTTTTGAAAATTATCCAAAACGTAAAAACGTATCCTCTTATGACAGCAAGGGAAATTTTTTTTCTTGAATTTTCTTTGTCATACTTTTGTTGAATTTTTTAATTTTTTAAAAGAATTTTCATTAATTTATTTGCTTTTAAAATTTTAATTGTAACATAGAAACATAAGAAATTATATTTTCTACAGAAAATATACAACGTAAAGATACCTTACATAAAAGGATTATAAAATAAAGGATTATTACATAGTAATATATAAATACATACATATTTAAATTTTGGCCTTGAAGGCTTTGTATTACTATGCTGAATAAATAAATAAAATAAAAAGAAATCAATTTTATTTTTCAAAAATTAAAACATTACAGTCGACACAAAATTTTACGATACTTCGAAACTAAAGGGGCAAAGAAAATTCAAGAAACAAAAATTTTCCGTGCGGTTATAAGAGGTAGGAGGATAAATGGATACGTTTTTATGTTTTGAATAACTTTTATAAATTTACAGGGAACTTTACGATGTATCTATGTTACCTTACGCATAGACTACTGAGGCCTTAATTCTACTTTTTTTTGGGATTTAAAATTTAAATGGCGTAGCTTCTGCTAACATATTGCCAGGGTATACATCCAAAAGAAGCTTCCTTCGCAAATCATCTACTCGATCTACACCTTCGAGTAGAAAGCTAGTGTTCCCGAATTCAGCTCCCTGAGTTTAATGGTCTCCACCAAAATCAATCTGTTTTGTGTGGTACTGCACCAAATCCAAACTTATAAGAGCAAGGTTAGCAAAATCGATTGCATGTGACAAATGTAAGCCACGAAAAACCGCAATAAGATACAGTTAGACGACAACAAACACTTAGTCAATGCGGGAGTGAGACTCAAAATTCTCGAAGGCCAAACAACAAAAAAACCCCGCCTGACTGTACTTAAAAAATAATTACGGTGACGCGAGAGTTGTTCCCCAACCTAGAGCTACTTTGTGACTGCCATTATTCTACCTTAAGTTTTAGTTTTAATTTTCGTAAGAAAAAGTCGAATGTAAATATTAGCCACATCAAAGTAAACTTGCCAGAACTCTCGAATTTGTTTCTTTTGTGTTGCGACAACTTCTTCTGTAAAATTATGAAGTGTTGATGGCTCTTTTGTAGTTCAGGTGATGATATGTAATTTGTTATTACAATGTATTTTAATAAGGACAATAAAATTGAGCTTACATATTAACTATTAATAGCAGATCAAATGCTGGTAAAACAATTGTTAATCGGAATTAATAATGTATAAGAAAAATTAAATTGATTAGATGATTTATTAAATTGATTAGATAATGTATTATTAATTTTATTTTAAGATCAAAATATGTATTTATATAAATAGATTATAATAAAATATATATCGTGTATGTAGATCTTAAGACTGATTTTGAAAAAAATGGTACTTTTGCTATTTATTCATTCATCTGTAATAAAGAATTTATTGTAGAGTCCTTATTTCCTCTATGTACTTCATATAATGTTTTAACAACTTCCGCATCAATATTCGGAAACATTTCCTGTATTTGTTTTAAATCTACTTCGGATATTACGGGTGGAAGAGTTGGTGTTTGCGGAACAACTGGTTGTTGTGGTGTAACAAAAATTGGCATAGGTCGCCCAGGTGGTACCATAATCATTTGTGCAGGAGCTTGAATAGTTGGGTACATATAAGGTTGATTTGAAAAACTTAAAACAATATCAATAGCGCCTTCAAGGCCTTCGCCCTGCTTGCCACTTAAAGGATACCATTCTTCATGAGTTTCTCCTGCAAAAACTCTTTCAGGTATTTTAATTTCGCACCAAGCAATTAGCTCATCCATTTTGAAACTACACTCATCATAGATTTCAACATAGAGAGAATTTACTCCAATAGGTAGTTGACTTTGTATGATACGATTCCATCTAGGATTCTTACCACCATTCGGATCAGTTTGAGTTTCGTAAACATAATGACCCAAACGAATCCGTACATACGGATCCATCCTTGTCAGACCATAGTTTCTATTAAGTTTGGCTTGGGCACATGTTATACTTAGACGACCAACATGATTCCGAGCCGCAACTTGAGGAAGAGTTTGTCGATACAAAGCCATAGAAGTTTGGGCATCAATATTTTGTATTACATCGGACAAAGTGTTTAAACGTAAAAAATCATCTGGTAATGGTCCAACCATTGCTTTTTTCCAGCGATTTTGAGATGTATTCACCATTTTTTATAACAATTTTTGCCAGATTACAATCGTCTGGAATTTTTTTAAATTTTACAATTTAACTATGTATTACTAATAAATAATACAAATATTTGACCAGCTTTAAGTGTCTTATGATTTCGTGATATTTAATAAAAGCCGAAGAATAAAATACAGTGACGGGACAAAGAAATCGATTTTCTTAATATAGGCTTTGTTAGTTGAACGTAATGCAACGTTTTCCTTATAAGACGTAACGGCGTCTGTACAACATTGCAATTTTATATCCACGAATCATAAATTTTTCCATTACTATTTATATGATTGCAAAGTCTAAAGTATCAATTAAAAGCTCTTGAATGGGCATTTATAAAAAGCAAACAATTTTTTAAAAGTTTCATTAACCCAACATTTTTTTCTTAATAGCCAGCGTTGGGCTTAACCCTGTGGAACCCTGCTTTGTATTACATTATTGAATAAATAAATAAATAAAATATTCAAAATCGGCTTCACTCACATAATTTTTCCTTTTCACCCAATTTTTTTAATTTTTTTTATATGAGTTTCTTAGGAATTTTGTTTTTCAAAGATCTATGACTTTCAAACTATTCAATTGCACTCAAAATGTTTACATCAATATTTATATTTAAAAAATAAATATTTAATAAAGTCAATATCAATATTTTTAAAAAAGTCGGAATTAAATTAGAACATAAAAAATATTCCCAAGTATGTGCACAATAGACCCTTACGTTAAATTAACGAAACAATAACATAACAACAACGTTAGGCTAACCAGACCTTAAATATGACTACTGAAAATCAAACGGTATTACCTCGTTGCAGGGAGTTTATACTTGATAATTTTTTAACGACAAACCTGTTTCACATATTTTATTTTATTTATTCAATATAGTAGCGTCAAGTCTATATTAGACAAACTTTTATCAAGACAAACGTCAAATTTTTATCAGGATAAAAAATTGTCTAATGTAGAATGAATTTGTCAGTATTATTGCAGCGTTAAAACAAAATTGTCAGCGCTCGAGCTTTGACAACTTTGTCTTGACGTTGCTTGGTAAAGACACCACTTTGGTTATTGTTGGTACTTTTTAAAGTTTTTATTATGACATACGTTTTCCCCTACAATTGATAGAGATTGACAGAGATAAAAAACTAAAATTTAACGTTATTCTTACTAAAAATTTCTCATGTATAGACTCTACGTAATACAAAGCATGGCCAAAATATAAATATGTAATACTTAGTATTAAAAATTTTAATTAGTTAACAATTATAACTAATAACAAATGTATACATATATGTGTAAAATATATGTATAATACTGTTAAAAATTAATAACATTAAAACAAAACGTTAATAACATAATTGCCTCCCCAGCTATAATGCATAAGACATAATGTTTGTATAGACTCAATTAATTGTCAGTTTTCAATCTCTAACAATTTTTGCTTGATTATGAACGTCATTCTAAATCGTTATTTTGCGTAAATTATTACATTATATGTACGAATTCTCCTATAGCTAAAAAAAAATTTGAAAAATAATTTGTAATTATGCCATTTTATTACAACTTAAGATACATAATTTTAGGTGTAGACATCTAGAGAAATAGCTATTACAAACAAACAACGCAACATTCAATGTGTATTAAAAGGGTAACATTTTGCCCTGCATTTGTGCTGCCACCAATTTTAAAATTATGAAATCTTGAAACTATAAGTACTAAAAATTACAACTGTAAGTGACAAAAGTTCAATTTGCAACCCCTCCTTCTTCCATTTTCGTTTTGCACATCTTGCATTTTTTGCCTGAATAATAATAAAAATAGTATATAAAATAAGAAAACATTGTTATAAATTAAATAACTATTTTGTTTTTGAGTTATATAGCAACCAGCGTATCAGTTAATTGCAACAGAAATAGTACAATTTCTCGTCACTCTCATAAACTGCACTTCGCAGCACTAATTGCATTTTAATAATTTTGCACTTTTTTACATTTCGTAGAAACAATGAATATTAAGACTGAATACGAAGCAGAAATTGGTCCAACGGAAATGGTATTTGAAACAGTTAATTTACCAATTCCTTCAAAGACAATCTCTTTATGGTCACAACCAGAAACAAAGCAGTTACTGGAACTTTATAAAAGTCTAATAAACGAAGTTGGTCCACAGAAAAGGCTAATGCGTAAAAAAGATATGTGGTTAGAAATTTCCACACACTTTCCACATAAAACTCCAAAACAATGTGAGGAGCGATTTAAGACGGTGCTTAAACGGAAGAAAAACAAATTTGGAAAAGTCTATATATCGGAAGCAAGAAGAAAAACTATTGATATAGATGCAAAAGAAGATTTTGAAAATACATTTCAAATAATCAGAAGACCTAAAATCGATTACAATAAAGAGGAATATCTAACTCCCTTCAAAAGTGTTTCAGGTAAATTACAATGCAAATAATGTAAATTTGTCCTACAATGTTTACCAAAATACTTGCAGTATGGTCGAATAATGAAACAAAGCAACTAATGGAACTTTATAGGCATCTGATATGCGAAGTTGGTCCACAAAAAAGATATCAGCATAAGAAGGACATGTGGGCCGAAATATCTTCACACTTTTCTGATAAGAGTCCTAAGCAGTGTGAACAGCGATACAATACGGTGCTTAAAAGAAAGCATAAAGTTTTTACATCAAAGGAAAGAAGAAAAATGGTTGATTTTAAAGCAAAATATCGGTTTAATTCTTTTCAAATCAAGAGAGCTTCTACTATAGAAAATGATATAAATTCGGATGATACTGAGATGGAAGAGCTCACCATACAGGAGAGATTTAACGCACAACTAAACAAAGATTCTAACACACATGATAATGTGGAACCTGTTTTAAAAGAAAATGAAACAATCATCACACAAGCGAAAAAGGATCTCACCTTACATGAGATATTGTTGGATATAGCAGCAAAACGGGAAGAAGGAAAAGAAAGGCGACATAGAGAAAAGTTAGAAGCTATTAATAAAATGCAAAATATATTACAACAACTTTTGGACCTCAAAAAGAACCAGCAGAATTAAATAGCCCGCTAAGATTTATTTAAAAATTAGTACAAATAAAAATACTATTATCTTTAAGATGTAGTTTTAAACAAAATATGTTTTAGTTCATATCTTTTCATTAGTCCTAAGTCTGTTAGAAAATCTTCGCTTTTAATAGCAGTCAATGAACTAGGATAAAGTCGATCAGACACATCCGTATAAATTTGATCATTATGGAAGTCTTGTCTATCAATACAGATATTATGAAGAATGCAACATGCAACAATAAAATCAGACATCATTTCGACTGTTTGGCAATTTTTTATACATTTTAACTGTCGAAAACGACTTCTTAAAACACCAAATGCATTTTTTATCTTGACGTGAGTTCGATAAAGCTTTATGTTGAAATGTTTTTCACATTCATCTAAATTATCTTCATTAGTATACGGCGTCATAAGGTATTCGCGTAAAGGACATTTTTCATTTCCCAGCAAATGATATTTGGGAAAGCATAATTTTGGCAAATCTTTTTCCATAAATGAGTCAGTTATTTCTGCGGGAACACCAGTTTTCACATTCAAAAATTTCAATTTTGAGTCACATATTCCTCGCAGATATACATAAGAACCTCCGCATTCTTGGGATAGTTTATGTAATCTTACGGGAAAATAACTTTCAGCGACACAACCCAAAACATTGGGAAATCCTGCCACCTGAAAAGAGAAATTATTTTATCAACAGATCAATGAGTATGAGGGAATACCCAACCTTTTCAAAATCTTTAGCGGCTATTTCTTTGTCATTGCTTGTATTGGGAAACTTGATGTTTTCGGAAGCCAATTCGTCTAAAAGAAATTTTAAAACATTCTTGAAGGACTTCTGCATATATGATAAAGATATGCTAAAAAGTTCAGCAACGTCTCGCAGAGTGGTTCCATTGCCACAAAACCTAAAACATAAAGCACGAGATTTAATAATGGCTTGTGTAGTTTTTCTATGGGTACAAAAATGACAAAGGAGTAATATGTACAAAATGAATTATTGAGAAACTTTGACCCTGCCTTAAGATTATTAGCATGACATTGTTTATTCATAGTTACCACAAAAATGATAGTATATTTGTTTCCACAATTGATTTATTACTACTTTCCCGATAAGAACTATTAACAGACCATAAGGAATACTTTTCCATCAAATATATTGCAGTATCTCGACTAAATTGGAATTTTTGTTTAAACTATAAAGAATATATGTATATGTATTTTTTAGAAATAAAAAAATTTAATTACATTAATTTGCCTACCTCACTTTCAGAGATTGAATTCATTAATTTATTAACAAACTCCTTTGCTTTCAATTCCAGGTTGTCTTCTGTTAATAATTCAACAATTTCTCTATTATCACCCGAGTTTCTTGCCGGATGTTGTGTATTTTTGTCAGTCAAAATTTTTTCTATTTTTTGAACTTCACTCAAGTTGTCTACTTCTTGTTGTGGAGTTTTGTTTTTTAATCCTGCATCGATTTCTAGATTATTTGTTGATTTTTCAGTTTGTCGTTGTTGATTTATTTCACTTAGAACAGCGAAAATTTCATCATCTTCATCCGAAGATGATGAGGAATACATTAAGTCCTCAACTAGTTTTTGAGCATATAAAAGTGTAATTTCTTCCATTTTAAGTAAATTCTTAACAATTAAATAAAATTTCCAATCAATAAACGCTGTTGTCAGGAGCAAAAACTGAAATTATCTGTTGAGATGAGTTTAAGGGCAACATAAGCAATTCTTTAGGGGCAACATTTTGCAAGGTTGACTTTTTTATTGAATAGGAAGTTTGTGGTAATGTATTTGTGCAAACCTCGGCTTTTATATTACGCATAAACCATGATCACCGTAACTGTTGATTTTTAGATAATTTTGATACTGATTCTGTAGTTTTTTTACTTGTAATCGCAGTAATACAAAAAATTTTGTCCGCTCGTTCGTAGTCAACAAGTTATTGGTCTTTAAAAATTCGATATATTTTTCTAAATATCCATACACATTATCTCCTTGGGAGTAAAATTGACATTTTGCATCGATATAGCGAAAAAAATTTATGTTGGAAAAGTTCAAGCCCGACCTACAAAGAAATATCTTTATTAACGTTAAAAAATATTTCAATTTTAATTGTTTTGGTAATGTTGATTTGTTCCAAAGCATCAACACAATGATAAGTGAAAATTTAGTACTTATATTTGTATAATTTTTAAATTTGCAAATTTTGTTTGTACTATTATTTATGAAATTTTTTAAATTCTGGTTTTCATATTATATAATTAAACAATTAATTAACAAAAAAAAAACAATTTATAAACTTTATTACAAAAGTCTTTTTACAGCAATGTGTTTTGGATTAAAGAGTACATATTTGATGTAGAGTTGAAATTTTTAGTACTAAATTTTTGTAAATTTCATACAAGGTGGCAGCGCCATAACATAAAACATATGTTTTTTGTTTATTTTCTTGAAAATTTTGCAATTCCAGTTTAATAATTTCGCAGCAAAATTGCAATTTTTGTAAGTGTAAACAAATCGGAAGTAAATCAGACCCCAATTTATACCCCGGTAATCTTAATTTATGTCCAAATAATAAATTTTAGGACATGTACTCTAAGCGAAGGGAAGGAAAAGTTTGTATATCAATTACTAGATGCATGTGTATTAATTTAAATACATAAAGGAAAAAAGATGGAGCTCGAGTCAGACAAAGATACTCTAATTTTATTGGAAGAAATTCAAAATAAAATGGATTTCGAAACAGTTGATGCTATCACACCCTTCAGAAAAGATAATGGTAATTACAAACAAAATCATATTATATATAGATCGCTAAATATGTATTAATTTAAATATAGGAAAAAAGGTGGAACCTGAATCAGATGATGATGCTCTAATTTTATTGGAAGAAATTCAAAATGAAATGGAATTCGAGACAGTTGATGCTATTACACCGTACAGAAGAGATAATGGTAATAACCAGTAAAAGAATAATTGTACAGGTCGCACGTTAACGACAAGAGCATCATAATTCCAATAATTTTCAAATAATTCTAATAATAATAATAATAAAACGATTTTAGTCAGGTGTTAGTTTCCTTTAACTCTTGTCGCAAACGTGGAATATGTTCACAAGTATTCTATTAAAATTCCATTTACAGTCTGGACAAATAGTGAAACCAAACAGCTAATGGAACTTTATAAAGGTTTAATAGGCAAAGTTGGTTTTAAATTTCTGCATAAAAAAGATATGTGGGCTGAAATTTCTACACACTTTCCATATAAGAATGCAAAACAATGTGAACAGCGATATAATACTGTGCTTAAAAGGAAGAAAAAGGGACTAACAAAGGTCTATATTTCGGAGGCAAGAAGAAAAACGATTGATTGTGCTCAAAATACACTTAAAATTAACAGAACACATAACAGAATTGTAAAAAAGAAAGATAAAATTGTAAATAATACAGAGAAGAGAAATCTTACCATACAGGAGACCTTGCTGGAGATAGCATTAAAGAGAGAAGAAGCTAAAGAAAGACGTCACCGAGAAAAAATGGAATCTATTAAAAAAATGCAAAACATATTGCAAGAAATTTTGGATCGTAAAAATAAATAATAAAAGAAAGATAATAAAGACGATTTTAGTCTCAAGTTTTTTTTTAATAAAAAAGGGTCAACAAAAATTACCTTTAACCTTTATATACTAAAAATAAAATAAATATGTATTTTTTTATTTAAAATGATAATTTTAAAACATATTTTTTATATATTTTACCCAAGGCGAATTCAAGCAGGTGACCTCACATAATAGCTGATTATTATTATTTTATGTAGCTTAGAACTGTCAAACTCCATATAAGCACAATTTTTTGCTTATCCTCTGAAATGTCAAATACCATGTATAAAAAAATTATAATTCGATGTATTTTTAATTTTGTAGAACTGCTGCCACCTGTTTCATTTCGCCATGTGCACATGCACAACTCTTTGCTATTAGCTCCCATGCCCTCTGCCGCACACATTTTGGATGGTGATGAATCACTTGGGCCTGACCCTTCCAATATCTATACTCGCCTTTGTCAATTACCATCTGCTAAAGGATTTATCTGACTCGACTTGTGGGGTAATGAAATGAAAACTGAAATTATTTCCAATCATGGCTGTATGGATTGTATAGAAGATATCCTCGAAAATGTACGTGATATTTATACTAGTGCAGTTTTGCTTTTGTTACTGTTTCATCTTTTTATACCCCACATCACCATAGGTGGTTGCGGTATTTTGAGTTTGTGCTGATGTTGGTAATGCACAGAAAAAATCATCCAACACCCACCTTAAAGTATACCAATCGACTCAGAATAACTTTTTAATCTGTCTGTCCATGTAAACTTTTGCACAAAGTACAGGTCGCAATTTTGAAGATAATTCAATGAAATTTGACACGTTGGACTTTCATGGTACAAGGACGAAGCCTATTAAAATTGGTTATGATCGGTCCATTATTTTACCTAGCCCCCATACAAATGTCCTCCGGAATAGGGGTTTAACGATCATAAATGCCTTAAATATTGCAATATTTTAATGAAATTCGGTTCATAATTGACCATAGCTCCCATATTAAAACCCTCTTTCGAAAATGACTTTAACGTGCATAAATTTATATTCGACACAAAAAGTTTTATATAAATAGAAATCAGAGTGGCAAATTTTATGAGGATCGCTCCAAGGGAATCTCCCAAAAGTGTATAAATTCATGAAAATGTTAGTATTAACGTAATATTCCGTATTCGAATATTTTATTTTACACTTAGTCTAATATAAGACCCATTCACGAATTTTGATGGACATGCACAATGGTGTGGGGTATCATATAGTCGGGCTTGACCGACTATATCTTTCAATCTTACAGAAAAAAATCTTGTTAGGATATATGTTTCCTTGTTTCGAAAAAGAAAATATTCGTACTGCTTTATTTTCTTTTTTTTTTTAAAACATTCATTTTTACATATTCCTAAAATACAAGCTTGTTGGAACGAAATTCATTGCATATTAATTTTAATAAAAAAAATATATAGTATATTTGCAACAATTTCATGAATTTAGTTATCATTATAACGAGCGTACATAATGGTGTAGGGTATTTCATGGTCGCGCTAGACTGACTACAATTTTTTTTCATCTTAATTATTCATAAAAATTAATAAAATATAAAAATTGTAGTCTACTGTAGTTAAAAGTACAATTAATGAATATAAAATTAAATATTTATGTATATAGAATTATTTGGGTTAAGTAGATTTGGAGAAAGTAGCATATAAATTAGCATCGCACATCATTCAAATTAAAAAAAAAAAAAAAAAAAAAACGAACACAAAATGAAAAATTTAAAACACAGTTATACTACATTCTATATTTTCACATGTACATATATATATATGGATTATATCATCTATGAGAAAATTTTCTGATTTTTGTTGTACGGTGTTTTATATTACTTCTAATTTCAAATTAATAAAAACGTACCATACGTTTCTATTTAAATCGATTCTGTTTACAGTATATACTAAAATGTGATATCAGATAAAATTCTCTTCTTCATAGTTGTACCGAACAAATAATTTTATTTAAATTCTTTTAAAATCTTTTAGTATCGTACAAATATAGGTCCTAAATACTTAAAATTTGCACAAAATAATAATTAAATTATTAGACATTAAAGTTATAATACTATATGTGAGAAAGAAAAAGTATACGTATAATTACTTGTGGATAAAATTTTACATATAAAAAAATCTTAGTTTAGTAATTATTTAATTTTGGTATGGCGGCTGGTTTGATTGTGTCTAATCAACTGCCGATGTGTTGCAAATTTCTTATCGCATTTATCGCAAGCAAATTGTTTCTCAGCATGAACATCTCGTAAGTGTTTTTGTAAATTATCTTTACGTTTAAAAGATTTCAAACATAAATGACAAGTAAAGGGCCTGTCGTCGGTATGCGTCAACATATGACGAACTAAATTACGTTGTAATTTAAATTCCAATAGGCATTCGACACAATGAAACATATTCGTATCGGGATTCCGTTGATATTTGTTATTAAAAGTAATATTGGGTGTAGTTCCACTTTTAAAAATTTTTCTGGGTTGAAGAAACAACTGGCGATCGTAGTCATCATTATCTACCATATACTCGTCTTCGTCGTCATCTTCGGGAATAATTGTTTCTGTTTGAGTATTGGGTTCATGCATATCGTCGTAACTATAGGCATCGATAATGTCATTTGGTTCCTCTGTGATTAAAATAAGATATTTTAATTAAATTAAGAAAATTTGGGCTTAAATAGTTAATAAAAAGTTGTTTAATATTTCAAACATCTAAAAGTGTAAAAGGTGCTTCGTAAAGCTATAGTCCAATTATATTTTAAAACTTAATTATAACCTTTTAATTTTAAATAATCATATTGATCAGAGCATTGATTTCAAATTAAAAATTACTTATTTTTTACTCTGCTACTTAAAAATAAATTTATCTTTCGTAACAGGAAACTTTTTCCATATACATATGTATGTATGTTCCTTTTGCTTAATCAGCTTATTTTTGAAATGTTTTTTTGTCTTTGCAAGTTGAAAACCTATTTATCTCAGGTTCAATGTTCTTTTTTATTTTTTAAAATTATTTTAAACATTCCTTAATTTTTTTTAAGAACACATAAAAACAAGAATAATTTATTACAATTATTTACAGTTATTTAGTTTTATGATTTATTGAGTAAATTTTTATTTTAAATAAAAAATAAAATAATAAATCCCAGGGATTACTTTAAATAATAATAAACAATATTAAAAAATTAATTTTACATTTGTGGCGTTGATTGATGTGGTAATGGAAGAGGCAATGTTGCACTTGAAGATGAAATATCAATGGGAGATGTTGGTATGGTATTAACAACAACTGGTGGTAATGGATTTATAAAATGTTGACCTAAATATAAAGGCGGAGGTGTTACATTACTATCTACAAGAGGTGAGGACAGCGAGGTTTGGGACTGTTCTTGTGCAGAAGTTTCTTGTGGCGGGGGTGCATCTGTTGGCTGTTGATCATGTAATTCAGCACCTTCTACCGGTTGATCAGTTTTACGCAAACGTCCGGTAAAGGAAGTAACTATTATACCATGTACCGTCCTTAAGTGTGCATTTAGGCCATACCGTTGTAAAAAAGCGGCACTGCATATATCACAACGAAAACGCTCTCCTGTATGACGTCTTATATGAGCTTTCAAGTCGTTGCTTTGAGCAAATGCTTGAGGACATTGATTACATTTGTAGGGTTTTTCACCCGTATGGGTACGCATATGTATGGTAAGATTATAGGGACGATGAAAACCTTTGCCGCATAAATTGCATAGATTAGGTTTGTGGCCAATATGATATCTGTGTATGTTAAAAAAGTCAAAAAGGTGGAATGAAAAACATATCACAAATTATAATTATGAATTACTAACCTCTCATGCATTTTCAAATCAGTGCTACGTGGGAATCCCTTTTCACAAAAGCGACATTTGTAGGGTTTTTCACCCGTATGACGACGCATATGTATCTTAAGATATTCATTACGTTGAAATGAATCTCCACAAATATTGCACAAAAAGTTTCGAGGCTGGGCATGTTTTTTCTTTTCATGTTCCTTCATTTGTTCCTTTTCGGGAAAAGTTTCCGAACAATGTTTGCAAGCATACAGGCGATCAGTATGTAATAATTTATGTTTTGCTAAATAAGCCTTAGTGGTAAACTTTTTCTCACACATATCACAATCGAATTGGGGCTTCTGAACCGTAGGGTCTTTATTGTGTCTCGTTTCTATATGTCGTTGCAAATGATCTTTGCGACCATAAGCGCTTGAACACTGATCACATTTATAGTTCTTTTCACAATGTATACTCTGTATATGCTTTTGTAGATGATCCGAACGTGAAAATCCTTTTCCACAAAAGTTACAAACATGTGGTTTTTCATCACTGTGTGTCAGCATATGACGCAGCAGATGATTGTAGCGGGTGAATGTGCGATTACACTCTTTGCAACGATTATCTTCGTTTTTAGAAGAACCATGCCGTCGTCTTGGTGGTTTGGTTGTAGTACTTTTGATTTTGGTGTTGGCGCTGGAACTTGAAGGATTTTCAGTTTGTACATTAGTTTGTTCTTCTTTTATAGACGCCAACATAGTAGACTTATAAGACTTTTTATTGGATTCAAAATTGTCGTCATCATCATCATCATCTTCACCTTCCTTATTATAATCCTCATCTGAGTCATCTTCGCTGGTATTGTTGTTGCTATGATGATCACCAAATGAATGGTTAATATTATCGTCGTTATCATCTTCATCGTCATTTTCTTTTATTTCTACCTTATTTACGGGTTTTTCTGGTTTTAAAGCAGATTTTATTTCTTCAAATGAACTATTTAAGGATTTATTTACTTTTTCATTTTTATCGCTTGTGTTATTGTAACTGTACTCTTGATTTTCAACTGTAAGCAATGAATATTTTAGAAAAATAATGAACTTTAATTCAGATTTATTCAACAATGCTTATACGAACCAATAAATTTTTTCTTCTTTTGTTTTTTTATTATTTTATTTTTTATTTGGTTATTTTTTTTTCAATAATTTTTGAAAATTTGCACTTAATTGTTAAAAAAAATTTAAAGTTTCTGTTACGAAAGATTTTCTTTAATAATACCCCCAATTAGAATTATTAGTAACATGCCTATTAGTAGTTTACTTTTGTATGTATTATTTAATCAGTTTATTTACCTTTAATAGATATTTCTGGGTGGGCTATAGTTTCTACAAACTGTTTAACATCTGCTTCCTCCATTTCATTGAAATTATGATGATCTAGTCCTTCATCTTCACTAGAGAAAGGATTTGTAGCTGCCATTATCTCATTAGTTTGGCTATCAATTGCAATCGGTTCGTTTTCATCATCCTCTTGATAATCGGGCCAATGACTGCTGTAGTTATTTAAACTAGTAGATAGTACTGTTTCAATTTCAGGTTCATCAAGAGATACTTTGGAACTTGAAGAATTAAAAGAAAATGAACAAAAGTAAGTAAATCTAGTATAACGAACTCAATACTTAAATGTCATAATTTAATATATATAGTTCTTTTTTTTAAATATTGTAAAAGGTTAACCATAATATTAGTATATATTCGAAATGTTTCCTGTGAATTTACTTAATTGAAATGTTTTAATTTTGAAACTTAAGATGTAAGATGTGTTGCCTTTCGAAAGGTGTTTTGTTTGGTTTTTATGCTGCTCCTTTTTGTTTTTATGTTACTTGCTTTATAAAGATAAGTTTGTTTTATTGTTCGTTTATTTAACTGTTATATTTTCACTTTTATATTTTTTGAGCCAAAATAAATAATCACAAATATGATTTTTATTTTTTCGAGTCAACATGAAAAAAGCCGCCAAAATAAAAGAAATCGACAAAACGAAAACAAACGCTAATATAAAAAAATCACAAAGACCAAAAACACGATGAAATAAGAAAATATATGAAAAGTTGCCAAAACGAAAAAAAAAAAAACGCTAAGAAAACCGAAAAAAAAAATTGTTAAAACGACAAAATAAAATGTCGACCAAAAAAGAATCGTCTAAACGGAAAAAATCGTTTCGCAAATCGGTAAAAAACTATGGAAAAAAATAATCAATATGAAAAAATCTCCAAAATATAAGAAGTTACATAGTTTTATTCGCCCTCTCTTTTTTAAAGAATTTTAGGATAGTTTTGTTTTTTGTATTTAAGCTTTATTTTTATGAGGATTTTTTTCACGAATTTTTGGTTTTTTCCTTAGAAAAACCGCCATTTTTAAATAAAAAAAATGTTTGAAAAGTATTTATTTACTTTGTAGATTACAATTTCAGTATTCGATTAGTTACAATTGTTTAACGTTTCTATTAATATTTTTTATTAGACTGTTAAAATAAGTGGTTGCATTTTATGAAAAATATATTATACCAAAAATTATTTTTATTTATACTAAACTTTTTTATTTCAATACGATAAGGATAGCGGAGCACCACAGGTATAATCTAGTTTTGACTAAATGTCGTTTTTGACAACCACTGAAACATAAACTTTTTGTAAAATTCCATAATATCTATTTCATTAAATCAAAAGGTCTTCTTAGGAAGGATAAAATGGTCCTTATAGTTTGCAAAGTTCAATCTTAAAGTTTGATGAAGAGTATGATATGAAGTTTGAATTACTTTTTGCTCTTGCAGTATCTTTAAATATTTTAAAAAGTTTATACTACGTTTACATGTTTTTGTGAAAACTAAATTTCAAAAACCAATTCTTTTATACAACTGTTTGAACAGGACGTTTCAAAAATAGTTTAAAGGTTTAAAGGTAATTTTTATTGAGCCTTTTTAAGATCGTTATAATGGAATGATAACTTATAACAAAGCAAACTTAAGACTATAATGTAATATCTTAAAACATGAAAAAGAAATTTAACAATATGCTTACTATAATAAGTTTAGTTTTTAATATAAAAAAGATGTTCGCCCTTGCTCATGGGGCTCTAAGTAGTATGAGAGAAAATCTCCTAAAACTAAATTAATAACTTAAAACTATTTTATAACTAATTTAAAACTATATTAAAGCTAACTTACAACTAACAAAAAAGAGCAAAATAAATTAGCAATCAACCCCTATGAGTGTCATTGGTGCTTTTAGAATAAAAGTTATATCTTATTGCAAATTTAAATCGAATGAAGGAATTTCATTAATGTAACCTATCGGCGATAAATAATTTATATTTGTCGAATTAAATTGTTTCTGATTATTAAAAATATCTAAAATTAATTTATTTTCATGAGTTTGTTATGATTGCAAATTTACTTAGTAAATCAGAAACACATAAACAAATAGCGTAATGTTAGTTATTATATATGAACAAAAAGAACGAAAAAGATTCATCTTAACATTTTTCGTTCTAAAATTTCGAATTCTTTAATTACTGATGGGGAAATGGTAAACCAAAAGGAAATCCATATAAAATAATAGGTCCAATACAAGTTCAAAAATAGTTATTTTAGTAGTTTTTCATAAAAACTAGTTGAAAAGGGTTTTTGATTTGTATAGGAAACTTGAAAATTGCAGTTTTTCAATAAAAAAAAAGAAATGAGGTCAAAAACTACTAATTTTTGTTTGGTGTAAAAATCGTATTACATTATGTTTTTTTTTATTCTCAAGAAATAATTTAGTTTTTGATTAAATAAAATCTAAATATTAACAATTTGTAATTAATAATATTTAATATACTTACATATTTAATTTATCATCTTCAATCTTGTGCACCCGTATTAAATGCCTTTTCAAATGGTCCTTACGTGTAAATTCTCTTGAACATACATTACATTTAAAATCACAACGTATACCTTCGCTAGGATGCTCAGTGGACAAATGTACTTTTAATTGTCCCAAATGATGAAAGGTTTCTCCACAAACACGACATTTTTTGCCATCATTAATATGGCTGGTGGCACGATGTTGTCTTATTTCGCTTTCGACAAAAAACTTTTTCGGGCAAATCTCACACTGAAACACAGTGCTTTTATCAGTTTGTGTATACTTGTTTGTGGTGAGGGCGCTCACCCTCATAGTTGTACCACTTCCACAATTATTAGTGCTACCCTTCTCCTCTTTGGGAACCCATGTTATATCATACAACGCTTTAAGTTGGCAGTAGGCCTCTTCTGTTTGCCTTTTAAATTGGTGGGCACTGCGGGCAGCTGCCATACAGTTATTACATATTTGTGTTGGCAACTGATCATTGTGTGCCACAGGATATTTTGTACACTCTGATAAAATTTCAGCTATGGTAATGGTGTTGTCGCCAGAGAATACTTCATTAAAAATCGGAAATAAATTGGTATCATTCTGCATACATATACGACATATTGTGTTTTTATTGAAACTTGAAAAACTTGTATTTATTTCCATTATTTTTGGATTAAAAAATAATTTTTGCTTTTAAAAAATTAAAACATTTTTTGTTGCTAAAATAAGCAAAATTATTGATTTTGTTTACAAGAAAAATAGCTTTGTAAAAAATTGCTTCTTTTTGTGCGGCGTAAAAATTAATCACCACAAAGTGATAACACATTTTTTAGCGATAAAAAAACTGAACACAGTTTTCAAATGTCAAAATTTTTTGTTTATTTACTTTTTGTTTTTGTCCGGATATAATTGAAAAAGTCTTGTAGGGAAATGTAAATTTATAAGAAAATAATAAAAATTTTTATAAAAATGTCATCAGTTAATATGCTGGATGTGAAAAAAATATGTCGTGTTTGTTTGCGTTGTGAATTTGATATGAAAGCTTTATTTGAGTCGAAACAAAATCCTACAATTACTCAAATGTTGTGTGAGCTAACTATGATCAAAGTAAGTGGTGCTGTATTAAATAATAAATAAAATGGAGATATTTGTAGCGTAATTTGAGTTTTTTAAATTTTAAGTTAAAGTAAAGTTATACATAATTTTTAAAGTTTTCTTTTTCTAATATTTGGACATTAAACTATTTAAAGACCAGAGATTAAAAATTTTATCCTTAAAACAATAATGTTACTATATCTTGGAAGCAAACAAATATTTCTTATCTTTCGAAATATACTGTTAAATCTATTCTAAAGTCAAGAACTGCTACAAAGCTCTCCAACTAACAGGACAAATATTTCCAAAACACGTTAAGGTTTGTTGCGGACACAGAGTAGTTCTGAATGTATCAAAATTTCTTAAAACTATTTTCAGATACAACACATTGAAGAGTTGCCCCATTTAATATGTTCGCATTGTTTAGATTTAGTTGTTAGTGCCTATGAACTAAAAAAGCAATGTGAAAGATCGCACAGAACTTTAATGGATTTAGTTAATAATCGAAAAAACGACATCAGCAGTAGTATTTTAACTTCTGATGTTAAGGATACATTGGATAAGAGCACTCAAACGAAAGAGGAGTCCTTTATATACTCTTCTGATGGTTGTGAGGAACAATTTCTAACATCTTATTCTTTGAAGGTAATTAGTAGAGTATCTAATCGATTAACCCTCATTCTGTTATCCGATTAATTTTGGTCGATTAACTGTTCGAATAATTTAAAATTGCCTATTTATATTTTTATATTCATATTTTTAATGCCTGTTATATATATCAGCAAAAATAAATAAAATTAATTTTTAGGGAAGTACTTTTTTATTACTTTCAAAGTATCAATATGTTTACGTTTTCTTATGCTTAAGAAGTAATGCAAACAGCAGTCAAGTATATTTTTAAAAGGAGATTGAAATGATTGTTCTGCTATAAAACGTTGAGATTCGGTTTTAAACAAATGAAAAACAAAGAACGCATATTTGTTATAAAAAATGTTGTTTTATATAAAAATTAAAATTAATTTCCTTGAGCCTATAAAAAAGAATTCGGATGTTAAAAAAAAAGAGAACATCTTCCAATGACGAGCCTATGTTAAATTCATTGGAAATGATCCGAATTTGCACTACTTCTGGATAACAAGTTCAGGATCTTATTGACATTTTTGGATTTTTTTCTTTTTTGATAGAATGTTTAAAAAATGCAACATGAAAAGATTATAATATTATAACTTCGTAAATACTTAAGTTTGCGACAATAGCAATTCTAAAAACAAAGTTTTGAATAAAGTGAGTTCAAAGCTATATAAGTAATAAAAATTTTAATATTCAACAACAAAATGTAATGCCAATAATAATATCTATATTAATGACAAAAAGTCATTCTCACACAGAAAAAAATTAAAATGGCTACTTTTACAAATTAAAATAGGGAATATTTGGTAGTATTAAGAAAAAAAATACAATTTTTTTATACGAATGGGCAAAAGATAAGATGAACTCTTTATGAAAGATCTATGATCTACTTTATGTTTTTAAATAACTATTTCAATATATAAAATACCAGATATAGTGTTATTTGTATATGTTTTACACGTATTACTAAGAGTATTCGGTTAATCGAATAATTTGCAATTAATCGGATATTAACCGATCAAATTTTAATCTCAATTATTTGTCGTATTAATCGATTAATATAAAACCCGAATAATTAGATACTCTAGTAAGTAGTATCTAATTTTCTATATATATAACTAATATTTTATTTAAATTTAATACCATTTAGCTTCATTTGCAAAACAAACATTCTGAAAATTCTCTAACTTGTCGTTTCTGTTCGCGTTCTTTTGAAAACATTGACTATTTGAAAACTCATCAATTAGTTTTCCATTCGGAATCTGTACATAAATCTTCTAATCAACGTAAACGTTTTACCAAAAAATCTCATAAGGATAGACAAACTATACATAAGTTTTCAGAAGTAGTAAACCAAAAAAGTTATGAGAATCAGGAAGTAGGTATCAATAAAAAACTACATGACAAAATAAATACGACGCATATGAAATCCAATAAAAGTGATAGCGAAAAGGAATTATATGATGTAGAAAATTTTGTATGTTTAACAGATGAGGAAGATGAAATACCTTTATCGATGTTATCAGAATTCTCCAATGGTTCACAAATAACAGAAGGTATATTTCTTGAAGTATTAAAACTAGATACAATAAAAATTTATCCCTTAAATATTTTAGAAGTGTTAAATAATTACCTTGATGATAATACAATTATTCGAATAGAAACTCAAAATTTTGTAGAAGTAGACAATACAGCACAAGATCAATTGTTGGAAACAGAACCAATTGAAGGTAGATTGTTACTAAAATAATATTTATATTATTACATATTTAAAAAAAATATATTTTTAGATATAGTTAATAAAACATCATTTGCGGAAGATACCATAAGTGAATCTTCTAAAATTACTTCAGATACTATTACACAAGATACAAAACAATGTCATGGAAAACCTTCCAAAAGAACTGTAAGTTGCAAATATTGCAATAAAATCTATGAAAATAATTTAATATTAAAGCAACATATAGCAGAAGAGCACGTACAACACTGTATTTTTTCATGTAATATTTGCTGCAGTAATTTTACAAACAAAAAACAGTTAAACATTCATTTAACCAGAAATCATAAAGAAAGTAAAAAGTTTTCAAATTGTGGTAAAAATAATAAAAAATCCAAAAACTTAGATAAAATATTTCATTGCAGTAAGTGTGAAAAGAATTTTACTACAAAGAACTCTTTAGAAAGACACATAGAAAATCACAATAAAAAGCGTTTCGTTTGCAAGGAATGCTGCCAAGAGTTTCCAACCAAGGACGAATTGAATAAACATGCTAAAGTGGAAGGCCATGATAAACCGTTACTATGTCCAGAATGTGGTATACGTTGTAAAAGTAGTAATATTTTGACAGTGCATTTGAGGAGACATAATGGCGAGAAGCCTTTTAAATGTAAATTTTGCAGTAAAGGATTTCCGCGCATGGACGACTTAAAAATACATGAAAAGTAAGTGAAAATTTTTTAAATATATTGAAAGTAATTTAAGATATTTGTCTGAAAATAGCATAATTTTTTTCTAAAATTATTACATGTAATTAAACAAATTTTTTATAGATACCACACTGGAGAAAAATCTCACTTTTGTGAGACTTGCGGAAAGGGATTTTTTCGCAAATATAATCTTCGCATTCATATGCGTGTTCATACTGGTGAAAAACCTCACAAATGCCCGCATTGTCCGCAAGCATTTGCCCAAAGTAATGATTTAAAGGCTCATATACGTCGTCATACTGGTGAAAGATTTCGATGTGAAATTTGTAATGCTGCATTTCTACAAGGTTATCAGATACGTCAACATAAATTACAGGAACATGGCATACATGAAATACCGCCAACACAAAGAGTAAAAAAATTCACTTCAGTTGAAGAGCAGGAAAAACAAATACAACAGAATTTACAAAAATTATTAGAGTAAGTTGTGCATTAAATATTGCCATTTATTTCAGAATATTTAATATAATAAATTATCTGCAGATTCTAGAGATAGTGCACTATTATTATTTTTTGTCCAATAAAGTACATATTGCAGTATCTACTTTATTAGATGCAATTTTAAAATTAATGTATTAAGCGTAATATGGCAACATTATAAAATTTTGCCATTCATTTGGTTTGGATAACAGCAAAAAGCAACCCTGTGGTTGCTATTTTGACATTTCATCGATGTAATTGCTGGGAAATTGTTATTTAATGAGAAAAATCGTGAATAGTTTTTTATAAATTAAATTACTACAATTTTTAAAATAAAAATATCACAATGTCCTATTTACTACAATATATAAAGTCGACTGGGGTTGTACAAGCAGTCAAAGCCATCAATCTAACACAACAGTCAAAACTTTTACATACTACATCGGTGTGTAATGAAATACGAAAGTTGGCACGTTTACGTGTAGTGGATAATAGCGATTTGGGCAAAAGAGCTATGGCAGAGGGACGTCCTCCACGGTGTATACACGTATATAATAAACGTGGCGTTGGCCTTATTGGAGACAAAGTGCTAGTGGCCATCAAGGGCCAAATGAAAAAGGGAATCCTGGTGGGTTTGAAGCAAAAACAAAGGCCTAAAATACCTAAATTCGACAGCAATAATTTGGTTTTAATCGACGACAATGGCACACCACTAGGCACAAGAATACATGTACCCGTGCCCACTATATTACGCACAATCCTCAAGGAGAAAACCCAAGCAAAGGGTGCTGATTATACCAAAGTGTTGGCCATAGCAAGTAGATTTATTTGAAAAAGTTTGCAAGAAATTTGTTTAAATAAAATTTATTGTTAATAATAAAAAGCTACAATGTTTGACGTTTATGATCTTGTTCGGGCGAATCATCATTGGCATCGCTGGTGCGTTCACGCTTGCGCTTTTTGGTATGTTCTTGGACCATTTCGGATACTGCTATATTAGTAGATTTCATTTGCAGCCAATTGGTAAACTAAAAGTTATGTTAGAAAAACAAATTTAATTATAAAGTGTAAAATCATAAAAACTTACCAAAGTATTTGTTTTCACCCCGGCCTCATACAATTTATTCTCTATGTCGTCTAACCGATGTTCTGGTTTACCACTTTCTGTAGTATTTTTGGAAATATCTAACAAATGTCTTACACGTTGACGCATTGTTTCAAATACAATTTTACCTACGACATGGTTGCGATCATAGGGTGTTAAATATCTTCCATATTCATAGAAGTATGGGTGAAGTTTTCCCAATTCTATGTGGGTAGTTTCAGCTTCACACACAGCCTTGTGCACATTTTTATAGATGTCTGGAACAGTTACCGTAAAATAGGGATTATTTACTTTCAATTCTTTTATATACCATAAAGGTAAATTAATATTGCGTCCCGGATTTAGATCTTCACTTTCAGCACCAGAATCCAAGAAACCTGAAATATAACATTAAACATTTTATTTCACATGTTTATTTTTAAATTTACCCATTTTTAAAAGTTTTGTGTTGACTTTGCATTCGACTTTTTCCTGCGTAACGAATAAATCTTCTACCGCATAATAATTAGGAAAATAACTTTGTGAATTCATACCAAAAAGTTAATTTAAATTTATTATTTAATACAAAAGAAGAGAAAAATGTTTTTATACAACATAAAGGCGCTAAGACTCAGACGAAAGCAAAGACCTGCGTCGAATAATTTTAAAAGGGACGGCGGCTTTTGTAAAAATTGTTGGCGGCGCTTCAAAATCGGCTGAAAGTAAACATAAGAACTTTTTATATCCTGCTTTTGCATAGCACAGTGCTTTGAAAAAATTTTTCGGAAATAATTCTGCAACTTTAGAACTACTGGATGTATTTGAATGAAATTTCTCAAGTCCAATCCTGAGGTTTATTTCAATTGATTTAGAGGAGCATAGGTTCTTAGCATGTCTGTAGTGCGATTCAGTAACTTTTAACGATTCGACAATCGACTTTTCAATAGCATTTGTTGTTTGCAGTAACGATTGTGTGATTCACTAAGTACTCTTAAACGATTGTATATAACTATTATTTCGTGCGGCAGCTCTCCACAAGGAAATACCGAAATAAAAGTAAGGTTCGAAACCAAATAAAAAAGAAAAAAAAAAACAAATTTGAGACAAATTGAAATTTTTTTTAACAGTTTTAAGACGGTGATTGATTAAATTACCTCTTTGATATTGATTAAGATGTGTTTCTGTTAATGGTTTTCTTCAAAATGACCACTACTCCTAAAAGAAGATTCGCAAACGTAGAAGCACGGTCTTTAACCATCGAAGCACAGACTACAACCACAAAACAACGACTGAATCATTGTGTTGACTTTTTGGCTAATTTTTTTAATATATTAACAACACAAAAATTTTTGTCTTTAAGTTGACGCAAACAAATATCGTTAAAAATCATAGAGAATAACGAATTCGGCAATTTTGTTGTTTATTGTTTTTAACGATTCGATTATCGTTAAAACTATTTACTGAATCACACTACTGGTGTGGACCTCCAAAGTTGGTTACCTCGGGTGTTAAAATTTCATTTAATTTGATTGAAAAAAAAAATTGCACATATATAGTCCTAATAATTATCTACAAAAAATACGCTTACATGTGTGGGATATCATTTACTTTAAGAAATATTTAGACCGAAATAAAATTTTGACCCATTTTTGGACATGCTTTTTTTTAGTTTTTTTTTTCACTTGACGGGCTCAATTTGAGTCCTATAATTTTTATAATTTTTCTATTTTTTTACGTACAAGAATCATATACCTATGTGGTTCCGATAAAAAGTTATATTATTTTAAAATAGAAAATTAAAAAATGTGTTTTATTTGTGATTTTTCTCAAAAATGTGGTGACATTTTTTCACTTAAAAATCAATTATTTTCTTCTGGACCATACATTTTTTATGTTTCTAAAAGAATGCTTAACGTAAATGCATCTAAAGCAAATCCGGAAACATTTCGTTAATTTTATTTATTTATTTGTGGAGCTCAAAAATGTCAAAGCTGAGATTAAAAAAAAACACGTTGATTATATACCTACATATGCTCCCTAAACACACAACATCGGCATTTTTTAATAGAATGGTATTTTCAACAAACAATGCATGTCCAGGCATGGAACCGAATGATTATATATTCAAAAATTTTTTTATTTGAAAGAAATTCAAGAATAGCATCTGGAAATACCTAAAAAGCCAAATAATCTTAAAATAATATTGTTGTTTGCGTAACAGCAAAATACACTACTTTTGCAATGTAAACACATGAAAATATGCAACGAATGTGTATTAAATTTAAAAGCCGAGACATCTGCAAATAATGAAGAACATTTAAATTGCCGTCAAACTGTTCTGGACCCGATGCATTTTTTTTTGTAAGAGTCTATATTTTTCATAAACTGAATGTACTTATTTAATTGAATTTAAGATTTTTGGGCCATATTTAATTTTTTTGGGAGCTATTTCATTGGGCTTTACTTCCAAAATTTTATTGGCTGTTATGAAATAAAGGAAAAATGTTGGAAGTTATTTCGTTCTTGAAATTGGGTGCTTTTCATTTCTTTACATGGAAGCTATTTAATTTTTTGAGTTTTATTTAATTTGGTTGTTATTTCATTCTCCTAATTGGGCGCCATTTCATTGAGAGTAATTTCGTGTCGCCACCTTTGACACCTTTTAAAATGGTTACATTCCATTTTTAATTTTTTATTTATTATTAATAAAGAACATTAATAATGTTCGGTATTTGCAGGACGGACATTTTTCTCAATTTAAATTTTTCACATTTTTTATCAAATTTTTATATCCCTCACCACAGGTGTAAAGGGTATATATAAGTTTATCATTCCGTTTGTGTATGCATCTGTCTGTATGTCTGTTTAAATCAGTTTTTAGAAAGCCCCAGTTATCGGATATATATGTTTTAAAATAAAAAAGTCAGTAAAATCGGACCATAAATTGGTTTGTGGAAGAAATTAATAAAATCGGTTTATTAGTAACCAAGATAACGGTCAAAATTCGAATTTTTGAATCAACCATATTAAATATGGCAAATACAGTTTTTGTTTTTATGGTACCGAAAAACAGTAACAATGAGCTTATCATAATGGGTTTTTCAACTTTTTGCGGCCCCTATATAAGTTAAAGACTTCATTCTTTCATAGAAATTTCGGAATTTTTTCGAGATATCTATTAAAATGCATTTTTGGACTTTTGAAGCCCCTATATAAGCTACGGACTTAGTTTTTGCAATATTTTTCACGAATTTCGAAATTTTAAATTAATTTAATCGATCCATAAATTAAATAAATAAACACAATAAAATGATATGTGAACAGTGATATTTAAACTCATTGTGTTTTTCAAAAAACAAGTCAAAAACTAATGTGTGTGAACATAATATTAAATAATTTGAACATTTCGAACCGATATGTCTTTTGGCTTTGAAATATATGAAAAAACTAATCAATTTGTTTGTGTTTTTTTAAGAAAACGACTCGTTTTTCGAAAAACCTCCATATGTGAACATAGCATTATATAGGTGCTTCAAAAAGTTTAAAAAAATCAAATATGCCTTATATGCCATTTACACCAAACAAAAACTGGTAGTTTTTGGCTTTATTTGGTTTTTGAATTTTTCTTATTGAACACCAATTAAAAACCACTAAAATAACTGTTTATAATATATCCTGTTTAGCAAATTTTAGAACCGTAGCTTTTATATATAAAGGGAAAAATAAAATTTAAAATTTATGGAAATTATTTGTTTTTCTTAAGAAATTATTACAAAAAGAAAAAAAAAATTATTAAAAATTGTTAAAATATGTTTTAATATTGAAACTATGTATTCTCTGGTCGAAGAAATAGCAAATAGATCGGATATAAAAAAAATATCCAAGAAATGTGAATGTCAACAAAAACTACATTGGGAAGAAATAAGGTATATAAACGATGTAGTTTTTGAAATTTTGTTTTTAAAAAACCAATAGTTTTTGTTTTGGTATAAACGGCATATTAGTTTATTGTTGTTGTTTTTCAGTACTCATGAAAACAACAAATATAAGAGAAGCAGACATTAAATAAAAAAAAAAACAGATTTGACATTAACTCGGTTGCTTATGAATCGGGTTGAAAAACTGCTTTTTGAAATATTTCTCCTGATTTTGAACCAGTTTATTTTAACCATTTTTAATTCGACAAAGCTCAACAAACCGGGTTTTTACACATATCTCCGCCATTTATGAAGGATTTCCGATCGTTTGATATATATATATATATATATATATATATATATATATATATATATCGGAGGGCTTGATTAACAGAAGTTTTTAAAAAATAAGCCCTTAAAATAAGCTTTCAGAAATTTATATTTATATATGTAAAAAATGTACATATGATAATTTTAAACTACTGCTGCATGTAGGGTGCATGTTCAAAATTTACCAAAATTATATTTACACGATTTATTAAGGTCCAATCTTTCAGAAAATTTCAGAATATATTGAACTTTTTTAACAAAATAAAAAAAAATCAAAATATACAAAATTACCTTTTTATAAAAAAAATTTCAATTAAAAAATTATTTCTTTAGAATAGAATAGAATTTATATTTTAAAAGTTATAGGACAAAAAAGCAAAAAAGTCAAGGCCAAAAATGAGAAATTCAATTTTTGAAGTCAAATAAGTTTTAAAAAATAGGAGATAATGTAGAACAGTAAGCATGTTTGTATCCTACACCACCATAGGTGGTTGAGGTATTATGTGTTTCTGCTGATGTTTGCAACGCATAGAAAAAGTTATCTAATCTAACGATGTATGTCCCTCTGACTGGCTGGCTGTCCGTGTAAAACTTGTACGGGTCACAATTTTAAAAATAATTCAATGAAATTTAGTACGTGGGACTTTTTTGATACAAGAACGAAGTCTATTGAAATTGGTTGTGATTGGTCTATTATTTCATCTAGCGCCCATATAAATGTCCCTACGGAATAAAGTTTAAACACTCAAAAATGCCTTGAAAAATAAGTTAATATTAGACACAAATAAGGTTTATGTAAGTAGAAACAACAATGCCAAATTTTATGAGAACCGGTTCTTAATTAACCATAGCTCCCATGTAAAGCCACTTCCAGGAGACGCCCTAAAGTGCATAAAATCATTTGGATGTTAGTATCAACGCTTTATTCTGTATTTGTATATTTTATTTTACATTTAGTAAAAATGCACGTACACAATGGTTTAGGGTATCATATAGTCAGTATTGACCGACTATATCTTCCTTTCTCGGTTTTCTTTATCTTCCTTTGTAGAATTCAGAAATATAAAAATATGTATTTCAACACACTTAAGATGGTTAACTTCTGAAAGTCTAACTCCTTTTCTATTGATGTTTCAAGTTTCATAAGTCCAGCACTTTAAAAGAACCATATTTATTACCATTTATTTTGCAAAAGTTCCCATTGTGTATTGCTGCTTGCGATGTGTTTATATTTTTCTTAAAATACATGGGAGAAGTGCTAAAAATTACATAAGGAAACTAAGATTCTGTTAGTTTTGAAGCAAATATAAACATTTAATGAAAGTATTTCGTATCATAGGAAACGTTAGAACATGAAGAATTATAATTAATAAAAATAAAATAAAAAATCTGTCAAATTTTTTCAGAGCATGACTCGAAAAACTTTAGATTTTAAGTATTTATACCCTACACTATTATAGGTGATTGGAGTAATATGCATTTGTGCTGATGTTTGTAAAACACAGAAAAAATATTATCACACCCAATTTAAAGTATACCAATCGTCTCAGAATCACTTTTTGAGTCAATTTAACTATGTCCGTCCGTCTGGCTGGTTGTCACTATTTCAATAAAAGTCAGTACAAATAAGCTTTATAAAAGTGTGAATCGGAATGCCAAATTCCATGAAGATCGGTCCATAATTAGGCATAGCACCCATATAAAGCCCACTTTAGAAAATCACTTTAAATCCCACATAATGTTATGTTCACATATAATATACATATGTACATTACATATATAAATATAAATTTCTAAAAGCTTATTTTAAGGGCTTATTTTTTACGTATAAAATCATGTAAATCCTCAAAATACATGATTTGGTGATCGTTTGTTCGACCGGTTGCATTAAAAAAAACCGTTAACAGTTTTTTTGTAGAAGTTAATATTTCCATCAAAAGTCTAAAAAAACTCTACAAACGTTATAATATTCAAATTAAAATTTATTAAAATAATCATCATTTTATTCAATATAATTATTACTTAATTAATTGCTTAAACCCAGTAAACAATCTTAAAGTTTTGGATGCACTAACATAATATAAGTTCCGAAATAAACTTTACAACGTTTTATTAGGATAAATCAATTAGTTAGCAATTATAAGGGAGAATATAATATGTATATGTATAAGTTAAAAAATGATATGTACGTAAATCTAATCTACGTGCTTACTATAAATAAAATATTATAAAAGTATTGTTTCCAACCGTGACTCGCCATACCAAATTCATGCCATTCGTAAGGGAATATGGAAGTGCTATTTTACTGGTAACTTAATTTTGATTTAACCTTAAGCTATATTTATAAAACATAACAAGAAACTAGACTATGAATATTAATCATTTAAAAAATTATTCTTAATTTTCAATTTAAATATTAGTATTTAGTACGTAGTACATATGTTTGAAAAACGAGTCGTTTTCTCAAAAAAACACAAACAAATTGATTAGTTTTTTCATATATTTCAAAGCTAAAAATTTCTCAATTCGAATTGTTCAATTATTTATCACACAAAAAAAAAAAAAAAAAAAAAAAAAAAAATACTGAATTTTCATACAGGGAAGAAACTTTTTGTATTTTTAGTACATAGAATTTTGTTGAAAAAAGAATTTGTAAAAATTGCCAAACATTTTAAAAACAAGAATTAGAAATTATTAATGAAATTTATATTTGTTCATGATTTTTTTTTCTTTTGTTTAAAAATGTTTCTTTTTGAATTAAAAAGTGTTTGTGTGTAAAATTTTTATTTAAATCAAAAATTTGTGAAAATATTTTGGAAAACGAAAAACAGGCCAAAACGAAAGACAATAAAATGATATGTGAACAGTGATATTTAAACTCATTGTGTTTTTCAAAAAACAGGTCAAAAACTAATGTGTGTGAACATAATATAAATTTCAATATCAAGATAATATTGTTACGCTTTTACCTTTTAAAACGGTCGTTTATTTCCTTTAAATAAACCTGTACTTTGATTGCAAATAACAGCAGTTTAGTAGTTTAAAAATTGTAACGACTCTTTATTTTATTTAAAAATGTACAGCAATAACAGTTTAAATAGTCACTTGCGTTCTAATATAAACACACACTTAAATTACACACTTTAAACAACACACTTTAATAATGTACAAAATTATACAGCCAAGGCAGTTAATTTATGTTTACTTAACGACGCTTCCAATTAGACTGACTCAATGGTGTTCTCACGACCAATTTATATACACTGTATTACCTACTAGATGTTTCTTGAAAGCTCTATTTCTTTCTACAATGTTCTTAACGGACAAACTAGAGCTTTTGATGTTAATGTTAGCAGCTTAAACATTTAGTGTTGCCATACTTAAAAACAATGGTGAAAGCTTTTTATTCAATGTTGTATGTTTAGAACTATGTTAATAATTTTTACAGCTATGTTAACTGCTGTTAACATAAACGGAAATGACTAGAAGCATTGAGAAAGATTTAAACCAGCCGTTAAAACCGTTATATTTGAATTCAAGTACAATTTCGTAACAATATTTAACACAAATACGTTTAATATAGACAGAAATCATAGTATCCAATTTCATAAGGATTGGATAAATGGCCCTAGGTACCATATTAGGGTCATTTTCGAAAATCATTTTGAGATATAAACGCAATGGTGTTTAGTTATAATAATGGCGAACTTGACCGACTTTAACTTTCGTACTTATTTAAGGTTTAATTTAGCCTTTTTTGAACACTGAAAGTTACACACATAGATTTAAAAAAGAACTCAATTGAAAAAAATTACCAAAACAAAAAAAAAAAAACACCGTACTACAATTGTTTTTGTTTTCGATGAAATTTTTTACTAACACATTTTTAGACCTAAGTTTTTTTTTACTTATGGTTACACTTACTCTAATAACATTTTCTATCCAAATTTGACCTAATTTTTTTTTTTTTAACAGTCGAATATGATATAATTTTCTTATCCAAGAAGAGTCACCGTGCGGGAAGAAGAGTGCAGTAGTTTTAATACTTTCTTAATGATACTATTAAGTGTTTTTTTTATGTGTCAAATTGGAGTCATTTTGAGAAACAGAAAATGTGGCTATTTGTGTCGAAATTCTAACTTAATACTATCAATATTACTATCCAAACTTTGACTAAATAGTATTCATATTTATTTTAAAATAGTAAAAAAAGAAGTTATTTTTCTATCGAAGAGGAGCCATTGTTAGGGGAAAAATGTACCGCAGTTTTAATACTTTTTAATGACACTATTAAGTACTTATTTTGTGTGACGAATTAGAGTCATTTAGGGTTATACAAAATCAGTTTTAAATATTAAATTTAAGAGATAAATTTTTAAACATAAAATTACACCAAACTCTTGATAAGAAATAATTATTGAAATCAATTGTAAATCCCCGGCGGGTTCGAGGTTTGATATAAGATATTTACAACAACATGAATGAACTGAGAAAAATCAAAAACGAAGAAATATATATAAAAAGAAAGAAAAAATTATAAATTCTGTTAGAAAATATTATTTCATACAAATAGAAAAATCATAAAGATTTTATTTACAACACAGTAGTGCTTAGCAATGTACATAAAAAAATTTTCGTCTTTTTTCAAGGAAATAAATAGGTTTTAAAAATTGGCGCTTGCTTAATAATAAGAGATGGAGGAAAAAAGTTTTTAAGTAATTTTGTAATTTTTTTTAATAACTACATAACATATTTTTGAATTTTTATAAAACTTTGTTCAATTTTCTCAATAGGAAATCATTTTCAAATTCATTTGTTTTTTTGGGTTTTCAAAAGTAATTCAGTAAATTTTTCTAAGTGCTAATTTTATCAGTTATATTAAAATTGAACTAACAAATGTTTTAATACTAATATTAATATTTCTGTTTCGAAAAACTCGTTGCTTTACTTAAATTTTCCATTTTTTTAATATAAAGTATATTATTTTTATTTGATTTCAGTTAATAATATCTCTGCTACAAAATTAAACTTTTTACGTTGCAGAACGACATAATGTGGTATGTATATCTTCTTGAGTATATCATAAATCAATTTTTAAAATTTTCGAAATACTCTCTAAATTAGATTAAAAATTGTATATAAACATATTTTTTTTCTCTGATGATCCACTTAAATTTTTTGGAATAAAAATCGTGATCATAGTTTTGTTTTTTTTTTAAATAAAAAAATAAAAATGAATATGTTTTGATTTCGAAGAGCCTAACAATTTCAACAATTTAGTTGAAATGTTTGATGCACATAAATATATGGGTTCACTTTCACTAAAAAATATACGTATTTTTATGAGCGAAATATAAATTTATTTATTTTAAATTATTTATAAACAAGAAATAAATCCAAATTTATTTATTGTTTTCAAAGCAAAATTGTCAAAATGAATTTTCGCTTCCTTTTACGTAATAAGCCACTACCAACATTTTTTTTTTTAATTAATTTAATTTGAAATTTCTTTTAATTATTTTCAAAATTTTTCTGCAATATTCTTAATATTACTATTTGATTTCATTTTGTTTTCAATTTAAACAACATTCACTTTTTATAAACTTTTTTAAAATTTGTATATTATATATAAATATTCCATTATATTTTTTTTTCTATTTCATTTTTACCTCACATCACTTTTTTATTTTTTTTTATTTTTATGAAACTTTTTTAAAATTTTCAAAAATCGATCGTTTTCCTTTCACAGTAACACGACAACTAAGTGCCATCGTCTTCTTCACATTTTTTGTTTTTAATTTAAAAGCAATGTAACGGTTTTTTACTTTCATAAAAGATCAAAAGTCGAAATTAATGTTATTTGTTTTTGTAAAATTGTTTGCTATCAGGAAAATAACATCCTGCGAATACTAGAAAGAGTCATTTTTCTGTTAGTGGATAAAACCATCACATAATTGTTGGCAGGGTAACGACAAGACAGTGAAATATAGAACAGTTGTCGGTAATGCAGTGCCCATTTCACCACTAACTTCATTATTACAAGTGCGTTGTTATTTTTCGTATAACGCTGCCATACTTTTTAGTTATAAGAAATCGTTACTTTTCCAGAGGAATTGTTGTTTAATTCAATGCAATAATATACATCAACAATTCGTTGGAATGATTTGTAATTAATTACAACTATTAATGTAAACAATAATGCAATTGTTAAACTATGTGTTTACTTTTCAATGGCTTCTCTTTTATTATTTAAAAATGAAAATGCAAAACAACCCTTGATTATTTCTGATGTTTTTATAAATTGAGGGTTGATTTTGGACATGTAGGTGTTATTCTTTTTTTATACTTTCATAATTTAACATATGTATGTAATAACGTGTGCATGTATGTATGTATGTATGTATGTGTATTTTCACATAACAGTTGCTAAGTAAATGGAAAAGACAAAAGAAAACAACAAAACAAAAACAAAAATTAGGTAATCATCAGGCATAAACAAAAAACACATGTTTTCGAAAATCTGACAATTTCCGATAAAGCTTTATTTAATGTCGTTCTTCATACTGACATCTGACAATGCAGGAAAAAGCTTTCTCAAAATTACGAAAACGACAACGAT
Source organism: Protocalliphora azurea (assembly GCA_932274085.1). NCBI lineage: Eukaryota > Metazoa > Arthropoda > Insecta > Diptera > Calliphoridae > Protocalliphora > Protocalliphora azurea. Next base: position 20,068,806 of record OW026523.1, read on the forward strand.
ATAAATGTCCTGTATAACAAAACAGGCCTTAGACAAATAAAATCAGTACGGTTTTAGCAAAGCTACCAGCTGGTCGGAAATTAATATTAAAACAGCTAAATGTAAAAAAAAGTTAGTGAAGAAAATACATACATATGTACTATAATAAATTTAATAGTGAGACTTAATTAAATTTAAATTAAAATTTCAAAATAAACTAATTTTAAAAAAGAAAATTTAAATACAAAAGAAAATTTTTAGCACAAAATTAGAAAGAAAGATACAAACTTATTTCTTTATTTTACCCTAAGTAAAAAAGATAAAAATATAACTTTGGAAAAATCAATAAAATTTTTAAATAAAACCTTAAATTCTATTAAAATTTTCAACGAAATATTAAATGCAAACAATTAAGTTTAATAGATACTTAAAATTGTTTAAATAAATTATATGAAAATTAAGTTGAAATTTATTTTCAAAATTAAAAGGAAAAAAGTTTTTCTAATAACAAGAAAAAAATCTGTATCCTTTGTAGCCTGCTTTTAACCAGTAGTTGTTTTTTTTATATCCTGGTGTCAATGCGCTGTGTATTTTCTAATACTTATTACATACAATAAACACATCTATGTAAATACATACATACGAACACACTTATACACGCACACAAATATTTAACAATTCTACACCCGTTGCACAGTGGGATGAGAAGAGAAATAAGTATCAATGACATAAAAAGTAGCGTATTTGTGGTATTTGTGCATAATAAATGTAAATTAATTAATTAAACAAATTTTTTCTTTTTTTTTACTAAAAGAAATAATACATTGTTATTAAGGAACCCAGAGAAAATAGGAAACAAATTAAGGACGATTCAAGGATATTTGCTTTTTAAAGAAAATTTGTTCAAATGTTTATTACGCTTACATGTTGTTTGGTTGGTTGGTTTACGTGGTAGCCCGTAACCTTACGGGCAATCAATTAGACTCGTTAGAATCCGTTTTGATGGAAACCACACTACTCGCCAGGTGAATGAGTTGCATTGAGTCTGTAATGAGGTAGAAATGTAGGGAAGAACAATGAGAACATAAATTAATTAGATCCAGCCTGTAACACTGAGATATTTAATGATGTCACTGAGTCTAGTGTCAGATATCTCACAGAGATTGTCTAATTGGTACCCTCCCAGAAATTTATGTCTGCTTGCGTTCAAGGCTGGGCATTCACAAAGAAGATGAAATACTGTCTCCTCCTTCATGCGATTGTAACAACTACGACAATATTCATTGTAAGGGAGACCAAGTCTGCTTGCATGTTTTCCGATCGTCCAGTGACCTGTAAACAATGCTATTAGTCTCGAGATGTCTTTGCGTTTGTAGCCAATGAGTTGCATTGAGCGTTTTTCGTTGTAGGTAGGCCACGTTTCTTTCGCGACTATACATTTGTCCAGATTTTGTCATCTATTTTTTGCCTTTTCTAGAAAGTGTTTTTGGATTCTGCTTTTGACTGTTCCTAACGGGATTGCGACAGAAACCGATAAGGAGGCATTCATAGCAGAGCCTGCCCGGGCTAATTCGTCTGCCTGTTCATTACCATAGTAGTCCCTATGCGCAGGAACCCCGACTATAGTAATATCATACAGTCGACTTAGTCCTAGCAGTTCCTATATACACTGTCTGACTAGAATAGAGGTAGTTTTCGGTGATTTGAGCGATAGTATTGGCGCTTGACTGTCGACAAATAAACCAATATTCCCTTGAATATTTCTATCGCGAATTAGTTTACACGCTTCCCTGACCGCTAGTATTTCCGCTTGGAATACGCTTGCCTCATCAGGGAGTCTACATGAGTGTCTAATTCCAAGATCATTAGAGAAGACACCAGAGCCGACACCGCAGTTCATCTTTGTCAGTGTATATCCAAGTTCCAAATTGTTCAAGAAGATTTCCCCTTCTCCATTCACTCTTGGTGGGGAATAGGACTTTAATAGTATTTTCGAAGTCCATCTGGGGAATCATATAGTCGGTAAATTGATTGAATTGCGAGGGTATTAAACTTAATATCCTCGCGTGCCCATACGTTCTTGATCTCCAGCTTTCCGTTGCAGATAATCTTATCGCACTATTAACTGATAATTCAATTATGTGTAGGTCTATAGGTGTTAGGTGCAATATAGTGTTCAGAGCTTCTGATGGACTAGTACGTAATGCACCTGCAATACCTATGGAAGCGGATCTTTGTATCTTGTAAAGTTGATTACGCTTACATATTCCAAGGAATGTTTTATAATATGTGGATTTAAATATTTCTGTGATATTTCTAAGTTCTGCTCTTCTTTATTCTTGGCTTTTTGTTATGAATTTAATACTAAAGTATATCTTAAAGAAACTCGTTTAGTTGTTTCAAATCGTTCGATAAATTCTGGTCAGTAAAATAATAACTTATATTAACTGAAAATTATTAATACTTAAATTATTTTGCGGTTTGCATTGAGTTTTAAAATTTGCATGTGTTCATCATCCATATATTGCTTTTTAATCTAAACAAAAGTCGGGAACAATTGCCGTTGTATTGCTAGAACTTTTTTACAATTTTTAGTCGGGGGTTGAAGAAATTATGCTACTTTCAGGGGGTGAATTAATAATTCCATTTGATGAATTGAGGTAGTGTTAACAGCGCAGTTGAATATATGAGATATTACGCGGTCTCGATACGATGTACTCGGAACCAGCATTAAGCCCATTGCTTCTTTCCGACCTCTGGTATCCTAGATCTAAGTGCGTTTTCCATTTTAAGTTCCCTTCGTTGATTGCATTGCCGTACGATAAGGATTCCTATGAATTAAGACGCCTTTGGCAGTATAATTCTTCAACTTTTTTCATGTTCCACAGCTGACATCAGCTTAAAAAAGAGTTGTACCTCAGTTGGCACAGTTGGGATTTTGTTTAATACCAGATCGAATTAAAAGGTTGCGTAACAGCACGGTAGCAAGTCATTAATCTGAGTTTAAAAATTGTATAGACGTTTTTGCTTAGTTGACAACTTTAGCCTATTAAAAATAAAAGGACGAATGAGACCATAATAAGGATGATGATTTTATTTAAAAAATCGCTATTTACTTGATCTTTCAAATAAAAGTAGCTTAAAACTCTTAAGTCAATTGCATTTTGTAGGCGATACAAATTCAAAATTATTTATGAAAATATGAATGAAAGAATGATTTATGATGTAAATTTTTATTTTATAAGCCTTTGGATTCAATAGTCACAAATTAATTTCATGATTTGAGTTTATGAACTTACCAAGAATAGTCTGAGTATCTAAAACCTTTAATTAATTAAATTTCTCATATTCTGAAATTTTGTTTGCTGACATTGGGGCATGTTGACCTAGAGCAATATCGATCACTTGTGCGTGCAAAATAATACCATTTAGTGTCAATAGTTTACCAACTTCGTGTTTATTAAAATCGTACACTGCGTAATGATATCAAGAATGAATAGTTAACACATTGTTATCAACTTGACACTATATATATATAAATATAAATTTTGATCAATTGTTGTTTATTGACAGCTACAAACAGATAAGTGGTTACATAGGGGCGGAAGTTTTGGGCCCTAATTTCTCATGGGCAAATAACCTTCGATCTTCCAGAGTGCTGTCGCTAAAGAGGGTTTGAGGAGTGTGACGAGGTGACTGAGAATTTTTGTAATGTCGGATTAATTTCTTTATTATCCAATTAAGTTAGCTTTAAGATTATCTATGAATATGTAACTTCTCTGATCATACTAGGTGCTTATAACCTGCGGTACCACCAATATATATTGGGAAACGTTAGCACCATGAGACCTCAGAACACATGCTCTGGGATTACCCACGCTTTGGATCTTTTGGAAATAATTATCCTATGATTACAAATAAAGTTCATACTCTCACCGTTTAGGGGAATCAGCTTCATTTGGAAACTGGCTCAAAGTCAGCGGCGCGCCGCAGTCAATCAATTGTATACTATATCAGTAGCCGCCGATTTTGTTGGCTCATAATGGCTTAAAATCAGCCGCCGAAATTTTGAAATTTTCATTGAAATCCAATGCAAAAGGTAGTGAACACAGTGATCTTATCTGTTATTGGTTTTAATATAATTTATTTTATTATACGCCGCCGCCGCCGACTAAAAAATGTCATTTAACCATGGTTGTGGTGCAAAGAGCCATTTCTATCTAATCTAATTATATATTTTTGAAAGAACTATTCTATAAAACAAAGGTTTTATTCTCAATGAAATGATGAATTTGTTTTCGTTTCCTTTTAAAATGTTCTATTCAAGTTTTCACTTCTGTAATATCATTTTAATCTAGGGATAAATGAAGGGAAATGTGTCTGCAGTTTAAATCAATTTGGGTCTGTAAAAGAAAGTCTAAAATCTTTCCTTCCAAAATTTGTTTCTAATGTTTCTGTCCAGTAAAATCATGTCTCATTCAAGATAGTGTAGTCATTTTGAGCATTATATTAGTTTACATTTGATTACAGAAAATGACCAGTTTCAGAGCCTTAATTTCTAGTAGAGGTGAAAATGAAATACTTGTTTGCTTTCTAGGTCTCTTTTTCTTTCTACTCGAACCTTGTTAAAACTTGATATACATTTGAGAAGCCAAAGTTGCAGCGTATTCAACTAGTATCCGGTTGGGAGGACCATAAAAAAAGTTGTAATAGTAAATTGTTTTTATTGTCTCTGTTTGAGTAGATATTGGGGACGATAATTAGACACCAGCAAAAGCGATTTTTTTCTGAATCGCAACAAACTTCATCTTTTTTAAAGATATGTTTTCATGGTTCTTCTCAGGGAGGAGTTATAACTGCACTTTTGTGGAACGTTGTTGTAAATAAGTTCCTCTTTAAACTCAATGATAAAGGCATTAAGGTAGCTAATGATTTTGTGCTTCTCATTAGGAGATTTTTTTCGACGATAAGTGAACTCATGGAGTTAGCTTTATGCGTCTTACTGACATGAGCCGGGGAAAACGGTCTGAGAGTAAATTCCACAAAGACCGAATTAGTATTATTTACTAGGAAATATACAGTTTCTGTTTTTAGGTTACTTCTTCTCGATGGTATCACTCTAGAACTTTTAAAAGAAGCTAAGTATCTTGGATTAATTCCGGACTCAAAGCTTGTGTAAAACGAAATGCTGAGAGTTGAATTCAGAACGTTCTATGTGTCTTCTGCAAAAAATTTCCGGAATAGATGGGGTTTAAAACCAGAGAACTTGTAAGGTATCCCTACCCTGAACAAAGTGTAGAGATTAGCCTGTCTCTCAATCACTGATGCGATGAGTTCCACTCCTCAGGCCTGTCTGAAGACCATGCTGAATATTCTTCTGCTAAGTTCTCTCTACGTCTCAAAGAATCAGCCGAATTTAAGCACGACCGCTTGGGTCATGGAACCAGACCATGGGCAGACCAACCATGATGCAGAAAACAAATTTTGAGAGAGCTTTTAATATCAGGATCCCATCTAGAGATAACTGTGTGGAAAATTCCATTTTCAGGGAATATACGATCTCATTTTTCACTGACAGATTAAAAACGGAAACTGGTTCTGGTTCGGGTATTTTTTCTGATGACTTAGACATCTCGGTGCTTCTCAGATTACAAAAATCGCGCATCGTATTCCAAGATGAAATATATGCCATCAGTGTGGCGGCAAGCGAATTCAGGAATTTCATTTCTGTGTCTCGAACATTGATATATATCTAGACAGTCAAGGCTCTTAATTTCCACATAATAAAGTAAAAATGTATTAATAATTGTATATGCTCCCTAACTCAGCTAAAACACCACGAGACGATGACATGCGAAGACATTCCCATTCCCCTTGTTGCTGTATCTAATACTTTTGATAAATGGGCAATTAGCGTAATGACACTCAGGTGTTCTTCAACCACCACTTGCAGGATATCAAGGACCTGGCCCTAGCCCTACCGGTCTCGCGAGAAAACTAGAGCACTATTATCCTTTGATAAAATCTGGATTATAATCACAGGATATTGTAAGATTGGACATATGCCAAAATATATGGGTTATCCAGGAAATAACTATTGTACAACATACAACAACACGTGTTATGAGAATGTCCTGCATCTAGTGAGATTTATCAGGAGTACGGGTTGATTAAATTTAAATTTGTATCAATAGCAGGAGAGGAGATATATATACATTAGATAGGTTATCACAATGAGCCTGAGGGCCTCGGAGTGCACTCGTAATAGTGGGCGACCCTTGCAACCCAACCTAACCTTCGTTGAAAATTTGTTATGAAATGTGTCTTGCACTGGTGCAATTTTTAGGATATAGAATTTAGCGTCCTCAACGCTAAGGTTATAGAACGATCATAAACAAGTTGCAATCGTTAATTGCACATATTGTCTTTGTTTGGAGGACTGTATTAACATAACATCACAAGAAATATGTACATTTCTACAACATATGTGCTTGAACATGAGCAAATATCCTTTCGAATAAATCAAATAATATTATATATAAATGATAGATTTTGAAAAGATTAATTATAACCGAATGTCTTAAAAGTGATAGTAAAAAGAGCAGTTATGTTTGATATTATTTTAAAATTGTCTATGCAAAAAAAAAAAAAAAGAAAAAAAACATACTCATCCCACTGTGCAAATGCGGGTACATACATTACATTAGCAAAGCTTTTCGTGGTATCCTTTTTGATAACTTCGAAAAATTATTGCTGTTATTTGTGTTGCTGCTGTCGTTGTTGTTTCATTCTTTTTTTATGTTCTTTCCCAGTAAACCAAAGTTTTAACTTAAAATTTGAGTGTGATTTGAAATAATTTTTTTTTTTCTCAAGTATAAACGTTTGAGAGTGATAGCATTCTCAACAAAAAGTTTTTTTTTTCTCCAATTTTGATGCAGATTTTAATTAAGATTTGAAGTAATCTTTGATATCAAAGAAAAAGACACGATTTTTTAAACGTTTTAAATATGCTGACTCCGTGTTTGTTGGGTTATTATTCTTTTACTTTTCCTCTCCTTGTGTGTATGTACAAACATATGTATGTATATGTAGTTGTGTGCAGCATACACCACAATTTAATATGAAATGTATAAAAATACCGTTAGATATTCTTTACAATTTCTATTTTTTTTCGTTTTTTTGCTTCCATCATCATCGTGGCAGTCGTTGTCGTAATTATTTTCAACATATAATTATACATACGAATATTTTGTTGTTGTTATTTTTAGGTCAACATTGCACAAAAATAAAAAAAGAAAATATACAAAATAATACAAAAATATAGAAAAAAGAATAAGGGAAAATCAATTTTTTCTCTGCAACCATTTAAAATCAACTTAGTCTACTCAACATAAGTGTGTGTTCTTTTCTCTCAACTGTGTATGCATGTGTGTATGTGAATTACAATAAAAAAAAGAAAAAAATATAATTCCAAGTAATAAAATGCTTTAAAATTAAACGTAAAAAATATATATAATAATAATTGCAATATACATAAATCCCACTCATTTATAAATAAATACCAGTAAACTTTATAAAACCAAAATGGCCACATCATCCTCTTCAACATCATCATCAAGTCGTTTTGGTACTGCTTCTCCATCAACTTCGGTTATATGTCAAGAAGTATTCGATGAGTCTTGTCAGCCCTCTGAAGAAGGTAAGTTTTTTTTTTTTCAGTCTTATGTACGAAAAAAATATATAACGTTCATTCCATGAGAGATTTTTAAAAAATTGATAATTTTTTGACGTAGAGTCATCAGATTTTGTTCATATTTGGGTACGCATATAACCTATGGAGCCGTTTAGTCTTTATCATTATTATTTAAAATTTCAAAAAAATTGCGAATTTATTCACGATTTAAATTTTTATAAAAGTTAAAAAATCTGACAAAGTATTAATCATTAATAATTAATGATTCAAGGGCAACTGAGACCACTTTAAAGACAATAATTCAAAGGTAAACTGTTTATTTAAAAATGCACTCGTAATGCAATTGCACTTTTAAAGTGCATTTTTAAAATATTTCTAACCCTTACGATTTTAATTTTCTTTTAATATGATTAAAAGCAATATACATATTTACTATAAAAAGCAATAATAATTGTTCTGGGATAAGGTAAGCTACTATTTTTAATATTATTTTTTTTAGAAAAAATACCACCAGCATTTTCATAGAAAATTACAATTTTTTCATAATAATTTTTTTAAACTTTTTTTTTGGTAATTCTCATTCAGTAATATGAAATTTTAAGTATTCATAACTCTTTAACTATAAGTCGAATGTTATTGACTTAAAAACCAGTATAAAGTTTATTACAATAAATATGGTAAATGATAGTGTATAATTCAAAAATAACTTTTTTGCTAAAGATGCACTCACAACAGGAATGCAATTTTCAGATGCATTTTTAAGAAATTTCTACACTTTTTATTTTAAATATTTTTGATTAATATTGAAGATAAATATGTTGATTACATAGAGCATTAGCAAGTATTCTGGGACAAGAAGGTATCATACCACAAATAACAAATTATTAAATGCTATGACTAAAATTAATTTTAAAATAAACTCACAAAAAATAAAATACAAAAAATATTAAAAAAATTATTTTTATATGAAAAATTATGAACAAATACTTTTTAATTTTTTTTAAATAGTAGACTATTTTGTTCCAGAACAATTTGTACCGCAATTTTTAGTAAAAAGTATAATTTTTATAATATCAGATGTAGACAAAAAATTGAAAGGGTAGATTTTTTTTAAAATGTATATTAATATTGCATTGGTATTATGAGTGCATTTTTAAGTGATAATATTATTTTTAAATAACTGCATTTAAAGAGGACATATTCATCTTCTGTATAAAATTTAAATCTTTAAAATCTGTGTACAGCTTATAGAGATATAGATGTTTAAAGTTACACCCTTTTTCGATTTTTTTTTACTTTAATAAAAGTTAAAATTGTGAATAAATTCGCAGGTTTTTTTAAAATTCAAAAAAATAAAAAGTGAGATATTAAAATGGCTCCATAGGGTATACCTTTGCCTAATATGAACAAAAGACCTAAGGAAATTTTTTGGATGTTCTTTCATGGAATGAACGATATGTATATATTTTAATATAAATTTATTAAATTTTGAGGTATTTATGTATATAGATAGATATCTATAAACAGAGCAACCGAAAATTTAATATGTATCTTTTAAAACAAATTTGATTAGACACATAAGTATATAAACGCGTCGAAGAAGTGAAATTTTCCAATAAAACAAAAACAAAGTTTAAAAAATTGTTTTTGTTTACCATATATTTTTAAAATGTAATAAAAGTGAGAACTTTAACTTGTTTCTCTCTCTTTTAAAAACGGTAAATTCCATTTTAGAAATGTACGGTAAATAAAAACAATTTTTTAAACTTTGTTTTTGTTTTAATGGATATTTTCACTTCTTCGACGCGTTTTCAAGAATAGACACCAATATATAATATTATGTATTATGTAAAAAAAAATATATATATATAAATTCTTTCTGGCAGAATGCATATACATACATACATACTTAATATTGTTATTAATGTGTTCTGTTTTGGCGAATTAAAAAAAAAAATAAATAAATAAAATGTTAAAAAATCAAAATCATCTTGTTATGGCATTCTCAGAGATTTTTTAATCCGATCTTAAAAAAAAAAAAAAAAAAAATATATTCCAAATAATTTTTTTTAATAAAATTATTAATTAACTTTATATTAAAATTTAATTATATTATTAATTAATGTAATTAACTTTCTAATTGGTTTAACATTTTTTGACAATAATCAACAGCTCTTAAAAAAATATATAAAGAAAAAAGAAAACCTTGTCAATAAAAAGAATAGAAATAAAATAGCTTTAAATCAATTTTCAATTCAACCATTTTCATATACACTGCCTGCCACTTGAATAAGGAAACACATTTTTTTTAACTTTAATTAAGTATATCTACTAAACTAAAGTTCAGAAAAAATTAATTTTTTTGCGCAAGCAAATTTCAAAGTGTTGGTGGCTTTAGTTTCCTGAAGAAATAAAAAATATACATATTTTGTTATACTAAAATAATGCATTTATTTAAAGACATGTATTTCTGTGGTACTTTTTCCTGTCACTTGAATAAGGAATATTTTAAAACTAAGCAAACTGTAATTTATTTTTAAATTTTATAAAAATTTATTATTATTATTATAAAAATTAAATATATTTATTATTATAAAAATTAAAGTTATTATCTTCTAGCATTCAATTAGTAATGAGTACTGCCACCCTTTTTAGAAATAACCTCAAAAATGCCTTTTGGTATCGACTTGTATAATGACTCTAAGTAATTTAGTGAAATTGAACTCCATGCTTTCGTTATTGTATCCTTTAAGGATACTATCGTCTCAAATTGTTTTCCTCCTTCATAAACTTTTCTTGCAAGCCAACCCCAGACATTTTCAGGTTAAGTGAATATGGGGGCCAATCCAAAAGTTGAACACCTTGTTGATTAATCCATTGTTTTACTGCTCTGACGGTATGAATCGGAGCGTTGGTAAGTCCAAGGTATGGGTCCAAAGAAATCATTAAATTTTAAAAATGCTTCCTCCAGAATGTTTTTGTAAGTCGTGGCAGTCATCTTGTTGGTTAAAAAAAACCAATTCTATGGTACCATAATACGAAAAGGAACCCCATACCATTATTCCGCCCTCTCGTCTGTGTCTGCGGCTCAAAAATAATTCCTCCTTATTTAGGTCATTGAAGTAATAGTTGTACCCGTTGGGACCATCAATATTAAACTTTTTCCATCGGAAAATACAACTTTAAACCATTTTGGACCATGTCATTGTATTTTTGGCAAACTGTGGACGTTGTGATTTACATTTTTCATTAAGTGGTGTTTTTTTGCAGTTTTCGTCGGACTATGTATGGGCACGACTTTAAAATACGGTGCACTGTTCTTAGACTGGCACTGACTCCATTTTTTTTCACGTATTTTTGATACCGACATGGCAGAATTCTAAGAATTTTTCGTCTTTCTTTTGGAGTTGTTGCCATTTTCTTCTGCCCTTTCATGTTTTTTTCCATATCTTTCCACGTTATTTAAATAATTGTACACAACTGTCTTTAATCTATTAATGTTTTTGGCTATTTGGACCGGATTCTGACCCTGAGATTTCAAAATCAGAATTTTTTATTTTTCAGAGTTATTAAGAGCCTTACCATGTACCATTTAGGATAAAAACTATTTAAAAACTATTAAATTAAAAATTCTCTAGCCGTTTATATTGAAAGAAATTCAAATCATAGCCTTCTTGTTTAATATTAAAATAATTCCTTATTCAAGTGAGAAACGAAATAGTACCACAGAAATACATGTCTTTAAATAAATGCATAATTTTAGTATAACAAAATGTGTATATTTTTTGTTTCTTCAGGAAACTAAAGCCAACACTTTGAAATTTGGTTGCGCAAAAAATTATTTTTTTATGAACTTTAGTTTAGAAGATATACTTAATTAAATTTAAAAAAAATGTGATTCCTTATTCAAGTGACAGGCAGTGTATTAACCTTGTCTACTTATAAGAATGTTTTCATCTTCTTTTCATCTTCTTAAACGTTAAAGAAAAATATATTCAAAAATAAAGAATTTATGAATTTTTCAACCGTATTTGTAAAAAGCATATTTATTTGTAACATTTTATTGTTATGGGAATAATAATACTATTATTGTTTGAAAACAAAATATGGTTTAACAACAAGATTGATAATATTTAATGGTTGTATAAGTAATGGCATTTTTTATATTAATAAAATTTTGTTTCTGGTATAAAATATTAAAAAAAAATAAAAAAATAAATAAAATAAAATTTTTGTAGTCTTGTTAAATCTAAAGAAAATCTAGATTTTAATATCAGTCATGGAGTCATTATTCCGTTAATTTAAATATTGTGTTAAAAGCTTTTATAAAATTTCTATTCTAGATTTTGAGAGCTTAATGTAATGATATTAAATTAGGAATTTTAAAAGGCTTTTAGAAATCTAAACAAAATTTAGGAACAGCTCTTAGAATTGTAATGAAATGAAATGAAAATGATTTCTAAACTATGTTCTAAAATTTTATTTATATATCTTTAACTTTATTAAGAAAGCTTTTAAGAACTTTTCTTTGAAATATTTTCTAAACTAGTATTTCAAATCTATTTCTATTCTCTGAACTAATTTCTGAAACCAGAAGGCCATTATAATTTTATTTTAATTTTTTATTCTAAGAGTTGGTATATGGATCCTTAAGATCCCAACTAGGAAGTAAAATACATTTTTTCTTTTTTACCTTGCTCTCCATTAAAAAAAAACTAAACAAAAAAATTTTGAATTTTGATCAAAACTGATCCGAATTTTTTAACATCTAACAAATTTTAGATAAATTTTGAAACTAAAAATGCTTTAAAATTTTTCATAAAACTTACGTGGCATAGCAGCTGAAAACCTTTCAGAATATGCCATTAAATGTTGACGCAATTCATGGCGTCCTATATTGGGGAGACCTATTAAAACAATGGGACGTTTGTGAGTAGCACGGGGATAATAGAAAGCAACCTCTTCATAAGTGAGTATTTGCTCAGGTTCAGTTTCATTGGGGGCGGTGATGGCATATAAAGGATAGCTTTAATTAAGAAAAAAATTAAATTAATTTCATTTTTCTTTTTTTTTTTCTTTCCCAAAAGAAAACTTATCCTCTCTTGAAAAGTTGTTCAAAAACACATATAGCTTTTCCTCAGCGCACTGGCGATATATAATTTGAAGGTTGAAATTTAAAATTATAATCGGTGTATAAATATGCAATGGAAAAATTGAAAACTCTACATTGCTGTCTTTAAGCTATTTATGAATTATGAATAATACTTTTACAAAGTCGCCTTTCAATGTCTTTTTTTGGTGCGGAGATAGGCTTTAAATTGTAAAATTATATTTTGGAAATAAATAAATTAAAAAAGCTATGTAACTCTAAAACAAAAACTTTTTTTATTCTTCATATGGACTGCAATCCATTTTTTTGGTTCTCCTGCATTTGAAAAACTATAAAATTACTTAGTGTTCTCATAAAATTTTACTTAGTAAAATATCCCTATTAAGGTTTTACGTTTTTCAAAGTCATTATCATTTATTTGTGTGGTGTTCATTCCTTAAAAAGGTAAATGTTTTTCAGTCATGCAAACTTTATGAGGAATTTTTTAAATTTCAAGATAAAATATTTATAATTTATGAATTTAGTCATGTGTTTCTTAAAGTAAAAGTCAGAAAAGTTTTAGCACGTGTACATATAGTGAAATGAGTTTTCTTATTTAATAATAGTTAACTAATAATTAACTAGTTTTTGGTAAAAATTTTTTTTTGTGAAGAAAGACATTAAAAATATATATATATTTTAACCTTCTTTCCGCAATATTTAACTAAATGTAATCAAGAGCAAATCGATAAACATATATCTTATTTTTAGCATCTAACTATACTCTAAGCCAAGGCGAATTCATAGAAGGTGAGGTTAAGAGCACAGTTGATTTGAATAAATTATAACAATCAAATGTCACTGTCAGATGTGGCGATTTTTCACTAAACATGGCGATTTCTAATTGCTTTTGGCGACTGAATTTTCCGTTTGGCGACATGGCGAATTTTTTTGGCTGTTTATAATATATTTTATTGGGAGAAATACGAGCCATCACTTGATAAAAGAGGATTAGAATTGTAGATGTTGTAATACTCATAAAAGTCGTAAGTACGTAATTTCGCGTCGGTCTGAATTAAAAAAAATACGAATAAAAAATATAAAATTGAATTTGTGTCTTTAATATCTTACACAGTTTTACAATGAATTTAAAAGTGTGTATACTTTTTAAAAAGGGTAAGGTCTTTTCTTTCTAATGCCGTTTAAAAAACTTTAATTGGTTAACAGATATTCGAAATAAACACTTTTAATGCCGCATGCTTACATGCTTTTGCATATAACTCCCGATTTTGGGGGTATATCGAAAATTCTAAAAATGGTATAATAATCTACTCATCCATATCTATAAATTATACTGTGCTACATTTCAAGTGTTTTTTCAATGCAGCACCGTGTGTTTTTTTTTTGAAGCTGAATTTTCATTTATAAATTATACAAAATTTGAATCACTAAAAATTGTTCGACACTTTAAACATTTTTATTTATTTATTTATTTTTTTCTTCAAAAAACAAAATAAAATTTAAATTTGACAATTATTGGCGATTTCTGATTAAATATTTGGCGACAGAGGCTCAAAAAAATCTGACAATCCTGCAGAAGGCTAGTATCAAGGCATATTAACTATAAGGTAGTGTTGAAAACACAGTTGACTTTTTTGACATTTAAGACAAACAAAATCGCTAAAATCGTTTATAAAGACCGGACAACCAGGAAAATTTGGGTGAAACGATCACGGGAGATCTGTATGGAACACAATTGATTCGTTTGAAGAGAGCTTAGAGCGAAAAGCTTTTCGTGTAGCTATCTATAAGGATGGACATTTCTAAATTAACTCACAAGATAATATGGATAGGGGATAATAAAACAATATTACTTACGTATAATTATTTTATGAGTTAGAACACATTTATCGTCTGTAAGATACATAAATTTTAATCGTTATTAGCAAAATCTGAAAGGAAATAGCTTACTTCCGAGTGTCTTCAAATGTTGGATTTCATATTTTTTGATTTCCTCATTTTTATAATTTTATTGAAATTATCAAAATACATAAAATTGTTTTTATTTTGTGTATTAGTTTTAAAATAATTTTCAACCAATAAAACATAATCGTCCCTATCATGAATATTTTTTTATTCGAAATGTTTTCCCTTTCCCTAAATTTGAAGTCGTGAAAAAAATCCCCAAGAATAATTTCACGCCAAAATAAAATTCCCCTTATGGTGAATGATTTTTTCCCGCGACTTTTTTCACTTTTATCTTTAATTTATTCACTTTATTTTGAACAGAACATGCAAGTAATTCTTCTTATAATTCGTATATTAAAGTTAAAAAAAAAAATATTTTAAGGGCACAAACTGAAATATTGCTCAACAAAATGGAAAACAACAGGTTGATCACCTGCGGACTTGTGAAGTTTTCGAAAGACGTTTAATTTAAAAGTTTTTTTTGTTTTATTGAATTAGGTCACTTACAATCGACGAAAAATTCGCTGGTGCTTGTTTTCCTCCTCTTGCAATAAACTTATTGCTTGAATTCTAAACGTTTTGCACACTAATTTGTTGTAATTCTTTTGTTTCATTGGGTTTCCAAAAAAGTAGCCGAATTATTTTACAAGATAAAAGTTAAATAGTGCAGTAAACTAACGTTGCAATCAAACTATAACTTCAATACTAAATAGTTTGCTTTGCTTTTTAACTTTTCTTTAAAATGTCATATATGTACGTGTATATTTTTGAACAAAAAATTTCTTTGATTTTTAATTTTTCTTCTTATTTATATTCATTGAGAACTGATAGCGGGAAATTTTTCACGGGAGATTCACGATACCATTTTTCCCTTTGAGGGGAATAAAAATTTCTTAGAAACAAAAATTCCACTCGTTATTCACGATAGAGGTGAAAGTTAAAATCTAATAATTTGTTATAAAATTGTATTTTTTTCTGTGTATGCATTCGAGTCACTTCCCTATAAACAATTGGAAGATATCTTTTCGGAAGAAGTTTACGCAATATCTTTTTATTATTTGGATGAAAATCATCATAGCAATATTTTTCTATTTTTGCATTTTTATCAGTTTAAAGAATATTAGGCAATAAACAACAAAAAATTTATAATAGGGCATTCGGACCGATGCGAAATTACGTACTTTCGTTATTTCGGCCGAAATCAAGTTGAAATTACGTAATTTCCCATACATATCACATAATTTTGTGTAATTTCGGCGAAATTACATTGAAATTACGATGTCCATTTCAGTGCAACTCTGTACATAGTTGGAAAAAATACTTTATTTCAACTATGAACTGCATGTTTCAATCGTGAGAAGAAAAAAAACTATCGACAGCTGATCTTAAATTTAAACACAAATTTTAAAATTAATTATTAAAGTGATTTTGAAAAATGAAACGTATCCTTTTTACATTTTTATTTGTTGCAAATTAATAATTTCCAATTTAGTAAGTAATTGTTTCTTATTTGTTTCCATTTCAAAATACTTTATTTACACCTAAAACAATTTAAAATGTAAACAATAAGTATCAGCTGTTCACGAAATTACATCAAATATCATCTAGCCAGTATGAACACTCTAGATTTCATTCGTAATTACGGCATGAAATTTCGTAATTTCGCGTCGGTCTGAACAAGGCTTAAAATTAAAAATTTTTTTATTACTATTATCCCAAAAATATCGCCCTTTTTTTAGTAAGATGATTATCACCTACGCAATAAATAGATGATATCCAACTGAGATTATCAGAAAGATATTAACGCAATACTTTTATTTTTCAGTCACAATTTTTTCAGTTGTCGAAAAGTTGTTCAAAAATGAAAATAATATTACAGAAATTTGTTTATCTTTTAGCAAAAAATGTATATTTTATGTGAGCGTTTTAGTTTTCGTTCTTTATAATGTTAAGATTTATGTGCAGGCATACTGTACAAGATGTAAAAGATTTCTTTATTATATTATTTTAAGATTTATTTAGTTATAACTTTTCTATATAATTATTATATCTTC
Source organism: Protocalliphora azurea (assembly GCA_932274085.1). Taxonomy (NCBI): domain Eukaryota; kingdom Metazoa; phylum Arthropoda; class Insecta; order Diptera; family Calliphoridae; genus Protocalliphora; species Protocalliphora azurea. The sequence goes on from OW026523.1 coordinate 20,085,589, forward strand.
CAGAAGATTATCTGGCGGTATATTCTTTTTTTCACCTAGATGATTATCTAGCAATATTGCCTATTTTTCTTTCAGGAAAATTGATTTCTTATTGCTAAGATGTATCGCCTGTCACGTACAATCTCTCCAGATGGGGGAAACTTACGAATATGATTATTACGGCAATAAAATTTTTGTCGATTTTTTAACTTGTAAAAAAAGATTTTCATTTAATTAATATCTTCAATGAAAAGGAATAAATTCCTTATATATAATATATAAAATATGAAGATGTTTTTCATTGTTAATTTTCTTGAATTATAATAACTCTGTGTTCATAATAACAATATTTTTGTTTAAATTTTGTCTTTTAAGGTTATTTACAGTCTTTTTCTATTTTTTAACCATATTAATATTATTATTATTCCCATGACAATAAATTGTTTCAAATAAATATAATACTTATCCTTTTCACAAGCTTAGTGGAAAAATTCATAACTTTGTTTTTAAATATATTTTGCTTTTAATGTTTGTTTTCCAACTTCATTGTAATTCTCATTGTAATTTAGTTTATATATGAATAAATATAAATAGACAAGTTTTGATTGTATTCGATGTGATGAAAGCAATATAAGATATTGATTGACTTAACCATTAAAGGGTTTAGTTAAAAAAATATATCTTGGATTTGAATATAATTAATGAACAAATGATATGTAAATATATATTTTATTTTTGCTAATGAACATTTTTTTCGATTATTTGCAACAAAAAATTTATAAAAATAATTTTTATTAATACGTTTTATTCGAATGTATGATAGATGGAATAATAATATGGCAAAATGAAATAATATTATGATAAGATTGATATAATAATATGGGATAATAATGACAAAATGGAATCATAATATGACAATGTGGTATAATAATATAATAAGATAAAATAATAATATAATAAAATCAAATCATAAACTGATAGAATGGGATAATGATGTAGTAAGATTGTTCAATTATATGTAAAACCGGAATCATAATATAAAAGAACAAACCATAAAATCGGACACAATATGGCAAAATGGAAAAAGTGCCAAATATATGTATGATAGAATAATAATAATAATAATAATAATAATAATAATAATAATAATATCAAATCATAATATGATAGAATGGGATAATGTTGTAATATTGTTCAATTATATATAAAACTAGATTCATAACATGAAAAAACAAACCATAAAATCGGACATAATATGACAAAAATGGAATTATAATAATTATTTCTTATTTTATTATAGTAATAATTTCATTTCTACTTTTCGCTGTGATCATATATTCCAATCATAATATGTTGCTGGTAGATTATGGTCACTACACCACTCTCTGCGTGTACTTTCTCTATGTTTCTTGTTAAAAAAAAGAAAGTATAAACTTTTAGTTAATTGTAGTTCTATTGATCTATATTTTAGTACAATTATAATGCTTTAAGCTATCATGTTCATATATTTTTAACAAAAAAAAAAAAAAAAACCTTTAAAAACTGTCAGATGCAATTTTCTTTGTTTCTTTTAAATCTACAGCACTCATTTACATACTTTTACAAAATAAATAACACAGAAAATAAGAACTATGTAAAATTACATAGAAGTGGGTAGTACTCAGATACATATATATTATGTATATATTGTACATATTACAAATATACAAACATACATATTTTATGAATAGTTTGCTGATGTAACTCATAGAAAAACAAAAGAAAAATTCTTAACAAATATTTACAATAGGAATAAAAAAAAATTATTTTCTATAACAAGAAACTTAAAAAATAAGATATATTTTAAATCCTTTTTTTTTTTTTTCTTTTAACCCTTATATGAATATTTTCTAGATAATTAACATTTCATCAGCAAACTAAAAGTATTTAATAAAATGTTTTACGGTTAATTAGGAAATATTGATTTTTTTTCAAATTAGTAAAATTTTATTCTTAAAACCTACAAATGCCTAGAAACATTTTTTTGATCGCAAAAATTTTTGTTTTCACCAAACATTTTTATATCCACTATCAAAAAAATTATGGTGAGTATATTGGGTTTGTTATTTCGTATGTAACATATCGAAATATTTGTCTAAGACCCTATAAAGTATATATATTCTGGGTCCTCGTAAGATTCTGAGATGATTTATGTCCGTCCGTCTGTTGAAAGCAGGATAGGGCTCGGGGCGTATCACTTAGGGTTGTTATAAAATTTGGCTCAAATATTTCTCTGCAGATGGCGGGTATAATAGATTTGGTCAAACCGAATATAACATTCTTACTTGTTATTTATTCTTTTATTCGTTATAGTATTACGTAACCCAGACTTTTGGCCATAATTGGACACAAATTTTCTAATTAACTTGCGCTAATCCTAAATGTTCTAACAGCTTCATGATAGATGCCATTGAACCAATATTTATTATTTGCTTTATTGGGTAGGTAGGTAGGTGGGGTCATACAGTGGTTCCAAAACGTTTTTTTGAAAATATTTCTGTAACTTGTGATCCCATAAAGATGTCTAAATGTCAGAAGGCTAGTGGGTGGACCTCTAAAGTTGGTCATCTCGGGTATGTTATTTTTTTAAAAAGTCATCAAAATTTCATTTATGATTTTTTTTCAAAGAAATTTCAAAAATTGGAGAGTGTTTATAAATCTCTATAAAATACGCTTAATTGTTCAGGTTATCTCTTTTCGTTTCAGAGATATTTAGGAAGAAATATTTTTTTTCCTCATTTTAGGCCTCATTTTTTATATCCTTTTAAACTTGACGGGCTTAATTTGGATCCTAATTTTTTTTAAATATCCACTAGATTCTTTATAAAATTCTAAATAAATATATGGATCCGATAAAAAGTTATATTAGTCTGAAGTTGAAACTTTTAAAAAATTCTCACTTTTGTTTTTTTTTTTTTCAAAAAAGTGCTAATATTTTTTTATATATAAAGTTCGTTTTTTGTTTTGTCCTAAATATTTTTTTCAATAGAAATTTAAACGAAAATACCTTTAAAGCAAACCCAAATCAGCTTGGGGCAACGGTTTCCTCATAAGTCCTGTCCAAAATTTTTTAATTTTCCACAATTTTTTAAATTTGTTTGTAAAGTTCTCAAATCGCAAAGTTAGGAATAGAAAAAAAAACTATGCTAATTAAATACCTCCATATGTTGGGAGAACACACAAAAAGTGTTATCTGACGGACGTTTTTTGTAGCGACACGTTGACAATTTCAATGTAAGAAGTTAATTTCCCGGATTGAGATTTTGTGCATTTTGGTATGAACTTTTATTGCCTCAAAAGGTTTTGGGTTTTCCAAGTTTATTTCCCGTAATTCTCTAGCTTTGTTTGTCAGATAACTCGCCAACTACCCCATCGAGACTAGGTACCCAAATAATGAGAACTATACTGAAGAAATCGTTAATCTCTTTCTTGCAGTCTAAAACAGTCCTGGACTTGGTATTTTAGGTTGCTATTGCTGTTATTACCATTTGGCTATCCGCTAAAATATTAATGTCCTAAATTTGCGATGGCCCAATATATATATATTCTCTGATCGCACATAACTCCGCTTGAAAGTTCTATCCAGTTCTATTCCCTTATTTAGAGCCATCCTTGTATTTTATAGTGCCCATAGTCATTTGAGTCAGGGCTACAGTCTGATATTTTTGCATGTATATCTGTCCAATGCCTCGATTACGTATTGGTGATATGATTTGTAGTCACAGTTAATCCATTCCCCCTTGTTTGGTGGCGATTTATCGTTACGGCCGCTTCATTCTCGAATTTCTATCGGTTGGACAAATAGGATTGTTTGTAGAGCCCTTGTAGGTGTTGTTTTGATTGCATCATTTATTCCTACGCATCACTTTAGTTGTTAGATAAATGCCCACCATACTTCTGAAGCATAGTTTAGTAAACGTCTAATTATAGTCCTGTATAGCTAGTGTATCATTTTCGAATTGAGACCCCATTTAGAGCCAATTGCTCTTCTACATAATGACCAATATCTGCGGGCTTTCTGGCTCTTTTCTCTAAGTGTTATCTCTATCTTAATTTCCTATCTAGAATAACACCTTAATATTTTACCTAGTTTGATATTTTAATTGCCTTGTCAAGAAACGAGGAGCGTCATAATGTGCGATCTTCGTTTTCCTTGTGAACAAACGTATTTCTATTTTTCCGGATTTACGTTCAGTCTTCTTAGACGAGCACTGTTCAGTGCTATGTTTAGAGCCTCTTCCCCTCTTTTGCATTTGATTTGCATTCTTTCCCCTTATAAGTATTTATTACGAAATCCCCAGCAAAAACTTAACTTCTAATTTTAAAAGCAACAGCTTCCTGAATGCATTACATTGTAGTCCTATTCGCCACTTCTAGCATTACGTATTAGTACTTATATAAGTAGTTTTTAGTAAATATGAAGGGAATTTGCTTTTTCGTTGCTGAATTTTCAAAAGACGGTAGACTAACACACATAAGCAGTGTCGTTACATGGGTTCAAATTTTAACCGGGCCAAATTTTTTTCTTGCGTGTAAAAAAAAGCGGCATTCAAAACAACTATTTGTTGCCAAATAAATAGTGGTGAAATTTTGGACATCGCGAACAAAATTCATTAGTTATAGCATCGAAAGAATTAGGAAGCTGTTTTACATATTGTTTTCGCTTATAAAACATGCTATTTAGTAGGTTTTTGCTGGGCCGTCCGCTTAACAGACTGGTTCAAGTCCTTCTTCGGTGATAAAACATAGAAAACGTGATAGTATGTCCCTATTTAACGTATCACGTTTTGTACATTACCTTTGAGATTTATGTTATATAAACCGCAATTAATACATCTGTTCCTTAGCATATGATCGATCCAGTCTATAAGCGCCCGGTCAACCTGAAACTGGTCTAAGAATTAGACAATTGTATAGGTTCGTACATTTTTGAATGCTCTTCTATATCAATTCATAATGCGAGCGAATATACTTTGTCGTTGAAGGATTTTTCTATGCAGTGAGTGACTTCGTATAAAGCCATTTTCACTGATCTTTCTTTAATGTAGGCATGTTTCTTGAATCACAGCCTTTCATTTGGTATCCTGCTTTTCACCATGCTCTCTATCATGCTTAAGACCATGAAGCGTATAGTGGTTTTGCTTTGTTGGTTATTTTTTATTGAAAACATGTGTGATGGACTTTCTCATAATGAAATATAACATGAATATGTATACATAATATATTGTGAACTGATCTTGCGTTACTACCAACTCAAAGTCCCTAATAATTAGTTGTTTCTACGGTTGCTACAGTAATCCCTAACTTTTACTCTGTTTATAATTACACCACAAATACTTAATTTGGTTCGCGATTATAATCTTAGTGCATTTGTACTTCACATAGAGTCTTCAGCGCTCAACTACAATAGTTTGCCTAATTCTTCGGTATGTCCTTTTGCTTCATGTATTTAATTCCCTTTACAACGTTTATTAAATCAGGAATTTCTTACAGAAAGTTATAGCTGGTAAGCTATTGGACTTTAATACTGAAGTTATCAAGTTAAACGATCAGGGATCTTATTTTCGCTTTATTACATTAATGTCACAGCATATGTCTGAGCAGTTCAAAATTATTTCACCCTCAGAGTACAAAAAATGCCTTGGCACTACTTACTATGAATTTAAATTCTCTTTAGAGAAATACTGAAACTAATTTAGGGTCTGGATATTAGAGTACTACATCATTACTTCGATGTCCCGAAAATTTTCTCTCTGTTGGTATTTATCAGTATAGTTCGGGGAATACCTCATACTTTCCTGAAATAAGTTTTCAATTTAGCATCAGACTAATGAATGAATGTGAGGTGCTTTATTTTCCATGTTAAGGTTAAATTTCTGTTTCACTCCACACAAATGGAGCATTATATTTCAGACGCCACCATATTCAAAGCTTGAACAAATACTCTTACCATCAGTTAACTTATTAGTTTTGAAAGGAATTGTCTGTGGAAAAAGCAACAAGAAACACATGTTGATTAGATAGTTGTCTCGTAGTTTGTAAACACATTTTTACAGTTTTTACATAAATTTACATATTTGTTTTTCTTTTTTTTTTTTTGTTTTTGTAAAGTATTACATACATATTCAGCGGGAAAAGTATATATTAAGGGCCCTTCCAAAATACATTAGTTTGCAGCCACAAGGGCTGCATTGCAAGATGATTTCTATTTCTCAGAACATGTCATTAGGGGCAAGGTCTAGCCCACACACTGCGAAAAGAATCGAGTAGGAAAGCACCTGCTCTTAAATAAATTGGCTCTTTTATATACAATTCACATTGAGGCCATTTGTGAAATAAATGGTAATAAGTCCGCTGAACCGGTTTTGATGAAACCAGGAACATCAATAGAAGAACAATTGAGCTTTCAGAAATTTGTTAGCTGAGGTATGTAGCTGAAGCGGGGACGGCTCTACAGTGGGCCAAAGTTGTCCACCTCGAGAGTGAAAAGCAATATGAATTTGAAAAACAAAACGAAAAATATGAACAGATTTTGAATATTTTTTGCATTTCTGAATTCTTCTAAGCAAGACAAAGCAAAAACATGCTTACTGTACTAAATTATCTCTTATGGTTTAAAAGATTCAAAATTTGAATATAATTTTTGGCCTTGATTTTTTTTTTGGAATTTTGTCCTATAACTTTTAAAATAAAAATTAATTTTTTTTAATACGGTGAAATTCTCTATAATTTTTTGAATTAGGCTAAAGAATAAAATTTTTAATTATCTTAAATCGATAACTAGAAAAAAATGGTTAAAATTAAAATTTTGAAAAGGGTTTCAAAAATTGCAATTTTTTGCCAAAAAAGTAATTTTATATTTTTTATTTTTTTTTAATTTTGTTAAAGAACTTTAATACTTTCTGACATTTTCTGAAAGTCTGCACCTTAAAAAAGCGAGCAAGTGTAATTTTGTAAAATTTTGAACGTCCACCTTACATCCAGCAGTGGTCGAAAATGATAAATTTTAGAAGAAAAGTTCAACATTTTGAACCTGAAAAAAAATTTTGATTATTGATTTTAATAATTCTGTGAATTATATTAGATAGTTCGATATGTTGCTAAAAGTTGTGCAAAAAATTGTAACAACCTATCGGTAAACTTCAACACACGAAACAATTTTCTGAAAAAGAACACATATTTTCAATAACAAAAAGTTTAATCTTCAAAAATATATAGTAAAATTATAAGTATTTTTATGATCTTTACTTTTATCAATTCCTCATTAACTACTTTAAAACATGTGCAGAAATTGTTTTGTTATCTATAAGCATTTTGAAAATATTCAGGCTCAAATTTATGAAATAAGCCCTTGTAAACATAATTTGCACTTTTTTTGTTTTATTTTAAGAAAAGTCTTTTTTTATTTATTTTAAAGAATATACAATTTCCTTTAAAACTATATATAATATGACTATTTTGTGTTTGCAACGTTTCCAGTGAATAAATTTGAAATGAGTAAAACGTTGCAAATTGTAAAATCTTTATGTTTCCTTCTATTTTTGGTAATGCAGTGCGATAAAACCGTATCAAAAACAATATAAAATAACAAAAAGATTTTACGTTTTGCTTATTTCAAATTTATTTACAAGAAAGGTTGCAAACATAAAATAGTCACATTATATATCATTTTAAAGGAAATTGTGCATTCTTTAAAATTATGTATAAAAAATTATACTATTTTCAAATTTATAGAAGACTTTTCTTAAAATAATACAAGAAATGAAAATTATGTTTGCCTGCACATATTTCATAAATTTGAACCTGAATATTTCCGAAATGCTTATAGTTATCAAAACAATTTTTAAAGCAGTTAATGAAGAATTGATTAAAGTCAAGTTCGTAAAAATATATATAAATTTACTATATATTTTTAAAGATTAATAATTTTGTTATTGAAAATATGGGTTTTTCAGAAAATTGGCCTCGTGTGAAAACAATTTATGGGTAGGCTACCACAATTTTTTTTAAAGCTTTTAAAAACATATCGAACTATCTAGCTAATTTGCAGATGTACCGAAATCAACGATCAAAATTTTTTACAAGCTTAAAAATTTGAACTTTTCTTCCAAAATTGTGGTATGGTGAACCTTTCAAAATTTATGCTTTCTTTCAGAAAAAATTAAAAAATTTTGAATTTTTTTTTTAATTTTAATTTTTTTTGAGACTTGTTTCAAAATTTTGAATTTAAATATTTTTGTATAGTTATGGATTTGAGATACTTAAAAGATTTTTTCTTTAGTGTAATTCAAAAAATTATATAGAATTTTACCATATTTTAAAAAAAGGAGTAGAACTTTTTAATTATAGAGCAAATTGGCAAAAAAGAATATTCATATTTGAAGTCTAATATATTAAATTTTTGAAGTCAAATGTCTTTTAAACTACAAGAGATAGTTTATTATAGTGCACGTATTTTTTCTTTGTCTTGCTTAGGATATTTCGGAAATATAAAAATAAAAATTCATATTTTTAAAAGTTACAAGCTCCGATATGTTTTTAATTCTCGAGTTGGTCAACTTTGGCCCACTGTAGCGCCGACCGTGCTACAGCTACACACTGCAGCCAACAATTTTCTGTATGTTCCTGGTCTTATCAAAGTCTGTTCAGCGGTTTAAAAGATCTAGACTTATTACCATTTATTTTGCAAATGTCCCCACTGTGCAATGCTATTTAAAGAGTCTGGGATTAAATTTTATTTAAAAAAAAAAATATACAAACTATGTTATGATTTTGAGCTTCTTAAGTTTCAGGTTTTAAAATATTCCTGTAACTAATGAGACATATTATCAGGATAAAGAGAACGATCCCAGCAAAATCTTTGCTTTCCTGGTAAGCTAGCAGGTATAATTGGAAACAAAAATAAACTACTTATTTTTTTGCCTGAATAACTAGTTATATTTATTCGACTTGTCCACAAATTCATGTAGTTATTTTTTGACTCTAGGAGTACTCAAAAATATGAACCTAAACGAAAACAAAAATAAAAAAAAACCAAAAAATTTCGCCGTCACTGAGTCTCGAACTTGGACACACACTAACCATTCGTTTTTACTGATTAACGTCTTACTCAGTACACCATCTCGCACATAGCATCCTAAGCGACAAAAACTCTTTTTAGTTTAAAATATCTTTTTAAACATTTTGTTATAAAAAACTAAAAGCTTTAGAATGGGGTTGAACCAACAACCTTCTGGTTGTTAATCCAGCGCTTTAGTCAACTCATCCACGTGATTGCAGTATTACTGTGCTATTATGCTATTGAGTACTTATTAATGTAATACAGAGTAGGCAAATAATAATGACACCTCATTACCAAGGGACTACTTTAATAAGTAGTTGTTATTACCGAAAACCAAAAAGTTTTTGCTGGGATTATACAACTTCTACTTAGCAACAAGAATATTTAAAGGACCCTTTAGAAATTTTTTTGAAAGGACATGCATTTGCAAAGGCCTGAACAGTTAGGGACTTTCTCATTTTTCCGTTAGGTGTACCAGATAAGCATATGTATGTATATATTTATATATAGTTATTTGTATAGCTTAATAGAATACATATATATGTATATAAGTATTTATTTATATAAGATAGCAACGGGCGTGGAAATACTGACAAAAAATTTCTTTTCTTTTTAACTTTTTTTATGTGTATAAGAAAAAACTTTACAAAAATGTACTCTTTTGTTCTTAAAAAAACACATTATAAAAAGAATTATGTTCCGTGCTGTTTATTTATAAATATATCCTTAGAATGTTGTTGAGGTAGTCGTTTTGCAATTTTTATGGGTTAGTTAGCATAACTTGTAAAAGATATACAAAAAATTTAATTAATAGGGAACTGTTTATATTTTCGGTTTAAAATGTACATATATGGACTTAGAGTCAAATGCAAACTATATGCTTTTATTCATGTTTAATCGAATCCTTTATCAGGTTTAAATCCTTGTCTATTATGTACATTATTATTTTTTTTTTTGAGATGGTAAAAAAAAAAATCGATGGACCCTAATTAAGTGTCCAAGAGAATAAGTTAAAAATTATGTTTGTATGTTAAAAAAAAAACCTAATAACACCGTTTTTTAATACATATTTATAGCCCTCATCAAAGTTAACATTTCATTTCTCATTTATATAAAATGAGGACACGCAAAGTATTTATATGTGGGTTTGTTGATCTTCTGAAGATCCCAGATATCTCAGAATTTCATTATTGTAAATTAGCACAATCACTACATGAGAAGTTGAGTTGAGAGCGAATTGAAACCGAAATAACCTGTTTGAAAGATTAGATGTACAGAAGGCCCACACCACCTATCATGGGGCAGTTCCAATTGCAAAAAGAGAGACAATTTATTAACAGAATTAAGGAATAAGTGATTGATGGTACTATGTATATGTTCACAACTATTATTTGATGAAATATGTAACTGGCATGTGTCTGATATACATACGCTCTTACCATCGCTGACCATCGCACAGTGGCACCTTTTTTGAAACCCTTGGCAAAAATAAAAAATTTGTCGTAAGCATTTGATAAAAGTAATGAGATTAAGAATCAAAAAAAAAAAAAAAAATATGGAATATATCAATTTTAATGGTAGAGGCGCTCAAAGTCGACATTTTTTCTAATCTGCAAGAAAATGTGAACATTTTAAGCAATTTACTATTTTTGCACATGGTTTTTATGCGCAGGATTCAAATAATTATTATTTTTTTTGTGTCATTTGAAAAGTAGGTTTATTTTAAATAAATTAGAATAAAAAACTATAATTAGGACTTTTGTCTTCTATACAGTAGCGGTTTTAAAAATACTATATTTAGGTAATTTTTTAACTTTGGTAGTTCTAAAAAAGATACAGTTTGATGCGGGAGATATTATGCGGAATATGTATTAAAGAGCCATCTCATGACTTTTTTCGTTAAAATGATTATAAAATTTAAAGTAATGAAAATATTAAAAAAATATTTGAAATACAAATCTTCCAGCTTTAAAATGAGCCCTAATACTTTGGGGTAGGCCTACAGGCCTTTTATTTTTTAAGCGGTTGTACTTTTTAAAAGGCACTATATTTAGATCACTTTTCAAACTTTGGTGAAATAGATCTGAAAAAGTGATGGTTTGATAGGGGAGATGTTACCTAGAAATGTTTAACTAGATAATATTTTATTTAATTATATAAAATTTGCCTGCCCCTAGCTGCCATCCTGGGTGCAAGAACAAAAACTCTGACAGCCCCGCAAGAAAACCCGGAATAGAAATTAAAGAGGACTTAATGAAGGAATTTCAAAAATTTAGAAAATACTTGAAAGTATAGGTCTTTAAGATCTAAAATGAGCCCTAGTCCCATAGTGCATTTGAAGTTTTCCCTTCAAAATTCAGTATTATACATAATATTATCTGTAATAAAAACTTATTAAGGGTATATTTTTGCAACTTACTGACTTAAAAATAGGCTGATGATCACATTTTACCTAGAAACTTTTTATTCTATAATTGTATATCTATATTAATTAAAATTGGTTGCCTTATTTTGAAATAGCTAAACTGCAAAAACATAATAACGATAAACCGTATTTTGATGGTTGTATAGGGACCTTTGGTTAATTATGGACCGATCCTCATAAAACTCGGTGGCGTGTTTTATAATTATCTACAACTTATTTGAGTAAAATTTTATATTGAGAATTTTATGATTTTTTCCCATGTCTGAGTGATTTTCAGAAGTGGGCACTATATGGGAGCTATGATTTATTTATTTATTTTTATAATTACAATACATTTACAAATTATATTCTAATTCTAACCGAGCGGAGTAGCGAAGACCATAGCTCGTTGTAGTGAAACAGACCAGAGTCTCTAGTGGGAATCGAACCCACAACCCCCAGATTGACAGACTAGCTCATTAACAACTAGGCCATCGAGGCAGCCAGATATGATCAATTATCCACCGATCTTCATAAAATTTGGTAGTGTGTTTTCTAATTATATTAGACTTATTTATATAATTTTTTTTTTTTCATATTAAAATTTATATAAAATTTGTGGTCATTTGTGGACCGATCTTCATGAAGTTCGAAAGTAATATTAATACTTACATAAAACTTATTTGTGCCAAATATCATTAATATATTTATATATTTAAGACTTTTATAACCTTAAAACCCTATTTAGGGAAGGCATTTGTATGTGGGCTAGGTGAAATAATGGATTGATCATAGCCAATTTCGCACTTCTTCAAATTTCTTTAAGATATCTTTAAAATAAGTACATTTTGTACTTTATTTTACAAAATTGATTATATTCCTTAACATTTACATGTTATCGTAAAAGATATTTCGAAAATGTATATTTGATATACAAATATATAATTTAATGTAAATAAAACTTCTAAAATGTGTACCAAAAAATAAATAATAATAAAAATAAAATACTAAACTTTGGCATAAAAGTTTGTAACCCCCTGTGGATTTAGATGAGTACTTGGTATAAAGCCAAGTGTCTTCTTTCTATAAAATACATTTTAAATTTTAAAAATATCTGTAATGAAAACAAAAAAAAAAAAAATAATAATAATAATAATAATAAAAAGGCCTCATTGTACATCGTGCAGATGCAAATACCAGACAACGCAATGAAACTTAGACAACACGCCTAAATAAAGGGCATATCGAGTGAGGCTGCTCTAAAGAAAGTAGTATACCATATTGAAAGAACTTTTGATCTAGCTGTGTATGCCCTCGCTATATTTTTTAATGTATTGATGGACCTTCAACAATATTTTGAGCTCGAGTCTTATTGATTCCTTAGAACAATTTGAAACAAGTTGGGACACATTTAGATACGTCATATATTAGGAAATAGGTGGATAAATTGCGAGGCAAATGACATAAAAATAAGGAACAGAGAATGTATTGGGACTCCACAGGGAGGTATATTATCCACTACTGTGGGTAACCACAATACATAATCTACTAAGGACTCCACTCGAGGAAGGTTTCGTCTGTTATGCTGAAGGTTTCGTCTGTTATGCGGATGACTTCACTGATTAGAGAAAAGGATCCTAACAGTTTATGTAGTAGAGCTAAATAAGCCCTCACAATATCCTATAACTGGGCAAAGGAGCGAGGACTCAACGTACAAGAAAAGCCAAATGCCTAAAAGTAATATTCATATATTCGAGATCATCCTGTAAAGACCACATTGATTATGAGTGGGAAAAGCTAAACGAGTAAGAGCCTTCTGCCGAAGATGGCACACAGGCTTACATAGTTTAGTGAACATCTTTACAGCAATGAGAGCAACGTCGATAAAGGCTATCAATACTGCCGATTGATATAGAAGTGATGTATGAAGCAGCCTTGGCTTTCATAAGATTGGTTGGAATGAAGGGTTAGCTAAATAGAGACCACAAAATCAGTTACCAAAAAATAATTGATAGTTTACCAATATTACCACAGAAATAGCTGACAAAATCCTAACAGAATATGTATAAACAAAATGCGTCACAATAAGGCTATTTAGAGGGAGAAAATATAATAAATTAACTAGGGGGAGGAATAATTTAGGAACCTATCTATATACAGATGGCCCAAAAATTGGTGAGCAAACTAGAATAGACTTCTATGATACAAGCCAAAACATAAGAAAAGGTTTTCGTATTCCACTCTATTTTTCAAGCTGAGATCACTGTCATTACGAAAGGTATTAAATGGCTTAAGGAAAGTGATAATAACGTTCCAACTTGTATATTTATAGACAGCAAAGCGGTGTTCATAATCTTAAGAAACGAAATTGTTAGATCTCGAAATGTTCTTTAAATTAAAAACGAAATAAACTATTATTCAAATTGTGGAAACCTTGAGATAATATGGATTCCAGGCCACCATGGTATTATTGGAAATAAAAAGGCGGACAAACAGTCTCAGATAGGATAATTTCTGAACACCATTACTCTGAAGAATACCAAAGAGATTCAACTAAACTAACATAAATAGATCAACACTCAGGAGAATAGTTAATGTATTAATATGAACACATTATTGAGAACCCATTAAGCTCACATGATACAACATATGCTAGGAAATAGGTCATATGTTAGAAAATAGGTGGATAAATAATAAAATATTACTCTTAGGTATTTGGCTTTTCTTGTACGTTGAGTCCTCGATCCTTTGCCTAGTTATAGAATATTATGGGGTCTTATTTAGCTCTACTACATAAACTGTTAGTATCCTTTTCTCTAATCAGTGAAGTCATCCGCATAACAGAAGAAACCTTCCGCATAACAGACGAAATCTTTCTCGAGTGTAGTCCTTAGTAGATTATGTATTGTGGTTACCCATAGTAGTGGATAATATACCTCCCTGCGGAGGCCCAATACATTCTTTGTTCCTTATTTTTATGTTATTTGCCTCGCAATTTATCCACCTATTTCCTAACATATAAAGGAAGTGGACGAAACACTTGAATAACACCTGTGCAAAAGTTCTGCATTTAATAGTATTAGACGCGAAAGCTTTAATGAGGTTACACAACAATTTGAGTGAAAGGTTCATAAACTGCCATCCATCCCTTCTAAAAAAGTGTTTTTTTTTAAAGTAGTAAATAAAAGTTTTGGTTGTAGCACAGAAAAAATTTTTTGCTTAACATTTTTCAATTAACGCTATTTTCTGGATATATATTAAAATTTAACTAAAACATTAATGGATTCAAACAATTGCTTAATTGGTTATAAATGCTTTCGAAAAAGAAACAGTCGATTAAGACTGACTAATGATACCCTACACCATTGTGTATAGCATAAAAATTCGGAAAGGGGACTTATATTACACCTGTATATAAAATAATATAATATATACAAATGCAGAATAATGCGTTGATACTAACATCTAGATAATTTTATGCTCTTTAGGGCAATTCCTTAAAGTGGGTTTATATGGGAACTATGGTAAATTATGGACCGAAACTCATAAAATTTAGTAATGTTGTTTCTACTTATATAAAACTTATTTGTGTCGAATATTAACTTGATACTCTCATTCGTATGGGATTTTAGTAAATGTAAAATTAAATATACAAATAAGAAATAATGCGTTGATACTAACATCTAGATGAATATATACACTTTAGGGCGATTTCCAAAAGTGGGCTTATATGGGAGCTATGGTAAATTATGGAGCGATGCTCTTAAAATTTCTATTTATATAGAACTTATTTGTGTCGAATATTAACTTGATACTCTCATTTGTATGGGATTTATGCACGTTAGAGTTATTTTGGCAAGAAGGGTTTATTTGGAGGCTGTGGTGAATTATACAGGATCGAATTCATTAAATCGCATTTCTTATTTTTAAGGCATTTTTGAGAGTTTAAACTCTATTTGTATGCTGGCTATGTAAAATATTGTACCGATCACAACCAATAGGCTTCGTTCTTGTATCATAAAAGTCCCACGTGCCAAATTTCATTGAATTATCTTTAAAATTGTGACCAGTAATTTGTGCACAAAATTTACATGGACCGCCAGCCAGCCAAACGGACGGACGGACGGACATCGTTATATCGATTAAAAAAGTGATTCTGAGTCGATTGGTATATTTTAAGTTGGGTGTTGGATAACTTTTTCTATGTGTTACAAATATCAGCACAAACCTATAATATCCCAATCACCAATGGTGGTGTAGGGTATAATAACAATTAATTTTATGGACTCACTAAATCGTTTATTATAATTTTCATTAACCATAGAAACTATTTATAAAAATGATTTAACATAATTTTATTTATTTACAATTTTATTTATTTACAATTTTATTTATTTTTATTTAAAATTTTTACAAAAGCAAAAAATCACCCACAAATTTTAAAATGCTTAATCAAAAATGAATTATGTTTTAAAAATGACAAAAAAAATCTCTCAAAAAAATTAGGTAATTTTTCATATGAAATATAACCCAAATTTGTATGGGAAGTTTTTGGACAATTTTCAATGGGAGATTTTGCTGGCAGCTGTTCTATGTTTTATTTATAAATTTATTACAATATCTTTAAAAAAATATATATATATCAAAAACTATTAAGAACGAAAAAAATATGTATTTATATTATAGAAAAAGTTTTAAATTTTTTCTGGCCTTATTTTTTGGGACATTTAGCCTTTTTTTACCCTTTTTTAAAGTTCAATTTAGCCTCTTTTTTTCTAGACTCTGGCAACACTGCTCATAACATCAACTAAATTAAATATATTTTTTTATAAATGGTGTATCTTTTATTTACTTAAATATCGTGCATATTTTTTCGTTTTAAATAAAATATTACATTCTTTATTAAATAATTTCAATTTAATAATTCTTTTTTCTTTAGTTATCAAGAAATATTAATCCATGTTGCTTTCGATGATACTTCATCTCATATTGTTTGTATTTTTGTGGAAAATAATTTAAGAAAAAAAAAAAAAAAATTAAAGGAAAAAACCCAGCAAATACATCCCAGCAAACTTTTTGGTTTTCGGTAATAACAACTACTTATTAAAGCAGTTTCTTGGTAATGAGGCGTCATTATTATTTGCCTGTATTACATTAATAAGTACTCAATAGTATAATAGCACAGTAATACTGCAATCAATTTTTTCTGGCCTTATTTTTTAGGACATTTAGCCTTTTTTTACCCTTTTTTAAAGTTCGATTTAGCCTCTTTTTTTCTAGACTCCTGGCAACACTGCTCATAACATCAACTTAATTAAATATATTTTTTTATAAATGGTGTATCTTTTATTTACTTAAATATCGTGTATATTTTTCCCTTTTAAATAAAATATTACATTCTTTATTAAATAATTTCAATTTAATAATTCTTTTTTCTCTAGTTATCAAGAAATATTAATCCATGTTGCTTTCGATGATACTTCATTTCATATTGTTTGTATTTTTATGGAAAATAATTTAAGAAAAAAAAAAAATTAAAGGAAAAAACCCAGCAAATACATGTAACACTTAATCCTTTTCAGCATAGATATAAGCACTCACTCGTATATAAAAAAAACTGGCAGCTTGGGAAATAATAAACGGAAAACTATTTTTAAATTGTCTGTAAATGCATGTGTGTCTGTATGATTGTGTATGTATAAGTAAATTGTATTTACACATGTTTTATTTATATAGGATAAAAGGAAATGATACAGTATTTTAATGTGGATTGTTATTGATTCTATTTATTATAGTGTCAGGTTACAAATTGTTACATATAGTGTTCAAGAATAATGAATGTTGCACAATGATAAGAATAATATGTACTCGTATAATATACATATTTATAATAAAATTGTATACTGAAAGATAATTTATTGTGTTTATTTTTCTTGTGTGTAATAAGGTTAATTGTAGTTTGTAATTTGAATGATTTTCTCATAACTTTAAAGAAGAAGTTGACCTTAGCTACAATATATGTAATTAAGGTTAGTGGCATATTTTATTCAGATTTAGTCGCAAAATTTTCATTTAGCATTTGGCATATCATTTAGCATTTTTTAATAATTCATCAAGCATTTTCTAGCATTTTTGTTATAAGGAAGAAATTCAAATATAACAATTTAATTTCTCATCTAAATTACATGAGCTTCAAAAATATTAAATAAATGTTTCCAAAGCTTTGAAACGGACAAATTATAATAAAATAATTTGGATCGTAATTCCAGAAGTTAGCGTAATATGTCACTTACTTGTGTCTACATTATGCAAATTTTTATTAAAACAAACGTCAAAATCAGTGCGAATATATGTAAGGTAGCCTTAGTTAAATAGATGATTATTATTTTGGTTGTTACAGCTGTCAAACTGCATATATAAAAAACAATAACGAATACACCATATTGTTGTTTTTGTGCAACTGGTGACACCTTCCACAAATTCGCGTTAAGTTTGACATTTGTCTTGTAAAAAAAATCTCTAATGTAGACACTACGTTAAGGAGCATAAACAACATATAAAAGTCACAAGTAGTGTTGTGTTTATTTATTTATAATTATGATAGTGAAATATTTACACTGAAGTTTCAAAAACTTCACCACCTTCAGTGTTGCCAGTAGAAGTAATTGGTAAAGTGCCAAATCATAAAAAAAAAAAAAAAATGTTAACTTGTTCTACATCAGCAAATGACAATGCTAAATAGTTTTGTAAAGAAAAATTCATATTTTTGTTGTCCTTGTTTTTAGTTTAAATAACAACTTATAAAAAAATTTTCCACAGAATTATTTGTAATATTGGGAAATAAAGTAAAAATATGGCTTAAATTTTAAAACTGATAACTACTACCGTTAAATTTACTAAGAAATTATTTCAAAAAATCAAAAAGTATTGAATTAAAAAATATTGCAAAAGGTGCTAAAAAGCATATAGCATATTTATATGAATTTTCAATGCATTTTAACCTTTTAAAATGCTAAATCTAGCATTTCAAATGAAAGCGCTAAAATGGCACCACTAACCATCTTTAACATACGACATGCTTCTACAAAGGTAGAATTTGCAAAGTTGATATGTAAGAAGGATAATGTTATCAAATATGTATAGATATATTAAAAAAACCGACCGAGGACAGTTGTTCTCGAATATCATGATTCTATTACAGTACCTTGGCTCATTAGTGAAGAAAAGCTTTGATGCATTTCTCTGTTTAACTCGATAGAATCATAATTTCATAGGACTAGAAGGAAATGCCGTTAATATAGGTCCCAATAACCCGAAACACAGAAGTTTAATTGGTATAAATATGGTTCTAAAACATTAAGGTCCTTGTAATGAGATTAGCACCCCAGACCCCAGATGGCGATATAATTGAAATCATATGGTCAGAATTAAAGAAAAATGTTACCGGAACACAAAATATGATCAGAAAAGTGTTTTGGCTAATGTGTGATGGTATTTTGAAGACGATTTTAAGCTAAGAACTAAAAAATTGAAAAATTGGAATGGAAGAATTGGAACATAAGTTTTTTCAATACTAAAATATTAAATTAGTCATCAAACTTAATAACATATATCAATTAAATTTTTTTTCTTGGTAATTTAAGATTTATTCCAACTGCCTATTTTTATAGAATTCCTAATATTTTATAACTTTTTCACTAAATTTATGTGAAATTTTAATTTATTATTTTACTTATTGTTAATTTTTTTTATTGAGCGCAGCTGTATATATATATATATATACATTCGGATATTTGACTTTTACTTCATTTATTTCGTTGTTTGTTCGTACAAGTACGAAGTATTATATATCATTAGAAATCAAGTCAGAATTTAAAAAAAATTTTTTTTGTTATGTCATTAAATGCGTGTCTTAAAGGCCTTTTTTACGACACCAAAATTTTCATATTGTTCCTTTTGCAGACCATCTATTAAAATTTTGATGAGAGAGGTAAAAAAATTATAACAGTATGACAAAAGTGAGCGTTAAAGAGGTGTGGCACCCTTTAGATATCAAATCATATTGAAAAAAGGTTTCCAAAAATTTGAACTTCAAATGGCCATAAAACCAAAATTCGAACTAAGTGAAATAGAGCTTCGAAAGAAGTAGTTAAATCTTAGCTAAATTCCCTTAAATCTTAATTCTGAATTTAACTTATAGTTATAAATATTACACCATATTAACAAATATTGTAACTACTATAGTATTTACAATATAACAAAATACTTTATAATCCCCATTTAGTTTAAATATAAATAGTTAAGATTGTAAGGACAAATTGAAGCAAGAGTCGAAGTACCGATTTTGCTATACTTTGCTCTTAGGGATCTTCTGACACGAGCGAAGTTCTTTCTTACGAATCGTAGCCGACCGAGAGCTGAAAAATTTTAGTCGGATTGCAGTATTATCGTTGTAATTAGCCGATTGTATTTTGTGAACGAAACCTGTAATTAGTCGACAATCTCGCCGGATTGTATTTAGTATTAACATACGATCCTAGTTAACCTATTGATAGCTCAAGCATTTATCTCATCGGATTGTTTTTTGTGAACGAAAGCTGTAGCCAGTCGAACGAGAGCTGAAACATTATCTCGCCGGATTGTATTTAGTATTAATGTAGCTCATATGATCTTAGTTAGCCAATAGAGAGCTCAAGCATTTATCTCATCGGATTGTATTTTTATTGTCAGAAACCTATGGTTAGACGAACGAGGCCGAAGCATTTATCTCGCCGGATTGCATTTATCTTAGCAGATTGCATCCCCATATTTAGTTTATCAAAAGTATTTTGATAACACAGTCAGTCATATAATCGTAGACACCCGATCGAGAGCAGAAGTATTTGTCTCTCAGGATTTTGGTTAAGTAGTTAACCTATTTTAACTAAGAATTAACCTTGCCAACACTGTTAATTGTCTATCGTAGTTAGGTATCTCTTCGTTGCTATTCATGTCACGAAGGAACAACGAAGCTCTGCGGTTCAATCAAAGGAAGCAGACCTTTGAAAAATCAGGACAGACTGAGTATACCCCAGCTGGAGACGAAAACTGCATTACAGTTTTACATTCCAGCAAATATGGAAAATGTCATGATTTTAACATTGTGTTTAACATTGGAAGTACTTAATGCTGAGAAAGAGCTGCAGAAGTTTTTTTAACCCATGGTAATCACTGGTTGGATGTACTTCTTTTATGCTTCTTGTTCATTGCTTTTGAAGTAATTCTCTTAAAATTATATTTATAAAATTTTTTAAATAAAAATATGGTTTTAGCTTTGTTAATAGATAATAACAAAACTTTTCAATTTGTGAAATTTTTATTTTCTTAGAAATTATTCACCTTTTTTAATTTAAAAATAAATTTATTTTCACTTTTTTGGAAGTGATTTTTATTAACTTTCAAAAAAGTGCAAATGAGTATAGTTATTTTTTAATTTTTTAGAAAGTACTTGCTCGTTTTTTTGCTGGGATGTAAACTAAAAAGAATTTCAGTCTATGAATTAAATTATTATGAATGCTGTAAAGAAATTACTTGAATATCAAATTTAATTCGATTTGGAAAAGTGAATTAGACAATTAAACAAAAATCTTTTGGGAGTTTCGTTGGACTAATTTATTGTTGTTCATTTATTTATTATATATGTGTATACATGTATACCTTTTTTTTAATGAACAATTAAAAAAAAAATAATGTGCTGATACAAAAAATTGCTTAAGATTCTTACAGTAACAAGCGTATCGATTAAAGCCCCGGGAAATAGCCATAGAAAAAACAAGTTCCGCTCTTAGGTCTTATATTGATAAAAATATTCCTACTTAATGTTCGAATTTTAAACAATTTTGTATTCTTATGCCTTTAACTGATTCCAGTTTTTCAAAAAAGCCTTTCTAAATTAAAAAAAAATTAATTTAATTTCTTGTTTTTCTAACTAAAACCTTTAAATTTTACTAATACTAAAACAGAGAAAATAAAAATTATGTTGACATATCACGTTCTAAAATGTCAAAAATGGTATCAACTTTTATAATAATTTTCCAAGCCCATTTCGTTTCCCAAATAAAGTCAGAGGAGAGTAATAAAATATGCTACAACTTCAATTGTTAGTATTTTTGTTAGCTTTTTTGTGTGTCCTTTATTTCTTTCTAGTAAGGACTTCATTTGACAAACCTTAAAAAAATTAAAGCATTATATGTGAATTTAACCCCCCATTTCCCAGATGTTGTATGGGAAATAATTGTTATGGCAACTACAACTATTCAAGCATGAGTCAGTTTTACAGTTAAAGGATCTTATTCAAATATTATATTTAGTACTTAGAATAAAAATAATATTAAAACAAGGACTATTAAAAGTAATGTTTAAAAAATATATATTGTACCAGAAAAAAAGTTTTTTTTTTTTATAAAACCACTACAAAGAGTTTACTGTAAATACATTAACAGCAGCAACGAAAGTAAAAAACTAAAACTTTTGACTGGTGTTGATAGCATGTTAAAGTTTCATTAGAAGTGGGGTTGTTAGTTACACGTAAACTAACAACAAACTAATAAACATACTTGCATTCATTCATACCCCCACAATTGCATACACTCCTATATACATATGTATACTTGTGGATATTGTTGTTATTTTTTTATTCTTTTGTAAATGTTATTTGAATAACAAGTGTTTACTAGCAAAAAAAAAAAAAAAAAAAAAAATGGAAAATCAATGTTGCCAGATGTTAAATTTGAATTGATTGCGAGGTCAGAGTTCCTAAGCTTAATGAGATGTCGATGTCGTTTGCCCTTTAACCTTAAAATGGTTTTAAATCATTGTTGGAATTTATTACAATAAATTTTAATTTCTAAGGAAATAATTTTTAATTTACACCCAGTGTTGTCAAATGTGTCGATTTTTCGTCAAACGTGGCGATTTTTAATTGCGTTTGGCGACATGGCGAATTTTTGGGCGATATATAACATGATGGCGATTTGTTTGTCTAATTTTTAAAATTTGATTAAATATGCAATTGTAGAGAAAAACTATTAAATTTTCATATTAGAAATCGACTATTTTTAGTATTTGCCTATCTAGCAAAATGAAGCTATTTGTAAATAGCTTCAACTTAGTTTAAGAAACTTTATTCCTAAAATATATATTTTACAATACTTATGTATTAAATGTTTGATAATTTGTTTTCCATCATCTTTCAAATATATTAAAGAAGTTAATGATTTCGGTTCATGAATAAATTAATTCTTTGAAAAAATTTATAAGTTTAATAGGACCAATTTTTATATAATGTTAGAATTATTCTTTTAAAAAATATAATAAAGTCCAACAAATTTCAAAAGTTGATGATCTAAAAAGGGACTATATGTCAGAAAAGATTATTTTTTTCAATTACACTGTGCTCGAAAATGAGACTAATTTTTTTTTAAATATTGGGTTAAACTAAATCGACAAAGTTGAATTTAGTGGTGTTAACTTTTTAAAAGCGTTCGTTTTTAGAGTTATTTCATTTTACATTTAAAACGTATTTTAAATTTAAAATTGGTTTGCGAATACGGTGGTTAATTTTTGAATTTAAAGAATATAAACAATTAAGATTCCTTTGAAGTGTATAATAACGTTTTCTTATTATCAAATATATTTTAAACGCTAATAAACAAAAACTTAAACTGGCAAAAATATTAACATATTTCTGTAGGCAAGCTAACTAATGTTGCCAATGAGTAACTTTTCAAACAAAAATATAAAAGACATTTAAAATCGTGCTAAAGCTGATTTAATTAATGATTAGAGTATATATTCAATCGATTTATTCTTTAATATACATAAATAATGTTCCTTTTATTTACAATTTTCAACTGTTTTGATACTTTCATACTTATGTTTAAACCCAAATATCACGAATACGAGCGCTAACTTCGAAAAACGGCTGTCACCATTGAAATCAGCGTACTCGAATTATCTTTATCAGTAGGGTACCCAGTCAAAATTATTGTTGTCTCTTAACAGCCCGTCTAGACGTAACATAATATGTAAGATTTTTCTGTGAGAGAGTGTCAAATTCGCTCTCTGACAGAATTATTTCATGTGCAGATTCAAATATTAGTATTATAAGATGTATTATGAGACTGTTGTGATGAGATTTCTCTACACAACCATCTTATAAGATGAACTGTCAAAAAATACACACACACGGAAGTTTGTATGTGTGTGTGCTTATATATTTTGGAAATTACTAAAAAAAAACAATGTTTTTATAAAATTATTTTCTTTTAATGATTGTAAAGTAAAAAAGTAAAAAAGTTGGAAATAAAATTGTTTTCCCGTTCTTTTGCCGACGTTATTTTTAAGGTTAAGAAATAAAAATGCCTTCTACTAATTATGAATGTAGAAAGTAAAAAATGTTTCCCTTTCCTATGAAATAAAAATTAAAATTTTCTATATTTGTTTTTAAGGATTTGTATTTTTAAAATCAATTTTATCTGGCAACACCTATCAGGATCGATATGCAAGTTTTGTGTTTTTAATAAAAATAACTTTTAAATTTTATTAATTCCTGTCCAGTTATTGTTAAGAATTTGTCGTAATAAGTTGAAAAAAAAAACTTTAAATATTCGTATAAATATTCTTTACAAAATATTAAGTTGCGCTGATTTAAATCTGGTCGTTATTTGAGATTGTAAGTTAAATGTAAAATAAAAATTTAAATCTAGGTTACTTTGGATAATTAAAATGACATATGCATATGTAAGTTGCGTGTTCATTAATATTTTAATAGGAAATGTGACAAAATTTGAAATAAAAGTAGAAACTCGGTCAATTCTTGTTAGTTTTATGTTAGATGTTTGTTAGTTTATTAATGTTTTCTAAAAGTGTGAATATTTATTTTAGTATGGAAGGAACAAACAAAAATAACTTACATACATATACTTACTAATTATATTTCTTTAAAGAATATTTAAGAGAATTTCTTACGAATTTCTTTACATAGTCTGTTGGAAGGAAAAGTGTTTAATCAAAATTTGGGTTATTTAAAGTTTGTTTAAGAAAATCGTCTGTTACTGGCCAGCAGTGTTGCCAGGAGATGAGAAAAAAAGAGGCTAAGTTATACTTTAAAAAAGGTCAGAAAACGATAAATGCCCCAAGAAATAAATCTACGCAACAGTTACGTTAATTAGCCAAACAGCAATTACAATAATAACTTTTCAAAAACACTACATCAAAGCGCGAACACGCCGTCTAGTATCTGGATAACTCAAAGCAATGGAAACTCTTCAGAAAACGAAGAATATAACATTAGAATTAATTACTAATCTTAAAAACTGTAAGTCAAAGATTGAGCAATTTGAAGTTGTTACCGGTCTAGCTATTAAATTTTTATCATAATGAGTAACAATGGCAACTGTATAATAACTTGGAACGCAAGAGGTGTTTAGAGTTATTTCAGTTCTTAATTTCTCGTAACGTACAAATCTGTTTATTAACAGAAATAGGGCTAAGACCAGATATATCTATAAGTCATAATCAATTTAGGATATACAGAAATGACAGAGTAATTTCGAGAGATAGTGGGGTTGCAATTATAGTGAAAAAAGTTAGTCCCAATTGTAAACACTGACCTTGTCGAAAATATCGGCATTAAAATTTTTACTGCTTCACATAGTATATATATTTATTCATGCTATTTTCCTGGTAGATTAATGGGTAATAACGCAGTCAGGAAAAGAAAATTAGCTTCCGATATTTTTAAACTAAGTCGATTTTAAATGCAGATATTGGTTATGGGGGTGTTTAATAGCCAATGGATGGGGAGACATCTTGTACGAAAAGCTAGATTCATATGACATTGATATAGTGTATCCAAACGACTTTACATACTTACCTGCTAGTGCAAATAGGCAAGATTCTACATTAGATTTATTTTTAACAAATGTGCCTGGTTTATTGTCTGACGCCGAAGTCATAACCGATTTAAGCTCAGATCACCTTCCAGTCAAAATCATGTTAAATAGCTGTTATAACACTACTACAATTTTTAAATATGATTTTGTAAATGCTAATTGGAAACGCTTCTCTAGGCTGCTAAACAGAGCACTGACTATACCTAATTTAAGTAACATCGAAAATACTGAACATATTGATAATCTGTTATTAGATTTCAAGCTTGCTATTAATTATGTAGCGGATCTTAGTGTACCAAAAAAAAAAAAACAATGTTCATCGCAAAGGAACAAACCATTACCACAATTCTTAAGGAGTTTGATTCGAAGAAGAAACAGTATCAGGAGAGACTGGCAAAGATTCAGAAATTTAAATGACAAACACGAAATGAATTTATTAAATCAAAAAATCAAAGAAGAAATAACTAAACATAGAAACAAATTCTGGTATTATTTACTTTCAACCCTTGATAAAGGTTCTCCCCCATTTTGGAACTTAACCAAAATTCTAAGGAAGAAATCAAAAAATATTCCAATCTTAAAGCAAAATAATAATATTAATACTACTAATCGGGAAAAAAGTGAAATTTTTGGCTCAAACATTTGCATTGAATCACTCAATTTCTACTAATCTTTGTAATATATACAATTCCCAGATCCACAATGCTCTCGAATCGTTAAGAAATTCTAATCCAGTTCTTACAGATGAATTACTAACCAACATTTCAGAAGTCTCTGCAATTGTTAAATCATTAAAAAGCAAAAAATCTCCTGGAATCGATGGGATCAATAATATTTGTTTAAAAAAGCTTTCTAGCAAAGCTCTTAAGTTTTAGACTATTATAATCAATGGGCGTCGAAATCTGTTATTTTCCTGATGAGTTTAAGGAATCCAAAGTTATTCCTATAAAAAAACCACCTGATATTCCTTCATCGTACCGACCTATAAGCCTACTATGCTCTATTAGTAAAATTTTTGAAAAAATTATACAAGAGAAGTTAGTGAACTTTTTGGAAATTAATAATATAATCCCTCCTCAGCAATTTGGCTTTCGCCGAGAACACAATACTGCCCGTACACTGATTAGAATAAAAAACTTAGTTAAAGAGAATTTTAATGCTCAAAAATCAACTGGTATGCTATTACTAGATGTCAAAGCTGCTCTTGAGTCAGTATGGCATGACGGCCTGATTTTTAAAATGATAAATTTTGGATTTCCCATGCAACTTATAAAGATAGTTCAAAGTTTTCTTAAATCACACTCCTTCAAAGTCTATATTGGTTCGACTTTTTCTAATTCGTATTCTATTGCAGCAGGTTGTCCGAAAGCTCTTGTTTGTCTTCAATTCTTTATAACTTATACACTTCAGATTTCCCCCAATTAGATTACTGCACTGTGTCAGTCTTTGCAGATGACACAGCTCCGAAATACTCTCGATAGATATATTAACTAACCTGCAGAGAGCTTTAAGAGAATTACAATGTTATTTTAAGAAGTGGAAAATAATGTTGAATCCTTTATCTCAAAGCAACATTATGTTTAATAATTGCTCTATTCAATGGGAAGAGAAAGTTAAATATCTTGGAGTGATACTGGACTCCAAAATGAAATTCAAAGACCACATTCATTATAATGGGTAATTAAAGTAGAGATACTTTTTTCAATAGCCTTTTTTGACAGATCATGAGTGAGTCGTGTCATGCTGTCATATTATTTTTGTTTAGTATTATTTGGCATTTCATAATGGAAAGACTTACGCCTGAACAACGTTTACAAATCGTTCAACTTTATTACGAAAATTCACGTTCTGTGAGGAATGTGTTTCGTGCACTTCGCTCAACTTATGGTCAATATAATCGGCCTACTGAGCGTACTATTCGCAACACCATCACCCATTTTGAGACCCAGCATTCATTATTGGATAATATTCGACACGTCCAGCACGCTGTGAAGAAAATATAGCGGCCGTAGCTGAGAGTGTACACGAAGACCGTGGAGAGTCGATTCGGCGCCGTTTGCAGCAACTCAGACTGACGTCAATGGGTATGTAAACAAACAAAATTGACGTATTTTGGACGAAGAGAAACCTGAAGAGATTCAAGAACTGCCACTTCATCCAGAAAAAACAAGGGTTTGGTGTGGTTTGTAGGCCAGTGGAATCATCGGTCCATATTTCTTTAAAAATGATGCCGGTGCGAACGTAACCGTCAATGGCAACCGTTATCGTGCCATGATAACCGACTATTTGATGCCTGAAATTGAAGCTCGTGATTTCGGCGACATTTGGTTTCAGCAAGACGACGCCACTTCCCACACATCGCATCAATCAATGGATTTATTGAGAGAACACTTCGGTGAGCACATAATTTCACGTTTTGGGCCGGTCGATTGGCCACCAAGATCGTGTGATATCACACGGTTAGACTTTTTCCCACTTCGATTAAGGCCTTGGAGGAAAACATCACGCGTGTCATTCGCCAGTTACCAGTCGAAATGCTCGTACGAGTCATCGAAAATTGTACTCAACGGATGGATCATCTGTGACGTAGCAACGGCCAACATTTGATAGACATAATCTTCAAAAAATAAATGCCAAAGAAAGTTCTTTCAAATGATAATAAACATTCCCCATTAAATTTGAATTTTCTGTGTTTTTTCCTTTAAAAAAGTGGGGAACCTCGAAATGGATCACGCTTTATATATTTTAAGCATTAAAAATACTACTAAATTGTCCAAACATAAATACAACCATGATGAAATGAAAATAAAATAATAAAAACAAAATATGAAAAAAAAAAACAAAGTTCCACTGTGTATTTCAATTTGCAAACTGATACTTTAAAGAAAGTTGTAGGGGTTTTCATATAATCGCATAAATGCCTCATAAAGCTGATATATTGTAAAAAAGTTATAAGCTAAAAAATTTATCAAACTTTGTTTGAAAATTTATTTATAGCTCTGTTCCTGTACAAGTCATATTTACAGGTTTTAGTCAGAATTTATCAGAAAAGCAACAAAATACAAAGAAATTTTGGGTACAGGAACACATTCTGACTAAAAGCTGTAATTCTGACTAGTAATGGGACAGAGCTTATACAGTTTATTTTTCTTTACACTATGATTTCAATGTGTTAACGACTTAGTTAATTTTTATTATTGAATAACCATATTTGAAAAGTAATCAAACTATTTCGTTTTTTGTTGTCTAATTTATTCAAAAGAAAACAAATAAAAAAATAGTAATTTTATATTTTAAAATACTGTTCAATTGGTAGATTTCTTAAAGTAAATAAAATAAAATACAGTATAAATTAACAAGGCACGTTCATGCAAAGCGTGAACTTACGAATTGCGTAAATTTATTCGTTTATATGAAAATGATTTTACGATATCGGTGTATTTCCAAATGGATACTAAACATATTTGAGGAACATTTGCAATGTCATGTACCCATGTTCCGTTATTTGTGAAAAGTTTTCGAAGCGAAAAAGTTTTTTTTCAAATTTTTGTACTCATCCAGTTTTTAACAGAATGATTCATATAATATCTAAAGTGAACACATTTAATGTCAACAAAATACGGACGATTTAATATTGATCACCCTGTTTTAAACAAGACGACTATAAATTTCTCGAATTAAAATTTTCTCACTAAGTTACAGAACATGGTCTGACAGGTCATTGTCCCATAGGGGGAATGATAGGGAATTGGGATAGAGGTTTCTCCGGTCTTTGCAGAATGATAATGAGGATAGAGACGGTGGAACATATCATATGTCACTGTCCATGTCTACAACTAAGTAGGCAGAAATGGTTAGGCAGTCGAATTGGACAGTATATTGAGGATAGATCTCGATAGATTAATAGGCTTCGTCATGAGAATAGGCTGGCTAAGAGGGGGTCGTTGGCTTAGAGCGAACGATATAGGGCGGTAGTACTTTTCCTTTCCGGGTTTTTTTCTATTATTTTCTATATTTTTCTTGGTCTCAGCTTTTCTCTATTATTTTCCTTTCCTGGTCTTCTCTATAATTTCTACAATTTCTCTCTATATTATCTACGAAGGGACTCACAATGGACCTCTAGGTCTCTGAGTGGATGCACAAGCACTCTTCTGAGTACTGTGCAACCCTTCGCTACCTACCTACCTACCTACCTACAGAACATGGGCACTGGTAAGGAATTTTATCATTTTTCATTAAAAATGCAATCAGTCAAAAGCTAAATAGCAAGTGACTGAGTTTGACATATATAATAAAACCAACACTTTATAAATGTCTTCACCCAGTACCACCCACATGACTCAGGGGGCCATTCCCAAGCAAAGCAATAGTGTAAATGGTAATGGCAGTGGTGGTTTTGGGGGAGACGGCAATTTAAATACAAATAATTCTTCTTCGTCCTCTACTACACCCAGTGGTTTTAGTGGTGGCGTTAGTCGTTTCTTAGAATCGATAACGAAAAATTTTGGTTCCACATTTATGGCAGTTTATCATTTTTCATTAAAAATGCAATCAATCGAAAGCTAAATAGCAAGTGACTGATTTTGACATAATCGTTAGTACTGTTCGAAATACAGAAACACAATTTTGTATAAAAACACTTACGTTTTTGTTCGACTTGTCGTTCGAGCCATTGTTCGCATAGAAGTGTTTTAGAGAAACATAAATTAGTTTTCGTTTACTTAGAAAGCGAAAGAAAGTGTTTGTTCGACATAGAGAAACAGGCTATAAGTGTCCATATTAACATTTCCTAATGTTTCCTTGTACGTTACCGCCAAAAGAACTTAACTTCATAACTTAACTTACAGTTTTAAAAGCAACAGCTTTTTATTTGCATAACATTGTATCATTAATCGCCACTCCCAGCATTCCATTAGTACTTAAATAATTGTAGTTTTACTGTTTTAATAACCAAATAAAAACTGGTGAAGTTTTGGACATCGGAAACAAAATACATCATTTGAAACTGATTTTCATAATGTTTTCGCTTAAAAAAAAACTCGTTATTTAGTAGGCGAAGCACAGTCTAAGATTTAAATGATTTAGACGGACAAAAGTAAATCTTTTAATCATTGAATTTGATGGAAAAGACGGATTGTATTTTTGAAACAACTGTATGTTGACTACAAAAAACGAAACAAATCGGACATTTTTTAAACACAGTGTTGCCAGATTAGGGGATTTGTTCCCAAATTGGTGATTTAAACTTTCATTTGGGTACAGATTTTCGTGCGGAGGGATTTGGAGATTTTCGTAAAATATGGGGATTTTTTTTTTATCAAATAATACATTTATTCCATTTTCGATAAATTTTAATTTTTAAATAAGTTTTAAATTTTGTAGATAATTGCGATGAATTGAATATGTAAAGATTGTTCGTTAAATATTCTATTTACAAAAATTTGTTGCTAATTTTCTTTTTAAAGGAAATTTTTAAAGAATTTTCTATTTACATATATATAATGTTGAATTATTTTTTATTCAGTAAAAATATTGGATTGAGTTTTATGTATAGAAAATATTAAATTGTTATTTATTGTTTATACGCCGTTTACACCAAACGAAAACTAATAGCTTTTGACTTCATTAGTTTTTTTTTAATGAAAAACTACAGTAATTTCGTTAGTTTTTACTTACAAATCAAAAAGAATTTTAATTTTTTTTTCTCGAAAACCAAATTAAAATTACCAACTTAATTATCTTTGAAACAGTCTAACTTATTTCATAACATGGCTTTCGTTAAATTTTAAATTTATAGAAAAATTCAATTTATTTGATAAATTTTCTTTTATAAAAAAATGTTTTTAACATTTCATTTTTATAGAAAATTTTTGAAAAATTATAATTTTTTTAAAAAAATTTCAATAAATGTTTTTATTATAGAAAATTTTCATGAAATGTCATTTTTTATGAATTTTTGACAAATTTCATTTTTATATGAAATTATTGATAAATTATATTTTATTGGGAACAGTAATAAATTTTGTTTTTGCAGGAAATATTAGATAATTTCCTAATTTTCTTTTAGAAAATTTTTGATAAATCTTCTTTTTATAAGAAATTTATTTTAAAAATAATGTTTATTAAATTTCTATTTATAAAACATTTTTAATAATTATTAGTCATTTATAGAAAATTTTCTAGACATTTTTAGTTTACAAAAACTTAATTTTATATTGAAACATTTTGGGGACATTTGCCAGAAAACTTTTGCCTCATGTCCCCAAACTGAAGCTTCATGTCCCTAAAAATCCCCAAAATTCCCAAAATATTTTAATAAAAAATTTAATAGAAAATTTAATTTTTTTTTATAAAAAATAATATATCTTAATAGAAAATGCATCTACTGAACTTGAATTTTAACATACATTATTTTTAAAATAATTTTCCTACTCGTATAAAAGAAAATTTATTGAAATTTTTTCTATAAAAAGAAATCTTTTCATAAATTTTTAATAAAAAGACATTATATTGAAATTTTCTATTTATTGAAATTTTCTGTAAATAGAAAATAATTCAAAATTTATACAGAAAAAAATATGGTCTATTAAACGATTAACGAAAGATCAAAACTATTCCAATTAATTTTTTAATTGTATCAATTAATCAATTGATTAAAATTCAAATTTTCTAATATTTTTTACAAAAACATAAAACAATTTATCGCCTTTTAATTATTTTTCTTATTGTATCAATTAATAAATTAAACAAATATAAATAAAAATAAGTGATAATTTGAATAATTGAATATACAATTTTTTTCATAGGTTGACTTGCAATTAATAAAATAATTGAATATGTATTATTCGTGATTGAAATAGGATTTTAGAGTTTTCTATGTAAAATTTGAACTTAATTTATTAGAATACTTTGATTTTGAGTAATTTATTTAATTATAAAAATATTTGAAATGATTTTCAAAATTCTGTTTAGTAATTTAATTGAAATTTTTTTCGAAAGTATTTCTTCTGTGTAAAATTCAAATCAAATGTTTCTATGAATAAAATATTGAATTAAATGTTTCTATGAATAGAATATAGAATATATTTTTTGAATTAAAATTTTTCGAATGTTCTCTTTTAAAAAAATGTAAATCTATCGAACATTTTGTTTTTATAAATTTCAAAAATTAAAATACCCAGGAGAGATTTATATATTAACTCTACAACTAATCCAGATCGGATGAAATTATTTTTTTTTTTTTTAGCTTTTTAAACTGCATTTGGGAAGTAATACGGAACTAGTTCTTAAGCAAAAGTTCTCAAAAATATTATTTAAAACGAAATTAAAATCTAGTTTGTACACGCAGAGAAAAAACATGGTTATAGCATTGCCACTATAACAATATTATGATCTCATTGTAAATTTTATTGAATTTTAATAACTCTGTGTTCATGATAACAATGTTTTTGTTTAAATTTTGTCATTTAATATTTACATTCAATAAAAATTTTAATATGGTTGAAAATTATATGTTTTTAAATATTTTTACAAACAATAAAAATATACTTTAAATATACTTTGTTTTTAATGTTTGTTTTCCAACTTCATTGTAATTCTCATTTAGTTAATATATGAATAAATATAAATAGACAAGGTACGGCCATTCAAGGTACGATGTGATTCAAGCAATATAAGATATTGATTAAATACGATTAAAGGGTTTAGTTAAACAAACATATCTTGCATTTGATTCTCTATTATTTTTAACAAAAAAAAAATATATAAAACTTATTTTTTATTAATACGTTTTACTTTAATATATGATAAGACGGAATAATAATATCACAAAATTAAATAATAATATGATAATATTGGATAACTATATGATAATATGGGATAATAATATGATAAAATGGAATCATAATATGACAATGTGATATAATAATATAATAAAATTAAATTTTAAACTGATAGTACGGATGTGTAATAAGATTTTTGAAAAAATAAACCATAAAATCGGACACAATATAACAAAATGGAATCATAATAATTATTATTTTTAATCATTTCTATTCATATGCTTTAGTCATAATATGTTGCTCTTAGATTATATTCACCACAACTATATTTTTTCTCTGCGTGTATGTGTCAGAATTAGTTGGGCCAATACTAGTTCTAAGGATGTCATTAAAGAATCTAAACTGGTTCTGATTGCTTCAATTCTAGATTTTAGAACAAGTTCTATCATTGTTCCTGGGTATTTAAAATTATTTCAAATTTTATAAATATGAATAAGGAATCATATATTTTTTAACTTCTATATCTTCTAAACTAAAGTTCAGAAAAAAATAATTTTTTGCGCAACCAAATTTCAAAGTGTTGGCTTTAGTTTCCTGAAGAAATAAAAAATATACATATTTTGTTATAATAAAATAATGCATTTATTTAAAGACATGTATTTCTATGGTACTATTTCGTGTGTCACTTGAATAAGGAATTCTTTTAATATTAAACAGGAAGGCTATGATTTGAATTTCTTTCAATATAAACGCCTAGAGAATTTTTAATTTGATAGTTTTTAAATAGTTTTTATCCTAAATGGTACACGGTAAGGTTCTTAATAACCCTGAAAAAGAAAAAAATTCTTAGAATTGCATCAAATTCTGCCATGTTGGTATCAAAAATATGTGAAAAAAGTGGAGTCAGTGTCAGTCTGAGAACAGTGCACTGTATTTTAAAGTCGTGCCCATACATAGTCGAACAAAAACTGTAAAAATCACAGTGTCTACAGTTTGCCAAAAATACAATGACATAGTCCGACAAATGGTTTGAAGTTGTATTTTCCGATGAAAAAAAATTAATATTGATGGTTCCGACGGGTATAACTATTACTTCCATGACCTAAATTAGGAGGAATTATTTTTGAGCAGCAAACACAGCCGAGAGGGCGGAATAATGGTATGGGGTGCCATTTCGTATTATGGTACCATAGAATTGGTTTTTGTATCCAAAAAAATGACTGCAACGACTTACAAAAACATTCTGGAGAAAGCATTTCCAAAATTTAGTGATTTCTTTGGACCCATACCTTGGGCGTGCCAACACGACAACGCTCCGATTCATACCGCCAGAGCAGTAAAACAATGGATTAATCAACAAGGTGTGGATTGGCCCCCATATTCACCATTCCTGAATTCAATGGACAATGTCTGGGGTTGGCTTGCAAGAAAAGTTTATGAAGGAGGAAAACAATTTGAAACGATAGAATCCTTAAAGGATGCAATAACGAAAGCATGGAGTTCAATTTCGCTAAATTACTTAGAGTCATTATACAAGTCGATGCCAAAACGCATTTTTGAGGTTATTTCTAAAAATGGTGGCAGTACTCATTACTAATTGAATAATAGAAGATAATAACTTTAATTTTTATAACCTAAAATTTAAAAATAAATTAGAGTTTGCTTAGTTTTAAAATATTCCTTATTCAAGTGACACACGAAAAAGTATCACATATATGTATATTTTTTATTTCTTCAGGAAACTAAAGCCAACACTTTGAAATTTGCTTGCGCAAAAAAATTAATTTTTTCTGAACTTTAGTTTAGGAGATATACTTGATTAAAGTTAAAAAAATGTGATGCCTTATTCAAGTGGCAGGCAGTGTATATTAATTTAAAAATTTCTATATTTTACGATGTATATATTTTATAAGAAATAGCTTTTTCAAATTCAAAATTTATAGTTATTTTAATTTCTTTAATACTTTACTCTTTGCTTGATAAGTTATTTAATAGGTTGACCTTTTAACATGACCTCGAAGCAACATATTTATTTCTAAAAGAATATAAAATATTATAAATAGTTAAAAGCTTTTTGGTTTACATGTAATTTAATATTTTTCTTTTCTTGGAATCAATTTTGCAACTTTTCCGTTTAAAATTTAATTAAAAAAAATAAAATAAAAAGGTATACAATTAACGTTTATAAAATATGAAATATGATGTTAATTTACAAAAAGAAATTTGTAAACTTTTTACCCTACCAGAGTTTGTCTATGCAACTCAATTTAAAATTTATTAAAATTTTCAGTGTAATAAAAAATTATGTGTATTTACTCGTGACCTTTAGTTTAAAAGAAGAGAAACTGAAAAAAAAAACAATTTTCAATACAATTTAATGCAATTATCATAATGAAGAAACAAAATGAAATAATATTTAATAATGTTTACTAACAACCATTTACAAACGGCCATTCATCTATCTAGATATTTTTATATCTACTACATACATACATACATACACACATACACACATCTACATACATATGTATATTATATATTTAGTGATAGACAATCTTTTAATATTTAATATTTTTGTATATTTGTTTTTATTTTAGAAATCAACGATTATGCTGCTTTGCTTGGCATTGATCCAGTTAAAGAAACACATTTGCTGTATTTGGCTAAAGAAGGTTTAATGCAGGCACTGCCTGACGATTGGAAAATATGGTAAGTTTTGGTGCAAGGACATGAAATTCATATAAATAATAATGAGAAAAAAAAAAAGAACTACTCTTGAAAAATAAAAACAAAAACTATAAATCTATTGTAACTATTTGTGTGTATTTTGTTTTATTCTAGTTATTCGGAAGAAAAATGTGGTCATTATTATTATAATCTTAAAACAAAAACCTCACAATGGGAACATCCACTCGACGAAGTTTATCGTAATTTAGTAGAACAAGCAAGACAAAAGCATCATAATGCTTCACAGCCTCAAAACGCTACGAATGTCATCATCAGCACCATTAATAATACCAACACTTCTAATACTTCTAATACTTCTAATACAACCTCAATAGCCCCTACTACAAATGTGGTAGATAATTCTGATGATGCCTCACAATTAGATTCCGGTATACGTAGTTTACAGGGCACTGATGAATGTGATAATACAACCAATACTTTGGAAATGTCTTCACCCAGTACCACCCAAATGACTCAGGGGGCCATTCCCAAGCAAAGCAATAGTGTAAGTGGTAATGGCAGTAGTGGTGGTGGTGGTGGTGTTGGTGTTGGTGGGGGAGGCGTCAATTTAAATACAAATAATTCCTCTTCGTCCTCTACTACACCCAGTGGTTTTAGTGGTGGCGTTAGTCGTTTCTTAGAATCGAGAACGAAAAATTTTGGTACCACATTTATGACAGTTAAAAATACCCGCTTTGAAGTGGCCAAAACTAATCCACAATTAGGTTTCAACATGCGTTTGGCCAATGATAATCTAATGCAAAAATTTCCTCTAGTCAACAAACAGGAAACCGATTCCCAAAGCCACCATGAAAAGAAAGGTTTTACACTTTCGGGTACAGGTGCCATGTTTTTGAAATCACGTCGCCAACTAGAAGTGGGTTTAAATCAGGCGTCGGCTATTATTACCAATCCTCACAATATTGTAAGCAATAGTTCGAATATTATAGTGGAGGGCATGGCTGGTACTCCTCCTGGGGTGAAAGGTATTTTACGTGATTCCAGTTTAACTGATATGCGTAGACGTATGGAAAAGGAAAATCATGATGACACAGGCGATGATAAAAAGAGAGTGCATTTCAATTTAGATGAATGTTCCAAAATGCGTAATTCTCCTGAGGAAGATCTTAGTAGTTCAAGGAAATTGACTCAAAGTCCTGAAATATCCGCCAACTCAGATGATGATGCCGAAGATGATGATCCCTGGGATGACGACGATGAAGATGGTGAGGAGTTAAATGACTGTGTGGGTATTGGAAATCTACCTCTAGATGGCGTAACCTATCAACGTAGTCTTAATCCTTTCCTCATAAATGACGAAAAACATCTTAAAGAGGTTAAAGTTATACCCGTATCAAAAACTCAAACCATACAAATGCTGAAAGCTCAAAGCTTTTCCATGGATTTGCCTGATAGAGAGAAAACTAAGGTGGCCGATTTAACTCGTTCTCAAAGTGTAGAACATACTCAAACCTCTAACTCCTCAGCGGTGCAATATTTGGACAAGCTGAAAGAAACTTCCACGGTTAAACCTCTATATGAAGATACTGATTCTGATTCCAAAGGAAGTTCAGTAAGAAGTTTTATTATCAACAAATCAGAACAAGACTCTTTACATTCGGCGGGACCATCCAATAATCCTTTCGACCTCGATGAACTAGGTCGTAAACACAGTCGTGAAGTGGAACAATTAGAAATGAAATTACAATCAGTAAATAATGAAAAATCTAGTGTAAGATCTTTGAAAGTGGCTTCCAAATTGGTGAATTTCCTAAAGAAAGATAATGATAAGGTGGTGGAAAAATCCAAAGATGAGGAATTAGAGAAATCTTCTGAACTCATACAAGAAAAATTGGAAAAGGAAAAACAATTATGGCTAAAAGAAGAACGCGAGCGTTTAGAAGAACAATTGCAAAAAGATATTGATGCGATCAAAAAAGAACATGAACAGAAATTGAAAAGTATACGCCATGAATATGATTTGCGTTTGACCTCACATCGACATCAAATGGAGGAAGCTATGGAATTGCAGTTTGAAGAAATACGTCATCAATTGGAAGAAGAACTGGATACAAAACGTAAAGCAGTGGTAGATGAACACAAGGCTCAAATGTGTACTTTGCAAAAGAATCATGCTGAAATTTTAGAGGATCTTGAAAGAGACTTAAAGAGTGAGGAGGAAATATTGAAAAAGGAGCATGCCTTGAAACTCAACGAAATGAAAGATAAACTCAATCATGAACTGGAGTTGGAGAGGCAACGTATGCGTGATAATGGAGAAGATAGACTCTATGAGAAAGTGCGCTGTGAAAAACGTCTATTAGAAGACAAATATAGATGCCTCAAGGAGAAGTACATAAGACTTAAAACCGATGTTAAATTATCGCTAGAAAGACGCAATCGTCGTCGTGAAGCCCAAGCTTTACAGCAACAAAGTTTACACACTTGTACAACGGGATCAGAAACTGAACGATCCATATCGAATAAGCCTTCTATAGGTAACAGTGACAATCGTTCTTTATCTTACTCTACTTCCTGTCAAAATAGTGTTGGTGTTTCTACCAATACCCCGGGCAAAAGTGGAAAACCTCCTTTGCCACCCAAAACTCATTTGCATCCTCCGAATAAAGATCAGTTACATCAACAGCACCACAGTGATCGTAGTACTGAAAAAGGTCCCGCTCCAATTACTCGAAAACCTGGAATAGCTTCAAAATACATTAAACACTTGCAAGCTCAGGATGATACTACTTCAATGAGTCAATCGGATACCACAATTTCCAATAACTATTCGAAAGGTCGTTACTTACCAGCTCCTCAACCCATATTAAGTGATAACGGTAATTCGGACTCTGAAGCCTTTCAAAGTAACCAGGAGAATAACAATAATTCACGTGGTGGAGTACAGCGTAAAAAGCAATTCTCCCGTCTCAAATCGGCCTCTACTTCTCGTCTGAATAATTCTGAAAACTTTAAATCTGAACGTCCTTGCACTCCGGTCGAAAATCTACGTCATCAATTGCAAAAATTAGAAGATCTGGAAGATCAGTTTCCCGAAAACACATTGGATGCTACTTATCATTTACGCTATCCTTTCTCAGATATTTCCAATGCTGATTATGCTGCTGCTGGTGCGGCTAGTTCTGAGTTGGAATTTTTCAAACATCGCATACACCTTGAACGTGATTCGGTGAGGCGAGCCAAAGAGTCTTTACGTACTCAAAGAACCAACTTCCGAGCAAGGCAGCGCGAGATTAAGCAAAGGCACAAAACTATGGTAAGTCGTCATAATTTGGATCAATTAATACAAGAAGAAAAAGAACTTACCGAAATGGAGGTGAATTTGCATCGTACAAGAGCTTTATTGGGTGAAAAAGTCATACGTTTACGCCACTTGGAACAGAGCTTATTGCGTATTTATGAAAAAGAAAAACCAACAATGGATCTTTTGGGTGTTGAACAGAAAGAAGATGCTACTCTAAGTGATTTATCATCACATTCAAGCTCAGGTTTCAGCAGTACTGATTTTGCCAGCGGTGATACACAAAATTTAAATAAACGTAAAGATATTTATCAATTGGAATCGAATGACTGTATTAAGAATTTGGAGATTTTAAATGCGGAAATTCGAGAAATTTTGGATTTGTTGGGTAAAACTGGACAACATGGAGGTAAGTGTTGAGGAAAGAAGAGTGAGAGAAGCGGTAATAAATGTGTGTTTTAAACGAAAGTATTAAAGAGTTATTAGAGATTTTGAAGATCCTGGAAATTTACAGCTTTTATTAGGTATTTAGGAAAGAGAAGAATTTGGAAATACTGGATTATATCTGGAGTGCTCCGCTATCCCTATCGTATTGAAATAAAAATATTTTTCAGAAAATACAACCCGCTTATTAAACAATCTTATAAAAAATGTCAGTAGAAACGTTTAACGGTTGTAACTAATTAAATACTGAAATTGTAATCTGTAAAGTAAATACCTTTCAAATATTTTTTTTTACCAATTTAAAAATGTTATTAGGCCTGTCTTATCTAAAAAAAAACTGCGGAAATTCATGAAAACTAAAAAAACAGGATATAGGTAACGGTTACAAAAACAAAACCCTTGCGAGCTTAAACAATTAAAAACTTTATCCTCTGCTTTTTCCTTTAAAGAAGTGAGTGCGAATAAATGTAATAACTCTCTTCCGTTTAAAGGCTTTTTTTGCTATCGATTTTTTTCATTTCATAGTTTTTCCCGATTTGGCAATGTTTTTGTTTTAGCATTTTTTTGCAGTTTAGCGATTTTTTTCTTTTAATTTTGGTGAATTTTGTTTTTTGGCGTTTTTTTATTTCGTTTTGGCGATTATTTTTCTTTTTTTATTTTGGGTTTTTTATTTCTGCGTTTTAAGCGATTTTTTTCTTTTGTCTTTTTAACGATTGTTTTATTTTGTCGTTTTTTTTTCATTTTGGGTTTTTACGTTTTTTGCTCTTGAGCATTTTTTCGTTTTGATGCCTTTTTATCTTGTCGTTTTGGCAATTTTTTTCTGTTTTGGCGATTTTTTTATTTTGTCGATTTTTTTCATCTTACAGTTTTTTTATTTTACGTTTTTTTTTGCTTTAGTGTTTGTTTCGATTTGGCGCTTTCTTTTATTTTGTCGCTTTTTCGTTTTGGCGATTTTTTTCATTTCATTTTTTTTAATTTCGCATTTTTTGTTTTAGCGTTTCTACGTTTTGCGAACTTTTTTATATTTTTGGGTTTTAAGTGATTTTTTTTTGAATTTTTAGCGATTTTTTCGTTTTGGGTTTTTTGATATTTCACGTTTTTTTTTCGGCTTGAGTGTTTTTTTTTATTTAACGCCTCTTTCCTCTTGTCCTTTTTTCGCTTTTATGATTTTTTTCATTTAATTTTTTTTAATTTCGTATTTTTTTCCGGTTTTTTACGTTCCGCGATTTTTTTTATATTTCTGCGTTTTAAGTGATTTTTTCTTTTGAATTTTTAGGAATTTTTTTTGTCGTTTTTTCATTTTGGGTTTTTTTATTTTGTGTTTATTTGTTTGCTTGAGCGTTTCTTCGATTCGGCGCCTTTTTACTTTGTTGTTTTTTCGTTTTGGCGTTTTTTATTTGGCGATTTTTTTCATTTAATTTTTTTTTAATTTTCGCATTTTTTTTATTTTGGCGATTTTTTATTTTAGTTTTTTTTTCATTATATTATAAATATCTAAAATAAAATAACAATAAAATAATTAATTTTATTATAAAAATGTGCATTTGCTAAAAATAAAAATAAGCGTTATAAAAGCAAAAATAAAACACCATGAAAAAGCAACACAAATTGTTTGCTTTTTCTACTTTGTTTCTCATAATGCATATTACTTAGAAAAATTCAAGGTATTAAACTCTTTTTCTATTTTGTTTATCACCCTTTTCTTACAATTCTCTCAATTAAAATTGGGAAAAAATCAAACTTAATGTTGTTATATCATTACAACTTGTCTAGTTAGTTTTTGTAAATAAATACTGCTTTGAATTGAGAGAGTTGTCTGAGAGACATGAGAAATATAATAGAGAATAGTTAAATAATTTGAGATTCTCTTTTGTTAGAGGCTTATACACATATACGTGATTTTTGTGCATATGTATTAGTTTATAACTTCTAGAATACAGAACGGAATTTATATCCTGTACGTCTCTAAGAAAATAACTTTCTAACTGTAGATTTTTTTTATTAAAATCGGTTGTATAGTGTAATCGTAAAAGGGATAACAAAAAATGTATTTGCCTATTAATTATATATTTATTTATTTGTTTATTTAATAAAATTATAAAAAAAAAAAAAATAAAATAAAAGAGTTCTAGCATCTAAGGCTTTCGGCAAGGATTTGGAAATAGTAATTGATTTTGTTTATATAGATCGGAGTAGAACTTTGTTTGCTTAGGAATCAAATAGGTTAAATTGGAAATATAAATTTCCAAATAATTGTTTTA
Source organism: Protocalliphora azurea (assembly GCA_932274085.1). NCBI lineage: Eukaryota > Metazoa > Arthropoda > Insecta > Diptera > Calliphoridae > Protocalliphora > Protocalliphora azurea. The sequence continues at coordinate 20,127,481 of OW026523.1, forward strand.
GAGTTTCTTATAAAACTCTTTTTGAGGAGGATTAGATCTTAGTTTTGCTGGGAAATTAAATTTATTTAGACATCCCGATTTTGGGTTATTTAATTTACCGTGACCTAAAGTTTTAGCCACGAGAATAGGGTCTACATTTCGGTTTATTGAATTTCCTATTCCTTCTGAGACTTGGTGGTCTCTTGTTCGATGTAAGTCAAGATATTTTAGTATATAAAATAGTCCTTTAAGAATCCAGAATAAATTTAAATGGCAGGAAATATGAATAGCTCTCTCTCTGTATATATGGTATTCGAAATTTATAACTATCCTTTGTGAAGTTGTATGCAGACATACGAAAAGAGGAAGACTCTGGTTTGAGAAATATATTTTCATGTGGAATCTTCTCCAATAAGGATAAAAATTACGATATTAATATCTTAGATAATACCTGACTGTGAATCGATTAGGGGAACTTAATGCATAAATATCTATACATAATTTATTGAGGACCTTAAGAGTCGAAATATATAGTCCATGATCAGTATCTGTGAGAAATCTTCATTCTTTTGGAAGATTAGGTAAAAGTTATTTAGAACGGAGACTGCACAACACTTTTATGAACGCACATCTCTTAAACATTATGCATAATGATATATTTTGAATAGTTTTTTGAAAAAATTTCTTCAAAAATTTTGAATAGATCTGGAAAGCATATATTTCGTTTCTTTTGCTATTTCTTCTTTCTATTCTTTTTTATTAAGCAAATATTAAAATTAATATTTTTTCATTGTCAACAGCTTTAACAGCCCCCATGATTTCTCCATCCGAATTGAATTGGTCGCATATGCTAAGCTCAGGACCGGTAGCAGCTAACAATCCCTCAACAGGTAACACCAATATTAATCTACAACAACTTAATGCCGCTAGCAATGTACCTTCCACACTACATACAGCTCATTCTATTCCAACTTTGGCAGATCGTTTGGAAACCTATCGACAACTGGCATCGGGACGCATGCAAAACTCCATTATAGCAGCCAATACTATTGTCTCACAAAATCCCAGAGCACTTAGTTATACAACCAGTTTAGTGGAGCGTACACGGGACCTACGCAATTGGTTAAGGCAGGCCAAAAATGAACATGAACTGTTGAACAGCATGACTATCGGTTTTACCGCTGTACATCCCAGTAATCAATTGACAGCTAATTCTGTATTGGGTGCTAGTGGCAGCGGTGCCGGTGGAGGAGGAGGAACACAAACGAATCTATAATTAGAAGATCAGGACAAAAAAATGCCCGGTATGGTATTCTGTTGTTGGCGTAAGCAGACAACTCTAGCCTAAAAGGTTTTTTTTATTACTCTTACTCGTATTCCAAAATGAAATGGTTAATGGTTGTTTATTAAAATATTTTATAGCAAATGAGAAAAATAAGAATGTGTTAATGGTGCCAAAGTTAATAGAGAGAATTAATAAGAGTTGTTGCTACAGTTTTAAATAAAATGTTTTTAATTAATTAAATCTATTAAAGAAATTAAATTAAATAAATGTTAAATTGCAAGCATAAGGGTAAAGAAAATAAACACAAAAATAAAAGAAAACTTTATATTAAATATAAATTTAGTAGATTTATTACACAGGAAATATAATAAAAAGAAAAAGAAAAATCATACAAAGTACTTAAAAGAAATATCTTATTATTAAATAAATATTAAACAACAATTTTAAATTATTAATCTCTCTCTCTCTCTCTCTCTAACCCCAGCTCTCTCAATTTATAATTTATTATAATAAATTAAAAACAGAACAGTATTTTCTTTAAATTTTATTAAAGAAAATTAAACTGTTTCAACTCTCCTTAAAAGACTTTGAAACCCCTCCTTTTTAATTTGAAAGAAAAAAAAATGTATAATTTTTATAGCATTTGCTATAACAATATTTTATATATAACTAATAGTAATAAAGTTAAAATATTTACAAATTATTTTATTAGCTATGCCAAATGCAATAATAATTATTTTGGCAAAAAAGTTAAGCATACTTTTGGGAATTTGTTTATAAATTTATAAATGCATAGTTTTAAGAGTTTGCTTTTAAAATGATTTGTTTATTCTTTAATAGTTTTCTTAAAATAGTTTTGTGGTTTCTCATCAACTGGAAAACAAGAAAAACACTACTGGTACACGTTAGACTGATTGCACGTTTTTTAAGGTATTAATATTTTTCTTATTTTATAATGCTTTGATCGTTTTTAAATTATTTAAAATATTTCTAAAACAGAAATAAACAAATTTAGAGAATAATATTTAAAGAATAATATTAATAGAAAAGTATAAAGGCCATATCGATGTTAATGTTAAATACTTTGCGCCATAAACTATTTTGCAAACAATGAATGGTTAATAAATATCAAGTCTGGTCTTTTTATTATAAAAGATCTAACCAAGATGTGAAGATTTTTTGCACAGAAATAATCAATTCTAAACAAAAGCAAAAGTTTTATGCATTACATATTGTATTTTTTATTTCATCTCTAATATATGGCGTAGGGTATTTAACAAATATCAAAAAACAAATAGCAAAAATTAAATAATAAATATTTGAAAAACACTAATGTGAGGCCTAGTTAATAATGCTTTCACTAGTTATCTAAATGAAATAATATAGTATGAAATTATATCATAAACTAAGTCATATAAATCAAGACTATTTGTCCCTCTAGAGTCTAAACATACTATATAAATTAGAAAAATCAACAGATGTTTTAGCAATAAGATATTTAAATTATAATATTATGTTTCTGTACGGTAATCCAGTCTATGATTAATTTCAGAAAGTAATTCGTATATATTTTTAATATGAAAGAGTATTTTAACTTTTCAATAATATTAAAACAATTCTAAATAATTTTGAGGAAATATTGATGAATTCACTTTGAATCGGTATTATTTTAAGATCAATTACTTTTGAATGCTCATTGTATTTTAGAGTTGTGTATTTCATGACCGTACTAGTTCATTTGAACGATTCACTCAACTGAGCGAAGTGAATCATTCATCTTTCAGCTCAATACTGAGCTGTTATTGTGTTCATTTCTTTCATTTTAAGGTTCTGCTCATACTTTTAAAACGTTGTATGTAAAAAGATCCATTCAACAAATTCATTTTGTTTTTATCAGTGTCTACTTTTAGGCTATTAATTTTTTTATGTTTGTGAAAAACAGAAACAGCTGAATGGTAAACATACTGTATTAATTTTGTTTAATGCTGCTTTGATGTTTTAAAACATATGTAAAAAGACCCATTCAACAAATTCATTTTGTTCTTATCAGTGTCTACTTTTAGGCTATTAATTTTTGTATGTTTGTGAAAAACAGAAACAGCAGAATGGTAAACAGACATGTTGAACTAGGTTGCTCTTTTTGCTCAGTTGGCTTTTAATAAAACTAATATCGAGCTGTTTCATTTAAAATTAACTGAGCGAGCTGAGCTTAAAAGAGCGGTCAATTTATTAAGCTAATAAACCCAACTCTATCGTATTGTTCTGCTAGCAAAATCAGTCGTTACTAATTTTGTTTAATGCTGCTTTGATGTTTTAAAACATATGTAAAAAGACCCATTCAACAAATTCATTTTGTTCTTATCAGTGTCTACTTTTAGGCTATTAATTTTTGTATGTTTGTGAAAAACAGAAACAGCTGAATGGTAAACAGACATGTTGAACTAGGTTGCTCTTTTTGTTCAGTTGGCTTTTAATAAAACTCATATCGAGCTGTTTCATTTAAAATTAACTGAGCGAGCTGAGCTTAAAAGAGCGGTCAATTTATTAAGCTAATAAACCCAACTCTATCGTATTTTTCTGCTAGCAAAATCAGTCGTTACTAATTTTGTTTAATGTTGCTTTGAGGGGAATGTATCATTTACAATAAATTTTTATCCAAAGACAAACATTTGTTCTAACTTCTAATTCTCGGTACCAAGGCCCGTGTTTAGACGTTTGATAAGTGTTAGTATAGGCACGTCGTTTAAGACAGAAATAGTTAAGAATTCAAATTTTTTTTTTACCGTTTTTAAAGAATCGTAAACAACTTAGTTTCTGAAGACTTTCGTCTTTCTGAAAAACAAACTAATCTGCCCGTAGTTTTTTTTACCACATCCGTGTACAAAATGACACCATTCAGTATCAATAGTGTATCAATACCATATGTGTTTAAATTGTATACGGTGTAAACAAATCAAAACAAATAATTTATACAAAATTGATATCAAAAAATTGATGATTGATTACGTGTGTTTAAAAGTAAAAAAAAAGTGACACCGAAAATATTCAATGTGACCACAGTTATTGTCAATTTTGCAATGTGATTTTCCACTGTCTGCAATCTATTAATGCTACTTGTAGCTTAGGTTGTAATAATAGACTAGTTTTATTTAAAAATCAGTTGTAATCTCAGGTACCTGAAATTTACTATATAACACTAGGTTTACAAAGGTTAACCTTTGACCTTTATAACAGTATTCTTAAGTACAGCTTTGTAATTACCGATATAGTAAAGGTTACTAGAACTTGTGTATCTAACCAGTTAGTCGTGATCATGGAATCAATGGAATTTCGAAGTTTATCTTTGAATTTGTTGAGAGTAAGCTATTTATACTTCTATCTAATAGGAGCGGATCGATGTGGTTCCAGCTTCAACGACTCTGTAATGAAAGTTCATAAATATATTCCTTCTTAAATACTTCATTCTTTTAGTACTAGTTATTTCTACAAGAATAACTCTTAAAACCAGGAAAAGCTACGGTCATTTTGTAAAAATTTAAACTAAAAATCTCATTCGATTTTAATTTCACTTCATTTCGATTTTTAGAACATGCCTGTATAATTATTTTCTAATAAACTTTATTAACCATAGACACTATTTATGAATATAATTAAAAAACAAAAATATAAAAGCGAAAAATGAATTATAATTGAAAAATGACGAAAAATCACTTCAAAGCATTAGGTCACTTCTCATATGAAATATAATCCAAGTTTGTATAAGAATTTCGTGGGCGATTTTTTAATGGATCATTTTGTTGGCAGCTGTTCTGTGTTTTATTTAAAAACTTATTACAATAATGAGAAAAAAAATAAATAAATAAAATAAGATTTTAAATTGACCTTTTTTAAAGTCCAATTTATCCTCTTTTTTCACCTCCTGGCAACACTGGTGCTGCATAATCATGCGTTAGTAGTTAGTAATAACTGTGTATTAAACAGGCACAAGAGACCATAGAATACATCTAGAAGTTTATGTGAAAGAAACTTTGAACTGAATTTTCAAAAAAATTACTCATTTTTTTCAAAACAAAAAAACAAAATATATGTGACTAGATGTATTTTGTTGTTGCTTGAATTAGGTTTTTGGCAATTGGATCAGGTTTTTTTTCTCACATAAACATTCAGTTGTATTCTATGGCATGCGTATGCCTAATATTAACGAAATCCGAAGACTTAAGGAGTGAATGAATATTAAATTAAATTTAATTGGTACTTTTAATTATTTGCTTAATGTACGAATTGTTTATAATTTTGCTTTTTTAATCTCGTACAATATTTGATTTTTATAATTTTCATATTGGAATGTAATAGCAATAGCACGTTGTAGCAAAAACTTTAATTGGAAGAAAATCAATTTTTTAATGAGGATTTTGGGATTAATAATTATTTACTTTAACTCTAATTTTGCATAAAAACTGAGCATTATCAAAATTTCAAATATTATGTCCGTTAATTTAAATTTATCATAAAAAATAAAATGTACAAATGTATTTTAGAGGATGCCGAGAAACTTTTCTTTTTAAAATTCTAATGCAATAAGGTCTCTTAAACGTTTTGATGAGCTGAACATAGAAAAGATATTTAACAATTTTTAAAATACCAGCAATTGAAAATAACGATTTCGTGCCTTTTCTGTTTATTTTTGTTTGAGAAAAATATATTTGTATTTTTTTTTTTTTTTCACAGAAATCTTGGTTTAAAAAGAGAGCTTTTTAGTCGATTCTGATGAATTTTAAGATACTAACAACAGAATAAAATTACTGCAAAACTATTTAATTTTTAATCATAAAATGTTTAAAAGAGTGCAGTTTTAATCATTTTTGATAAATATCTTATGGACAGCAATTTTTACTAAAAAAAATATATAAACATTTTTATAACAAGCTTAAAGTCTCAAAATGTTTGTAACATTTTGAGACCCATTTTCGTGATTTTCAGCCACTGATAGGGAACTGAAGACTTATCAAAATGCATGATTTTGTGGGTCTTTTTACATTTGTTTTCTATGGCACAATATAATGTAGATTAAAAATTTTAGAGATTGTTAAATGTACTTTTGAAATAGTCATTAATTTTATTTATACTCCCTAAAATTTCGTATCTTTTAAGAATAATACTAAAGAATACAATATTATCTTCCAAAAATGGAAACTATAATCTGTTAACAACTCATTTTATTATTAGAAATAGACAAGCATCGAACAAAAGACCGATTTGATGTAGCTACAAAATAAAATTTTTAAAATATTAATGAGTTTCTTGAGAATTTTTCAAACACTTTTATATTTAAACAATTTTTAAGCAAGATGCTCGCGTTGAATAAAACAATGTTTGGGAAGATAATGTTAGATAAGAGTAACTTGATTTTAAAAACATAACTTTAATAAATTTTTATACATATTATAAAAAAAATCATAGACTAGTAGATTATAATTTCTTTAATATTTCCCTACCAAAAAAAACCTTATCAGTTTAATTTTCGTACTATAAATTGCTAAAACTGATTTTTATAGATAAAAAATAAATAGCAATAAATAGTTATTACTATTACTATAAATAGCACAACAAATTACAATTAAATTTATTCTTAAATAATCAATTTAAAAAATGATTAGCATACCTTTAGGCGGCAATAAAATATTACATTACCAGATTATTTAAAGGATAAATTTAATTGTGTATTGTTGGTGAATTATTTATGAAAATATAAAAAAAAAAATTAAATTTATGTTGTATGTATTGTGATAAATTAATTTTAAATATATATTTGTAGTTAATTATTATCATATATTGTTGTTTATAAAAAAAAAAAATTAATAAAATTATTAATAATTTCTTGCTTACTTATAAAACATTTCACCGTCCTCGCTGGATATAATTCTATTATAATTTGAAGCTTTATTTGAGTTATATTACAATTAAATTTTTAATTATTTTTAAATAAAAAAAGAAAAAACGAATTAAACTTATAAAAATTTATATAGTTTAAGATTTAAAATTAGTAAAGTCAAGAAAATATAAACATAAATATAAAATATGCTTTACTGTGAACTAATTTAAATAAACTTTAGCTTAAAATTTTAATTTTGTTAAGTTAAGAAAAGGAAAAATATATGGAAAAAATAAATTATACACAATTAAACTTAAACTTTTATGATATATCCTAAAGAACTTATAGTTAAACCAGGTTTAAAAAAATAGGATAGTGATTTTAGAAATAAAAAATATTGGTTAAAAATTCTAAAAGTTTAGAAAAAAAGAAAAAAAAATTGACAAGTTATTTAAATAACTAAAGTTTAAAATATTGTACAACTAAAGTTCTGGATGCTGAATTTATTATTGAAATTAAAATATTTTAGAAAGCAGATATTTTTTTTTTTTTTTTGTTAAAAGAAACGAAACTTTTAATGATTTATTTATTTGCTAGAGAATATCATAACTGAAATATCTCTTATTTTAAGAGAGGCTGTGTGTGTTACTTACTCTTTTAAAAGTTTACTTAAAAGAGATATTTAACTAGGGATCTACATAAACAAAGATTAAACTACAACAATAGTTTTAATGGTTTCCTTTAAAGTAGATTTTTAAACTTTTTTAATTTATCGATCTTGAATTACACTCTAAGTTTTCTTTTAATTGAGAAGTTACTTAATCCTTTTTTGGGATTCAGTTAATTTTATGTAAACCCCGTTTAAAAAATAAAAATTAAAATAATTATAAAAAATAATAATAATAAGTTTTATATATATTATTTAAAACAAAAATTAAACTTAGTTTTTATTTTATTAAATACAAGAATTTTAGTCTAAAATTTGCTTGAACTTATAAATCTTTATACAAAAAATTTTCAAGCAGTTTAGTTGATGAATTTTGAGCTTATTATGGTACTAAATAAAATTTTACTATGTTTATAAATTTAAATTTAAAAATATGTTAACTCGAACTTTATTTAAGCAACTAGAACTTTAGAATACAAAAGAAATAAAAAGAGAAATATATTGTTAAAACCAAAGAATAAAATATCATATGGAAAAAAAAATATATGAAAAAACAATACCAAAAGAAAATCATAAAATTTATATAAAATCCAAAATCAACAAGAAAAAAAACCCCTAAAATATATTTATATGTATGTAATTAATCAACTTAATTAAAACAAATCGATTAAAGTTTAAAACCAACAAAAGAAACAAACACACTCATTGTATCTAGTCTAGTATCAAATACATAAAATAATTAACTAATTTCATTAAGAAATGTTGTTGATTGATCAATCTAAATCAATCAATTTATCATTTAATTGACATAAATTAAACGATATACAATTTGAAACAAAATTAAATGATTGAATGTTAATGTTATAATAACAATAATTAATTATTAATATCAAACAAACAAGCAAACACATGCATACATATACCTACCCATAAATACACTAACTGACTTAACACACATTTACACAGAAAACCCAAAACAACTATAATTAAACGAATGGAAAATTTTAAATTAAACATACAAATACATACTTACAAATTTAATCATGAATTTAAAATGATAATTTATTGAAATCTTAAGAGAGAAAAACAAAGAAATAAATTAAATTCAAAATACAGAAACAGAGTAGTTTTATTTCAGTGAAAAACAAGTCAAATTTAAGGATAAGTATAAATGAAACGAGAAGGATATAGTCGTTCAAGAACGACTCACAGTGGGGTTGTATTAAAAAAAATAATTTTTTTTGGATTTTCAGCTATTAAAAAAAAAAAAAAAAAATTATTTTTGAAAAATTACCAAAAATAGGTTATTGGAGCTATTTTATTGATTTTTTTAGGAATGAAAGCTTGATTTGTGTTTTATACATTACATAAGAAATAATATTAAAAATATTATGCTAATATGCTTTTAATATGCTTTTAAAAATAGTCGTTAAAAAAACTGACTTTTAACATAAAATCTCCACTCCTGCATTCGTTTTTGGCGCGAAGCAGTTTAGTGTTAAATCATTCTAAATCTATTTCTATAAAAAATATGGGTACCAAATTTAAAAAAGCTCGCGTGACATTTTTTTTTTTATTAATCGATAAAAATGAAACTATTTTTTAAAATTGACAATTTTCAGCCAATGCTGGATGTAGGGTGCAAACTTAAATCAATTCAAAATTTCTTTATTAACCATTTATGAAGGAAAAAATTTTTTTATTAACGGAACTATGAGAAAAAAGTGAATGAATTGTACTATATTTTTGTAAAAAAATAGCCATTTTTCATGCCAATTTCAGAGTGCTGAATTTGAATATTTTTCACGTCTAGACGAATTGAGATAATCCAAAAATTTTTTCAGCATATTATTTTGAAATATGTAGCAAATTACAGAATATTTTTAAAAATTTTTTATCTCATATATCTCCGGACTTATTCCCGAAAAACGAAAGAAAGTCGAGCCAAAAAATCAAAAACTCAAAATTCAAGCGTAAATATTTTTTTAACTGTAAGAGATAACTTAGAATAGAACGCTTATTTTTTCTTTATCTTGCCAAGCAAGATAAAGAAAAATATAAAAATCTTTAAAATCGGACTTCATTTGTACAAGTTACGATTTTTTTTAACTTTTACATACTCGAGGTAGTCAACTTTGACACCCTGTAGCTTACCTCGTGTTATCACAGGGTGACTACAAGATAATTTTTCTGAAAGCTTAGGTCCTCCTCTACAACTCTTCCATACATTTCAATTTGATCCGACCAGTAGTTTAGGAGATTCAGATTTATTACCAAAAAATTTGCGTTTGACCCCACTGTGCGACTCTATGATACCCTACACCATTGTGCACGAGCACAAAAATTCGGGAAGGGGTCATATATTACACCTGTGGCCTATTTTACTAAATATAAAATAAAATATACAAACACAGAATAATGCATTGATACCAACATCTAGATGATTTTATGCACTTTAGGGCGATTCCTGGAAGTGGGTTTATATGGAAGTTGTTTAGCAATGTTGTTTCTACTTACATAAAACTTATTTATGTCGAATATAAACTTGATACTAATATTCATATGGGATTTATGCACGTTTAAGTGATTTTGGTAAGAGGGGTTTATATGGGAGATATAGTTAACAATTGTGGACCGATCTTCATAAAATTTGGTACTTGTACAGAACTTCTTTGTATCGAATTTCATTTAAATATTCTTATTCTTAGGGCATTTTCGAGTTTTTAAACTCTATTCCGGGGTGACACTTGTATGGGGGCTAGGTGAAATAATGGACCGAACACAACTAATTTCAATAGGCTTCGTCTTGGTATCATAAAAGTCCCACGTGCCAAATTTCATAGAATTATCTTTAAAATTTCGACCCGTACTGCACAATGATTACATGGGCAGCCAGCCAGATGGGCAGACGGACATCGTTAGATCGATTTAAAAAGTGATTTTAAGTCGATTGATTTACTCTAAGGTGGGTGTTCGATACATTTTTTTTATGCGTTACAAATATCAGCACAAACGCATAATACTCCAACGACCTATGGTGGTGTAGGGTATAAAATTGTGTAGTTGCAATTTGGTTAAGTACTTCAATGAAAGTTTTTGTGCGAGGAGACTTTTTGCTCATAACTCAATCATTTATGGACAGATTTTTTAATTAGCAATTCGAATATATTGCTATAAGTTTCACACATGTCAGTAAATTATCTAAGGACTTTGGTCTGACCGATATCTGCAAAACTTCTAAGGAAGCATATATTTTATTGGCTCCCAGATGAATATTGCAGAAATTTGGTGGGGGATAAAAATAGAAATTATCTCAATCTAGTGATAAAGCTCATTCTGGTTGTGATTATAATGATGATTAATGCATACTTTTGTTTTTGTATTTTTTCCTCCTTCTTAACAACCCATCTACACGTAACAGAATATATAAGATTTTTCTGCCAGATGGTGTTAAATTTGCTCTCTGAGAGAATTATCTCATTACTATCTTCATGTAGTTTAAAATATTAGTATTATAGGAAGTATTATGAGACTGTTGTGATGAGATTTCTCTACACAACTATCTTATAAGATAAACTGTCAAAAAAAAAAAAAAAATACATATATAAGAAAGTTTGTTTGTATGCGTGCATGTGTATTTTGGAAATTACTAGAAAAATCAATGTTTTTTGTAAAATTCTTTCTTTTAATGATTTTTTTGCTTTTTAAAAAAATATTTTTATAAAAATTGTTCTAGAAAAGTGTGGATTTCTTAAATAAAAAGAACATGTTTACTATGTGACTGATTGAAAATAATGATATCTAATAGGGTTTATTAGAATACGTTTACCCCTTACTTAAGATTTAACATAATAGAAACAAAATGGTAACTCTCTTCTGCCGGCGTTATCTCACATATTATATCAGTGTTAATCTTACAGCCCATCTAGACGTAACATAATATGTAAGATTTTTCTGTCAGAGAAAACGCATATGTCAGCGTTAATATCAGTTGTAGACCTGGGGTAAGGCTCCATAACTCTACTCTTTATGGAAATGTAACGTAGTGTTGCCAGAAAAATTTTGACTCATGTCCCCAAACCCGAGGCTAAAAATCCCCAAAAGTCATCATTTTAAAATTTAAATCCCTAATTTTGTCCCCACAATGTTTTTATATAAAATTAAGTTTATTTTTTACTGAAAACATATTGAGCATTTTCTACAATAGCTAATAATCATTAAAAATGTTTTATAAAAAGAATTTTAACAAACATTACTTTTAAAATAAATTTCCTATAAAAAGAAGATTTATCAAAAATTTCCTAAAAAAATTATCTAATATTTCCTATAAAAAGAAAATTTATTACTATTCTCAATAAAGTAAAATTTATTAATAATTTCATATAAAAGGGAAATTTGTCTAAAATTCATAAGAGGACATTTAATAAAAATTTCCTATAATAAAAAAATTTATCGAAATTTTTCTAAAAAAAAAAATAATAATTTTTGAAAAATTTTCTATAAAAATAAAATATTAAAAATATTTTTCCATATAAAAAGAAAATGTATTGAATTTTTCTATAAATTGAAAATTTACCGAAAGCCATGAGAGCTTAATATTATGAAATGAGTTAAACAGACTGTTTTACGTTAATTAATTTGGTAGTTTTTATTTGGTTTTCGAAAAAATGAATTGAAAATTCTTTTTGATTTGTAAATAAAAACCAATGAAATTAATTTAGTTTTCCATTAAAAAAAAAAAAAACGAACGAAGTCAAAAACTACTAGTGTTGTTTATATGGTGTAAACGGCATATAAACAACAAATAATAATTTATTATTTTCTATACATAAAAATCAATTCAATATTTTCACTAAATAAAAATTAGTTCGACATTATTTATATATGTAAATAGAAAATTCATTGAAAATTTCCTTTAAAAAGAAAACTAGCAACAAATTTTTATGAATAGAATAGTTAACGAAAAATGTTTACATTTTAAATTCATCGCAATTATCTATGAAATTTAAAATTTATCGAAGTTTTTCTTTAAAAATTAAAATTTATCGAAAATGGAATAAAAGTATTATTTCATAAAGAATCCCCATATTTTACGAAAATCCCCAAATCCTTCTCCAGGAAAATCTTTCCCCAAATGAAAGTATAAATCTCCCTTTTTGGGACAAATTCCCTAATCTGGCAACACTGATGTAACGAGTAAGCTAAGACGTTTTGCTTTTGCGAGTTATATGTATATGGCTACTCATAAATTAAATTAGGTTTCTCTACGTTTTTATGTGACAGCCAGGGATGGAAAATGAGAACATAAAATATTATTTGTTCAACTTGTTAACATAAGTCTCCTACAATCAAGTTCCAACTAATTCTGCTATTACAACTTAATTTAATTTTATCAGAAAAGATTTGTTTACTTTCTTAAGTTCATTTAAAATTGTTCTACGCTATGTAATTTTTGAACAACCGCAGCGCCGACTTCCTTGGTGATTCCACTCTAAGGGGGCTCTCGTAACACTGCCAATAGGTCCTATTTCTTCTCTCTTGTTATTTGATATACTACTGGTTTTTTGTTAGCCTCCAGAGCTCTGTGTTTGTGATTTTATTTGGCCAAAATATTCGACATATTATTCGCAGATACTTGTTTAGAAATACTTGGAGTCTCTGTGCTATAGCGTTAGTCATCAGCCAAGTTTCGCTTCCATAAAGCAGTGTAGATTTTAGGCAAGCATTCAATATGCGGATCTTCGTGTTTTGTGATATTCGTTGTTTTTGTTTAAGAGATATCAGCCAAAAAGTATGTTCTAAAGTTTCAACGGACACCCTGTGTTACTAGTATTTAGCCTATAAATTTTTTTATTAACCGATTTTGCACATTTTCAATACCAAACAAACCTTATATAAGACAAATATTTAAGCAAAATTTCGTCCCCCTAGGTAGTCCGCCCGATCCCTATCCTGCTTTCAACAGACAGACGGACAGATGGACAGACATAGCTAGATCGACTTAGAATCTTACCTGGACTTTATGGGGTCTTAAATGATTTTTTCTACATGTTACGCAATGACAAACCCAATGTTCCCTTTATTAGCATAAATTTTGTGGTTATTTCACTTAAACTTAATTTATTTAGTTGTTTGTTAACGGATCTATGCAATGGTATATATCATTAAAAAGCTAATAATTATGATTCTAAATTCATTTAATTACTCCTCATATAGAAATATTTGTATATCAAGAAATATATGTTTTAAAAAATTTGAATAATAATTGAAGAAGTTCGAATTTTAAAACTTTTGTGAAAAATTGCAAAACTGTGAACTTATTTAGACCTGATCCTAAATTTTTTTGTCAATAAATGCACGTCCCAAAGTCCTTTTTTAGCGATACCAAATTTTCACAGTGTTCCTTTGGCAGAAATATGAAAAAAAAAGAAATCCGAAAAACCGGTAAAAGGAATCTTTTTTCACTTGGAACCAGCTCACGAAAGGATAACGTCAGGTCGAAAATCTTGAGAAACGGTATCCTAGAATGAAGTAAATTTTTATTTTAGCTGGGCACATCTATATCTTATTTTCTATCTATACAAACGGGGCCTCCCTACTGTGCGATGTTTCATTGGATTATTTTTTTTTACTTTCTGAGTACAATAAGTATTTAGTCCCAGCAAATACTTTGGCTGTCATGTAATGAGTAAGAAGCTAATATAATATAATGGCTCTTCAGTACTTACACATTAGCCGAATAACTCATTATTTTAAAACGGTAATGAGAAAGTCATTACTTAGATGTCATTACAATAACTAATAACTTCCAAGATCGTAAATAACTCATTATTGAAGACATTATTAGTGAAAACAATAGGAACTAGTTACATTTTAGTTAACAAATAACAAATGATATTTTTAAAGTAAAAATTATATGTAATAAATAATAATAAGCTATTTTATTTTAATAAACTATTTTAGATTAAAAATTAATTCATACGCAAATTTTGCCTTTTTAATTATTTATCCCTTCTTTCATATAAAAATTAGTAGCTGAATTAAAAAATCAATATAAAGTAGTATTGTCAAAAATCGGATCATAAATAAATAATTACATATTGGGTTGTAAATAAGTAGTTACTAAACAACTACTATGTAATACAGACAGTATGTTGTTGTCATTGAAAAGTAACTACTTGCCATTACCAAGTTTTTGCTGGGGTATTAAATATTTATTGCACACGGAGAGAAAAATCCAAAAATTAAACACCTAAAATAAGTCTTACAGCTGAACTTTTTATGCCTTTTTAAAAAAATGTGTGAGACACCCTGTTCTGTGCATGCATTGAAATATTGTAGACACAAACCATTTAACCGTTAATTTTGACATTTAAACGTAGCCATGGAATAAAAATAATGTAGAAACGTTTAATATGCCAGTAAAGTTATCGTTCTTTTTTTTGAGAATTTTTTCTGTTGTGCCTTTAATAAAATTAAGTATTTGTTATTTTTAGGATGAGAAATTTGTTAAAATTTTTGAAAGTATTGAAAATATTCACAGAAAAAATTATTAGCTCAAATTTTTCGATTAACACTGCTGTGTGGTTTTATATTAATATTTTATTAAAATAGTGATTGATTCAATAATTTTTTTAATTGGCTATTAAAGTTAAAAAATACATACATATGTACACAAAAATTTAACATCTGTTGGAAGAATTTAAAAAGAGGTGCAAATTTAAATATTTTTATAGTACACGTCCCGTTTGTATGGCCTACAACACCATAGGCGGTTGGGGTATTATGTATTTGTGTTGATGTTTGTAACGCACAGAAAAATCATCCAACACCCACTTTTTGAGTCGATCTACCGATGTCCGTCCGTCTGGCTGGACGGCTGGCTGTCCATGTAAACCTTGTGCACAAAGTACAGTTCGCAATTTTGAAGATAATCCAATGAAATTTGGCACTTAGGACTTTCATGGGATCAGCGTTAATCTTAGTTATAGACCTGGGGGTAACACAACTACATTTTTAGTCATTAACATTAGGGCTATCAGATGTGGCGATTTTCTGTCAAACGAGTTGATTTTTAATTGCTTTTGGTAACAAAATTTTCCGTTTTGGGCGATTTATAAGCAAGGTCGCGATTTATAAAATAAAATATAAAATTAAGAAATTATACTTACAAAAATATACTTTACAATACTTATGTTATAAACAGGTCAAGCAAAAATATGGTCTAAAAAAAAATCGGAAAATTAAAAAATATGCTCCTAAAGTATTATTTTTATGGCAAAATTTTAATTTATTTAGTATTCATGCAAAATATAACTAACTTTTTATTAATAATTGGTAAAAAAATATGTTCTTTTTGGACTTAGAAACATTCAGAATCAATATATTGTTACGAAATTGTACTTGAATTCAAATATAACGGTTTTAACGGCTGGTTTAAATCTTTCTCAATGCTTCTAGAAATTTCCATTTATGTTAATAGCAGTTAACATATCTGTAAAAATTATTAACATAGTTGTAAACATACAACATTGAATAAAAAGCTTTCACCATTGTTTGTAAGTATGGCAACACTAAATGTTTAAGCTGCTAACATTAACATCGAAAGCTCAAGTTTGTCCGTTAAGAACATTGTAGAAAGAAATAGAGCTTTCAAGAAGCATCTAGTAGGTAATACAGTGTATATAAATTGGCCGTGAGAACACCATTGAGTCACTGTAATTGGAAGCATCGCAAGTGACTTTTTAAACTGTTATTGTTGTACATTTTTAAATAAAATAAAGAGTCGTTACAATTTTTAAACTACTAAACTGCTGTTATTTGCAATCAAAGTACAGGTTTATTTAAAGGAAATAAACTATCGTTTTTAAAAGTAAAAACGTAACAATATATATATATATATATATATATATATATATATATATATATATATATATATATATATATTTATTTATTTATTTATTAAAAATTATTTTCTCTGTTCTCATTAATTTTTCATGTTTTTTTTTTTTAAAGATATTATAATAAATTTATAATAAATGAAAAGTCGCCCACAAAATGTCCTTACAAATTTCATGTAAAAAAAGTCCCAATGTTTTGAAGGGATTCCTCACTTTTGAATTATAACTAATTTTTGATTAATAAATTTCAATTTTTTATTTATTTTTATATTATTTTATTTTATAATTATAATAAATAATTAAGTAAGTCCATATAATGAGTTAAGTTATATTTAATTTGAAGGATGAAGCGCCGCAGTCCAAAATTTTTGTAAAATATAAATAATATCGATTTTTTTTGGCGAATTAATAAAAAAAAAAAAAAAACTTAAATGCCTGATTCTGTAAAAATAATGAAAGCAAATAAGAAATCTTGTTCTTTGTTGAAGTGCTAAAATTTTAGCCTTTTAAGGCAGTTTTAAGAATAAAAAAAGGCTAGAAGAAAGCTACAAGCTAAAACCAAAATTATGAGGCTAAAAGCAAAATAAAAAGGCTAGATTTAGCCTTAAAAATGCTAAACTGGCAACATTGTCTGTCAGTGAGAAATCTGTCTAAAAAACATCTGTTTCCTCAGGTTACTACTGAGATTAATGTTGATATAATATGTGAGATAACGCAAGCAGAAGAGAGTTACCATTTTTTATATATTTTTTTAATCTTAAATAAGGCGTACACGTACTCTAATAAATCCTATTAGATATCTTTATTTTCAATCAGTCACAGAACAAACATGTACTTTTTATTTAAAAAAATCGCACGTTTTTAATACAATTTTTATAAAAATATTTTTTTAAATGTAAAACAATCATTAAAAGAAAATAATTTTACAAAAACATTGTTTTTTTAGTAATTTCCAAAATACACATGCTCATACACAAACAAACTTTCGTATATGTGTATTTTTGACAATTCATCTTATAAGATGGTTGTGTAGAGAAATCTCATCACAACAGCCTCATAATACATCTTATAATACTAATATTCGAATCTACACGTGAAATAATTCTCTCAGAGAGCGAATTTGACACTCTCTGACAGAAAAATCTTACATATTATGTTACGTCTAGACGGGCTATTAGGAAAAGTTCTTATAACATAAATTTTTAGGCTTATTTAATTAGTGAAATTTCTATTACTTAAAAACATTTTTTAAATCAACTTATCTGAGTTGATTGATCAGTAGATCAAACAATTGATTATATTCTAATTTGTCAGTACATTTATGAGCAAGGTTTTAAATTTACTAATGCAAAGATTCACATCATATACGATTCTTAGTATTTTAACATAGTATCTACATTAGAGATTTTTTTATCAAGACAGACGTCAAACTTAACGCGAATTTGTGGAAGGTGGCAATAGTTGCACAAAAACAACAATATGGCGTATTCATTATTGTTTTTTATATATGCCGTTTGACAACTGTAACAACCAAAATAATAATCAACTATTTAACTAAGGTTACCTTGTATATATTCGCACTAATTTTGACGTTTGTTTTAATATAAATTTGCCTAATGTAGACACTAGGTAATTAAGATTAAGTATTGATAATGTAGTAAGAATGCAGACTGACGGCGGCGCTGGTATGCACGCTTATGCCGGGATGGAGCTCGCCGGATGAGGTGATGGGAGCCAGAGCTGGAAAAATGTCCAAAAAGATTCATACCAGCTAAATAAAACTAAATTATTAAATTAAAAGAATTTATTTTAAGCCCCGAAGCATTTCTGTAGGAAACTCCCTGTCACACGCAATTTAGAAAAATATATGGTCCTGGCGGATCTTTTGCCAAGTTTAGAGAATATTCTCACCTTGACATTTTATACATAATCTTCTGGAATGTTCCTGGAATCAACATTCACCTCATCATCTTATTTCCCCGATTACTGAATTTTTAGTCGCTCATATTAAATAATAAAATTTTTTAAATTCATTTAAACATTATAATGCGATAGTTTTTATTGCAAACAAAAACTTAAAAATCAAATTTACTTTAAAATTAACAATTTCGTTAAGATTTACAATTTTAGTTAATAATAAGAAAAAAGAAAAGGAAAATAGCACAAAATGATTTTACATAAAATTAATTAAAATCTGTAGCAAAGAAACAATTGATTTTAACATTTAATTTTTTTTATTAAAAATTAATTTAAAATTTTCAGATTTTCAAATAATAATACTTCTTTTTCAAAATTCACGTATTCTTTACAAATTAAAAATTAACAATGATGTTAGTGAAGAACTCTTCCATCTTTTTATTTCTCAGGTTTTTCTACGAATGCTTAGCAGCTTGGAGAAGAAAGGTAATTATAAAGGTTTTTGCTCTTCCGTATATTGGTCTTCGGTAATGTAATTCGGTAAGTATTAGTAATAACTTTTTTGGAAATTTCTTCTTTATATATGTTCTTATTTATTTTTCAGGTACTTTTTTTAGGTTAATTTTCTTTTAAGCAAAACATTCATAGGGGGAATATTAACACAACGAAATTTCTAAAAACGGATTGGTTATGGTTATACACTAATCCCGGTAAATGTTTTCTCTATTCCATCTATTTTTTTTATATAATTTTCTTTATTCTAAACTTTTTTTTTCTTTTTTATCTATTTTATTTCAGATATAAAGCGTGATCCATTTCGAGGTTCCCTACTTTTTTAAAGAAAAAAACACAGAAAATTCAAATTTAATGGGGAATGTTTATTATAATTTGAAAGAACATTCTTTGGAAGATTATATCTATTAAATGTTGGCCGTTGCTACGTCGCAGATGGTCCATCCGTTGAGTTCAATTTGCGATGACTCGTTAGAGCATTTCGACTGGTAACTGGCGAATGACACGCGTGATGTTTTCCTCCAAGGGCTGAATCGAAGCGGGTTTGTCCGCATAAACTTTAGACTTTACATATCCCCACAGGAAAAAGTCTAACGGTGTGATATCACATGATCTTGGTAGCCGGTACCGGCCCAAAACGTGAAATTATGTGCTCATCGAAGTGTTCTCTCAATAAATCCATTGATTGATGCGATGTGTGGGAAGTAGCGCCGTCTTGCTGAAACCAAATGTCGCCGAGATCACGAGCTTCAATTTCAGGTATCAAATAGTCGGTTATCATGGCACGATAACGGTCGCCATTGACGGTTACGTTCGCACCGGCATCATTTTTAAAGAAATATGGACCGATGATTCCACCGGCCCACAAACCACACCAAACCGTTGTTTTTTCTGAATGAAGTGGCAGTTCTTGAATCTTTTCAGATTGCTCTTCGTCCCAAATGCGGCAATTTTGTTTGTTTACATACCCATTGAGCCAGAAATGGGCCTCATCGCTGAACAAAATTTGCCTCGAAAACGTCGGATCTTCTTGCAACTTTTCAAGTGCCCATAGAGCGAAGCAATGACGCTTGGAAAGGTCGAGCGGCTTCAGTTGTGGAACAAGCTGTATTTTGTACGCTTTCAATTTAAGATCTCGACGTAAAATGCGCCAAGTCGTTCCATACGTCAGTCTGAGTTGCTGCGAACGGCGCCGAATCGACTCTCCACGCTCTTCGTGTACACTCTCAGCTACGACCGCTATATTTTCTTCACAGCGTGCTGGACATGGTCTATTCGGTCGAATATTATCCAATAATGAATGCTGGGTCTCAAAATGGGTGATGGTGTTGCAAATAGTACGCTCAGTAGACCGATTATTTTGACCATAAGTTGAGCGAAGTGCACGAAACACATTCCTCACAGAATGTGAATTTTCGTGATAAAGTTGAACGATTTGTAAACGTTGTTCAGGCGTAAGTCTTTCCATTATAAAATGCCAAACAATACTAAACAAAAATAACATGACAGCATGACACGACTCACACGTGATCTGTCATAAAAAAGGCTATTGAAAAAGTATCTCTACTTGAATCACCCATTATATAAAAAATTACGCGACCCGTCTGTACTGTCGTCCGGGTACTAAGGGAGTCTTAAATCTACCTAAACTTTATATTCGATATACCTCACACCCCGGGTTGGCGTGTGTGTTGCAACTCCAACATTGGCTGAGACCTTTTGATGTAGTGGCTTCTTGTGGTTTAGCTTAAGTTTTTTTATGTATTTGTGAAGTTTTAGGAAATGATAATTTGATAGTTTTTAATGTGTTTGAAATTTAATTTTTCAGCTATTTGTTTACATTGAGTTCTTTCTTCTTCTTCTTTCTATTTATATGTTTCAATACTTTCCCTTTCTTTTATTTCGCGTTGCCAATTACTTTTCAATTTAGCCACAGGGTGCACACAACAATAACTATCTATAGCTTTTAATGCGGGATTCTGGAATTTACTGCTTTCCTGTGAAATAGAAAAAATGCGCGAAATTGTATTTCCCAGTCTTACCTTAAATCATATTTAAAGCGAAAATTAAAATTTTAAATTTTCTTCAAATTTATATGCATACACACATACATTGTTTAATTTTTCTTATAAAAATAAGCTTAAGCAACTTAACAAAATCGCTAGCTTAAAAAATGTTTACCACAAACATTTTTTTTAAATTTTAAAGTATAAAATACTATTACACTCCAGTGCTTATCTCTTGTTAACATATACATATGTAGTACATTCAAACATAGGTATCTCTCAATGTTGA
This sequence comes from Protocalliphora azurea, assembly GCA_932274085.1. NCBI lineage: Eukaryota > Metazoa > Arthropoda > Insecta > Diptera > Calliphoridae > Protocalliphora > Protocalliphora azurea. Next base: position 20,148,909 of record OW026523.1, read on the forward strand.
ATATGAAATGATTATTTCATATTTTTATATGAATACTACGTAGTACGTATTATACATACATCAATAATTTATAAGATACATTTAAATCCGTGGGGATTAAAAATGTTAACATTATTTTTCATAACATATATATTTGTCACTTTTTATTATATCAGCAAAAAAACAAGTGGGAGTGTTATATTCGGCGGGGCCGAATATTTTATACCTTTCACAAAATCTATATTTCATAGATATATAAATTATATTGGAATTATCTCTTATTTAATTTAGAAATGTATCTAATATTTGTAAATTGGTGTTAACCATGATATTGAAAATTTTTAACATAAAGAGTCCCTGAAAACTCCATGGGCACATAACTGGGAAAGATCGCTCAGACTATGTGTCTTGAAGAACTGAATAAAGGAGAGATAAGCAAAATAGTACCAATATTTTTCTTTTTTTGAAAAAGACACCTTAGAATTAGATATTTTAATTTTTAAAAAATTTTCAGAATTTTAAAGAATTTTTAACTTTGGGGCTGTAAGACACAAGTCCATTAAACATATATTATGACATATTATTATCTATATTTAAAAACTTAAAACGCAAAAAAAGGAATTACAACACACAGTTAAATAATATTTTAAGAAAAAAAAAAAAAAAAACATCTCACATACTCAGATTTACATTGGTGCATATTCCTCTAAACGCATTTAAAATTTTTATTTTTCTTTGAGTTACATTCGTTTCTCTTAATCAAAAACATATAACGATGTAACGGTACTTTTAACAAATATTTGTTTTTTGCTTTTGTTGTTTTCTTTAATTTAGCAATCAGAACATATTGGTGATCATTTCAGTGGAATATTCTTATAAACGCAGTCGATAAAAATTTATCTAAAAAGTTATTGCAAAAGAAGAAAAAAAAAAAATATTAAAAAAATTTAAATAGTTTTAGTTGTTTGTTTCACTTAAGCTAAGTTTCTGATGATAACATCGCTGTTTACTGGAATTACTTTTGTTTTAATAGGGAAATTTCATCAGCTTAAAGGAGGCCCAAAGGAATTTTTCTTATAAAGCAGGAAAAAATTTAAATTAAATTTTTTCATAATCAAGGCCGTTCTAACAGAGAAATTGGAGGAAAAATTAACCATTCGGAAGGAGTTATTCGAGGCAGTTATAAAGGGCAGAAATACGGAGTACCTAAATTAACAAAAGGTAAACAAAAATTAATAAAAAGGCAAATTAATAAAATAAAATAAGAAGCCACCTGCAATAAATTAAATGCAACACAAATAAAAAATCTCACTTCCAAACATTTTGCACACATTTTGCGAATAGATGGTAACATAGTGTCTACATTAGAGATTTTTTTTATCAAGACAAACGTCAAACTTAACGTGAATTTGTGTGAGGTGGCAACAGTTGCCCAAAAACAACAATATAACGTATTCATTATTGTTGTTTATTTATGAAGTTTGACAACTGTAACAACCAAAATAATAATCACCTGTTTAACTAATGTTCGCACTAATTTAGATAAAAATTTGCCTAATGTAGACACTAGGTAACATAAAATGGAAGAAACCAAAATGTAGGCCAATGTTGAAACAGCATCATAAGGAAAGTCGTATACATGAAATGAACAGATGAGTGGAATAAAGTAATCTTTTCTGATGAAAAGAAATTCAATTTGTCCCCATTCATATTCTTGCTATTGCCAGTATTTGAGGACGAACGAAATTCGTATATCGAAACGCAATTTCGGAGGAGGTAGTGTTATAGTTTGGGCAGTTTTTTCTGCTGCCGGAAAATCAAAAATATATTTCGTTTTAACTAAAATGAACAGAGCAATTTATAATGAACTGTTGGAAGATGCTCTTCTCTCATTTATAGATGAAAAAATAAATGATTGAATATTCCTGCAATCCATGGCTCGAACCAATCTAAAGCGCGATTTAATGAACATAGTATTCCACTATTGGACTGACCGGCTTGCAGTCCGGATTTAAATCCAATGCAGACTCTATGGGGCTACATGGTCCGTAAACTGTACGCAAGAAATGAAACCATAATGACAATAACGAAGTTAAAACTAAAAATTAAGCAAGCCTAGGAAGAAATTGACAGTGATTTTCTTCAAAAATTAGTGGAATCAATGCCAGAACGAATTTCTGAAGTTATCCAAAAAAAAACTTCATCAACACATCATTAAGAATGCTAAATTGGTTGATTAGTTTAAGTGTGTATATAGGAAAATTCTATAAAAAATGGCATTAAACTACAAAAATTACAGTGAAAAAAATGTTAATGTACATTTTAAGTTTTTTGTTATTAATTTTTTAAGTGAAGTCAATCATTAGATTAAAAAATTAATTTGTAGCATCTTAATTATTTTTAGTCCCATTTTTGGTAAGTTGATTAAAAAAAAAATTTATGTGCATTTATAGGAATATGCACCAGTGTACTTTTTCACAAAATGGATTCAAATGGATTCTACGTGGATACGCACCATGGCTTTAAGATTTGTAATGTAGAACACGTCCTCTAGACTACTATACTGATAGAAATTCTGCTGAAAAACAATTATATGTACTCATCATATAAGTGAACACCAGTGTTGCCAGGAGGTGAGAAAAAAAGAGGCTAAATTGAACTTAAAAAAGGCTAAATGTCCCTAAAAGTAAGGCCAGATAAAAGTTAATATTATTACAAATCGTTTTTTTTTCTTTGTTCTCATTCGTTTTTGCTATTTTTTACAGATATTGTAATAAATTTATAAATTAAACAGAGAATAGCTAACAGCAAAATGTCCAATGAAAAATCGCCCTAAAAATTACTATACAAATTCGGGTTATATTTCATATGAAAGAGACCCAATATTTTAAAGTGATTTTTTGTAATTTTTAAACTGCAATTCCTTTCTTATATGATTTTTTGCTTTTTAAAGAATTTCCTTAAAATTATATTCATAAATCAATTATTCGGTTAATGGGAAATATTAAAATAAATAATTATAATCGGTCCATCAAATTATATTTTATTAATTCATTTTTGATTTAGAGAATAAAGCGCCGCAGGTAATTTTTTTTAATGTAAATAATCTCTATTTATTGTGTAAATAGACGAAAATGTTTAAATTGATGATTTTGTAGTAAGACAATTAGTAATAACAAATAAGAAATTATTTTCTTCTTTTTCTTTTTAAGGTATTTTAAATATCAAAAAAAAAAAGCTAGAAGCTAAAACGAAAATTTTGAGGCTAAAAGCAAAATAAAAAGGCTAGATTTAGCCTTTAAAAAGCTAAACTGGCAACACTGGTGAATACTATAGAAATCAATTTACTATTGCTAAAACAATTATTTTTTTTTTACACAAATTAAAGTAAAACTATTTTTTGAATTTAGAATTTTAAGATGCCATGTGGTCTTCTAGGGGATAAGAATTGAAAGCTAAGACTTTTAAAGTGTTCGCCTGGGTTCGAATCCTGGTGAATATTTAATAAATTACCAAGAAATATTTTAAATAATTTAAATATGTATTTGTCAGTTCCTTAATATGACATTTCAAAATTTTAATTTTTGTTTGAAAATAAATTATAAAATAAACTTTCAAAGTCCTGGCCAAGGATTGAACTCAAGGCCTAAAGTCTTTCAGTCACAAACCCAAGCGGTATACCACAACGATATGTTGAAATTTGTTAACTTTATTGCAACTAAAATCTAAATAATACTTTTTTTTTATAAAAAACACATCAAAACCTGCCTGGAAAATTCCGGTAAAATTAATTTTTTTTAATACTGACTTTTTGTATTTTTTTTTTAGGAAAAACAGAAATTTGTAAGGAGCCTCGCGGACACGAACTCAAGCTTAACGGTTTGTAATCTAGAACACTTCCTCTAGACTATTCAATCTCACAACTTTTACATGTTCTTGTAGGTGAAATAGAAAATTTTATTAAATTTTGGCAAAAAAAAATTGGAAAAATTTTTGAGGTTGTTCTAGAAAATCGTTTATAGCTACACCATTCGTCAACGGATTTCGTTGAATTTCAATACCAAGATTTTCTAGTCTATGTGCCACATATGTGTTGAAAAAGAAATGTATTTATTGGACTATGAACTTCAAAAAATCCATTTCAACATACAGACGTACACACAGACATATATTCTCAAAAGTTATTTTTAATCATAACAATCACGAATATTTTTCAATTTGAGGTTCTGGATATATATTTAAAGACTTTCGTATAAAGTGACAAACTTATACTCGTATATACCCTTCATTTTATGTGAAGGTCTTAAAAAAGGAAAACCCTTAACATAGAAAAACAAAAAACAATTTAAATGCATACAAAATTGTTTTTTAAAAATTTATACATATTTTTCAATATTAAAAACTATACAAGCGTACAACTACAAGTATGTAAATACATATGTACTAATTTATAACATGTATGTATGTATGTATATTATAGATACAGATTACAGTTACCATAAAAAGTATCTACTAAAATAAGTAAATAAATAAATATATATATGTATATATATATACACTGCCTGCCACTTGAATAAGGAATCACATTTTTTTTAACTTTAACTAAATATAACTCCTAAACTAAAGTTCAGAAAAAAATAATTTTTTGCACAACCAAATTTCAAAGTGTTGGCTTTAGTTTCCTGAGGAAATAAAAAATATACATATTTTGTCATACTAAAATTATGCATTTATTTAAAGACATGTATTTCTGTGGTACTTCTTCGTGTGTCACTTGAATAAGGAATTCTTTTAATATTAATCAGGAAGGCTATGATTTGAATTTCTATCAATATAAATGGCTAGAGAATTTTTAATTTGATAGTTTTTTAAATAGTTTTTATTCAAAATTGGAAGTGGTAAGGCTCTTAAAAACTCTGAAAAAGAAAAAATTCTGATTTTGAAATCTCAGGGTCAGAATCCGGTCTAAATAGTCAAAAAACATTAATAGAGGAAAGACAGTTGTGTACAATTATTTAAATAACGTGGAAAGATATGGAAAAACATGAAAGAGCGGAAGAAAATGGCAACAACTCCAAAAGAAAGATGAAAAATTCTTAGAATTGCTTCAAATTCTGTCATGTCGGTATCAAAAATACGTGAAAAAAGTGGAGTCAGTGGCAGTCTAAGAACAGTGCACTGTATTTTAAAGTCGTACCCATACATAATCCGACGAAAACTGCAAATGAAAAAATCACAAAAATCTCAACGTCTACAGTTTGCCAAAAATGACATGGTCCGACAAATGGTTTAAAGTTGTATTTTCCGATGAAAAAAGTTTAATATTGATGGTCCCGATGGGTATAACTATTACTTCCATAACCTAAATAAGAAGGAAATATTTTTGAGCCGCAGACACAGCCGAGAGGGCGGAATAATGGCCATTTCGTATTATGGTACCATAGAATTGGTTTTTGTATGCAACAAAATGACTGCAACGACTTAGAGAAACATTCTGGAGGAAGCATTTCCAAAATTTAATGATTTCTTTGGACCCATACCGTACCATTGGACGTACCAACACGACAACGCTCCGATTCATGCCGCCAGAGCAGTAAAACAATGGATTAATCAACAAGGTGTTCAACTTTTGGATTGGCCCCCATATTCACCAGATTTGAATCCAATGGAAAATGTCTGGGATTGGCTTGCAAGGAAAGTTTATGAAGGAGGAAAACAATTTGAGACGATAGTATCCTTAAAGGATGTAGTAACAGAAGCATGGAGTTCAATTTCGCTAAATTACTTAGAGTCATTATACAAGTCGATGCCAAAACGCATTTTTGAGATTATTTCTAAAAATGGTGGCAGTACACATTACTAATTAAATGCTAGAAGATAATAACTTTCATTTTTATAACCTAAAATTTAAAAATAAATTACAGTTTGCTTAGTTTAGTCCTTATTCAAGTGACACACGAAAAAGTACCACAGAAATACAGGCCTTTAAATATATGCATAATTTTAGTATGACAAAATATGTATATTTTTTATTTCTTCATGAAGCTAAAGCCAACACTTTGAAATTTGGTTGCGCAAAAAATTATTTTTTCCTGAACTTTAGTTTAGGAGTTATAATTAATTAAATTTAAAAAAATGTGATTCCTTATTCAAGTGGCAGGCAGTGTATATATATATATATATATATATATATATATATATATATATATATGTATATATATATATATATATGTATGTATATATATATATATATATATTTTTTTTTTTTGTTTTGTTGACAAAACTGAACTGTTTGTACAGTTCAGATACTTTAGTTTTGTTTTGATAATTCAATGTCATGAATTTGTTTCTTTTTTTTAATTTGTTTGATCTTTACTGTATATGCAAATTTGATGCATATGTGTTTACACATAGGGTAATTCCAAAAAATAATTACAGTTTTAAAAATTTTACGTCGTGCATTTTATAGCATACGAATCAGTTCCATATTGATTACAGCTAAAGTGGGACACCTCGGGCATTTTTGTCAAAAATGAACCAAGCTTAATGTTAAATAACCTGTATGTGCATTATACCATTTTAATAAAATTAATGACAGTGGAAAGCAGTGATATTCCTCTTTATTATAAAATCAAAAAAGTTACACGAAAAAAGTATCCTTTATCCTAGGATATCCTGAAAAAGAGGCTTTTAATATTCAATATTTTTTTATTGACTTTTACAATAAATTAGTCGTTATAGCATAAAATGGCATCTCAAAATGGGTTCTCAATGGGATCAGAAGTTATAACAATTTGTCTATAGCAGTTAGTACAATTTTACTAACAAATTAATTTATTTTTAAATATTCTGATGCCTTTATTTTAAATTTTATATAAAAACAAATAGGAAAGCGTAAAAATAAGCAGTGTTGCTCAAAATCGACTATATAATACCCTATATGCTTGTGTATAGGCGCTAAGGTGATTATCGGGAAAGGGCCTTATATATAACCCATGATTCTGGAATGATTTTTATGAAATCATGTTATATGAAAATTCTGTTATTTGTATATGAAAATTATTTATATCAAATTTTATTTTGCATTTATATGAGATTTATGTAAGTTTAGGTATTTTTCGGGAATATGAATTATATGGCAGACAAGCTCAATTATGAACCGATCATTATGAAATTTATTGGAGCAGTCTATACTTGTACAAAACTTAGTTGTGTTGAAATTTATCTCGATGTTTTATGAGATTTATGCAAGTTTAAGTGATTTTCTAGAATGGGGATCATATGGGAATTATGTTCACTTATGGACCAATTATTATGGAATTTTGTATGATGATTAATACTTATATACAACTCATATATATATACAATTTTATATTGATGTTAATATTAATGTGGGATTTATGATATTTATGATATCATAAAAAATATGATCACTTATGAATCGATCATTATAAAATTTGGTACACAGATCCATACTTGTACAAAACTTACGTGTGCTGAAATTAAAATAAATAGAACATATTTCAAACATTTATATAAGTTAAACCACTATACCGGGGAAAAAAATTGTATGGTGTATATGTGAAATAATGGACCGATCATGAACAATTTCATTTGGTTTTGCCTTTGTATCAAATTTGAATAAATTGACTTTAAAATCATCACAAATAATTCGGTGGATTTTGTAAAGTATTGTTACGTTTTTATCTTTTAAAAACGGTCGTTTATTTCCTTTAAATAAACCTGTACTTTGATTGCAAATAACAGCAGTTTAGTAGTTTAAAAATTGTAACGACTCTTTATTTTATTCAAAAATGTACAACAATAACTGTTTAAATAGTCACTTGCGTTCTAATATAAACACACACTTTATACAACACACTTTAATAATGTACAAGATTATACAGCCAAGGCAGTTAATTTGTCTTTACTTAACGACGCTTCCAATTAGACTCACTCAATGGTGTTCTCACGGCCAACTTATATACACTGTATTACCTACTAGATGCTTCTTTGAAAGCTTTATTTCTTTCTACAATGTTCTTAACGGACAAACTAGAGCTTTCGATGTTAATGTTAGCAGCTTAAACATTTAGTGTTGCCATACTTAAAAACAATGGTGAAAGCTTTTTATTCAATGTTATATGTTTACAACTATGTTAATAATTTTTACAGATATGTTAACTACTGTTAACATAAACGGAAATGTCTAGAAGCATTGAGAAAGCCGTTAAAACCGTTATATTTGAATTCAAGTACAATTTCGTAACAGTATGTTACAGTGGGTTAAAGATCTGTTAACGTGTTCCTGAAACTTTCAAAATAATACCAAGTTATTTTTTCGGTATCAGGAATGTACTATATATATGTGACTTATTTGAGTAAATAATGATCTGTTATATTAAAATTTGAACAATTATATCAATATATCTAAAAACCAATTAATATCTAATTGATAATGTGTTAGTTAGTGAAGAAAAATTGTTGTAACTTCTGATGTCATTCTGAAATTTTTACATTATAATGACATATTGATTGTAAACATCAGGTAAAAAAATAATACAAATTAAATTACTATTTTTCAGGATATCTAAAGATAAAGGATATTTTTCATATTAGAGGTCCTTACGATAGGAAGATTTTTAATTGTTATTACTTGATATCACTCCTTTCCAGTGATGTCAAGTTTGTCGGAATCTGATAATGCATATAAAATTAATTTGAACTTAAATTTTGCTTATTTCTAACAAAAAAACAAAAAAAAAAGACCTCAAGGTGTCCAGCTTTAGAGGTTCATAGAATATGAACCGTAAACGATATGGTGCAGGTTAATACATCATATGAAGCGCATAGAGGAGAAATATATTCTATTTTCTGACTTTCATCAAAATCAGAGATGATCAAAATCCGATTTGGGTCTAAATTTTTTGGAATTACCCTATTTCAGGTGTTATTAATACAAAAAATAAATAAACTTATATGGACAAATTTACATGTTTTTATACAATTCACAAATTCATAATTACCCTGCAGTTCTGATCATCTACTGAACTTAGTTAATACGTTTTTATACCCCACACCACCATACGTGGTTAGGTATTATGCGTTTGTGCTGATGTTTATAACATACAGAAAAAAATCTTCCAACATCCAGCCAGCCCGTCTGTCTGGTTGGACGGCTGGTTGTCCATGTAAACCTTGTGCACAAAGTACAGGTTGCAATTTTTTAGATAATTCAATGAAATTTGGCACGTAGGACTTTCACGGTACAAGGACGAAGCCTATTGAAATTAGTTATGATCGGTCCAATATTTCACCTAGCCCCCATACAAATATCCTTCCGGAAGAGGGGATTAACGATCATAAATGCCTTAAATATAGCAATATTTTATATGAAATTCGGAAGTCTTTTATAAGTATGAATCTTTGTGCCAAATTTCATGAAGATCCATCCATAATTAACTATAGCTCCCATATAAAACCCTCTTCCGAAAAACACTTTAACGTGCACAAATCACAAACACATTTTAATACGAGTATCAAGTTTATATTGCACACAAATATGTTTTATATAAGTAGAAATCACAGTGATAAATCTTAGGAAAATCGCTCCATAATTTACCATAGCTACCATATAAGCCCACTTTCGGAAATCACCCTAAAGTGTATAAATGCATTTAAATTTTGGTATTAACGTAATATTCTGTATTCGTATATTTTATTTTATACTTAGTAAAAGTATCGGTCCATAATAGTCCACATGTCTAATATAAGACCCTTCCACGAATTTTGATGGACATACACAATGGTGTGGGGTATCATATGGTCGGGCTTGACCGACTATCTATTGGTACTTGTTTTGTTTTTGTTTGTGGAGAATGTCATTTGATGTCCGGAATAAGTATTTAACTATAAACAAACTGCACTCTAGCTGACATAGATACAGTAAAGTAACCAAATGATAATGAATCTAAAGGGTGGTCCGAAGTGCTTTCTGTTACTTTTGAAACGCTATAAAAAGACTAGTTTTTGCACTATGAAAAAACTAATGATACCCAATTAAAAGTAATTAAACTTTTGACCTAAATAAAAATTAATATTGAGTTTTTATCCACTTTGGAATAATTTGCGATTTTATCTCATAACCTAACTTTTTAATTTGGACATATACTAATGGATGTGCTACACAGAGGTTTTCAGTTAAATTCAAAAAGTATACTATTTTTAAGTATCGGAGACCTACTAAACTCTGATTTATTTGTATCATAAAATGTCTTTAAATGTTTTAGTGATAGCGGAAACATATCTTTACATCTATAGCGTAAAAAGTACACTAATTGAAATTTGGGAACATATAACATATTTACTGCAAGGACTGATCGCCAGACATAGCCAAATAAATTCAGTAGTTAACAATCTTCACCATCATAAAATTTCAGTTAGTTCAGTTTCTATATTAATTGGTACAAATTGAGAGTGATATCTCTAAATAGCATCATTTAGAAATTATCTATATCATACCAGAAATAACCCACCAAAAGAATACTTACTAGCTTTTCAAATAATTAGAAAAATGTGTCCAAGTATATCTTTAGACTTGAGTTGCTCTCTTAAAATGCACCCATAGCACTCCGGAGCAGAGTGTTTTAGTCATTTTCACATACACAACACGAAGATTAGCGAACCTAAATAATTGAGAGCGAATAAAAAACAAAAAATCATTTACCGCCTGTTTTTATAACACGAGTGCAAAAACGACTCGTTTAACTTACATTTAAAACAAAAACAAAATTTGAAATTTTGTTTTTGTTTTAAATGTAAGTTATAAAAACAAGCAGTTAGTTTTGTTCTAACTTTCTACAAGGTAGGTTCATGTCGCATGGTTAAGCAAAAACAAAACACATAACAACGAGAGTAAGAAACAAACAAACACATTCTCAACAAAGAGCGTAAACAAACCAAATACACTAACATATTCAAATTTTTATTTCCCTCTTTGTGTTTTTCACTGCTCTAAATAACATAAAAACTTGGGCTATCATGCTCAGAATAATTTCAGTTCACCAGGTATGACAATTTATTCGTATGACAATTTATTCTACAGATGTATACAGTCACTGTTGCCAAATTTGCCGATTTATCTGAATTTTGACGATTTTTTATTGTAAAAATTCCAAAATGCGATATTACGATTTCACGAAATGTTCACACACGCCAATTTTTCTTCTTTAAAGCTGATTTTGTATTGTAGTAGAAAGAGAGAGAGAGAGAGAGAGAGAGAAAAGGACTATAAGAAACTCTAACTTAAACTTTTACTTCGAAATTCGTTTGCAATTTAGCCAGTATTGGTGAAACATAATTTTTGTGTGAAAATAAAAATGTTATTTTATATAAATAAATAAATAAGTGAAATAGTTTTGATAATCGATAACAAGGTTCTTAACGTTTTAAGTAGTAAACAATTTAATTGAAAATAAAGCCAATATATATGATTTTTGAGTATTTTTTTCAATTGAGTTTATTTTGCCGTAAATTAGGATCACCGGCCCACTTGATTTTTAAACAATTTTTATAATGATTCAGTAGTACTTTTAATTGTTATTAAAGAAATGTTTATGAGTTATGGATTTTTAAAGTTTTGAAATATATTTTCTGAATATCTTTATTAATACATATGCGATTTAAATTATATTAATACTGTTTTAAAGTTCAAATACCTTTTGAATGATATATAATATGACGATATTCATTAAATCTTTGAAAGGATTTATGCAATTTTATTTTTTATTTATACACCGGAAGTTATCCTGAGTCCGGCCCTCTAGGCCACACTTAGACATTTACATGCAATCACTAAATCATTACACTTTACAAAATTTTGAATATTTAAAAGTTAAAAAAAAAATCGAATCTAAGTATTATATATTATATAGTATTATATATAATTCAAGATTGCATCAGGCCTACTGTCATCGTTGAATAATGTTTGGTGAGTGCTATGATTAATTTATATTTTCTTCTTGAATATAAAAATTCAAAATTGAATAAATGATTTAAATTGAAATTTAAATTGAAAAAGCAACATCTAATTTATTATTATTTTTTTTTTTAATTTCAATTTAAAATATCCAAAATCTAAAATAATACACTACATAGCACAAATAAAATACACTTTAACAATAAAATGCTGTTTAATTTTAAATTAATTAGATTAATTAAGTTTATTTTAAATAAATATTATTTAGTTTGAATCCATATAATGGAGAGCTGAAATTATTTTATTTAAATTCCATGAAAGGCTAATAAACATGTAATTAGGTTAGTTTTAGGGCTATCAAAGATTATTAATGATATGTTAGTATTGTTGGGAAGGGTTATGAAACCAAAGGAACTATTTCCATCTTCTTCCTTGATAAAAGTTTCAGAGTAAAGTTAAGTTTTTCTTTTATATATTATTTTCATAGTTTTGCCGTTAACATGGTCTGTTTATAATTACCTTTTTAAATTTTATTTTAGCAGTTCATAGCATTTTTTGAGGAAGACAAGAACATTGTAACGTTGTTTTGTGGTTGGCTGAGGTAGTTCAGTTGTGTCCAGGATCGACTTACGGGATCCATGGATCTTAAGTGGGAACACAATTGATTTACCCTTTCTGGGGTTCAAATATACAGTTCGTCTTTATTTAATATTTCAGTGTTTTAGTTATCGATAATAAATATTTCATGTTAGATAAATTACTAGCAGCACGATGATACGTAGGGATTCATTTCCTCAGGTAATTTGGATTCTATTACTGGTAGATGCGGGTTGAAGATTCGGTTTCCTCGGGTAGTATGCAAGCCGGATCATTTATGACGCTAGCACGATGATACGTAGGGATTCTGTCGGCTACTTTTCAGGTAATTTGGATTCTATTACTGGTAAATACTGGGTTGCAGTAGGCCGGATCGTTTATGATACTTAGAGATATCTTACGAATACTGCTTTAAATAATACAATTCTTTAAAATTAGGATTCAAAATTCAGACTTAATCTAAAGAGAAGCAGTAAAACGAAGTTGATGTGCCAAAACAGACAACCGAAGTTGCTGTGCCGAAACAGTCAACCGAAGTTGATGTGCCAAAACAGATGACCAAAGTCGCTGTGCCGAAATAGTCAACCGAAGTTGCTGTGCCGAAACAGTCAGAACAAAGCTGCTGTGCCAAAACAGTCAACCGAAGTTGATGTGACAAAATAGTCAACCGAAGTTGTTGTGCTAAAACACTCAATCGAAGTTGCTGCGCCAAATCTGTCAGCCGAAATTGCTGTGCCAAAACAGCCAATCGAAGTTGCTATGCCAAAACACTCAGAACAAAGCCGCTGTGTCCGAAATAGTCAACCGAATTCGCTGTGCAAGGTATGCCCCTGACGCTCGGAGGAACAGTGACTGATTTCACAATATCAGATGTCTTGGGAATAAGGCAGATTGTACTGTAAGATCAGATAGATGTCTTGGTTTTTGGCAAATTCTCCTATCGCTCGAATCGCAACTACTTCATCCAACCTTAGAAACTTGTGTGAAAAATTCCATAAACTAAATGAGAATTATTAATAAGAATTGTTAATATAATGGTTGGTAGATGAGATAAATACGTTCATGTATTTGTGTCCGAAATAGTCAACCCAATTCGCTGTGCAAGGTATGCCCCTGACGCTCGGAGGAACCGTGACTGATTTCACAATATCAGATGTCTTGGAAATAAGGCAGATTGTACTGTAAGATCAGCTTGGTCTTGGTTTTTGTCAAATTCTTCTATCGCTCGAATCGCAACTACTTCACCCAACCTTAGAATACTTGTGTGAGAAATACCATAAACTAAATGAGAATTATTAATATGATGGTTGATAGATAAGGTAAATACGTTCATGTATTTGTGTAAAATAATGTAGATACAGGTGAGTAAAGGAATGGAATGTTAATGGAATACAGACGTGTAAAAGAATGTAATGAATACAAATATTATACTTATGTACAAGTTTAACTAGCTATTAAACTGTGTTACAATATTACCCTATTGCCAGAAGCGCGGCCGAATAAAGAGGTAACAAATGTCTTGTAAGAGAAAGGGCCAATAGAATTTTGGATGGTTACAATACGCCACCATAAACTTCTTATAGTATTAAAAACAATTCCTGCAGGCATATATGCATACAAATATATATATATATATTTTTTATTGAAACAATAGTATTAAAATAATTTTATTTGATTAATTTCATTATAAACATTCCATTCTGTTCAAGATATTTTAAGATTATGACAAGAATTAATTCTCTTCTTAAGAAAATAGTTTTAAAGTGCCGCAAGTCAGCATTTTTTTTCCAATCGCCAGCAGCATATGAGGAAAAATAAATAAATGTTTCTAATTTGTTTATGACTACGTATATTTTTTGTGGTATTTATTTCCCAGAAAAAAAGAGTAATTTTGTACACGTGTTTGATGAAATAAGTACAAAACTAAGCCAAAGAGTATGTGGTTTTTTGTTCGAAAACAAAATTTTAGCACACACACACGCACATATACGCTTACACACTTATTTGTACATACAAACACTAAGACTAGAAGTTAATAATTAAGAAAATAAGGATAAATTTAAAACACGTGGACTTGTTACATATTCGTATATAAATAAGTAAACAAAAAACATAAACATATTTTGCAAAGAGTAAAGAATTTTTTAAGAGCAAATATACAAGATGTTAAGTTTTAAAGAGAGCGCAAGAACGGCATTTATTTAATTTTTCATAAAAATAAAAATCAATCATACGCCTGCGTTAAAATTTGGTATTAGTTTTTGTTGTTTGATTTTCTTAAAAGGTGTAAAAAGTTTTTATAAAATTTTAGTTTATATTTAAAACTCGCTCAGTTAATAACTAAACGGTTTAACGGAAACTTTAATATTATTAACAAACTCTATAAGACTCTTTTTTTTAAATACCTTAAAAATATATAAACTGCCATCTTAGTAAATTTCTTCTTAAAAAGCAAACACAAATCTGTGTCTATAATTTAAATAAAAAACATAATAAATAAATAATAATAAATAAAATTTTATGCTTTTCTGATAAAGTATCATTAAAAATATTATATTAATAAAATGTAAAATGTTTAAGAAATAAAAATTAAAGTAATTATGTTTTTAATCCTTTAATAAATTATAATTTAAATTTGATACTTTTATATAAAAAATAAAAAAAAAATACTGACCTAAATATTTATATATACTCCAATAACGAAAACAACAACAAAAGCAAAATAGTGCAGACATATTTTACCTATAAAGAAAAAAATACACATCGAATGTTTTTGATTAAAAAGTGAAAGTGATTTTGTAAAATTCATTCTAACATTTGTGTAAAAGAATTTTCCTTTAATCCCAGAAAACGAGGGAGAGAGAGAAAGAGCAAAGGAGCAACATAGAAATATACACATTTATTTTAAGTGTTGACAATTGTTTAATATTTATAAAGGCGACTTTCTTTATTAAACGTAGTTTTAAATGTAAAATATAAAATGTGAGTTTTATCTTAATTGTTCGATTAAAAATTAATAGTTAAAAATTCTTTTGAGTAATTTGAAATAAATTACATTTACCGTAAATTTGCCAAACAAAAGTAAAAAAGTAATTTAATCACTTAAGGAAGAATTTGTCTTAAAATTTGTTATGATATTTTTGTATATTATTTAAACAACGTCCAACCGTAGGACAACTTATAGATCCAAAATGAGAATTAGTATTGTTGAATCCTCAACTCTCTTACATTAGGTGAACAAAATTATCATTAATGAAAAATGTTTATTAACCAAAAAATATAAAAATTAGTTTTTAATAGGGGCATATAAGTATTACGCTAAATTTATTACATATTAACCCTTAAGTGGATAACAAATTGAAATATCACAAAAATACTCCTGGGGCTGACTGATTGTATTTTATACAGGATTTTATGTTAATGCATAAAAATATTATAAAATATACAGCAAATGTTGAAAAAAGCATATATGACCATTAAAAGCTACACGAAAAAAAGTAGCAAATGTACCCCTCTAGAAGTGAAGATTGATCTGTTCTTATCTGATTTTCAAAATATTACATCTGAATGTTTAAATTTACGTGATCTCGATCATTTTCAAAACACCTCTAAAAATACGATTTTTTTCAATATCATTAGCAAAATTTTCGTTAAAAGAAAAATTAATTTCAAATAGAGGCATATTAAGGCCTGAAATATTAATTTTAATAAATTTTCATGTCTGTTTTAAGTCGAGGAATATTAAAATTTCAACATCAACATTTTTTGTCAAACTTTCTTTAATTAAACATATAATTTTATATATTTCGAGCATTTTTCAATATATATTGCAGTTTAATATACCATTGGCATAGTCTATTCTGAAGATTACACATAATTAACCCTATAACAGCAAGAGGGTAAATTTTATGCTGTTAGTTCTCAAAAGATTAAATTAGAAATTTTTTCTAATAAGTCACCTGGAAATATTTAATGTACTTAAATATATATGAATTTAAGAAAAATATATTAAGTACCTTTAAAATCGCGATAATAATTGAATTAAAGGGATTTTTGAAATTTAGTCACTATTTTACACGAGTTTATAGTTTTTATGATAAATATGTGCTTTTGGTGACATTTATTTTCTTGACTAATCTTTTATTTGACATAAAAATTAACTTAACCAATTATGAACTGAAAATCCCAAAATATTATTAGCGTAACTAAAGGGTTAAATGTATACATGTTTCAATAGTTTTGAATGAGATATTTGAAATGATGTCCTAAAATATAAATTACAATGAAATATATCGAAAATATTCAAACTTTAATAAAATAATAAATAAATTATAATTTTAATAAATAATTTTTATAATTATTTCAATAATAAATAAATAAAAAATAAAATAAAAAAATAAATTTATTTTAATAATTAAATTTTATTTTTTATTTCTAAAATTGATCTTCAGTTTTCTATCAGCGATTGAAAATCATGGGTCTAGAACATTTTGTCGAAAAAAGTTTTGAGTTTTGTTTCGAAATTGACGAAATCGAAAAACTCATAATTTTGAGTCTGTTACGAAAAAATATTTAAAAAATGTTTTTGCAAAAATATAGGTTCATAAACCGTCATTTTTGCACATCATGCGGAAAAAGTTTGGTCATTTTTTTTTTGGCAAAATTATAAAATAAATATTTTATAATTTTGTACCTTTAATGGGTAAAATATTGAAAAGTTGCATTCTAGCAAATCTGGTCCATAATTAATTATTTGCAAAAAATTTATTCACTTAAATGCATTAAAACGTCCTCTAGCCGAACAAAATTCCATGGGGAAAATATTTTTCCCATAACAAGCTTAAAATTACAAATTTTTTGAGAACTATTTTGCAAAAAAGCTCGAAACTTTAGTTTTATATTTTCAATTGCTGCACAGTGGTTCCAAAACGCTTTTTTTTGGAAATAATTCTGTAATTTGTGAACCGTTGGACATGTCTCAATAAAATTTCATTTAACCAGAGAGGTGGTGTTTTTGAGTTGATTTGAAGGAGCACAGATTCCTAGCGGGTCAGGAGGTGACCCGCCAAAGTTGGTCATCTCGGGTATACAAATTTTTTAAAAAATTTAAAAAAACTTATTTATGATTTGATAGAAAAAAAAAAAAAAAATTTACATGTAAATAGTATTTGCAATTCGTCTACCAACTTTCTCTGTTATTTATAAAGGGATCACAATGGACCAAATGGTCTCTGGGTGTAGGCGTGAAGACGCTGGCCTTTTTAACCTAACCTAATCTTACACGTGTAGGTCATCTCTTTTAGTTTAGGAGATATTTAGCTCTATTTTAAGTTTTTTTTTAATTTGGCGGGCTCAATATTCGCCCTAACTTTTTTTTTTTTGATAACATTAATCGTAATCCTTATAAAATTTTTTATAATATTGCTGCAATAATCTTATAAATATATAGATTAGATAAAAATTTATATTAATCTGAAGTTGGAATTTAAAAAAAATTTTATATTTTTGGGATTTTTTTCAAAAAAGGCTTTTTATTTATAAAATTTGGTTTTTGTTCTGGCCCATATAATACTTTTAATATTTTCAAAAGGAATCTTAATGTAGATGAGAGTAAAGTAAACCTGAAGGCTTTTGGGACAACAGTTTCCACACAAGCTCTATCCAAACTTTGTCAATTTTCCAAAATTGTTTTGAATTTGTAAAATTCTTAAATCTTAAAGCTGGGATCAAACAAAAATTATATTAATTAAATACCTTCATATATAGGATAAATACACAAAAAGTAGTTTCTGACAGACGCCTCTTATTGTGAGCATTGTGAGCATTTCAATGGAAAAAGTAATTTTTTAGAACACTTTATTTGTGGGTTGATATTTTGGGTATTTTGGTGCAAAACAGTGGGTGTGTTTTTGATTCTGTGATTTTGAGATAAGTCTTTCAATATTGTCTCGAAATTTCATTGGAATATTTCTACTTGTTTAAATTTTATTTAGGTCCAACTGAAAAAGAAATTTGGACTTATAACGACTGAAGATGAATTTTAAAATCTTTTCAAATATTTTTTTCGTATTTAGCTCATAATTAAGCTGGCGTGGTTCAATTGTTTTTGTCAAAAAGCTTGTAGCAAAAACGTAATCTATGAAGAATTCTAAGAAAAATGGGTTTAAAATCAAAACCTAGCTCCCGACGAGAGACATAAAAATTTTAAAAAATGCATTAAATTGTCCTCTGGAGGAAGAACATTTTGAAGTATTTTTGAGACTTATTTCAGGTAAAAATTTAAACTTTTTCTTGGCCTAAATATATGAAATCTATTATTTCTTCAATCGCTGGTAAGGAGCCAGTTTTTATTTTTAGACCCCTATTTTCTTAAGGAAACTTTCTTAGAATTTTGCTTAGATTTCATATTTGTTATAAGCCTTTTACCTTTTTTTCTAACCCGAACAATTTGACCCATTTTTTGAACCATATATGTCTTTTATATATTCTTAAGGAAATTTATGATTTAGAGTTGAATAATTGATGACCATTTTTGTCCAAATATATTAAAAAAAAAATCGTCATTTTCGAAAAATTTCAAATTCAAAACTATGTATTTTTGGACTCGGAATAGATGTTGACATTAGGTTTTTTGTATATTAATTATTTTGTTTTTTAACTATGAGATAAAAACTGCATAAAATCTTATGAAAAATTTGTTCGATATTTTGGAAAAAGTGGACCAAGGATTTGTTGAATTATAAAATGAATTTTTTTTTAGATGCAAATACTTCGATTTTTTCATTTTTTTCAAAAGTCTTAATAAGAGCTATGAAAAATTATAAAATTCTTTGAATTCAGTCGAGAAACAAAATTTTGTCAAGCGGTTAAAAATTTTTTATGTCCTACTTTGAGATCCCATCTTTAAAACATACATTTTCGTCATAGTTCTTATCTGCTATATCATTGGCAATTATTTTTGATCTTTTACAATGTCAGAGATTAGTTTCCAAAGCGATGTCTATCTGATATATTATTATAATTTCCTACTCTAATTTAAAACATTCTTGGTCCTATCCAGGCCCAGGGGTTAGAATATGAACAATATTCTCTTGGGATAGTTAGCCTTGCCTACAGCTGTTGAAGTTGTATATTTTACCCATTTTGCTATTCAAAATACTTTTATATTTTTATGTTAAATATTTATATTAAGAAAAAATTATAACATAGACTAAAAGTGCCTGGCCAGGACCAGGTATCCACTTAAGGGTTAAGCTCATAATATGTAATATGTATGAACTTTTCACTGTACATTCTGATGGGTTTTATTTTTCGGTATTATCACTAAAATAAATAATATAAAAAAATTAAAAAATATTAATTCGTTTTCTTTACTCAACATTTGTATAAAAAAATCACTCTAAAAAACTTAATTCTTCAAAGGAACAAGTTGCTAATGCCTTTTTTGTTAAAATTGAAAAATGAA
Organism: Protocalliphora azurea; assembly: GCA_932274085.1. Classification (NCBI taxonomy): domain Eukaryota; kingdom Metazoa; phylum Arthropoda; class Insecta; order Diptera; family Calliphoridae; genus Protocalliphora; species Protocalliphora azurea. Next base: position 20,168,927 of record OW026523.1, read on the forward strand.
TATTTTGAACCAAATGTTTAACCATTTCTCAAAATTAAAAAAAAAAAAAATGAATTTCTTTCTGTTCTTTTTTTTTTTTTGATTATAAATAAAAAAAATCTCTAAAATTTACATATTAACAGATTTTCATCCTTTTTACTTAAAATTTTTATTATTTTGGAAAAATAACACAAAATACATTTCTTTCATAAGAAAAAAATTTTGAAAATATATAAACACATTTTCCTCAAAGTTCTTTTGAAAAATTAACAATAAAAACATTAATTCTTTAAGGAACAAACACCTTTTCTCAGGAGTGTTTATTTGTTTTTTTGAAAAATCATTTTGCTAGGTCTACTTTTTATACCCTACACCACAATAGCTGTTTAAGGTATTATGTGTTTGTGCAGATATTTAAAATTAGTTATGATTGATTCATTATTTCACCTAGCCTCTATAAAAATGTCCTTCCGGAATAAGGAAATTTTTACATAAGTATAAATCTGCGTGCCAAAATCGATCCATAATTGATCATGGTTTCCATATGAAAATGTCTCTAACGGATATAAATTTCATTTAAAAGTTAACACTAAGATTATATTTGTCACAATCAAATTTTATATAAGTAGAAAGCAAAGCCAATTTTCATGAGGACCGGTCCATATACTAAGGCACACAAGAAACAGCTACACGACCCCATTGAGACATTTTCTTAGAAATTATTAACGTTTTTTCGTGCCAAAAAAAAAAACATTTATTTTTACCTTTTTGTAAGCAATTATTAATAAATTCTAAAAAATAAATTTCGGTTAATCGGTTATTTGGCACAAATTATTCGGTTTATTCATTATTCGAAATAAATAGTTTTAAATATATATATATATATTTTATGGAGTCTTACATGATTATTTCGACATTTTACACACGGAATGATAAGTTCAATATACTCCCCATAATTTTCTGAAGGAATATAAGTGTCAAATTTTTGTTTCTCATTTTTCGATAAGATACAAATTTTATATAAATCTTATTTCCACTTTTACTGGGTTAAAAGATACATAGGGTTCCAAAAGAAGTACCAAAATACAGTTTTTACCCTTTTTCTCCCTAAAAGAATTAAATTTCAATAAAGCACCGGATGGGAGACCATCTTATAGTCCAAATTTCATCTTTCTAGCTTCAGGCGTTTGAATCGCATATTTTTTACGATATTTTAAAAGATCTCAAAAATTTGCAGCCAATAATCTCAAGTATGATTTAATGGATATTTTTTTTATTATACCATTCGTACTTTCAAATTGCAACTCGTTGGAACTTTTTAATTTATAATTCGTGCTATAGATACTTTCCAATATTCTAATATGCCGTTTCTACCGAAACAAAAACTTGTTGGTTTTTGGAAAACTAAATTTACAAAATCAAATCGTTTACATACCCTGTTTTCTCCAATGTGGTTTCTATTGACACTTTTATTTTTTATAAATTTTTATTTAAATCAAATTTAGTTTATTCTTGTTGTTTAAAATGTTGTAAACAATAATTAAAGAGCAATTTTTATACAAAATTTAAAAAATAAGGAAAAGAATTCAAGAAATTTGACAATTTTATTTCATTCATCATATTCAAAAGCTCACTTTTATGAAATCATCTGAACAGGCAGTATCATAAATATTTATTTTACTAGTTTTTATTTGGTTTTCAACAAAAAAATAGATGGAAATTTGTTTTTGATTTGTATGGAAAAACTAAAGAAATTTATGTAGTTGTTCAATCAAAAACCGATTGAAGCCAAAAGCTACTAGTTTTTGTTTGGTGTAAATAGCATATAAGTGTGTATTCCATAATATATGATATGTTTTCTAGTAAATACAGAATTTTGATAAAAATTGTTTGAGAAAGTGATTTTAAATTATATGAAAGATAAATAAATATAAATTTAACCTTTGACCTGTGGTAAGTTATTAGAACAAAATTTTGTTAAATTGCTTAAATAATGATCTTAGCATAATTAGAGAAAAATTATATATATAAATATCTTTAAATTAATTTACTAAGAATTTTTAATTTATAATATAAATTCTGCAGCAAATTTTTCAAAAATGTCAAAGGTGATGTTATTAGAACTTCTTTATTATATTAATTTTTATAATTCTCAAATTATTATAAATCATTTTATTAAATGAGCAATTTTCTTAAAAAAGGTCAAAGGTCATATTAGAACTTATATATATTTATGATAATTTTTTCCAGAAATATATACATATATATATATATATATATATATATATATATACCTTTGACCTTTTTTAAGAAAATTGCTCCTTTTGCAGATTAAAAAAATTTTTTTTTGGATAAATGTGACACTGTGCAGCGGTTTGCTATCTTTTGATCAGCACGTCCATAACAATGTTGCTCGGGATTTTAGCATGTCGTCAAACTCAGATTAGTGCCAAGTTAAAATATCTCGTCTGGCATTCTTGCACCAACCGTGAGAGAATTAAAAATGATTTACTGTTAGTACACGTTTCCACGTAATTTTACATTTTCTAAGGATTTTTTTTATTATTAGTATTCTCTGATATGTAAATATATATATATATATAAATGAATAAAATATTCCTTGTACCTAAGCACCACCCATACATATTTAAATCGCCTCATTGTCAACACTGTTTATTTTCATCGTTTAGAGGCGTATGAAAGATTGATGCTTAAAGTCAAAACAAAAAAGTAATTTGTTGTTACTGCTGCTACATCTAATGTTGTTAGTATACACTTTTTTGTACATGTATTCTGGTACATACGAGTATAAACCTTCAAAATGTAATGTTTTTTCTTGTTGTTTATTTAGTTCGTTTTTTTTTTGCCTTCAAACAGTTGGTTGTTACATCTGTGTTATTTGTTTTTATCATTCTCATTCTACCTTAATTTTAAGATGGGCGTCAAACTGTGACGCTGTACGAAAGGCCGCCGCTGTTTTCATTTCAAATTTGTATATATTTTTAGTCTTATTTTATATGCAAAAACACAAACACACAGGGTGTGCCAAAAATCATAGCTGTTAACAATAACAATATAAAAGTAACAACAAAAATTAACAAGAGCAAAAAATAAAGGTAATCATAAAAAATAGCAACAAAAAATAAAATACATAATTAAAGCTTATTAAAGTTGTGATCAGTGTGACCAGATGCGAAAAAAATATTAAAAATAAAATAAAGTTAAAAATTATTTAAAAATGCAAAAAAAAAAAATTGTTCAATTAATAAAGTACTTTTTTCAGTAGTATATTTTGGTTTCAGAGCTGTAAATGAATCATTCTTTTTTGATTTTAATTCGTTACGAATTAGCTAAATTTTGAATTAATTCTTTTCACAACAAAAAAGAATTGAATATAATTTGAATCAATTTAAACGAATTAGGCAGAAATGAATTTTAATTCGTTTCCAATTAAATTGAATTTGTGGAATGAGTTGCAATTCCTTTTCATTCCAAATAAATCTGTAAAACGAATTGCAATTCGTTTTCAATTCAAATGAATTTGTTAAAGTGAATTGCAATTCGTTTGAATTGAATTGATTTTGAAGTCATTCAAATGAATTCAAGTGAATGAAATCAAAAATGAGTTGCAATCAATCAAATTCAATATCAGATCTAGGGGAAATGAAAAATGGAAATTTCTTCAAAGTTGCTAGAATCTTTAAAATTCGATTATTAAATTAAAATAAAAGAAATTTTCCACAATAAACAAATATGATATTATTTCAACACTCCTTTAATACTATTTTCACACTATTTGATAAAAATGAAATTTTAAATTTCTTTTAGTAAATAAACAAAATTTTCCAACTTTGATAAAATTTTCGCCTATACCTTAAAATTTAATTTCTATTCTGCCGCTACCGAACAATTCCAGTATATCATGGGAATTTAAAATCTAAGAATTTTTTTGTCTTTGGACTATACTAGGTGATTTACAAAACCAGAGAAATGTTTGATATCTTTTATATAAAAAATTAGTTGAATAACAAAACGACAGTGATACTTACTGTAGATTTACTTACAAAATCAATTTAAATTTCTACCAATTCAATTCAACTGAGTAGAAAATGAATTGCAATTCACTTTGACAAATTCATTTGAACTAAAAACGAATTGCAATTCATTCTACAAATCCATTTGAATTGGAAACGAATTGCAATTTATTTGACAAATTCATTTGAATTGGACATTAATTGCAGTTAATTTTTACCAAATTCATATGAATTGACTTAAATTTCATCCAATTCATTTTTTTTATATGAAAAGAATTAATTTAAAATTTGCTAATTCAGTGCATGAATGATTCGCGAATTAATTCAGAAATGAATAATTCATTTACAGCTCTGTTTTATTTCTTGTTAATTTTTCATAATGTTGATCTTGTGTAATTACAAAAACAGAATTATATAAGAAGAAAGAAATTTTACATAGGTATAGCAATTTTAAGTTTGGAAAGTGGTCCATACATACCCCTCAGGAGCGGATCTATTGTGGTTCAAAAAAGGGTACATCTGACAGAAAATTTGTAACCGCTTGTCAAATTTTTGTTTCTTATCTTATTGCAAATATTTTTATGTCTTCCTAAAGCCCTCGATAAATCCAACCAGCAGATTAGAAGTCACAGATTTATTTTCATAAAACTTCCATTCTATACTACTGCGGATCAGCCAGGTCGTCGTGGCATTAGGCTCTGTCTAATTCAATATGTTCCACCACTTACAGTTCCTTAAAATACTCTCATAACCAAAAAAAAAAAAAAAAAAAAAAAACCGGTGTGCCGGACAATGTCCCGTGATAATACCCATTTTAATTCTTAAACTTCTTTTGTTCATGCGTTGGATTACCATAGAGCCCTTGACATCTTGCCAACTATTCTATTTTTCATGCATGATTAATTCTGTTCACGATCAACTACGTTAATACCTTCAAGTTCATCATAACAATACGTATTTGTTTTGAACAATGCGCTTACTAACACCCCCAAATACAACAAACTGCCACACCTGAGTACCAATTTGAACACAATTATTTGGATATGCCTTCGCCCTTGATTAGGAGCGGAGCATAACTAAAACTCCTGCCGGCACCCGGTTGAAAAATGCAACTTCATATCGGACGTAAGCTTAAGCCCACCCTGTGATTTGGGTATAAACCACAGCCACCACGATTCTTCCCAAGGAGCCACACCAACAGTCACACTGGAACCGAGGTTCCAGGGGAATCTGACTCCCGTGGTACCAGATTTAAGTCCCCGGTCAGACTTCGTAGCCAAAATGACTACTACCAGTTGAACTCCAAACAGTTCAGGACTGGTGACCCACTGCTCGCCACACACCAAACATACAACCACATAAATGGACACACACAAAAGCACACATCAACAGTTAACAATCACCCTCTCGGGCGACTTATTTTCCACATGATATGACTCCTGCAAGGGACGACACTCACAAAAGACAACACTCACGTCACTAGACTAAGCCACCGTGACAGATGCACACAGGACAGGAACAACCAACAGCGATGGAAAATTAGGCAAAGCCTATTGGAGCCACAGCAACCAGGGTCAGCGGGAATAGTATTAACTTTTAATTTCAATATTTAAATTTTGTCCTTAATTTGAAAAATTCTAGAAAACGCTGAATATTTTATAAAAACCTGCTAAATAATATGTCAAATACTAAATGAAAAATTTGCGACTAAATAGGAGTAAAAAAAATTTAAATTTAGCTGCAATAATGTTAAAATGGTCACACTGGTTGTGATACTGCACTTCGCTCTCTCACTCTCTTTTTCACTATTACTTTTATTTTATGCTCTTTTAGTTTATGCTCTTACTTAACAAAAAAAAAAAATAATAAAAATAATAATAATAATTTAATAACAACTTTTTTTCTGTATGTGGGAGTGTTTTTATATAAGAAATAATGACCAATAAAAATAAAAACCAACAACTACTTTTCATACGTTTATCGAGTGTTTATGTGTGTTTATAGTGTCTATATTAGACAAATTTTTATCAAGACAAACTTCAAAATCAGTGCGAATCTATAAGTGTTAACCTCAGTTAAACAGCTGATTATTATTTTTGATTGTTACAACTGTCAAATTTCATATATGAAAAAAACATTAATGAATTCGCCTTATTGTTGTGTTTGTGCAACTGTTTCCCCATTGCATAAATTTGCGTTGATTTTGATGTTTGTCTTGATAAACAATTATCTAATATAGACACTATTTTAAATAAGTGTGTTTATCCTGGTATTATTTTGTTGATTTGTTGTTTTTTTTTTCTTTGGGCCATAAATGCAAAAATTTATTTACTTTTTATGTAATTTCAACGGCAATGATTGCTAATTATTTGCAGAATTTATTAAATGATTTATGTGCGGTAAGTGTTTATTAAATTAAATTCTTTATTTCATATACGCATTTATTTTGGGTTTTGTAAAGAGATTCTGATTTTTGTTATTATTAAGGTTCATTTATTTTTATGATAGATAATAATTTTAATAAGAGAATGAAAAGGAAAGTACTGAGTTAAATAAGATTTCATTTATTAATTTTTTTTTTCATTTAGAAAAAGGTAAATTTAAATTCTTAAAAAGGAACTTTGTCACTTACATATATATAGTTGTATATAGATAGTTGTATATATCTATAAATTTATAAACTTATTGATTAGTTTTGCTTAGTCCAAAGAAGTCATAGTTGATACAGTTGTTTATGCTTCTAATACAAAAGTTTTTATTTTTTGTTCTGTGTTTTTTTTTTTTTTTTAATTTAAACAAAATCACCTTTTGGACCCACAAAGTTATCTATCTATACACATGATTTTGTTTTTGTGCCTTTTTTTTTTGTAATTTATGGCTATTTTCTTGCCTTTCGTTTTATATATCTTTGAGTATACTTATTGAATGCACCGTTGGTGACAAAGAAAAGGTCATATGTATACATGTGCTGACTATAATGCTAAGCACACTTACTGGTGTTCTAGATTGATAAATCCTAGAGGTGAGATAGCTTTATAAGGTACTAGTTAGTCGCAAAAATAGCATGAATTTCGTGTCCCCTAAATATCCAACGTACTGGCCAACTGATCCTAGAAAAATTCCTAATCTTATAGATTTTGCTATAACTAAAAATATAAACCGAAATTCAATAACTACAGAAATTTCATATGACTTTACTTCTGACCATTCTCCTATAACAGTAACATGTTATGCAGGAACTAACATATCAAACTATCCCACGAAAACTTTTCATGTGCAAATTGGTTAAAATATAGAAAATACATTAGTAGTCACATCCTGAAAAAAAAACATATTTTTAGTTTGAGAAAGATATAAACAAATGGGTCAACGACTTTACGTCGTTAATTAATTCAGCCTTGGATCATTCAAAAAGTCAAACTTTTAAAAAGGATAATAAACATATTTCTAATTATGACATTGAAAAAGTACTTCTTAAAAAAAGGAAACTTAGAAGAGAATGGCAACAAACCAGCTGCAAAGTTGAGGCTGTATACAACAATTGAAAAACTAAGAAGAGCTCTTAAAATAGAAGAGGATCGCCAGAGTGGAAATTACATTGAAAATTTAACAATTTTTCCCTATGGAAGGCAACGAAAGATATTAAGCTACCGGTAGAAGCACAAAGTACTTTAAGGAAAGTTGACGGTATCTGGGCCCGTAGTTCAGAAGAAAAAACCAATTTAATTGCATTCCGTCAACTGAATATCCAAACTAATAATTTTATATTGGGAGAGACACCTGACACCACATCAAATTACGATATAATTGTTGTTAGCCCAGAGAACATTAATACAGTTATCAAAGAAAATGTAAATGCTGAAAAATCACCTGAATATGCTTCAGTAACACTAACTATGATTAAAAACCTAGCGAATGTGGCAATAATCGTGCTGTCAATAATTTTCAATGCTATCTTATAAGTAGGAGTTTTTCCAAAAATATAAAAAACTTCTCAGATTAAAATCATACCAAAGCTAGGAAAGGTTTCTGTTATATCATCTTCTTATAGAACTATTAGCCCACTATTTTGTTTGTCGAAGCTGTTCGAGAAAGTATTTCAAAAGAAAATTATACCATTCTTGAACAATAGAAATGTCAACCCAGTTAACCAGTTTGGTTTTTGTGAAGAACATGCAAACAAAGAACAAGTGAACCGTCTAACTGGAGAGATAAGGAAATGTTTTGAATTAAAGAAGTATTGTTCAGCTATTTTTTAGAATACTACTAGAAGTTTATGTGAGAGGCAATTCAAACTAAATTTTCAAAAAAAAAAAAAAAAAAAAAATATGACTCATTTTTTTTTAAACACAATAACAAAATATATGTGACTACATGTATTTTGTTGTGCATTAATTAGGTTTTTCACAATTGAATCAGGTTGTTTTTTCTCTCACATAAACTTCTAGTTGTATTCTATGTGCACAAAGGTTTAATACATATATAAAATTAAATATTTACCTCCATCAGTGTTGCCAGGAGTCGAAAAAAGCGGCTAAATTGAACTTTAAAAAAGGGAATAAATGTGAAAAAATAAGGCTAACAAATTTAATTTTTTCTTTAATTTAAAAATTTATTTTTTCTCGTTCTAATTAGTTTTTTATTTTTCTTTTAAAGATATTGTAACAAATTTATAAATAAAAACATGGAACAGCTGTCAGTAAAATGACCCAAATGAAAAATCGCCCAAAAAATTTCCATACAAATTTGGGTTATATTTCATGTGAAAAATAATGTTTTGAAGTGATTTCCCGACATTTTTAAACTATAATTTCTTTTTGATTAAGCATTTTTAAGTTTTTGGTGGATTTTTCGTTTTTATAAGAATTTGTTAGGATTATGTATATAAATAGTTTCTGTGGCTAATGAAGCAAATTCCATCAAATTAGTTATTAGGATTTTAGTATATTAGTTTTTCTTTATTTGGATAATGAAGGCTAATAAATAAAGTCGAACAAGATTATAACGAAATCGATGGAGCCGACAAATTGAGTTCGTTATATCCGTAAAATAATAAAAAAAAGATTTATTTTTTAACAAAATTGCATATTTCACTGCGGTGCTAATATTTTTAGTTAAAGTACATTTCTTTCCTTTTAAAATGGACTATATATCAGGAAGAATATTTTTTCATCAGTCATTTGACAAATGGCACATTTGACAAATATTTGACCAAAATTGCGTGACCACTATTTTTACAAAAATATTGTTTGCCATCTTACAAATGTTTTGTAAGAGAAAACAGCGTCAAACAAAATTCGATAAAATGTCAGCTATGATTGGTGGTAAGTAAACAATATTTTCCCATTAAAAACGATAAATTAGGAAATTTTTTATATAGTGGTTACATCATTTAGATCAAATATTTGACTAGTATGAACGTAACTTTATGTTAAAAAGGTCAACAACTATAAATATAAAATGCCTCTTTTATTTTTCCGATGTTTTAAATTGAAATTAATGAAAATTATTTCTATTTTGCCAATAATTTAAATTGAAGTTAATAAAAATTATTTCTGTTAGTTTTTACATTTTTGAAACATTTTGAAATCTACAATTTTATCTATCCAAAACAAGTATTCGAGAGAGTTCGTTATAAAAGTAGTTTTTTGTATAAAATATTCTTCTTGGGACCATATAGCCGTGTTTGTTATAAACTCAGTTATTTGCTTAAAAATTCTGTAAAATCAATGGGATCGAAGAAAAGTGCGCGCTATAGCCATAGTCCGCGTTCGACTACAATATAAAAATAAAAATTAAATAAAATTGCTAAAATTAATATTTTTGTAAAATTAAAATTAATAATAGATAATTAGAAATTACTTCCTTCGTTGTTGAAATACTAATATTACAGCCCTTTTAAGGCAATTTTAAGGCTAGAAAAAAGACTAGAAACTAAAACGAAAATTTTGAGGCTAAAAACAAAATAAAAAGGCCTTAAAAAGGCTAGATTAAAAATGCTAAACTGGCAACACTGATCATGTACCCACAAATTGCCAGAGTCCTATCTATCTGACCGTTTATTTAAAGTAAAGTATAACGAATTTGTGACGGAAGTATTTGAAATAGAAGCAGGTATTCCTCAGGCTGGTGCTCTTGGACCTAACTTATACTAAATTTATACTTCTGACTTACCACAGATTGCATCTAGCCAACTTGATATTTACCTCCGCCATGTAGGGACGTGATTGAAAAATTGGCGTATGCGAGTAAATGAACTGAAAAGTAACCATGTTACATATACCCTCCGAAAAGGAAATTGTCCCCCCTTTAAAGTTTTATGATATAAGTATAACCCAGAAAGATTATGTTACATACCTTGATATTCATTTAGATAGGAGACGTCGGATGGCGTCGTCATATAGAAACCGAGAGACTTCATATGAAAATAAAATCTTCTAGCATTCATTGGTTAATAAATAGCCAATCAAAACTGAGTCTTGACAATAAAGTCGGCCAGTTTGGATTTATGACATCCAATTATGGAGAACAGCTGGTAATACGAGTATCTATAATATCGATACAGAGGGCCCAATCAAAAATTCTTAGGACCATGACGGGTGCACCATAGCATATAAGACATGAGAATATCCATAGAGACTTAGAAGTACCATTGGTGAAAGACGAGCTTAAAAAGAACAGTGAAAAATACATTATAAAACTGCAGATTAACCCCAACTCTCTTGAAAGATTTCTTACCGAAGTTCAATTAAGTTCAAAGTTTCATAGAGCCGATTTTCCACCCCGTTAGATAGATAGATAGATAGATAGATAGAGAAGGTTGACGTGATACCAAATGTACCACATCTCCACCCAAAGACCGATCTCGGTCCATTGTGAGTCCCTTCATTGAAAAGCTAGGAATACAGAAAGCAAAATATAGAAAATGGGAAAATAGGTATAGAAGAGAAAAGAATAGGAATAAAAACGAATCATATAAGAGGATTAGCAATGTTACCAATCCCCCTAAGGTTGTACCCCTTAAACAGTCGATTTCCATGACAAAGCCTATGACGTCTACAAGCTCTACGTCCCAAACGTCACTTAGCCCGCCAAGGAATTGGTTGCTCAGACATTTCATCCTACGATGCTGCAATCGTGGACAATGGCACATAATGTGCTCAATAGACTCGGTCTCGTCGACGTCTCCACACATTCTACAAAAATCGGAATTGCTAGCGTCCCATCTAGACCTCATCTTCTCTATCAAACAGTGACCCGTTATGGCCCCTATCATGATTCTTAAGCTCCTCCTACTCAAGCCCAGAAGAGTGCTAGTGGCTGCCTTGTCGAGTGTTGGCCATAACGCCTTCGATACCTTATACTCCTCTCTACTCTCCCAAGCCGGTTCTGACCAAGATCCAATCATTGATCTTCACATGGAAGAAACTCAGTGGTGGTTTCACATAGATTTCCCTCTCCGAGACATTCTTTGCTGCGCCTTGCCTTGCCAGTTCATTGCCTGAAATATTGCAATGGCCAGTCACCCAGCAGAGTCTCACTGTGTAGTTTTCCATCAGCTCTATCAGTGACTTCTTACAGGCAGCAACTAGCCTGGATTTCCACCCCGTTACTAGGAGGACCAATTATTCACCTAGCTATGCTCTCTTTAGAGATCAATTAGTCTTTAGTGTTTAATTTTAAGATTTAAATAAAATATTGTGTTATAAGCACCACACTGAAGCCTGGATGACGATAAATGCATTAAAAGTTTCCAAGAATTGTTTCAAATAGCAACAAAAACGCATATGTAAAAACAATTTCTTGACAGGTAGTTTACAATCATAATGAAAGAAATATGCATAAAAAATTAAAAAAAAATTGCAATATTATAAAACATTTGCGAATTTTGTAAAATAAAGTTGAAATAAACATTTTTTATTCATTGTAAAAATAATATCTGGACATACTGTATATTACTTTTGTCACTTAAACATTTGGTAGGCAGCATAGTTCTTCAAATAATTTTACAGATGTTGTATTTCATTTACACAATTCTTGATAAAACTAAAACCTTTAAAATGTCCCCATTTGAACATTGCTATGGGCCGGTATCTTCGAATGATAAAAAAATACTTTTTTTGTTAATTTTTAATATTTAGCTTCGAATTATAACCGGACAAATTCAAAGGTTAGGAGGTATGAATAGATGTTCAAAAGCTAGCTCTATATTCTATGTTCGTAGTTCTCAACCCTAGTATTTGGCACGTAAATATATAATAATCTTTATATAATCTTTAGAGTAAATAAAAAAAAATATATATATAAAAAAGTAGTTATTAACATTTCCAAAGGAGTGACAAACTTAATATTGGTTGAATGGAAAACCATATTCGGTAGAATCCAATTACGAAATGGTTGCCATTAATGAAATTTTTAATTGATTTTGCTACAATCATTAAAATGATAATATTAATTAAATAAAATTAAAATATGTTTGTATACAATTTAAAGAAAGATTTAATAATATTAATTACATTTATTATTGAAATTGTGTTTAAAATCAATTAATATATTAATTGACACGATTAACATTTTAACTAAATCTGTACTATAGCAAAATATTTCTTTCAAAATAAAAACAAAAATAGTACTATTTTTCAAATAGCGGAAATGTCGGTATACTTCATAATCGTTATGTCCGGAAAAAAGCCACCCTACTTGTTTCATATTTATGAAGAGTTGGAACAAATGAAAAACGGACTGACGAATATAATAATAATAACGAGTACAATAACAATACTTGAACAAAAATGAATAAAGAGATTATAACTTACAAAAGATGAGCATAGAATCCACAATTGATTTGATGGGCCCAGCATTCAATATGTGATGTTGATGTTGTTGTAATCTTGACTTTCTTACTTTCCTACTTTATTTAAAATGTCATTATTATTGAACTTATTAGGTTTAGATTTAGTACAAAATATAAATATAGAAAAAATTCAAAACCTAAAAAGAAAATTAAAGGTACGAGCATACACTCGAATTAAATTGTTAGTAAAATTTAATTTGCATAGGGAAATTTTATAATTAAATAAACAAAATTTTATAGAAAATTCACAACTTTAGTGCTGATCTTTTTAATTGCTTGATAGCCCAAAACTATGTTACTTTAAAGTTTCATATGTCGCGAAAAATTTTAAAAACATTCTGCTATTGTGGGTTAAAAAGTCATAACTAAACAAACAATTTCTTCCCATAGCCAATGTTCGAAGTAAAGTTTGTGCTAAAATACGCAAAAAGATTTTAAAGTGTCGTAGTTTTTTTTTTCTATAAAAGATATTGACCACATTCTTTTTATAGACAATTCAGAATTATGTCAGCTTGATAGAGAAGTTTATTTGAAAAACATTAAATTCATTGTTTTTCTGATTTTTGGAACTAAAATAACATATTTGTAAAAAAATTGGTTTTTGTAGAAACTATAAATATTTGATTTCCAAAAGAATTTTGGTTTGTTAAGATATCTTAACGAAGAAGAGTTTTGTAAAAAGAATCCCACAATTCTCAAAATCCCACAAATTCCAAAAATCCCAAAAATGGATTTTTTATATCTTTTATATCTTCGCCCATAAAGTCTACATTTATTGTAGCTTTAGAAAAAACCCATTGGCAAACTTTTTGGTACATATTAGGGTTTCCAAAACTACATTCAATTTGCAGAACTAGCCTTTGGGAACGTATGGTCTAAAATAAAAATTTGTATTAAAATAGCTCTAATTCAGAATGGTCTGTACATAGTAATGTTGGGTTTTTGGACTTGTTTTTAATTCTGAAATCATCTCTATAAAGATACCTTTCAGAAAAGTATAAATTTGTTATATGTTCTTAAAGAAAATTTTATTTTAGAGAAGCTCACAAAAAATCATAATTTTTAAAATTTTCAAATTCAAAATCGTCTATTTTCGAACTCGTAAGAGATATTTCTTTTTAACTAATTGGATAAAAATTTTACAAAATTGCATAAAAATATTGGGCTATATATTGAAAAAACTGGATCAAAATTTGGCAAAATTGAGATAGTTTAAATTTTAAACACAAATAATTTGAAAACTATAAGCGATAAATAGTACAAGCAAGCATATTTTTCTAAGACCTTATCGAGAGCTGTAAGAAGAGCTTTAAGAAATACATTTGAAATCAAAGAAAGAAAAATTTTCTATGTCAGTGTTACTCTAATTTGAACCCCAATAGCTCCGCTCCTGAGGGGTGTGTGGGGCCCCTCTACCAAACTTAAAACTGTACACTCCTCTACAATGCCTATGTGAAATTTCAGAAGCAATTTAGAAGCAAATTAAAAAATTTCGCACTGTGCGATTAAAAATTTTCTTTGTCAGTGTTATCCTAATTTGAGCCCTAACAGCTCCGCTTCTGAGGGGTCTGTGGGGCTCCTCTTCCAAACTTAAAACCGTGCACTCTTCTGCAAGGCCTATGTGAAATTTTATGTAAACCCAATCAGCAAATTAAAAGTTACAGATTTATTTCCAAAAAATTTCAATTCTGTACCACTATGCAATGGTACTCTAATATCCAATATATGTTGAAAAATGTCCGAAATATATACAACTATATGTTTAAATAATGAAAAGAGATGTAATTATTAAAATTATTATTTAAATGCATATTCCAAGTGTTAATATGTCTCCATAATATTTTGAGGTTAATTTTCTTATAACGAACATTTTTATAATGCTATTGAAAGAAATCCGTATTTTTAGAGGTATTTTATAAATCGACCAGTTCACGTAAATGAAAACATTCAGATGTAATATTTTGTGGGGTACGTATGAGTAATACTTATTAAATTTATTCCATATTACACATACGTCACATAGAGTGAACGATCGCAATAATTTTGTTAATAAGTTTGCATCTTCTAAACTCTCGTATCGAATTGAAATATATGAGAGAGTTGTAGAGGAGGAACTAAGCTTTAAGAAAAATCAGCCTGTAGTCACTCTGTAATAATGTATATAAAGGAAAAACAAAAATTATACTACTACTTAGCGTAATATGCTTCTTATGGGGTAATTCCTGTAGGAACTTGTTCACACTTGCCAAATTAATGGCGAGTATTTTACATCTTGTGTTCACACTTGCCATATTTTTTGATATAAAGCAAATATTTCTGTTAGACCAAAATCAGATATTTTCTTTTGATTAATTTTTGCAAAAATCATCAAATATTAGCCTAATATGAACTTAGCTTTAGTACGAGTACGATATGAAATTGTTACTATTTTGCTGCAGAAAAGTAGTGATATTCGTGTGCTAAAATACCAAATGGTACTCTATGAACTCGCGTCAGTATTAAAGTTCTTATGGCCTGTCGCAATAAGAGTTTCTGGTCTTTCATTAAAAGTATAAAAGATGACCAAATATTCACCGATCTGGTTAAATTCTTGGCTGAATAATTTACAATTAATTCATACTTTACCGAAATCATGCACGATATAGATGGGGTCTCATCAAACGAGTTCATGATTAATTCATTCTTATACTCCCTTTCTTACTATTTTCTTTTAATGACCTTCCATATAAAATTTACAATCCTATTTACTTATTTGCGGATAACAGTAACATTTGTCATTCATATTCATTCAATTATGTGTTTTTGGAGATTGAAGTCATGAAGTAAGAGATATTATGGATATGAGAATGTAATATGAGAAAAGTGAGCACTTGAGTATTTTGGATTACTCTTTATAGCAAAACTGGAGTACAACTTTCATGCTACATGACAAGCAACCATATCGCTGGTAGTAGGTTAACAATATTCTTGGTTCATCGGAGCATTGCTGCATTGTGTTATACTTTTCTACTGTTTACAATGGAATGTGTTCTAATGAAGTTAGAACATGATTGGCGATCGTTAATCGTTAGTATAACACATTATTGGGTTAATTTATTCTTTAGCCAAACTCTTCGTATGCAGAAAAGAAAATTAAACTAGTAACATAAAAGTTAACACTTATTTATATACCTGACTGAGGCAAGAAGTAAAGGAATCATACGTACCATTTGAATTGTAAAATATAAATGTATTCAGATACATAAGATTTATCACATGCTGCATGCACTTAAAATAAATATAATACTTCCTATTTGTGGCAAAAGTGATAAATTTTCCAATAAAAATCAATAAATATAAAAAAATTGTTTTGTTAAATTAAATTGGTAACAAAATGAAATATAAAAGCAGAAAATATAAATCGAAAGAAAAGGCACAAAACAATTTAATAAATAATTTGAAACAGACAGATTTTATGATGAGTTAGACAAAATCTTTAATACATATATATATAAATAAATATATATATATATATATATATATATATATATATATATATATATCAAGGAAAACTAAAGCACCTACGCTTAAGATGTGCAGCTTGCCAATAGACGTACTTGTAACTATATAAAGAAAATTCTCTTGTAAATCCTACAATAAAGAATAATCAATCCTCTTTGTGTTGGTGTGTGAATAGCACAATACACCCAATAAAAATAAATAAATAGTGTTCCTAAAGAATATTTATTGTATTATTTTCTTTTTTAAATTTTATATAAAAAACTTTTTTTCTTTTTTAAAAATGCTAATATTTTTTGTTGGTTGTCGAATCCCAGCAAAAACTTTTTGGTTTTCGGTAATAACAACTACTTATTAAAGTAGTTTCTTGGTAATGAGGCGTTATTATTATTTGCCTACTCTGTATTACATTAATAAGTAGTATAATAGCGCAGTAATACTGCAATCACGTGGACGAGTTGGCTAGAGCGCCGGATTAACAACCAGAAGGTTGTTAGTTCAACCCCACACTGAAGCTGTTAGTTTTTTATAAGAAAATGTCTAAAAAGATATTTTAAACTAAATAGAGTTTTTGTCGCTTAGGATGCCATGTGCGAGATGGTGTACTGAGTAAGACGTTGGTTAGTAAAAACGAATGGTTAGTGTGTTTCCAAGTTCAAGTCTCACTGACGGCAAAATTTTTTCGTTTTTTTTTATTTTTGTTTTCGTTTAGGTACATATTTTTGAGTACCCCTAGAGTCAAAAAATAACTACATGAATTTGTGGACAAGTCGAACAAAAATAACTAGTTATTCAGGCAAAAAATAAGTAGTTTATCTTTGTTTCCAATTATACCTGCTAGCTTACCAGGAGAGCAAAGTTTTTGCTGGGATGTTAAATGAAAGAAATTTTTAGCTTATTTATTTGAACCTTTTCACATATAAATATGCTTTAGGAATGACTCCGTTACTAAAATTTTTATAATTTGGATTATAGGTTTTAATTTACATTAAAGGACTTCAAATTTAAAAACTATATTTAAAGAGCTACCACATAAATTTAGGGAAAAATTAAAAGTTTTGTTAAAAAGTTTAAATTTTTATGCGCTAAATTTTTCTTATATAAATTTAATATACAGTATCGAGCATAAAAAATACAACGCTAGGCTGAGTTTTGATAGTTTTTACTTATATGTGTTTTTATACTTCTTTTGAGTTATTACCTACGAGGGCGGATGCACGCGGGATAATCCACATCGATTACCTTTAAAAGGGAAAAACAATAAACGGCGAATGTTATGAACATTAGAAAACGAAAAAAATTCTTTTTCATCAAGATAATGCACGGGTGCACACGTGTGCAGCCTGAATGGGAAAACTCTATGAATCCGCCATATTCTCCGATTTTAGCCCCTAGTGACTACTTCCTATTTCCAAACCTAAAGAAATGGCTCGGTAGAAATAGATTTAGTTCAAACGATGAAATTATTGACCAAACAAATGCCTATTTTAAGGACCTCGAAAAATCCTATTTGTTTGGAAGGGATACAAAAACTGAAGAAACGTTGGACTAAGTGTATTGAGTTAAAAGGAGATTATGTTGAAAAATAAATTTTTGCTGTGCAAAAAAAAAACCGTGTTTCATTCAAAAAATCACGGAATTATTGATTCGCCCTCGTATTATCTCGTCAGCTAATTATATTAGTAATGGTTTTAACTAGATCATTTACAAGAAATAATATAGTTTTATTTTTTTTTTTAATTTTTTAATTTTAATTTTAATTTTAATGCCTCTACCCCTTTATCTACTAATTTTCCGACACATTAATAATTCCAAATTTTAATATGAATAACCAAAATTCTATTCTTCAACTATTTCGAATGGTTTTTCATCCCTTAAATTACCTCCTTTTTTTTGGTTTCTTGTACACAAGCATATTTTATTCAGATTGAAAAGTAATTCAACTTAAAAAATATAATGGATGATATTGTTACGTTTTTACCTTTTAAAAACGGTTGTTTATTTCCTTTAAATAAACTTGTACTTTGATTGCAAATAAAAGCAGTTTAGTAGTTTAAAAGTTGTAACGACTCTTTATTTTATTTAAAAAATGTACAACAATAACAGTTTAAATAGTTACTTGCGTTCTAATATAAACACACACTTAAATTACACAGTTTATACAACACACTTTAATAATGTCCAAGATTATACAGCCAAGGCAGTTAATTTGTCTTTACTTAACGACGCTTCCAATTAGACTGACTCAATGGTGTTCTCACGGCCAATTTATATACACTGTATTACCTACTAGCTGTTACTTGAAAGCTCTATTTCTTTCTACAATGTTCTTAATGGACAAACTAGAGCTTTTGATGTTAATGTTAGCAGCTTAAACATTTAGTGTTGCCATACTTAAAAACAATGGTGAAAGATTTTTATTCAATGTTGTACGTTTAGAACTATGTTAATAATTTTTACAGCTATGTTAACTGCTGTTAACATAAACGGAAATGCCTAGAAGCATTGAGAAAGATTTAAACCAGCCGTTACAACCGTTATATTTGAATTCAAGTACAATTTCGTAACAATATTATTAAAAATCATCATATTATAGTAGCACTTCCACAAGAAGTAGTAATAAAAATTTTAGATATTTTATAAAAACCACCTTCTGTAAATAAGCTCATATATAATAAAAAAAATATTTACGTGAATGATTTTACCTTAAGCCTTGTTCAGACCGGCGCGAAATTACGAAATTTCATGACGAAATTACGAATGAAATCTAGAGTGTTCATACTGGTTAGATGACATTTAATGAAATTTCGTGAACAGCTGAGAAGTATTGTTTACATTTTAAATTGTTATTGGGGGTAAATAAAGTATTTTGAAATGGAAACAAATATTTCTTATTATTTACTAAATTGGAAATTATTAATTTGCAACAATTAAAAATGTAAAAAGGATAGGTTTCATTTTGCAAAGTCACTTTAATCAATAATTTTAATATTTGTGTTTAAATTTAAGATCAGCTGTCAATTGTTTTTTTTTTCTTCTCACAGTTGAAACATGCAATACATAGTTGAAAAAAAATGTTTTTTCCAACCATGTTCAGAGTTGCACGGAAATGGGCATCATAATTTCAATGTAATTTCGCCGAAATTACACAAAATTATGTAATTTCGCAAGTGTCAAAATGTATGGGAAATTACGTAATTTCAACTTGATTTCGGCCGAAATCACGAAAGTACGTAATTTCGCGTCAGTCTGAATGCCCTATTAGTGAAGAAAAAAGATTTGAGCAACTATTTACTGATAAACAAATTGGCTACCGTAAGCCATCAGAAGTTTCTAGAGAAATGTCTAACATTACAGAATCTGTTTCAATAATAGGAAATGATCTTCTCTATAAATTATGGATAAGCAAACTTTTGCAGGCACATCAAATTCATTTAGCTTCTTCCAATTTAGAAAATTTGGTAGATAAAATTAAATTAGCTGATCAAATTTGAAATGTTTTAAACAAGAATCAAACATCTCAAATCAATTCCAATAACAATAATAATTTATTTCAACAATTTTCGACAATTGCGACTGAAATTTGTCATAATCTATATAAATTAAGTTTAAAGGTTTCAGAACTTAGATCACCTAGACAAAGGGAAAAAGCTTTTCACTTAATCGAAGAAGATCAGAAATAGATCACGTCAAAAGTTTGCTAAATGTTGATATCATTTTAAATACGGTTCAAAGGCTTATATACTGCCTGCCACTTGAATAAGGAATCACATTTTTTTAACTTTAATCAAGTATATCTCCTAAACTAAAGTTCAGAAAAAAATAATTTTTTTCGCAACCAAATTTCAAAGTGTTGGTGGTTTTAGTTTCCTGAAGAAATAAAAAATATACATATTTTGTTATACAAAAATTATGCATTTATTTAAAGGCCTGTATTTCTGTGCTACTATTTCGTGTGTCACTGGAATTAGGAATTCTTTTAATATTAAAAGGGAAGGCTATGATTTGAATTTCTTTCAATATAAACGGCTAGAGAATTTTTAATTTGATAGTTTTTAAATAGTTTTTTAATCAAAATGGGACGTGGTAAGGCTCTTAATAATTCTGAAAAAGAAAAAATTCTGATTTTGAAATCTCAGGGTCAGAATCCGGTTCAAATAGCCAAAAACATTAATAGAGGAAAGACAGTTGTGTAGAATTATTTAAATAACATAAAAAGATATGGAAAAAACATGAAAGGGAGCAAGAAAATGGCAACAACTCCAAAAGAAAGACGAAAAATTCTTAGAATTGCATCAAATTCTGCCATGTCGGTATCAAAAATACTTGAAAAAAAGCGGAGTCAGTGCCAGTCTATGAACAGTGCACCGTATTTTAAAGTCGTGTCCATACATAGTCGAACGAAAACTGCAAAAAAACTACCACTTAATGAAAAACGCAAATCACAACGTCTACAGTTTGCCAAAAATATAATGACATGGTCCGACAAATGGTTTAAAATTGTATTTTCCCATGAAAAAAAATTTAATATTGATGGTCTCGACGGGTATACCTATTACTTCCATGACCTAAATGAGGAGGAATTATTTTTGAGCCGCAGACAGAGACTAGAGGGCGGAGTAATGGTATGGGGTGCCATTTTGTATTATGGTATCGCAGATTCGGTTTTTGTATCCAAAAAATGACTGCAACGACTTACAAAAACATTCTGGAGGAAGCATTTCCAAAATTTAATGATTTCTTTGAACCCATACCTTGGACGTACCAACACGACAACGCTCCGATTCATACCGCCAGAGCAGTAAAATAATGAATTAATCAACAAGATGTTTAACTTTTGGATTGGCCCCCATATTCGCCAGACCTGATTCCAATGGGAAATGTCTGGGGTTGGCTTGCAAGAAAAGTTTATGAAGGAGGAAAACAATTTGAGACGATAGAATCCTTAAAGGATGTAATAACGGAAGCATAGAGTTCAATTTCGCTAAATTACTTAGAGTCATTTTACAAGTCGATGCCAAAACGCATTTTTGAGGTTATTTCTAAAAATGGTGGCAGTACTCATTACTAATTGAATGCTAGAAGATAATAACTTTTCATTTTTATAACCTAAAATTTAAAAATAAATTACATTTTGCTTAGTTTTAAAATATTCCTTATTCAAGTGACACACGAAAAAGTAGCACAGAAATACAGGCCTTTAAATAAATGCATTATTTTAATATAACAAAATATGTATAGTTCTTATTTCTTCAGGAAACTAAAGCCAACACTTTGAAATTTGGTTGCGCAAAAAATTATTTTTCTCTGAACTTTAGTTTAGAAAAAAATGTGATTCCTTATTCAAGTGACAGGTAGTGTAAGTGTATTCAAACAAGTGATAACTTAAACTGAATAATCCTATCATGATGGTGATGGACGATAGGATATTTTCTAAACCATCTCGTCGCCTGTTTATATATTATCCATACAGTAAATTAAATTTTTTAATAGCTACTGGTGCATGTGTATCAGTTATACTAATTCCTAATTTCATAAATTATAAATGTAAATCAGATTTAGTTTTATCTGCAGCCAGTGGCTCGAATATTAAAACTTTTGGTAATAAACTTTTAAGAGTTGATCTTGGATTATAAAGGGAATTTAATTACCAATTTAATTTAGTATCTCTATCCTTACATAAAAGTTATTCAAGCTTAAAGTTTACTCATTTTTGACAAAATAAGCTCAAGATGCCATACTTTTTAGAGGTTCATAGAATATGAACCGTTAGCGATATGATGAAGGTTGATACACCATATGAAGGGCATGATAAGTTTACCTTAAATATTTTCAAAATATTTCAAGATATTTGGGGAAATTTAATGTTTTGTACACAATATTTTCCATACATTTTAAATTATCGTTAAAAAATATACATTTGTAAAATTTCTTAAGAATAAATCCAACTTGAAAATATAAATGTTTTATATACATACTTATATACATACATACATACATACATACATACATACATACATACATATATACATGCATATGTAAATACATACATACAATCATAATACATACAATGTATATTAGGCTAGTCCAAAAATATATGGGATTTGTTGACATTATTTTTTTAGGGCTCCACAAGGCCGCCCCTGTTACATTCATCAAAGAAAAGAAATATGTGTAACTAAAAATTGAATTTATCGGGAACTTTTTTCCATATAATATTATATGAAGTTAAGAATATAGTACTAAGTTATGGTTTTTATATTTAAAAAAGGGTTATGAATCTATATCTATAATTTCTTAAGCATGTTTTCTCTTTTTGAAGCTTTCTGAAGCTGCTAGATGACATATAAAGTTAAAATTCGGTTTACTTATTTAAACATTTGTCTTATCAATCCAAACGGAGCCAGATTTAAAAATTTCTATCAAAGAGCGGGGGCACGCAGATTTATATATAATTCCCTAAGCATATTTTCTCTTTTCAAAGCTTTCTGAAGCTCCCAGACGATGTAGCAAATTAAAATTCTTCTTACTTATTTAGCTATTCGTTCTATAAAACCTAGCAGAGCCAGATTTTAAAATTTCTAACAGGGAGCGGAGATAATTATCCTAAGCATATTTTCTCTTTTCAAAGCTTTCCGAAGCTCTCAGACGATGTAGAAAATTTAAATTCGGCTTACTTATAAAACTATTCCTTCTACAAATCCTAACGGAAACGGATTTTAACACTTATATCAGAGAGCGGAGATACGCGGATTAATTTTTACTTTCTGTTTTAAAAAGTTTAAATTTGCCGTACTCACTAATTGCTCTCCAAATCTTATCGGAAACTGATTTTGTATTTCGAACAGGGAGCGAATTTAGGCCAATTATTTTTTTAATATCTTAATTTTTTTAATTTTTTACCTTTTAATACTTTAACAGATTCTAACAGATTAAAATCTTTAATTTCGTTTGGGGAGAGGAAAATTATCAAAAAGTTGTTCAGATTTTTCTAAAAGAAAGTTATATTCGGCTTAGTCGAATCTAAAAAAAAACCATCTGCAACTTTTTAAAATTTTTTTAAAATTTCATCTTGTATAGGAGGTATTGGTAAAGTGGGCTGACCACGCCTATTTTTGGTTTTTGGGTTTACATTGTTTCTTGACCTATTTGTAAAAAATTTCGTTAACTTTATATGCAAGGTGAGCAGTAAAGTGGGCGGACCATGCCTATTTTTTATTGCCGATTTTACATTAGTACTTGAATTATTAAAAGTATACACTAAAGTTACGACGGGCGCCCTGTTTTTCTATTTTTTGGTCCCTAACTTTTACTTTACATAAGACAAATATTTGAGCCAAATTTTGTCCCCCATAGAATATCCGCTGCGAAATCTATCCTGCTTTCAGTAGACAGACAGACGGACAGAAAGTCGAACATCGTTAAATTGTCTTTGATTTTCACAAGCATCCAGAATATATATACTTTAGATGATTATTTTGACATGTTACACATGGAATGACAAACCTAATATACCCCCATCATTTTTTATGGTGGGTGCTAAAAATAATAAAAAAAAAAAAAAATCAATTTCAATATAGAACTGGGAAAATTGTCCAGTTATAGAGACCTCTAAACATTGTTGGATTTGTTTGAATTTTGTAATATTTATACCTCTTGTCCTTTTGACACGGGCCTTGTGAAGTTAATGTTTTTAAAGTTTTTGCAAATTGTACCAGTCTACTGTATATAATGTTTATTATTTGCTGAGATATCGAATGATAAGCACCAGTTGGTTTTTATAAAGCAGGAAATTTTTATTACAAACTTTTATTACAAAATTATCAAATAGATTTATATCTACAAATATACATTTGTATATTATGAGTATGTAAGAATATTTAATTTTTTTTTAGTACTTCTATAGAAAATTCAATAGCAAACAATTTAAATGTAATATGCTACATATGAGTATTACTCTGTAATGGATTAATAATTTATTTGCCATTATATAAAAGTCATCTGTATTATGATTGAACAACATCAAAGTTTAGGTTTTTAAATCGAAATTAAAAGTTTCTGTTTGTTACAAAAATGAGGTGAGGTATTGCACTTTGAATAGCAGCCAAACTGGAAGTTAATACAAAAGCATGCTCAACATTTGATAATGATTCTAAGAAGAGATATGGCTTCTTAAATATTATATATTTATACACAAATAGTTAAAAATAATTTTAAAGAGTTATAATATTAAAAAAGAAAATTATTCGTTTTGTTCCATTATTGTTCAAATTATTCGAATGAACATTATTCGCATGGATACCCTACTATAGTCGGGGATTTAATAATGTATCGAAATTCTGTGAGTTGTTTGAAAATAACTTCTCCTCACAAAGACCATATATTGGGTAGTGTTTAATTCGAAATTTTATTAATATATGTATCTAAGCTTGCACATCAGTGTTGCCACGGTAACATTTTTTTTCTAACCAAAATTTTGGAAAAAATTACCAAATTAGGAAAAATTTAATATAATCTTAAGATATGTATTCAGGTTTTAAATACTTTGTATATTAATCATTAGCTTTAGTTAGTCTTTAGGAGAAAAAAGTATTTAAAATTTAAATTAATTCATGATGCAGCATTGCTAGCAACACCACAATAGACTGAAAATTGTGGTAAAAATGTAAGAATATCTACATGAATACAAAAGGAATCTGCGAAGAATATTTCATAGAACAAGAAGCCCTTTAGATAAAGCAAATTTGAATAGAATAACTAAACTCCCCAGCAAAAACTTTTTGGTTTTTGGTAATGACAACTACTTATTAAAGTAGTTTCTTGGTAATGAGGCGTCATTATTTTTTGCCTACTCTATATTACATTAATAAGTACTCAGTAGTATAATAGCACAGTAATACTGCAATCACGTGGATGAGTTGGCTAGAGCGCCGGATTAACAACCAGAAGGTTGTTGGTTCAACCCCATTCTGAAGCTATTAGTTTTTTATAACAAAATGTCTAAAAAGATATTTTAAACTAAATAGAGTTTTTGCCGCTTAGGGTGCCATGTGCGAGATGGTGTACTGAGTAAGACGTTAGTCAGTAAAATCGAATGGTTAGTTTGTGTCCAAGTTCGATCCTCACTGACGGCAAAATTTTTTTTGTTTTTTTTTATTTTTGTTTTCGTTTAGGTACATATTTTTGAGTACCCCTAGAGTCAAAAAATAACTACATGAATTTGTGGACAAGTCGAACAAAAATAACTAGTTATTCAGGCAAAAAATAAGTAGTTTATTTTTGTTTCCAATTATACCCGCTAGCTTACCAGGAAAGCAAAGTTTTTGCAGGGCAAATTTTCGATTTGAGAATTTTACCAACAAATTAAAAAAAAAAAATGTGAAAAATTGAATAAATTAGAATAGGGCTTGTGGGAGACCGTTACCCCAAACGCCTTCAGATTTACTTTACACGCATTAAGAATCCTTTCGAAAACATAAAAAAATTATATGAGCCAGAACAAGAAGCAAATTTTATAAGTAAAAATATATTGACACCTTTTTTGAAAAAAACCCAAAAATTATGAAATTTTTTTTAAAGTTCCAAATGCAGATTAATATAACTTTTTACCTAATCTATATATTTATACGATTCTTGCAGCAATATTATTTAGAATTTTTTAGGAAATCCGCTGACTGTTAAAAAATAGGGCTAATATTGAGCCCGCCAGGTTAAAAAACCTAAAAAAAAACAATTCTAAAAATGAGGGAAAATTTATTTTGACCTAAATATCTCTTAAACTAAAAGAGATAACCTATACATGTAAGCGTATTTTTATAGGGATTTACAAGGACTATATATATGTATAATTATTTATAATTATTATAATTTATATATAAAAATTATTTTTCTGTCAAATCATAAATGAATTTTTGGCGATTTTTTAAAGAAATTTCATACCCGAGATGAACAACTTTGGAGGTCTACGTACTCCCCTAATGATGTGCTAGAATTCTGTGCTCTTTCAAATCAACTCAAAAGCACCTCGTCTCTGGCCAGGTGAAATTTTATTGTGATAATTCAAACAGTTCACAAATTATAGCATTATTTCCAACAGAAAATTATTTTGGAGCCACTATGTGAACGTAAATATATATATATATATATATTTTTTTTTTAATATTTATAATTTTATAAATGTCTATCAATTCCTACAAATAGAAGTGGGTGTCCAAAGGAAACTCCTCTAAAAAAATACTTTACCTTAAATTTTTAAACGAACAAATATTTGTTTTTCATAATTCCTTTAACAAAGTATTTCATTTTGTATGACTACGTATATGTTTATATGTGACTACGTATATGTTTATATACTTATGTAAACAACTATACTTAACGAATATGTTATTTTTAAGCAAATAAGGAAAAAACAAACAAATTTTTATTGGTCTAAATAATCATACAAATATTATATGAAGTGAATAAATATTAAAAAAAAAAGAAAAAAAATTGAAATTTACGTTGATATTAATGTTGATGTTAATGCTGATTGTTCTTGTGAATATATTTTAAATTATGTCTTTTATTTTATTTATAAAGACACTTTTCTTTATTTGATGTTGGTTGACATTAATTTTAAACTAAAATAACAGTTATGTAAATGACATTTAAAACCATTCATGTATGGGGAAATACAAATCATGTTCACACATGCTTTGACATTTAAAAGAATGGAAACATTTTCTATTCATTATTGGAAAGAAAAGAAATTATATTAAAATAGCTATAAAGATATCTTTATTGTCTTTTTAAACTTTTATATATATATATAGTGGTTTCCCGGTTTAACGAATACTCAGTTTAACGAATTCGTGATCTAACGTACGTTCAAAATTTTCCCATTGTATACCTTATATTACGTAAAATTCATATTGTTTAGTACTCGATATAATGACTTTTTTCCAAAAATATGATTTGAAATCCATCAAAATAAGATAAAGTAAATGAAAATATCTCATATCGGACAAGATTTTTTCATATGGAAACTATTTTCTAATAGAAAATCAGTAATTGAAATCAAATTAAAAATACGTTACAAAACAGTTATTTTCCTAACAATTATACTCTTTTTAAATATGGTTGCATTTGTATTTTGTACAATATCATTTTAAGCGGTACCACCATACGTGATGCGTTTATGCTGAAAATGGTTGGATCTCCGCTTAAAGAATTCATTAGATTCATAATTACTTATTGAGTCAATTTAACATATTATATTTCAAAACACTTGCTGGGTTCAAAAGCCCACTCTCTAGTCTATTATAGGCCGACCACAATTTCCTTATATTATTTTTAATTTAAACATTAAAATTAACAATAATTTTGTTTATTAATTTTTTCACTTTTGTTTATGTGTTAGTTTGGTATTTGAGTGCATGATAAGACCCTGTTGGGTTCCTGGTCGTTGCGACCTTCTCAGCAATGAAATAGCCTATGAGCTAGCTCGAAGTGGCTCGGAACTAGCCATCAGTTGGGCCTAATTTTAGGTCCATATAGGGCCATGGGGGAATAGAATGGCCTCCAGATATTACGCAGTCCGTTCTATGGTAGATTCGAAACACCTTCTGGGTATGAGTCGTAGTAGTCTGAGGGTCATGATGGGAAATGATTACTGGTCATTTCTTAATAGGGTATATGATGAGTAAATGGGGCATTGGCACATCAGAATTTTGTAGGTCATACGATGATATAGAGGAACTAGAGACAGTGGAGCACATACTCTGTTATTGTGTGGGGCTTCACCGCGGAAGGCTAAAGTGGTTTGGGAGCCATACAATCTCATAGGGTTTGTAATGGGAATAAAATGGCTTAGGGGTATTACTTTCTTTTTATCTTTTTCCTTCTCGATCTTTAAGGGGATCACAATGGACCGTTTGGTCTTTGGGTGGCGGAGTGATTACCTACCTTACATGAGATAACTAATTGTATTTTAGCCTGACAATAAATATATCATTCGTTAAACCGGGAAACCACTATATATATATATATATATATATATATATATATATATATATATTATTTTTAATTAATAGTTTTAAATATCTGTCTTTGATATTATTATTAAGTACTTTTGGAAAAAAAAAACAATTTTGAGTGCTATATTCGGCTGCGCCGAATCTTATATATTATATGTGAAAAAATTTATATATTTTAAGATTGATGAAACAACAACATTATCTAATGACAACATTAATTAAAGAAATTAACACAGCATTAATTAAAAAAGGGTAATTAAAAAAAGGGTTTTTTGGCCGATATCTCGGACACTAATAGAAAGATTGAATACATTTCTTCAGCACAAATATTCTCAAAAAATTTTCTGTGAAAGATACGACATAGCTTATTGTTGTTGTTTTTCAGTGCCCATAAAAGCAACAACTATATGCAAAGTAGTCATTAAATAAACAAATAAAAAAGATTTGCAAATAACTCGGTTGTTTATAGATCGATTTGGTTGATTAAAAAAACCGAAATTTTTATATATCTATACATACGAAATCCATAGCTTGCATAGTAGTTTCAAAAAGTCTAAGAACGCGTTTTTTGCCCATATCTCGGGCACTAATGTACCGATTTTTTTAATTTCGCAAAAAAATTCCAAAAAGAATATTTAAAATTTTTTGTGCAAGATCAAGTCGCTAGATTATATAGGGGCTTAGAGAAGTAGAAAATAAAAAATGTTTTTTGGAGATATCTGCGGTTTTTCGACAATATTTCGACTATATATGAACCGATTTTGCTCATTTTTATTAGCGTTCATCTAAGGGAAATTTTCTGTAAATTGATGTATAAAAACATATATATCCGATATCTGGGGCTTTCTAAAAACTATTTTCAATAGACATGCGGACATCGTTATATCGACTTCCCTATCAATAAGGATCCAGAATATATATATGTATATATAGTTTTTGTGAGAAATTACAAACAGAATGACAAATTTATATATACCCTTTACACTTGTAGTGAAGGGTATATTAAACAACATGACAACCAATAATTTTGTAAATTGTTTCGTTTATTTTATTCCTTTTTTTCATTTAACTTTCATTTGTATAAGTTTTAAGTAGAAAAAGTCGGCATGCAATTTTAGCTGTCTTAGTAGGAAATGATTATAATGTACGAGTACTATTATGTACTTTGTTAAGTCAAATAGAATTTAATATAATAAAATCCTGTCATATTTTAATAAATTTTATACATATATAAATATGTAGCCAATTTTAAAATTATATGTCAAATATGTTGAAAATGACACTTTATTTAAATTATATATTTAAAGTGACTTCTTAATGATATGTCAGAGACTTACTTTTACTTATTAAATTAATATATTTTTTAGATGTCAGCCAGATTCTATGAAAGAAAATTGCATGACTACTTAAAAGTGTATGAAAATATTTTAAATTATAATTCGCTAAAAAAAAACTGTTTAAAAAATTTTTACAAAAATTTTACGTTTATTGTTACGTTTTGTAACGTAATTAATATTTATTATGAGAAATAACCAAATTTTTGACGCATTTTGAAGAAAATCAACTAAAACTTTACATAAGTAATTTTGTAGAACAATTTTTATTAAGATATGTTTGTGCCTTTCTTTTTGTAAGTAAAAGAATTATTATTCCCTTACCTCGAAATCTCGCATTAGAATGGTAATTTTTCATAAATGCGATTCATCTTTGAAATGCAATTTCACACAAGATACAGTTAGTTAGCATTAAATGCTTTTTAACTTCTTTACATTTATTTATACCCCACACCACCATAGGTGGTTGGGTTATTAAGCGTTTGTGCTGATGTTTGTAAGGCACAGAAAAAATGTCATCCAATACCCACCTTAAAGTATACCAATCGACTCAAAATAACTTTTTGAGTCGATCTAACGATGTCCGTCCGTCCGTCTGGCTGGCTGAACGGCTGGCTGTCCATATAAACCTTGTGCACAAAGTACAGGCCGCAATTTTGAAGATAATTCATGACACAAGGACGAAGCCTATTAAAATTGGTTATGATCGGTCCATTATTTCACCTAGCCCCCATACAAATGTCCTCCCGGAATAGGGGTTTAACGATCATAAATGCCTTAAATATTGCAATATTAATGAATTTCGATGTAAGGAAGTTTTGTATAAGTTTCAATCTTTGTGCCTAATTTCATGAAGTTAGGTCCATAATTGAACATAGTTCCGAAAATCACTTTAACATGCATAAATTACACATATTAGTATCAAGTTTATATTCGACACAAATAAGTTTTAGATAAGTTGAAATTATTAAAAATCTATATAACTTGTCGAAAATTTATTCTTAAAGAAGGTGACGATTTTTAGTACCCCTCAGCCTATTAAAGCAGGTGTGCCCCAAGGTAGTGTACTGGGCCCTGTGTTATACCTGATATACACCTCCGATATGCCAACTAATAGTCAAACCCATACTTCAACATTTGCATGCCCACCTATCCTTATAAATAACCAAGTAATACCCTAGCAATCGGAGGTTAAATACCTGGGAATACATCTCGACCGACGCCTTACTTGGAAATTCCATATTGATGCAAAGTTGACCCAAATTAAATTGAAAGCACTCCAAATAAATTGGCTAATTGGCAGAAATTCTGTGCTCATTCGAGATTGCAAACTACTCCTCTATAACTCAGTTTTAAAGCCAATATGGAGTTTTGGAATCCAGTTATGGGGTACGGCCTCAGCATCAAATATTGAAAAAATACAGAGATGCCAAAACAAATTATTGCGAACTATTACCGCAGCCCCTTGGTATGTAAGAAATACTAACATACATAAGGATCTAAACGTTCCTTTGGTGAAAGATGTTATAAAAGAACATGCAGGAGCATACTTGAAAAGTTTGAAAATACATCCTAAGCCACTAGCACGAAACATGCTAAGAAGTAATCGATACATCCGACTGAGAAGAAGAAATACCGCAGAACTGAGCCGAAGTTAAACCACCCAGCAAAAACTTTGCTTTCCTGGTAAGCTAGCGGGTATAATTGGGAACAAAAATAAACTACTTATTTTGTGCCTGAATAACTAGTTATTTTTATTCGACTTGTCCACAAATTCATGTAGTTATTTTTTGACTCTAGGGGTACTCAAAAATATGTACCTAAATGAAAACAAAAATAAAAAAAAAAACAAAAAAATTTTGCCGTCAGTGAGACTCGAACTTGGACACACACTAACCATTCGTTTTTACTGACTAACGTCTTACTCAGTACACCATCTAGCATATAGCATCCTAAGCGACAAAAACTCTATTTAGTTTAAAATATCTTTTCAAAAATTTTGTTATAAAAAACTAACAGCTTCAGAATGGGGTTGAACCGACGACCTTCTGGTTGTTAATCCGGCGCTCTAGCCAACTCATCCACTTATTAATGTAATACAGAGTAGGCAAATAATAATGACGCCTCATTACCAAGAAACTACTTTAATAAGTAGTTGTTATTACCTTAAACCAAAAACTTTTTGCTGGGCATATTCATTAAAATCGCTTTTAGTCTGACATTGGTTGGCCTAATAAATATATACGGTTTAGATTTAAGATTTGATTAATTATTGTTAGTTCACTTAACTTTTGTGAAGATTCAATAAATAGAATTACTGAAAAAAAAAATTGAAATCACAGTGACAAATTTTATGAGGATAGGTTCATAATTTACCATAACTCCCATATAAGCCCACTTTCGGGAGTCACCCTAAACTGCATAAATTCATATGTGAGTATCAACATAATATTCTGTATTCGTATGTTTTCTTTTATATTTAGTAAAAGTATCGGTCCACATTTGTTCACATGTCTAATATAAGACTCCTCCACAAATTTTGATGGACATACACAATGGTGTATCATATGGTCGGGCTTGTCCGCCTAATATCTTTCTTACTTGTTTTATATTGTTTCGTGTTAAATTTCCGTGCGGAATTTAGTGCTTTTTTTTGTACTTATCCGCAGTTTTCTTAGAGTTTGATGTTCTGTTGTCTCAGTATTAGTTCAATTGATATAATAATTTTGGTGAGAGGTGCAAATTTAAAAAAATAATTAATTGAATGAATTATTTTGATGATTGCTGACTTTTTGCTGTTTAATATTTGCGTGTATAAAATTAAACTTTATTGTTATGTTTTCTTAAAAGACACATTCATTTCTATTCTTTACTCAGAATAGAGTACAAAGACATTGTTAAAAGTAATATACACACACACATACACACACAAGTATAAAAGTATCTTTTTATAATTTAATTTCAAAATCATAACTGACTATTTCGATTCTTATGTATGTATATACATATACCTATACACATCACCTGTATACAATAATAGAAGCATGGGTGGAAACCTCGCCTGTACAGTACCTTCATTTAATATACATAATTTTGGTAGAACAGCAGCCTTAACAATGAAAGCAATTAAAGCCAGAGAATGAGAATAAACTTTGTTATAGTATTTCGAATATAAATATCAATTACCAAGTAATAAAATGTATTCCATATTAAAGAATTTTGTATACCTTGCAATCTAATTTAATCAATGGATATTAAGTAACCATAACTACATAGTACATCTACGCATTAATTATTTTATTATTTCCCGCTTGACCTGAGTTTTGTTATTAGCAAATATGCGTTAAAAACGAAGAATTTTCAACATTAAAAAATCGCTTAATTTTCGAGAATTTTAAAAATATCGACTTTTCAAATATACAACTTTTCTCAATAAGATATCGAAACTAAAAGTTTGAAAATTGTTTGACATCAAAAAAAAAAAAAAAAAAAATCATTTACGAATATTTTTACGTTACGCTATTAATATCGTTGAAGGTTCATTATTAATACGATAAAGAAACTTTCGAGAATAAAAGATTTGTTTCCACAAAATGAGCGAAGCACACTGTTCCATTTAAAAAATGAGAACGAAAGATATAGTCGGTCCAGAACGACTATATGATACCCTATACCATTGTGTATGAGCATACAAATTCAATAAGGGGACTTACATTACACCTGTGACCAATTTTAGTAAATGTAAAATAAAATATACAAATACAGAATAATGCGTTGATACTAACTTCTAGATGAATTTATGCACTTTAGGGCGATTTCCAAAAGTGGGCATATAAGGGAGCTATGATAAATTATGGAGCGATCCTCATAAAATTTGTCACTATGATTTCTACTTACATAAAATTTATTTGTATCGAATATAAACTTGATATATATATATAATATGTTTATGTGATTTATGTACGTTAAAGTGATTTTCGGAAGAGGATTTTATATGGGAGCTATGGTCAGTTATGGACCGATGTTCATGAAATTAGCCATAAAGATTGAAACTTATACAAAACTTCCTTACACCGAATTTCATTAAAATATTGATATATTAAGGTATTTATGATCGTTAAATCCCTATTCCGGGAGGACATTTTTATGGAGGCTAGGTGAAATATTGAACCGATTATAACCGTTTTCAATAATTTCTTCATCCTTTCGTCATGAAAGTCTTACGCGTGAAATTCCATTGAATTATATTTAAAATTGCGACCTGTATTTTGTGCAAAAATTGTACATACCGTCCAGTCAGACGGACGGATGGACATTGTTAGATCGATTCAAAAAGTGATTCTGAGTTAATCGGTATACTTTAAGGTGGTTGTTGGATGATTTTTTCTGTGCGTTACAAACATCAGCACAAATGGAAATAAATCTGCCATTTCCGAACGGCCAGTCCGATTTCAATGAAATTTCAAGAAATGATAGTAGAGGTATAGGCAAGTTTAAGTTTATAGTTTGGCCGATATACATATAACGAGGGTGGGTCCATACGTTCCCAAGGTTTGACACCTCGAGTATTAAAAATATTAAAAATGATCCTGCTTCGTTATATCTTAACTAATTTAGAAAATCTTTCTATGAGTAGATCCTGCTGGATCTACCAAAAATATTGTTATCTCTTTTAGTTTAAGAGATATTGGGCTTCAAAGATTACAATTTTTTGCTTTTTGAACCTAACTTATATTCTAACAAATTTAAAAGATCTTTATATGAGTAGATCCTGCTGGATCTACCAGAAATATTGTTATCTCTTTTAGTTTAAGAGATATTGGGCTTCAAAGATTACAATTTTTACTTTTTGGACCTAACTTATAACCTAATAAATTTAAGAGATCTTTATATGAGTAAATCCTGCTGGATCTACCAAAAACATTGTTATCTCTTTTAGTTTAAAAGATATTGAGATTCAAAGATTACAATTTTTTACTTTTTGAACCTAACTTATATCCTAATAAATTTAAAAGATCTTTGTAGGAGTAGATCCTGCTAGATCTACCAAAAACATTGTTATCTCTTTTAGTTTAAGAGATATTATGCAATACCCTAAGTGAAAAAAAATTAAACTACTCTAAATTAAACTTGTAACTCCAATGGGAGCGGTTATAACATTGGCGTATTCAGAAAATTAATAACATTCCAATTTCATGCATCCAGGTTTATATTTAAATAAGAAACATGTGAGGATTGGGATTTCGTACCACTTTGTTATCCTATATGAGTTCATCATTAAAAAAAGCATAGCCTACCAAAGTACTCGTATATACATCACCCAATTAAAAATCAGATTTCATAATATTTTAAAATATTTTCTGGGTTGAAAAAAAGATTTAAATTTTCTTTCTTAGAGTCTTAAAGTCTGGGAGATGTATAAAGTACCTTTTCCAAACGCTTTTACCCCCAAGACTGGAAATTAAAAAAAAAAAAAATTGGGGTTTGTGTTGAGTTGGTAGATATCTGAAGTACAATTTCAAGAACAATTTACAGGAAAGAATACAATTTAAAATTTGTTTGTTTTTTTTTTCTCTTTTGGTTTAGAGGATTCGTAGGGTACCAAAAAAAAGTTCCAGTCTTTTGCTTCCTAAATGTTCGAAGATTTAAAAACTATCAAATTGTTTCTGTTATTATGTTTTAGTAGAAAACAATATGACTTATAGGCTTGTGGCTTCTTACACAAACCAGTTGGCATGTGTAGTTCTTAGTTTCGTGCTCATCCTATGGCCCAACTGAAACGGGAGACGCTACCGGAAATAACAAGCTGGTTCCATCCTTCGGAATATTTCGTTCCATCCTTTACCCCATCGATCTCCGGAACACTTTGTTCCATTATTTACCCTATCAACCTCCGGAACACCTGAAGTTAAAAGAGTTACATAGGCGAATGTAATTCGCCCCCAAATCTAGATGTATGTAATCCATCTCCCGACGAGTAAAACGCCAATGTACCATTTATTTTATTTTTGCGTTTACGTTTCAAACAGTTATGATTATGTGGGTCAAAATTCCAAGAATTTTGTTCCTCACAATACAGACAGACATTTAGACACACAGACATATATTCTTAAAAGTTATTTTTAATCATAACAATCATGAATATTTTTCAATTTCAGGCCTTGGATATATAAAAAAGACTTTCGTAAAAAATGCCCAACTTACGACTATATATACCCTTCGTTTTTAAAAAAATTAAAAGCTAAAAAAATAATAGTTTTTTTTAAGCAAAAATCCGTTCACTGTCTAAAAACTTAAAAATATATTAAAAGAGTATAAAAATAAACTTATGCTCAAATTCAATGATATATAATATGCATATATATAGGTCGTATTGAAAATGTAATATAATGGTTTCAAAACTGACAACTCAAGTCAATTCTCACTAAATACACTATTTTATAATACTTTACGGTGCATTTTGTTTGTTAATTAATTTTTTTTTGTTCGAAATTATCACATTTAGAAGTACTTCTCAGAACCAGTTTTTTTTATTGACTTTTTAACCAATGAGCCATTTCATTTAACTCTTTTTATTTTAATTTTTTGGAACTTTTTTTTAAGTTTTTAAAAATGTTATAGGAAGTGATTGAAGATCAGTTTGTTTAGAGAAGTGATATAGAAGTCATACAGAATAAATTCATAAGCACTGATTCTTAAAAACATTACTTAAAAGCAATTTAGGTTAGATTAGGTTCTTAGGGCAGCTGTATAGTCAATAAGAGACAGCTCACTTGGGTCCAATTTGGTCCTGTTGTGAAACCCTGAGGGATCATGGGTTACTAACTCACATGTCCATAATAGCGTTTAGAACGCTATGAAAGAATTGACGCATGTATGAAAGAAATGATCCAGCTTATATCAATATCAGAGATACCTGATAATACATGCAGAAACGGATTTCCAAAATTAGGAGTCCTAATCTCGCCATGAGTAGGACAGTAGCATAAAAGATGCTCTACCATTTCATCCTCTTCCTCATCCCGACAACTTCCACAAAAGTCGTTAAAAGCGAGCTCTAGTCTCTTAGCATACGAACCAGCAATCCAGTTTCCTGTGACCACGGCTACCAGAATTCTTAGCCGATACCTCGATAGTCCCATGATGAAGTTAGATCAAGATTTATCATAATGGGGCCATATTTGTCTCGAGGTTGAACATGTGAATTCATTTGTCCATCTACCCTGTGCAATTCTCGATAAGTTTCGCAGAATTATTGATCTGCAGAAAGAAAGCGGTACTCCAACCAGTTGGTCCGTATCTTCATCTCGAAGAAGGGATCCATCTCTGGCTAGTGCATCCGCAATAAAATTATCCGGGGTGCTTGAATGACCCCTAATCCATACCAGATACAGGTTAGAATGTCTCGCCATCTTATTTAGAGATGTCCGGCATTCATGTACAAATCTCCGAATACCCTATAGTACATTAGCCAGTTCACCGCCGTCTTTATGGCCGAAATCTCTGCTTGAAGAATGCTGCAATGATCTGCCAATTTAAAGGAAATATTTTTCCTATAAACGGGAATATAGACATCGCCCAAACACTTTAGCAGATTTGGACCCGTTAGTATAAACCTCAACTGAACCAGCTCTTAATTCTGGACTAGTTGGGATTGATACTGAGAAATCTCTGCCAAGAAAGGGTATGGGGATAAAAGCACAATAATTTTCTACTCCATGAGTGCTAGAATTGGATGTTATTGAACAATTTTAAGTTATTTTGATTACACCAATTCTTTAACTAATGACTTTAGCATAAGCTCAGAAAATGTTCCTGAGTAAAAATTATAAAATTTTAAATTTAAAATAAAAAAAATAAATTTTCCATTTTCCATGTTAAAATTTCATTTTTTTTAAAGGAACCCCTATTTCAAAAATCTTCCTAATAATCTTTATTAATGCATTTTAATTTTACAATTAAATTCTTTTAAATTATTATCATTATTTATTTAAATAATTAATAATTTTTTAAACCTTTTTAAAGAAAAGAGAAAGAAAAGAAAACAAAAAATTAAAAAGAAAAAAAGTCTAAGAAAAATGCTTTGTACAACAAAACTTTTAAGTATAAAAAAGTGTGATAAAGGTTTTCATTTTAAAATAAAATATTGTATTTACCTATAAATATTAAAAAAAAAATTAAACCCTTAACTTTTATTAACGTTTGAAGAAACACAAAAGAATTGTTCAAATTTTTTTACTCTCTTTGATTTTCAATAATAATTTATTCTAAGTGATTGATGAGTAAAAGTCTTTAATGCCTTTTTAGGTGGGATATTTTATTTAGTATTTTACACAATTTACAAGTCTTATATTTTTTTTGCTATAAGTTTATAAAATTTTTAATTATTGTAATTATTTTTCACAGAAATTGTATTTATTTTAGGAATTTAAGATTTGAATTAGTTTAAATGTTATTAAGACTGCTTCAACAATTTGTAATTTTACCAAAACTTTTTCGATATTACCCAGCAGATTTTTTACTGTTAATTGATGTGCTTTAAAGTTCATTCGTGTCTACTCACCTAGCACAATTAAATGTATAAATTTTTTTTGTTACTCTCTTAAGTTGTTACCCTGTTAAGCAAACTAAAA
The DNA here is from genome assembly GCA_932274085.1 of Protocalliphora azurea. Taxonomy (NCBI): domain Eukaryota; kingdom Metazoa; phylum Arthropoda; class Insecta; order Diptera; family Calliphoridae; genus Protocalliphora; species Protocalliphora azurea. The sequence continues at coordinate 20,207,273 of OW026523.1, forward strand.
CTTTACCGACGCTTTATAAGCGATTGACACTTTACTGACCCTATGGTATGCAGAAAGATGTCAAAAAGACGGTAACAAAAAATTTTTGCTAACACATTGTAGCCAATAAAATGATTAAGTTTGCACAAAATCACCATTTCGTAGCGTAGAAGTGACAGATATCCTCCTATGTTAAAGTGACAAGTCACGTAATTAATAAAGTAACTAGTAGTGTCCTAATGTAGTCAGTCAAATAACTAGTTCGGGGCAGCCACCTGAAACAGCTTGGTATCAACAAAAATGAATCACGGTGACCTAAAATGATAAATAAAAATTGTTTTAATAACTAAATATTATCATGTTTCCAAAAACATATAAACTGCCTGCCACTTGAATAAGGAATCACATTTTTTTTAACTTTAATTAAATATATCTCCTAAACTAAAGTTCAGAAAAAAATAATTTTTTGCACAACCAAATTTCAAAGTGTTGGTGGCTTTAGTTTCTTGAAGAAATAAAAAATATACATATTTTATTATACTAAAATAATGCATTTATTTAAAGGCCTGTATTTCTGTGGTACTATTTCGTGTGTCACTTGAATAAGGAATTCTTTTAGTATTAAACAGGAAGGCTATGATTTAAATTTGTTTCAATATAAACGGCTAGAGGATTTTTAATTTCATAGTTTTTAAATAGTTTTTAATCAAAATGGGACGGGGTAAGGCACTTAATAACTCTGAAAAAGAAAAAATTCTGATTTTGAAATATCAGGGTCAGAATCCGGTCCAAATAGCCAAAAACATTAATAGTTCCTCTATTAATACTTTTGGCATATCTTTTCACGTTATTTAAATAACGTGGAAAGATATGGAAAAAACATGAAAGGGCAGAAGAAAATGGCAACAACTCCAAAAGAAAGATGAAAAATTCTTAGAACTGCATCAAATTCTGTCATGTCGGTATCAAAAATACATGAAAAAAGTAGAGTCAGTGCCAGTCTAAGAACAGTGCACTGTATTTTAAAGTCGTACCCATACATAGTCCGACGTAAACTGCAAAAAAATCACCACTTAATTTAAAACCCAAATCACAATGTCTACAGTTTGCCAAAAATACAATGACATGGTCCGACAAATGGTTTAAAGTTGTATTTTCCGATGAAAAAAAATTTAATATTGATGGTCCCGACGGGTATAACTATTACTTCCATGACCTAAATAAGAAGGAATTATTTTTGAGCCGCAGACACAAACGAGAGGGCGGAATAATGGTATGGGGTGCCATTTCGTATTATGGTACCATAGAATTGGTTTTTGTATGCAACAAAATGACTGCAACGACTTACAAAAACGTTCTGGAGGAAGCATTTTCAAAATTTAATGATTTCTTTGGACCCATACCGTACCATTGGACGCACCAACACCACAACGCTCCGATTCATACCACCAGAGCAGTAAAACAATGGATTAATCAACAAGGTGTTCAACTTTTGGATTGGCCCCCATATTAACCAGACCTGAATCCAATGGAAAATGTCTGGGGTTGGCTTGCAAGAAAAGTTTATGAAGGAGGAAAACAATTTGAGACGATAGAATCCTTAAAGGATGCAATAACGGAAGCATGGAGTTTAATTTCGCTAAATTACTTAGAGTCATTATACAAGTCGATGCCAAAACGCTTTTTTGAGGTTATTTCTAAAAATGGTGGCAGTACTCATTACTAATTGAATGCTAGAAGATAATAACTTTCATTTTTATAATCTAAAATTTAAAAATAAATTACAGTTTGCTTAGTTTTAAAATATTCCTTATTCAAGTGACACACGAAAAAGTACCACAGAAATACAGGCCCTTAAATAAATGCATAATTTTAGTATAACAAAATATGATTATTTTTTATTTCTTCAGGAAAATAAAGCCAACACTTTGAAATTTGCTTGCGCAAAATAATTATTTTCTTCTGAACTTTAGTTTAGGAGATATACTTAATTAAAGTTAAAAAAATGTGTTTCCTTATTCAAGTGGCAGGCAATGTATATATATATCATTTCTATTTAAATTTTTTTTTCATAAACAACTGCTCAAAATGTTTTAATTACATTCTTGTAAACTTAAAAATGTTAATGAATTAAAAAAAAAAATACTTTTTAAATTAAAGTTAAAATAATGTATAAAATCCTCATGATGATTTTTAAAATAAGTTTCTTAAAACAGATAAAATACATCTATTAAATTTCTTTATTCATATTTTTTAATTTATTTTACAGGCCACATAAAATATTTGCTTTCTCGAGTAAAATTATAAGTTATTAAATCTATAAATATTTTCACAATTTTCAGTTAAGTTGACAGAGATTTATTGTCATTACTGAAAAATGTATTAAATGTTCATTTAAATGCATACATTTCACTTTAGTGTACACTGGTTTACCTACATAAAGATAAATTATGGCCTAAATATTTTTCTGGTATATTGTCGTTTTTCTTCGGGCTATAATTTAATGATTTGTTTTTGTTTACTACCATTATTTCTTTTTCATTTATTTTTGCTATTGTTGCATAATTTTATAATACTCGTAATGTCATGCACAGTAAATTCTATGATATTGTGATAATTTCATATGTTTAGAGGTACTGTTCTTGTGTATTAGACTGCTCCAAAAAATAAAAAGCTAACTTTCAAATTTCGACTATAACATCTTTTTTATGTAAAGATATAGTGTGCAAAATATTAGCGTGATTGGATGTCGCTAACACATGTTGCAGTGACCCTGAAGTTTGTAGGGTGCATTTATATGGGAAAATTTTGACTTTTTCAGAGTTTTTTGAAAAAATTTGCTATTATCAACTCCTTTTTGCAATTTAATGTAAAGGAACCATAATATGGACATAATTATCTATTGAATAATATATAAAAAAATAAAAATCGCTTATAAAATGTTTAAGTTATTAGAAATTCCCCAGACCCTTAACATGTTTTCGAACACTTGTGTAAACAACGTACAGACAAATGTTTAATTTTTTTTAGAAATGTTGAAATAAAAAGGTATTTTGATTCAAATTTGAACCAATAATTACTGAAAAATAAGCTGCAGGATAACATAATCCTTTTTTTGTGGGTGTTTCAAACCATCAATTTAAATTTTTTAAAAATTTTATTAAACAAATTTCAAAGAAATTAGGAAAAAGCTATACTAACACCACAGAAAGTAAAAACAAGAAAAGAATTAATTCGATATTAAACACTTGAACAGTTACAATCAAACCACAACAATTTCTTTGTCGAACAGTTTGAGAGTATTTTTGTGTTTTTGTTATTAGTTGCTATTGTTATTCTCTTTAAGAGATTAGTTGTGAATAAATAAAGAGCGTATAAGATTAACATATTTGTTTTACTATTATTCGCTGAAACAAATAAAGTAGATATGGAAGCTTGTACTATAAGTATTTGTTGTATGTTGATAAAAATGCATTAAATGATTAATCCAAACAAAATCAAAACTTTTGTATAACTTTTATAGTAGTTGAAATAAAAAAAATAACTTACTTATATTTGTAATTCTTTTTATAGATTTTAAGCTTAGCAGCTTGTTTTTGAGCTCTCCCTCCATCCATAATGAAATGAACTTTTAAGGCGATATATGATATTTTTGAATAATTTTCAGTTCATAAATCGAACGTTAGAGCATAATAAATTTTTTATGAATGAAATCTCCGACTGCAGTTTCTTAAAATGTGTAGAATACCTGCTTCCAACATTTCTGTAAATTGTGGATGGATATGGTTTTAATGAATCAGTGTTAATATTGACAAAAAATTTTTTTTTAATTTGTCTGTACGTTTTGAATAGTATTAATGAGTAATAGTACTAATGAGTATGAACTGATATCAGAAATAATCTATTTTGTTAAAACATCCACACATGCCTTTTTCGTCTCTTAATTCGGTTCGTTTTCTTTTTCATTTTTTAATAAAGCACAACACTTATATTTCTTTAAATTTTATAGCGAGTTTGAGTTTGATTTTTACAAATTTTGCAAGTAACAAAATTCATTAATTCGCTATCATTTTAATTTTTTATAAGACAAAAACAATCCTATATTTTTCTTCGTCACCTTTCTTAACTAATTTTATACACATTTCTTAAAATTTTTTCTTTTACATCAATATTATTCATTATTAAATATAAATTTTATCAAAAATAAATTCATTTATTTTCACACTGCATAATAAAAACTCTAAAATACTCTAAAATACTTATAGTACAACAGTTACTTGAAGTAAAAAAAAAATAAATTTCTCATTCAATGCAAAACCAGAAATAACTGTAACAGTATGAGTACTGTGAGTGTGTAAAAACAAAATCATAACACAACAGTTATACTCATTTTCTCATTTATATCAATCCAATACTCACAAGTATTTACGAGGTCGGATCAATAAGTCCGTGACTTTTCGAATTTCCCTCGTATTTATATTCCCATCAAGTACCACCTGTTAATAGATTACTGTCAAATTTTGAGCAAGTCCTAAAATTTTTCGAGGTCCTTAAAATAGGCATTTGTTTGGTCAATAATTTCATCGCCGAGCCATTTCTTTAGGTTTGTAAATAGGAAGTAGTCACTAGGGGAAAATATGGCGGATGAGGTACCAATTCGTAGCCCCATTCATAGAGTTTTGCCATTGAGACTGCACACGTCAATTGAGTCAATTGAGAGCAAACGCGGCACCCATCTTCCTTAAACCCAGCTGATCATTTAAAATCGAAACCACACTGCCATATGAAATGCCTATGGCATCAACAACCTCACGCACTTTTACTCTTTGGTCGGCCAACAACATATCGTGGATTTTTTCGATATTTTCGGATGTACTGACCTCAATTGGCCGTCCAGAACGACCACAACGAAAGTCAGTAAACAACTTTTTTGCCATTGAAATCGATAGTGCAGAGTCTCCATAGTATTTATCGAGCTTTTCCTTGGTTTGATTGACGGTTTTTTTTTTGAAAAAAATAATGTTTAATGAGCACTCGAAATTCACTTTTTTTCCATTTTTAGAAAAATATAGGAGGTTGTATATTTCGAACAGCTGTTAAACGCAAAGTAAATGACGACACTTGCTCAAAATTTGACTGGTGGTACTTGATGGGGATAGTGTTTTATATAACTACGAGGAAAGTTCGAAAAGTCACGGACTTATTGATCCGTCCTCGTATTTGTTATATTTATTTTGAGTATACTTTCAGTTCTACTCTTGCACGTCTTTCGTCGATATGCCTTACAAATTCGCCGTACCTTACATTTGGCGATTTTTGTGTTGTGGACTAAATTTTTTTATGTTAGTATATAGATTATTAAAAATTAAAACATAGCAATATAATAGAGAAAATATATTTCGAAATTTTTAACGCATTTCAATAATGTTAATTCGAAATTTAACTCAAAATTATTTATTTCAAAATAATGATTTCTATAATAAATTTAGTTTTGTTAAAATAACTTTACAAGGCAAAACGATTTTAGTATCTTTTTCTTTGTCCATGATATCAGTTAATAAAATTTACTTTGCACATATTCAAGAAAGGAATGTGTTTCCAAAAATGTTGACCCCCAAGTTCAGTTGAGGGTTAAATTTATGTTTAAGGATATTAATACCAACTCTTTCAGTTATATTTTCATAAAATTACATTGAAATCTAATTTAAAACAAATAATTTTGAGTTATATTTTCTTTAAAAATCCCAAATTATCCAACATTTGACTTTTGGCTCTCCTGTTTTAGATGTAAACATTATTGAAATGCATTAAAAATTTCGCAATGTATTTTTTAAAATCCATATTATATTGTTATATTATAATTTTCAATAATCTGTATATTAGTTACACAAAAATCGCCAAATACTGCCTTTTTGCAGAAATTCGCAAAATTCAAATCTAAGGTACAGCGAATTTATAAAAGATATTTATAAATTCTTAATTTTACTTTCTTCGTTGTGGCCTATAAAATAGCATAGTTTTTAGCTAACTTTTTTGAAATTTGTTTAACAAAATTTTGTTTTTTGTTTTTTTAATAAAGCATGAAGAGGATTATATTATCCTGCAGGATTCAAAGCCTATATTACAATAATTGTGTTTCAAATTTGACTTAAAATGGCATTTTATTTCAACATTTAAAAAAAAAGATTTAAATTTATATGTACTTTGTTTAAGCAAGTGTTCGAAAACATGTTAAAGGTCTGGGGAATTTCTAATAGCTTTAATATTTTCTAACCGATTTTAAACTTTTCTACTCTGTTTGATAAATAAATACGTCTAGATTACGCTTCCTATGCACTAAGTTATAAAAAAGTGTTGGTAATAGGAAATTTGTTCAAAAAACTGTGAAAAAGTAAAAATTTCCCCATTTAAATGCACCCTACAAAATTCAGGATCGATGCGACATGTGTTAGCGACATCCTATTACTCTAAATTTTTCACACTATATTTTTACATAAAAAAGAATAATCCTAGGGGGAGTTATGGTCAAAATTCGAAAGTCGGCTTTTTTTTTTGAAGCAGTCTATTGTACATAGTCATATCGCATATATACTCAATTGTACAACATGTCTTTAATGACATTGTGTACATTTTTAGAATCAGCGCAAAATTAAAATAGGTGAATAACTGCCAACAATCTTGATTTATATTTCAATAAAAAAATAAAAAAAGGAAAAAACAGTTTCAAAATGGCCTTCAGTTCCCTACCATAGGTCCCAAAATAATCGTCATTTTGAGCTTATAGTGAAAAAAAAAAATTGTTTAGTTCTTGAGAGCATTTTTTAATGCCTTCTGGTGAATAATTTGAATATCCTACACCACCTTAGGTTTGTGCTGATCTTTGTAATGCACAGCAAAAGATCTTTTGAACTCTCACCTTAAAGTATAACGTTCGACTCAAAATCACTTTCATTGTCGAGGTAACGTTGCACGGTGTGCGATACAAAAAATGAAATGGAAATAATTATGCAGTTTCGGAACGGCTGGCCCGATTAAAATGGAATTTCACATAATTATAGTAGAGTTTCACATAATTATACGTGAATTTATGTTTTGAGCTTGGACAGACCTACCGGGGCGGGTCTACAGAGTCCCAAATTTAGGGTACGAAAATTTTTTTCAATTTTTTAAAATTTGACAGATTTTTATATGAGGTTGAGATCTACAAAAAAAAACCCATACATACATAACTATACCTATCTTATTTCTTTTGATTTACGAGATGTAGGGCTTCAAAGATGAAAATTTTTATTTTTCGAAATACCTAAATTTCACCATATTTCACCATATTTTTTTTTTTTTTTTGAAATTTTATTTATTTTATTAACAACAAATAGAAAAATCGTGTTAAAAAAGATTTTTTTAAGTTAAACTCTAAAATTGTAAATTTTTCCCGCTTCTTTTTTTGCCAAAAAATCAGTCACATTATTTTCTAGTTATAGGGAGAAAACAAAATACCCAACGAACCTTACCATTACCGATTTCGATAAAATTCGGTATACACACTAACCATGTCAACACATTTTAGTTAATATTAGCTTTCTCCATTACTTAGCATTATTTGAAAAAAGTAAGGAACTGTAAGAAAAATAACAAAACTGACAAATGCGAAGAACTAAAAAATTTAAAAAAATTTTAAATACCCTGTAAATTTTGAGATATTTTGAATTTAATTGAATGGAGGAAGAAAAAAAAAACGTAGCTTTTAAACTTTATTTATAGATATAGTCGGTCAAGTCCAATCATATGATACCCCACACCATTGTTCATGTACATCAGAATTCGTGGAGGGGTCTTATATTAGACATATGGAAAATTGTGGACCGATACTTTTACTAAGTATAAAATAAAATATACAAATCAGAATATTGCTTTAATACTAACATTTAGATGAATTTATGCACTTTAGGGTGATTCGCGAAAGTGAGCTTATATCTGAGCTATGGTAAATTATGGAGCGAACCTCATAAAATTTGTCACTGTGATTTCTATTTCTATTCTATATTTCTATTCATATAAAACTTATTTGTGTCGAATATAAACTTGATACTAATATGTGTATGTGATTTATGCACATTAAAGTGATTTTCGAAAGAGGGTTTTATATGGGAACTATGATCAATTATGAACCGATCTTCATGAAATTTGGCATAAAGATTGATAGTTGTACAGAACTTCCTTGCAACGAATTCATTAAAATATTGTTATATTTAAGGTATTTATGATCGTTAAACCACTGTTCCGGAAGGACATATGTATGGGGGCTAGGTAAAATGCTGGATCGATTAATTTCAATAGGCTTCGTCCTTATTTTGAATTATTTTCAAAAATGCAAACTGTACTATGTGCACAAGATTTATATGGTCATCTAGCCAGCCGTCCAGCCAGACGGACGGACGGACATCTTTAGAGCGACTCAAGAAGTGATTCTAAGTCAATTGGTATACTTTAATGTAGGTGTTGGATGATTTTTTCTGTGAGTTACAAAAATTAGCACAAACACCTAATACCCCAATCATCTGTGGTTGTGTAGGGTATAAAAGTGCTATTTCATTTACAATAAAATTAGGCGTCAATCTCACAATTCGTTTAAATACTCAAACAATTATTTAAGAATTTCAAAACTTTAACAAATTATTTTGAACATATTTTTTAGAGCAAATCACTTTCTCCTTTATTTGAAACCTACTTGGGGCAAAAATAAAAAAGTATTAAGTGTTTAAGTAAATCTTTCCATATGAAATCGAATAAGTTCTAAAATTTTTTTCAATTTAAAAGAAAATAAATCTTGTTATGCTTACAAGAAAATTCTTTAAAAAATAATATCGTTGATAATTTGTGTAAATATTTTTATTTAGCTAACAAAATAAAATTGTGTCAAAATACGTAAAATTTTCGTTATATCCCAGCAAAAACTTTTTGGTTTTCGGTAATAACAACTACTTATTAAAGTAGTTTCTTGGTAATGAGGCGTCATTATTATTTGCCTACTCTGTATTACATTAATAAGTATTCAATAGTATAATAGCACGGTAATACTGCAATCACGTGGATGAGTTGGCTAGAACGCCGGATTAACAACCAGATTGTTGGTTCAACTCCATTCTGAAGCTGTTAGTTTTTTATAACAAAATGTCTAAAAAGATATTTTTAACTAAATAGAGTTTTTGTTGATTATGATGCTATGTGCGAGATGGTGTACTGAGTAAGACCCCAGCAAAAACTTTGCTTTCCTGGTAAACTAGCAGGTATAATTGGAAACAAAAATAAACTACTTATTTTTTGCCTGAATAACTAGTTATTTTTGTTCGACAAATTCATGTAGTTATTTTTTGACTCTAGGGGTACTCAAAAATATGTACCTAAACGAAAACAAAAATAAGAAAAACAAAAAATGTTGCCGTCAGTGAGACTCGAACTCGGACACAAACTAACAATTCGTTTTTACTGACTAACATAGCTTACCAGGAAAGCAAAGTTTTTGCTGGGATAATATAATATCTAGGATAAATATTTAGTGAAACTTTTTCTGTGTTATTATAAAAAAACTTTTTATAATAATAAAAAGCCTCTAAAATTAATTTAGATCTACCTCATTGTGGGCATAGGCTTTCAATAAGAAATCTTCAACTGGAACGTATATTTGCAATACTTCCTGGTTCCATCAAATTAACTATCTTTTTATCCTTAAATTCTATCCTTGTTAATTTCGTTTAATGTTGAACGTCGCCAAGAGTTGTTCGGCCTTCCTCGTCTTCTTGCACCCTGGGGTTATATGCTAGTGCTCTTTGGCATATGTTGTCATCTTCTTTTCTAAACGAATGCCCAATTCAGCCAAGTTTACGTCTTCGGGTTTAACAGTTTATGTCATTCATATTCGTTATGGCGAACAGTTGAGCATTTTGTAATTGTATTAAGGTTATAAATTCCAAGTACTATGCGAGGACATCTATTGGTGAAAACTTGTATTTTACGCTTAATTTCTTCGGTTATAAGCCAAGTTTCGCATGCCTATAATAAGGCGGCACACATGCTGAAAATATATTCATTTTGCTGTATTCATTTGTCCTCCAAATTTTTGATAACAAGGCAAAAGCCCCTCTTGCTTTTCATATTCTTGTCATGACATCGCGAAGGGCACCTAACATAATGCCTAGGTATTGAAACTCGCTTACACTTTCTCTTACATCATTGCCGATGGTTAATGGTTATGTTGACTCTGCATTAATGCATATTTCCTTTGTTTTGTTGAAATTAATTTTCAAACCAACTTTCTCTGACTTTCACATTTATCATTTGCGTAGTCCAGCGACTCTTATCGAATCTGCGAGTTTAAGGGATCCTATATAATTCCCCCCGGTCTATTTGTAGTTGAGCGTTTAAAAACAGCATCTAATACAACTAGGAAGAGAAGCAGTGATAGTAAACCTCCTTGTCAAAGCCCATACACTGTTTTAAATGGATTAAACATTTCACCATTATGTACCACAGTGCGGTACGACAAAATTGGTTAGCTCAGCTCAAATACAGTTTCTATTTATTGAGTCAAATGCTTTCTCATAATCAACAAACAGCATGTATAGGGGTGTTTGCATTTCCAGAGAGATTGTTCTCTGATTATTCGGAGCGTGTTTATTTGGTCCGTGCAGGAAATAGCAGGTCTAAAGTCAGCTTGCTCAAGTCTTAACTTGTCATTAATATGGATCATCATTCACTCTAATATTATTTTCATAAGTATTTTCATCACAGCTGAAAGAATCATTATACCTCGTCAGTTGTCACACCTTGTTCTAAAACCTTTCTTTGAATGTTTAGTTATGATGCCCTTCAACATATCCATAAGGTAGCGTTCTATCTCCCATATTACGTTAAAGAGTGGTTAAAGCATTTCAGAGAACATATTGGCATCCGGCAGCTTTGTTCAGTTTCAGGTCTAAACAAGTTAGCAATCGTAAATTGCCTTGTCGTCTCTGTTATGCGATACCGAAACAGAGTTTCTGGACTATAATATAACACAAGCAGAATGGAATACGTATTTTCTGTGCCGCCACACACTTCATCAGCATTCGTGATATCTTATCCATTTTGGTTTCGTTGAAACTTAAACAAGGTCTTTTATTGATTCATATATTTCTGATTTAGTAGGGGGGTTGTTCATATGGGAGGTGGTTCAACATGTTCGTCAAGCGTTACTGCAATAATGATTTATAAAATAAAAAGTATTTTTCATTATCTAATAAAACTAGTACTTAAACAAATTATTATTTTTTATCGAAAGATGCATTTCTAATCGTATGATCCTTAAAATTTAAGTTTATATTTATCGTAATTTTGAAACTTAGAATTTCGGAAACACAGGAAAAATAAATGAAATTACAAAAATATTTACTATTAGAAGAATTTAACATTTTGAAAAAATTCATAAATATTGTTACTTTTTTACCTTTCAAAAACTGTGGTTTATATCCTCTTAAATAAACCGGATACTTTGATTGTAAATAAAAGCAGTTTAGTAGTTTAAAAGTTGTAACAACTCTTTATTTTATTTAAAATGTACAACAATAACAGTTTAAATAGTCACTATGTGTTCTAATACACACACTTAAATTACACACTTTATACAGCACACTTTAATAATGTACAAGTATATACAGCGAACTTCAAGGCAGTTAATTTGTCTTAACTTAACGATGCTTTCAATTAGACTGACTCAATGGTGTTCTCACGGCCATTTTATATACACTGCATTACCTTCTAGATGCTTCTCGAAAGCTCTATTTCTACAATGATCTTAACGAACAAACTAGCATATTCGAATTCTAGAGCTTTCGGGGTTAATGTTAGCAGCTTCAACAATTAGTGTTGCCATACTTACAAATAGTGGTGAAAGCTTTTCATTCAATGTTGTATGTTTACAGCTATGTTAATAATTTCTACAGATATGTTAACTGCTGCTAACATAAACAGAAAGCTTGAGAAGCATTGAGAAAGGTTGAGAAGCATTATTTAACTTTAAACTAGCCATTAAAACCGTTATATTTGAATTCAAGTACAATTCCGTAACAATATATTATGTAGTTATTTTAAAAGTGAAATAAAAGTACTTAAAAATATGCCTTCCCTACATTTTTTATTAAACAAATGCCAAGTTTTAAAACCTAATGATTTACTTAAATATTTTCGAAAGGAGATGCAAATTTTCAGATAGACAATGTTGAAGATAAATTCATCATTCCTTTTTCTATTTATGACAAACTATTTTTTTTTTTTCAAAATAATTTTTATTTTGTTTTCCTTTTCCTATTGTAAATTTTTCTTAGTTGAAAATTCATTTTGGGGGGGGGAGGAGGAAATTCGTTTCCCCCGTGGATCCGCCCCAGTTAAAATGTGATGGCTTTTTGTTTGAATATTTAGGACAGTAATCTCGGACGACAGCCCTGACAATATTGATTATTTTATTCCCAAACTTTTTCTGTAAAAAGGCTTCCCAGTTTTAATCTCAGCCGATCCCACTGTAAAAGACGGATCGATTGAGGTCTACCCTGATGGATCCAAATCTTCTGAAGGGGTTGGGGGAGGTGTCTTTATTTCCGCATATAGAAGGAACATCTCCTTTAAATTGTTGGATCACTTCACTGCTCTTCAAGCCATGCTCTCAGCCATTAGAAAAGCGGTAAATTAGCTAATATACTATAGAGTATTGGGAGTGGATTTATACCGATAGTCAAACCGCGATTAAGTCTCTTTCGGGTGCCTAAATGAATGCCGGACATCTTTAAATGAGATGGCGAGACATTCAAATCTAGAATTGATCTGGGTAAGTGGTCATTCAAGTACCCCGGTAAATATTATTGCGAATGAATTAGCCAGAATTAGTAAGCATACCTCTGTCATCTTGCAGATCAATGATACTACAGTACTTGTCGAGAATAGCTCAACAAAGATGGACAAACGAGTTCGCATGTTTTATCTCGAGACAGATATGGCCCCAGTAGGATCAGAGGCGGTCGAGTTTCATTCTGGGATTTCCAAGGTGTCAGCTACGAACACTTGTAGCCATTATTACAGGGCACTGGATTGCTGGTGCTCATGCTAGGAGACTAGGACTCCCTTTTAACGACTATTGTAGAAGTTGCTTCAGCGAGGAGGAGGAAGAAACAGTAGAACATTTTCTTTGTCACTGTCCTGCTCTGAATTTGGTAGTCCATATATGCACGGACTATCTGATCTCTCTGCAATTGATGTTGGACGGATCAGATCTTTTATTAGTGCATCAGGTTGGTTCGATTCGAAACTATTCTCGGACATGTGAAAACAGATTAACATGATCCATTAGTTTAACACAACGGGACCAATAGGTTTATCTATTGATTATATGAGGTACTCCATATCAGTTTACAATTCGTAAAATATTAAATGTTACAATAATTATATTTTTAGGGTGAAAAGAAACTTTAAAAATAATCCAAAATATTTTTACCAGTTCGTAAATTCTAAGCGTCGAGTCTCTGGATATCCGTCCATGATGAAATTTGGAGATAAAGAATCCTCAAACGATGCAGATATTTGAGATATATTTGCTGCATTCTTCTCATCCGCCTATTCTGATAAAGATTCACACAAACTTTCCAATTATCCATATCCAATTACAGCTGCAACCCTAATAAATTGTCCAACATTAGATAAATCGATGGTACTGAGAGCTGTACAGAATCTAAAATATTCTGATAAATGTGGACCTGACGGTGTTCCAAGCTGTGTTCTTATAAAATGTTTACATTCTTTTATATCTCCAATAACATACTTATTCAACATATCAATATTTAGTGGTTACTTTCCTGAAGTTTGGAGGAAATCTTATATTATACCTTTGTTTAAATCCGGTAGCAGCTCCAACATTTCCAATTATAGAGGTATTGCTAAATTAAGTGTTATTCCAAAACTTTTCGAAAAGATAGTTACGGAATCCTTTCGCATCAAGTTGTATGTTATCTTTCGCCATTTCAGCATGGATTTAAAAAAGGATGTTCCATTACTACTAACCTTTTGGATTTTACAACCTGAGTTATAACCGCATTTGATTCCGGTTTACAGATAGACGCAATATATACAGATTTCAGTAAAGCTTTCGATAAAGTAAATCACGATCTCCTATTGTTCAAATTGGATAAACTCGGATTTTCTCCTGTTTTCCTTAAATGGATTTCCTCATGTCTTAAAAATAGATGCCAATGTGTATTATTCAGAGAATGTGCGTCAAAAACCATTCCTGTTTTTATCTGGTGTTCCACAAGGTAGTCATCTCGGCCCCTTATTATTCCTAATATTTATAAATGATTTACCAGCTTGCATTAAGAATTCTAGAATATTAATGTATGCTGACGATGTAAAGCTGTTCCATAGCTTTAACTATACCTATCAATGTTCCTTACTCCAATCAGATCTTGACAATCTTTATGATTGGTGTATGATGAATCTAATGGATCTGAATTTAAGAAAGTGTAAACACATGATGTTCTACAGAAGAAGTCCAGTACTCTGTAGATACACAATAAATGAATATCAACTTGATCTAGTCGAAGAATTTCGTGATCTGGGTGTGTTGCTTGTTTGTAAACTATCCTTTAACTCCCACGTTTCGCAAATCGTTAATAAGGCAAAAGGAGTTCTAGGTTTCCTCAAGCGCTGGGGAAGAGAGTTTAATGATCCTTACGTTTCCAAGCAATTATTCATATCTCTTGTAAGACCAATCTAGGAATATGCTTCCGTGGTCTGGGATCCTCAATACGAAGTTCATATAAAGAAAATTGAATCGTAATCTTCCATGGAATCCTAATATTAATTTACCATCATATAAAAGTCGATTAGAGCTTATTGATCTCCCTACTCTTGAAAGTACGAGAAAATATATGAATATTTCATTTGTAATTAATTTGGTAAACGGTTCAATTAATTCTGAGTTCCTGCTTCGTAAGATCGAATTCGTAATCCCAAATCGTCCAAATAGAAATTATACTCCTTTAAAAATAAAATATTTTCGAACCAATTATGCCAACTTCGATCCCATGAGACGTATATGCAATCAATTCAAAAGTTTCTATCCATATTTTGATTTCTCATTAAATCCAACTTAACTTAGTTAAATAATAAGTTTTTGTTATTGAATGATTATGAAAATATTTTATTGTTAATAGCTTTAAGAATAATATATATGCTAGCCTGTAAGAAATTGTAATTTCATTGGCTATTAAATGAATAAATAAAATAAAATAAAATAAAATAAAAAATAAAAACATCTGCAGCTGCCCATCTAACCTAAACTAACCTAGGACAGAAATTTTGCAATATTTTCTCACAATAGTTCCTAATATATTAGCTTTACAATAAATTTAAAAAATTTATAAAATTTCTAACAATTTTCACTAAAATATTTATGATTAGCTCTAGCATTTCTCACAGTGCTTCGCTATATGTTGTTTATTTTATACTAGTGGTTAAGTAAATTTTTTTAATATTTGTTTACTCTTACCCTAACAGTAGTTTTATTTGCAATAGAAAAAAAAAATACAACAGCTATTAAATTAATTTCAGTTGCAACTTATATTTTAACCTAGTTTCTATTTAATTTCCACCAAACCTTCCTTCCATTATTTAAAACTCCATTAACACACATCTTCGTGTACATCCTTTTAAAAATCTATAAATTTTATAAAATTTTCTACTCTTTCATTTTATTTACATTCGTCCTACTTTAACAATAAATTAGAACAATAACATTTAAAATAAAAATAAAAAAATAAGAACAACAATAATGTTGTTGCTGCTACAGTTTATATGATTGTTATTTTTTCAATATGTATATTTTTCTTTTATCTAATGGTTATTGTTAAATATGAACCATCAGTTTGTTACTAACAGTATACAAATATTTATACTAACTAAATACAAACAAATGCAATACATTAATTGAGGTTTGACCCTACAGTTGCAATTTTTGTTTTTTTTTTTTTTAATGACTCTATAGATACTTTGTGCCACCTGTAATGCATAAAGTAGTGTATGCAGCTGTATATAACCTTTGTTGCTGATACTAACGAAATAATTAGAGTTTATTAAAGTAGAAAGTGTCAATTATTGTTTTATATAGAATTTTTTGATTGAAAACTCTATTAGTGGTTTTTTGAGTTAACTTGAGGTAATTAGTACTGACAAAGAAATTCTTTATGAAAATTCGTATTAACTAAGTAAACTGTAGGGTATAAATACTTTGCTAGATATACCTACATATGTACCTAAGTTTATACCTACATATGCATTTATTAGACTGCTCCCAGAATTTATAATATTTAATAGTTTTATGATATTTTCCTACCATTTTCAATTCCACTTACTATAATTTAAAATTTGTCCGCACTTTATTTACAAATTATATATAAATATTTTAAGAGTTATATTCTGAATCCAGAATATATATATTATATATGTTGCTGGTTGACCCTAATATATTTGTTTACATTGTTTTAAATAAATTATCAGGAGAGCATTGTTAAAAACAATGGATATGTATGTTTCTAATTGAGTGTGCATTAGTAAATAAAATGTAATTTAATTACAAGTAGCTCTTTGTACAATAGAGTGTCCCACTAAAAAAAAAAAAAATTGTAGGAAGAGCACTCAAACGATAAGTTTTAACCAGCATAATACAGGAGAAATAAAAAAAATTGATCTTCAGTTCCCTACTAGCGAATAAAAATAACGGGTCTAGTACATTTCGTCCAAAAAAAAAAAAATTCGAAGGTTGTTTCAAGAAACTCCTAATTAAGTGCTTGTTCTAAAAAATTTTTTAAAATTTTGTTTCATATAAACGTCGATCCAAATAATCATGGCAAAAAATGTTAGAAAAATTTTTATGCTTTTCTTCTTTTTATGGGTAAAAAATTGCTTTGTAATAATTATGGTCTATAATAAAGGAGTTTCAAAAAATGTCTTCACCAAAATGTATTAAAAAGTCACCTCAAAAAATAAAATCCCATGGGAAAATATTTAAAAATATTATTTTAAAAATAAGTTTAAAATTATGATTTTTTTTTTTTTTTTTGTTTGAGAAAAACTGCTCGAAACTTTTTTAAAAAAAATGTACCAGACTTGATATTTTCAATTGCTGGTAGGGAACTAAAGATAAATTTTTAAATTTTTTAAAATATTTTTTCAGTATTCAGCTCATTAATACGCATCGTTTGAAATCAAAAAATTTCTCTGGACACTATATTATACAATTAATTATTATATTTATATATACTACGTTTATACGATAGCTGTTTTCAAATAAAAAATAAATTTCAAATAATCAACTCACTGTTTATGCGGCAGAACTAGATTTACATTTTAGGTTCAAAAGGAGTGATAACCCAGAAAAAACTTAGCTTTCCTGTTAAGCTTGCAGGTATAATTGGAAACAAAAATAAACTAATTATTTTTTATCTGAATAACTGGTTATTTTTGTTCGAGTTGTTCACAAATTCATGTAGTTATTTTTAGACTTTACTAAGAAATATTTACCTGAACGAAAAAAAGAAATTTAGAAAAAAAAAACAAAAAAATTTGGCCGTCAGTGAGATTTGAACTTGAACATAAATTAACCATTCGTTTTTAACGACTAACGTCTTACTCAGTACACCATCTCGCACTTAATTTTCTAAGTGTCTCATTACCGAGAAACTACTTTAATAAGTAGTTGCCAAAGACTTTTTGCTAGGAATATCTTATAGCTCGCTTATATCTAGGAAAAAACTTAGTTTTTTCACTTAACTAGTTATTTTTTTCGGGTTTTTAACCTGTTTTTTCATACAAATGAAAAAAACAGTTATTTAATAGTTTTTTTATCGTATATTTATAAATTTGGATGACTCTATGTTCGAAAATTGAAGTAAAAGAAAATATCAAAACAAAAAATTTATTTTGAAATACAAAAGTATAAATGAAAAATGAAAAATTTTAATATTTAAAAGGTTTTGTGAAAAAAGAAATTAATAAATAAACTACAAATAGGTAGTTATTTTTATTAACTGTGTAAAATATTTGTGATTGTGAAATGTCATAAAAAAACAGTTTAGTAATAATGTAAACCGAACGGTCTTTTAAAATAGTTTTTTTTGGAATTTAATTAGTTAAATTGTGCAAATATAAACTGGGTACTAGACTTTATTTGAAAATAGTTTCAATAGTAAATAACTACTTTTGCAAGCTAATTGCAAATAAATAATCTATTTAGTGTTTACGCCTCAACGTATAAACGTAGCACAGTGCTTTGTCTCACAGACAAAAATCAAAATAAAAACATTTTTCAAATTGCGTTGAAATATACATTTTTAGAAAGGTAACAATATATAGCTCATATTATTTTCAAAAAATTTTTTAGAAATAATTATTCTTGAGGCTACGAGTGGGTGCTAAACTCAGGGAATTTAAAGCAAATATTAATGAACAAGAAAGGTAGTTAGCAAAAATAAATTTTTTGGTAAAATTAGTCGAAGTTTTGTTTTTTCTTTAATTTAGAATATTTGTAAATTAAAACCATGATATAAAAATAACAAGGTAGCATCGCACTCTCATTTTGTCGCCAAGATAACCATCTGAAATTTAAGCCTACACTAATTTTATGCTCTCAAATCATGCTACCGTAGAAGTTTTAGAAAAATCCAAGTTTTTTGTTTACTTTTATTTATGCTTAGGTACATTGAGAAAATTATTAAAAGCGATCAAAATCAAGTCAATACAAGTCTGATTTTGAAAATTTTTCTTACTTTATGGGGTCTTAGATGAATATTGTAGAAACTACAAATGGAATGACAAACTTATATATACCCTATACACCTGTGGTGAAGGGCGTAAAAATAACATGTGTCATTTTTCCTCCGATGTGTAATTTAGGGTGTAATAATACGTAATTTGTAGTGTGTTTGGTAGCAACACTGCACCAGTCGTAAATGTTCACAAAATGACAGAAATATCTTAGGATTTTGTTTCTTTGTTAACCTTATCACTCTTGTTTCAAGTTAAACAATGATACGAATATTTGCGATTAAATTTATATTAAAATTTCTAAAACTTTTTATTTATTTATAAAGATTGTTTAAGTAAAATGTGCAAAAAAGGGGTTTAATGCTAAAAAACAACATTTTGTATTTTTTTTTATTTGGTCCCTTTTCACAAAAAAAAAATTTTTTTTTGAATTGGGAGTAGATGAGTACTTTTCATACTTTTATTTTAATAGAACGTACTTTACAACAAACAAAGTACTTCTTAACTTTATATTTGCCAAATTAAGTAAATATGTAGAGAGTATTATTTACTTGTGCATAAACAACAGGGATGGGAAATTTAAATTTCTAATGGTACAAAAAAAAAAAAAAAAAAAAAAATGAGCAACAGACTATTTAACATAATTTCATTAAACTATATTTGTCTTCTTTTTATTAAAATTATTTTAGCCAATTTTGAAACATATAATTTGTTTATAAAGAAGATTTTAAATTAAGTGCGCTACATTATCCAATCCTGTTGACATTTTAAACGAATTCTTCTAAGTATGAGTAAGTACTTTGTTGGTATCTTTTTTTTTATTGTACTTGTATTTTAAATTACATGTTTTTGACCCTTTTTTATTATTTATATATACAGTAAAAACTCCCATAGCCGGACAGCTGAGGTAGATGGACACATTTTTTGATACCTTGCTTTAGGTGACATTTATATTATAAATTAATCTCCGCTAAGTGGACGCTCTCTTGATCGAACACAGACACTTGTTTTCAAGAAAAATATCTCTTGTAGCCGAACAAAAATCATAACCGTATATTGTGGAATATGGGGAGAGAATCTTATTTTTATTTATGTCCCTGTTTGCATTCATATTTCAGCTTTACACACATTTTTTGAAGTTAAATATAAAATTTAAATATTGATAAATTATTTACACATATTGTTACTGATCGGGCAAAGGCTAAGAAGAAATAAGAGAAAGAGAGCATTCAATTAACTTCGGCTATACGAGAAAGAAAGATATAGTCGATCAAGACCGACTATATGATACCTGCACCATTGTGTACGAGCATAAAAATTCGGGAAGGGGACTTATATTACATCTGTAGCCAATTTTACTAAATATAAAATAAAATAAAATAAAATAAAATAAAATAAAATATACAAATGCAGAATAATGCGTTGATACTAACATCTAGATGATTTTATGCACTTTAGGGCGATTCCTGCACTTGGATTTATATGGGAGCTATGGTAAATTATGGACCGAATCTCATAAAATTTAGCAATGTTGTTTCTACTTACATAAAACTTATTTGTGTTGAATATTAACTTGATACTAACATTCGTATGGAATTTATACACATTAAAGTGATTTTCGGAAGAGAGGTTTATATGGAACTGATCTTCATAGAATATGGTGCAAAGATTAATACTTTTACAGAACTTTTTTGCATCAAATTTCATTAAAATATTCTTATTTTTAAGGCATTTTTGAGATTTTAAACTATATTCCGGGGGGACTTTTGTATGGGGGCTAGGACCGATCACAACCAATTTCAATAGGTTTCGTCCTTGCATCATAAAAGTCTTATGTGTTAAATTTTATTGAATTATCTTTAAAATTTAAACCCGTACTTTATGCACAAGGTTTACGTGGAAAGACGAACGGACATCGTTAGATCGATTTAAAAAGTTATTCTGAGTCACCTATGATGGTGTAGGGTATAAAAACAAAGGGAAAACAAAAACGAGAAAATTAAAAACTTGATCTCTAAAAAAAGATATCTATCGCAGTTAGCCCTGTCCTGCAGATATCCTCGATGATGTTTGCATGATTTGTCATAGGACACATTGACAACAGATTCAAAGAAGTATTGACGACTTTTTTGAACAAAGGGCACTGAAATTTTACGCAACAACCTGAGCGACATTGTCATCTACATTGTCGTCAGCTATATTAAAAAAAAGGTTTTTGAGTGCTGCTAAGAATCGGTAACAGAACAGCTTCTTCTTCACTTCATTTTCCCCATTTGAATAGTCAAACTCGCTATCCACTTCACTACAGAATTTTTTTTGTCATTAATGGTTAAAATTATTTTCTTGTCCATCTGGTCGTAAATTATGTTTTAATTGAAGACATTTGTAATGAAACATGTCATGCGCATGCCAAACACATGACAATTGCATGTGATTTTCATTCACGATGTCCTCAATAATGTTGAATTCGGAACATTTTCTTAATTAAGGATAAGTTTGACAACAAGGTCTGGTTCTTAACATGTATTATATTTATATATTTAATTATAAAAATTCCTGAAAAAATCGTCAATGAAAATGTTGTGCAAAGAACTTTGGCCAGTTGAAAAAAAATTTGTCAGATGTGATTTATTTTCGTGTACAAAAAATTAAGAAAATTTAGGAAGTAATTAAAAAAAACGTCAATCAAACCAAGGAAAAGCTCGATAAATATTATAGGGACTCTGCACCATCGATTTCAATGGTAAAAAAGTGGTTTACTGACTTTCGTTGTGGTCGCACAAGTACAAATGACGCTGAACGTTCTGGATGGCCAATTGAGGTCAGTACACTTGAAAATGTCGAAAAAATCTACAATATGGTGTTGGCCGACCGAAGTGTAAAAGTGCGTGAGATTGTTGATGCCATAGGCATTTCATATGGCAGTGTGGTTTTGATTTTAAATAATCAGCTGGGTTTAAGAAAGATGGGTGCCGCGTTTGCTCTCAATTGACCATAAACGTAAATGTGTGACAACTTCAAAGGGTTGTTTGGAGTTGTTTAACCGCAATCCGAATGAGTTTTTGCGGTATTTTGTAACTGTGGATGAAACATGGATCCATTACTGTACTCCGAAGACCAAGCAGCAGTCTAAACAATGGGTTTCTCCGGGTCTACCTGCTCCGAAGAAGGCCAAGGTAAGTTTGTCGGCCAATAAGGTGATGGCAACAGTTTTTTGGTATGCACGCGATATAATCTACGTCGATTACCTTCAAAAGGGGGAAAAAAATAAACAGCGAATATTATGCCAACTTATTAGACCGATTTAATGAGGACTTAAAAAGAAAACGATCCCATATGACCAAGAAAAAAGTTCTTTTTCATCAAGATATTGCACGGGTGCACACGTGTGCAGTCTCAAAGGCAAAATTCTATGAATTAGGCTACGAATTGGTACCTTATCCGCCATATTCTTCGGATTTAGCCCCTAGTCACTACTTGCTATTTCCAAAACTAAAGAAATGGCTCAGTGGAAAGAGATTCAAACAAATGCCTATTTTAAGGACCTCGAAAAATCCTATTCTTTAAGCAAAGTAAATGACGACACTTGCTCAAAATTTGACAGTAGTCTATTAACAGGTGGTACTTGATGGGAATAGTGTTCCATTTCATATAACTACAAGGGAAGTTCGAAAAGTCACGGACTTATTGATTCGCCCTCGTATATATATGGTTATATATGTATATATATATATATATGAACATTTACACTGGGCTAAAACATTTGTAATTCATTTTAAGCAAAAATTGTGAAAAAAATGCTGCTCATTTATTAATACCCATGGGTAATATTTTCATTTCCAACTTAACAATTTTTCATTTTTTTTTTTGTGTACTTTCAACATTTTGTTGTTCCCTTTCGGATTTTGTGGTATCTTTTGGATGGTGGTGCTTTATGGATTATTATTTATTTTTTTTTTTTTTGTAATATAATACCTCATTTTCTTAAATAATGTTAATCTTTGCTTAATTATTTATTTAATCTTAAATATTACACAATCTGAGTATTTTTTTATATTTTAAAGCAAAATTATTATTAATAACAAGGGAATTATTCTAATTAAAATAATGCAAGTGCTCCTATTTTTATAAAGAAATATAAGACGATATTTGTAATTCAATTCGAAAAGAAAACCTTTAGAATTTTTATGTATTAATTTTTTTTTCAAAACAAAATGCACAATAATTCTCTGAATTGATATCATTTTTCAAAGTATTATAATTTTGTGGAATTGCAGACATATTTGAAACATTTTTAAATAATAATTTGTCATACCTTCATGTAAAAACAGGAAATTTTGTATAAGCAGTTTGTTATTTTTTACAACATAAATGACTTCTAAGCAAATGAGACTAATTTTTTTTTAGTTTGAATTATGGTTATATACACTGCCTGCCACTCGAATAAGGAATCACATTTTTTTTAACTTTAATTAAGTATATGTCCTAAACTAAAGTTCAGAAAAAAATAATTTTTTGCACAACCAAATTTCAACACTTTGAGTTGTTTCCTGAAGAAATAAAAAATATACATATTTTGTTATACTAAAATTATGCATTTATTTAAAGGCCTGTATTTCTTTGGTACTTTTTCGTGTGTCACTTGAATAAGGAATTCTTTTAATATTAAACAGGAAGGCTATGATTTAAATTTCTTTCAATATAAACGGCTAGAGAATTTTTAATTTGATAGTTTTTAAATAGTTTTATCCTAACTCTGAAAAAGAAAAAAATTCTGATTTCGAAATCTCAGGGTCAGAATCCGGTCCAAATAGCCGAAAACATTAATAGATTAAAGACAGTTGTGTACAATTATTTAAATAACGTGGAAAGATATGGAAAAAACATGAAAAAATGACAACAACTCCAAAAGAAAGACGAAAAATTCTTAGAATTGCATCAAATTCTGCCATGTCAGTATCAAAAATACGTGAAAAAAGTGGAGTCAGTGCCAGTCTAAGAACAGTGCACCATATTTTAAAGCCGTTCACATACATAGTCCGACGAAAACTGCAAAAAAACCATCACTTAATGAAAAACCCAAATCACAACGTCTACAGTTTGCCAAAAATACAATGAAATGGTCCGACAAATGGTTTAAAGTTGTATTTTCCGATGAAAAAAAGTTTAATATTGATGGTCCTGATGGGTATAACTATTACTTCCATGACCTAAATAAGGAGGAATTATTTTTGAGCCGCAGACACAGCCGAGAGGGCGGAATAATGGTATTGGGGGCCATTTCGTATTATGGTACCATAGAATTGGTTTTTGTATCCAACAAAATGACTGCAACGATTTACAAAAACATTCTGGAGGAAGCATTTCCAAAATTTAATGATTTCTTTGGACTCATACCTTGGACGTACCAACACGACAACGCTCCAGTTCATACCGCCAGAGCAGTAAAAGAAAAAAATTAATCAACAAGGTGTTCAACTTTTGGATTGGCCCCCATATTCACCAGGCCTGAATCCAATGGAAAATGTCTGGGGTTGGCTTGCAAGAAAAGTTTATGAAGGAGGAAAACAAGTTGAGACAATAAAATCCTTAAAGGATGCAACAACGGAAGCATTGAGTTCAATTTCGCTAAATTACTTAGAGTCATTATACAAGTCGATGCTAAAACGCATTTTTGAGATTATTTCTAAAAGTGGTGGCAGAACTCATTACTAATAGAATACTAGAAGATAATAACTTTCATTTTTATAACCTAAAATTTAAAAATAAATTACAGTTTGCTTAGTTTTAAAATATTCCTTATTCAAGTGACACAGGAAAAAGTACCACAGAAATACAGGCCTTTAAATAAATGCACAATTTTAGTATAACAAAATATGTATATTTTTTATTTCTTCAGGAAACTAAAGCCAACACTTTGAAATTTGGTTGCGCAAAAAATGATTTTTTTCTGAACTTTAGTTTAGGAGATATATTTAATTAAAGTTAAAAAAAATGTGATTCCTTATGCAAGTGCAGGCAGTGTATATATTTTTTTTTTTCATCTAAATTTATTTATTGAATCTTCATAAAATTAAGCGAACTAACAATAAGTATTAAAATCTGACGGACGAAAAACTATATGTAATCAAAGGCTTTAGCTTAGGCGGAGGTCTATTGTGTTCCTTTTTCTCAAACAGTTGTAGCTCACTATGTTTCGAGCAAGTGGGTTAGGGTGTACTTCAAGCTTCCTCTAATACGATTCAGCATGTTTTCTTATTTCATCTTTAACAAGAGGAACATTAAGGTCCTTGTGAATGTTTTAATTTTTTACATACCAGGGAGCTGCAGTTATTATTCGTAGTATTTTATTTTGGAATCTTTGAATTTTTTCAACATTTGAAACTGAGGCCGTGCCCCATAGTTGGATACCATAGCACCATATTGGTTTTATAATTGAGTTATAGATCAATAGTTTGGAGTCTACACTTAATTTTGAATTTCTACCAATAAACCAGTTAATTTGAAGTGATTTTAACTCCATTTGGGTTAATTTTGTAAATATATGTGATTTCCATGTAAGCCTTCGCTCCAGATGCATCCCAAGATATTCTACTTCCGTTTTATGGGGTATAATCTGATTATTTATCAGGATTGGGGGCACTAGTCTCTCCGCAACGTGAAGGTAATATCTATACATTTCCGTTCGTTCACTTTTATTCTCCATTGCTTCAATCATTTTTCTAGATAGAGTATATGATCTTGCAAGAGTTTAGATGCTACTTAGGGGTTTTCATGAACGCCTAAAATAGCTGTGTCATCTGCAAATATTGATATATGGGTTCGACTATTAGTTGGCATATCAGAAGTGTATAATAAATATAAAAAGAGATCCAGTAGCCTGTGTTGAGATTATAAAGTCTCCCTCCTGAAAAACAAACTATCGATGAGTTAAATAGCTTTCCTAGCAGCTTGTGCGTATTTGTGGGTAAATTTTGTTTAATTTTAAATAATAATCCTTCGTGCCGTACTTTATCGAAGGCTTGAGAAACGTCAATGAAGAGAGCAGAACAATATTTCGTTTCATCAAAAGTCTTAGATATAACATTTATAAGTCTGTGAGTTTGCTCTATGGTGCTATGTTTTTTCTCTAAAACCAAATTGATGTGTTGGAATACAATCGAAACGATTCACTATTGGTTTCAACTTTTTCATTAATAGCTTCTCAAACAGTTTTGATATATATTAGACAACAAGCTAATAGGCCTATATATATCATTGTAACCAATGAGACCTTCCATTCTGGTGGATAATATTTAAGGCGTAATATAGCATTAAAAATAAAAATTATTATTCTTATTGCTATCCGGGGTAGCTCCAAAAGTATCTTGTTACTGATTTTGTCAATACTAGATGTTTTTTTGGAGTTTAAATCAACAATAGCCTTGTCGATCTCTCGAATCTAAAAACAAAGGTGTTCAACTGCTTTAAAAGTCTCTAATTTTTTAATCTTAAATAATAGATTAACAAAAATTTGCACTAATAATCTTGGGAATATTTTTCACAATATTTGTTAATATAAACTAAATCCATTTGCATATTATTTCGTAAATTCTCTTTGAATTTGAAATTTATTGTTTTTGATTGCTAAAGTTTAAATTATATTAAAAACTGATGACATTTAGAGATACGAGGGTAACAACTAGTTTTCTTTTATTCTGAAAAGTAGTGTTGCCAGGAGGTGGGAAAAAAAGCTAAATTGAACTTTAAACAAGATATAGTCGGTCAAGCCCGACCATATGATACCCCACATCATTGTGTATGTTCATCAAAATTATTGGAGGGGTCTTATATTAAAAATGTGGACAATTGTGAACCGATACTTTTACCAAGTGTAAAATAAAATATACAAATACAGAATAATACATTAATACTAACATTTATATGAATTTATATACTTTAGGGTGATTCCCGAAAGTAGGCTTATATGGTAAATTATGGAGCGATTCTCATAAAGTTCGTCACTATGATTTCTACTTATATAAAACTTATTTGTGACGAATATAAACCTGATTGATACTAAAATGTGTTTGTGATTTGTGCACGTTAAAGTCATTTTCAGAAGAGGGTTTTATATGGGAGCTATGATCAATTATGGACAGATCTTCATGAAATGGATTATATTAATACTAATACAAAACTTCTTTATACCGAATTTTATTAAAATATTGCTATATTTAAGGCATCTATGATCATTAAACCCCTATTCCGGGAGGACATTTGTATGGGTGCTAGTTGAAATAAAATATCGATCATAACCAATTTCAATAGGCTTCGTTAATTGTGCCATAAAAGTCCTATGTGTCAAATTTCATTGACCGATCATAACCAATTTCAATAGGCTTCGTCTTTTATGCCATAAAAGTCCTATGTGCTAAATTTTATTGAATTATCTTCAAAATTGCGACCTGTACTTTGTGCAAAAGCCAGCCGTCCAGCCAGACTGACCGATGGACATCGTTAGATCGACTCAGAAAGTGATTCTGAGTCGGTTGGTATACTTTAAGGTGGGTGTTGGATGATTTCTTTTGCGTGTTATAAACATCGGCACCTATGGTGGTGTGGGGTATAAAAAGGTCGAAAAAGCTAAATGCCGCAAAAAGTAAGGCCGGAAAAAATATATAAATGTTTTTTTAATTTATGACTTTATTTTTTTGTTCTCATTAGTTTTTGATATTTTTTTTAAAGATATTGTAATAAAATATAGGACATCTGCCGGCAAAATAGTCCAGTGCAAAATCCTCTTAATATGTATAAAAACTGTTTGAATTGATTGCATATACGTCTCATGGGATCAAAGTTGGCATAATTGGTTCGAAAATATTTGATTTTTAAAGGAGTGTAATTTCTAATTACACGATTTGGGTTTACAAAGCAGGAACTTAGAATTAATTGAACCGTTTACTAAATTAATTAAAAATGAAATATTCATATATTTTCTCCTACTTACAAGTGTAGGGAGATCGATAAGCTTTAGTCGACTTTCATATGATGGTAAATTAATATTAGGATGCCATGGAAGATTACGAAGGCAAAATAAGAGAAATTGTTATTGGACCGATTAAATTTTCTTTATATGAACTTCGTATAGAGGATACCAGACCACGGAAGCATATTGCAGGATTGGTCTTACGAGAGATATATGAATAATTGCTTTGAAACGTAAGGATCATTAAACTCTCTTCCCCAGCTCTTGAAGAAACCTAGAACTCCTTTCGTCTTATTAACAATTGGCAAAACGTGGGAATTAAAGGATAGTATACAATCAAGTAACACATCCATATCAAGAAATTCTTCGACTAGATCAAGTTGATATTCATTTATTGTGTATCTATGGAGTACTGGGCTTCTTCTGTAGAACATCATGTGTTTACACTTCCTTAAATTCAAATCCATTAAATTTATCATACACCAATCATAAAGATTGCCAAGATCTGATTGGAGTAAGGAACATTGATAGGAATAGTTAAGGCTATGGAACATAGTTTACATTCAAGTAACACACCCAGATTAAGAAATTCTTCGACTAGATCATGTTGATATTAATTTATTGTGTATCTATAAAGTCTGGACTTCTTATGTAGAACATCAAGTCTTTACACTTTCTCAAATTCAGTTCCATTAGATTCATCATACACCAATCATAAAGATTGCCAAGATCTGATTGGAGTAAGGAACATTGATAGGAATAGTTAAGGCTATGGAACATAGTTTACATTCAAGTAACACACCCAGATTAAGAAATTCTTCGACTAGATCATGTTGATATTAATTTATTGTGTATCTATAAAGTCTGGACTTCTTATGTAGAACATCAAGTCTTTACACTTTCTCAAATTCAGTTCCATTAGATTCATCATACACCAATCATAAAGATTGCCAAGATCTGATTGGAGTAAGGAACATTGATAGGAATAGTTAAGGCTATGGAAGAATAGAAAGGCTATGGTAGATCATTTATAAATATTAGAAATAATAAGGGGCTGAGATGACTACTTTGCGGAACACAGGATAAAACGGGAATGGTTTTCGATATACATTCTCTAAATAATACACATTGGCATGTATTTTTAAGATATGTACAAATCCATTTAAGAATAACAGGAGAAAATCCGAGTTTATCCAATTTGAACAATAGGAAATGGTGATTTACTTTATCGAAAGCTTTGCAGTTAATTTATATAAGATCTAATGCGATCTAAATATATAAGCGTGTGAACAAAAATTTTTATTTATTTTTATTTTTAATTCAACAATTAATACAAAAAGCCACTTTTGGCCAATTAAATGTATTAAAAAGAAATATACATTTTATCAAATAACTATGACATTTAGGTTAATACTTAGATTTACATGTTTTTTACATATTCAATTTATTAAATAAACGTTCAAATACCAAGTTCAAATACAAAGTTCAAACACAAAGTTCTCCACTAACAAACAATATCTCCTTAACAGAAAAAAAAATATATAAAATGTGAGACTAATGAGAAAAATATGTAGTCCCGGCTAAAGATTTAGGAAAAGGAGACGTTTTTTCTTAGAACAGGAAAAATATTTAAGCTCTAAAGATAGATTATTCCATATTCTACCAACTCTGACTAAAAATGAAAACGAAAAAAGTTGATAACGAATGAGCGGTATATCAATTTGTAGACTTCGTGATGAATGAAGAAAACTAAATTCTCTAAATTTAAAAAACACAATAAAGTTCGTAACACAACGTATTTATCATAGGTACATCCTAGGAAGTCAATAGCAGAATTAGTAACATGATCACGAATTTTCAAGTTATACACAAATCTCAAGATTCAATTGAATATTCTCTCAACTCTAGTCAGGGTATTATAGTTAGAACCCGCAATAATTTCAATATAATAATTGATATTCGACATAAGAAGTGCATAAGCTACCCGTCTTTTTATAAATTTTAAGTATATAAGAACTAATTGAATATAACCTTCTCAAGATGATGAAAACTTTACTAGAAATATGACTAACATGGCGATCAAAATTCAGTTTTTGATCTAAATATAGTCCAAGGCACTTCAAATGATCAACGTATTGAATAGATACACCAGTAGTGCGATTCAGTAACTTTTAACGATTCGACAATCGTAAAACTTGTCAATAGCAATTGTTGTTTGCAGTAACGATTGTGTGATTCACTAAGTACTCTTAAACGATTGTATATAACTATTATTTCGTGTGGCAGCTCTCCACAAGGAAATGCCGAAATAATAGTAAGGTTCAAAACCAAATAAAAAAGAAAAACAAATAAATTTGAAACAAATCGAAGTTTGTTTAACAATTTTAAGACCGTAATTGATTAAATTATGTATTTGATATTGATTAAGATGTGTTTCTGTTAATGGTTTTCTTCAAAATGACAACTACTGCAAAAAGAAGATCCGCAAACGTAGAAGCACCATCTATAACGTGGAAGCACAGACTACAACCACAAAACAACGACTGAATCATTGGGTTGACTTTTCGGCTAATTTTTGTCAATATATTAACAACACAAAAATTTTTGTCTTTAAGTTAACGCAAACAAATATCGTTAAAAGTGTTAGAGAATAACTAAATCGACAATTTTGTTGTTTACTAATTTTAACGATTCGATTATCGTTAAAATAAGTTACAGTATCGCACCACAGATGGTGCTTCTACGTTTCCGAATCTTCTTTTAGGAGTAGTGGTCATTTTGAAGAAAACCATTAACAGAAACACATCTTAATCAATATCAAATACATAATATAATCAATTACGGTCTTAAAATTGTTAAACAAACTTCGATTTGTTTCAAATTTATTTGTTTTTCTTTTTTACTTTTAACGATTCGACAATCGCAAAACTTGTCAATAGCAATTGTTGTTTGCAGTAACGATTGTGTGATTCACTAAGTACTTTTAAACGATTGTATACAACTATTATTTCGTGTGGCAGCTCTCCACAAGGAAATGCTGAAATAAAAGTAAGGTTCAAAACCAAATAAAAAAGAAAATCAAACAAATTTGAAACAAATCGAAATTTTTTTAACAGTTTTAAGACGGTGATTGATTAAATTATGTATTTGATATTGATTAAGATGTGTTTCTGTTAATGGTTTTCTTCAAAATGACTACTACTCCTAAAAGAAGATTCGCAAACGTAGAAGCACCATCTGTAACGTGGAAGCACAGACTACAACCACAAAACAGCGACTGAATCATTGGGTTGACTTTTTGGCTAATTTTTGTCGATAATTAACAACACAAAAATTTTTGTGTGTAAATTGACGCAAACAAATATCGTTAAAAGTGTTAGAGAATAACAAAATCGACAATTTTGTTGTTTAACGATAATGAAATCGTTAAAAATAGTAAACAACAAAATTATTAGTTTTATTATTCCAATATAATTTTTTCAATCACACTTGCATAAATTTCTACATTTAACTTACTTTTTTTAACAAAAACCTTTTTTCTTATTTTTATTTAAATTGTCTTATTTTCTTTTTAGGGAACTCCCTTAATTCTTTTATTTACTCTGCTTTTGCGGCAAATTATGGAAAGGCCTTTTAGCTTATTTTCTTTTTTATCACACTACACTCACACACATTACACCTTGACGACGAGCATTTACTACGAATAACGAACGAATACAATCGACACGATAAAAACCGACGCCTTAATAAACAA
Source organism: Protocalliphora azurea (assembly GCA_932274085.1). Lineage (NCBI taxonomy): Eukaryota > Metazoa > Arthropoda > Insecta > Diptera > Calliphoridae > Protocalliphora > Protocalliphora azurea. Next base: position 20,238,814 of record OW026523.1, read on the forward strand.
AACGAACGACCCTTCAAAATAGTACACATTTTTAAGTATCTAAAAAATTTGCAAAATCCTGTTATATTATAAATTGTCTGTTCGTATAATAAATTTTTCTAATATAACAATTTAAAACAATTGAATAGTTATTTAATTTTTTAAAACATTTATTTAGTTTTTTTTTTTATTAAATTTTGTGGTATAATATTGAAATGTGTGATTGATGCTAAATTTAAAAGTAAAATAAAAGGGGGATCAAATGAAAGTGCGATAATAATTTGAGATCTTTCTTAATTGTTACATTTCGGTGTAGGAAATTGAAATATTATGAGAATAAGAGAATGGAGTTGCTCAACTTTAAAGGTAAATATGTAAATAAAATCTGTATAAATATTTTTATTAATAAAAAATGGAAAAAGTATTTCGAAAAGGAGAAGGAATTATGCAAACAATTTAATTTTTTTTATGGGTTAACGATATTAAGAGCTGTTAAACATGTATTAATATGTTAATAAAGGTATTCAGAAAAATATATCAAATTACACATATAATCGCCTTATTAACCCCAGGTCAACAACTGAGATTAACGCTGATATAATATGTGAGATAACGCCGGCAGAGGAGAGTAAACATTTTGTTTATATTATGTTAAATCTTAAATAAGGGGTACACGTATTCTAATAAATCCTATAAGATATTATTATTTTCAATCAGTTACAGAGTAAACATGTCCTTTTTATTTAAGCAATTCGCACTTTTTTAACACAATTTTTATAAAAATGATTTTTAACATTTAAAACAAACACTAAAAGGAAGCAATTTGGCAAAATAACATTGTTTTTCAATAATTTCCAAAATACACATGCACACACACAAGCAAACTTTCGTGTATGTGTATTTTTTTGACAGTTCAACTTATAAGATGGTTGTGTAGAGAAATCTCATCACAACAGTCTCATAATACATCTTATAATACTAATATTTGAATCTACACGTGAAATAATTCTCTCAGAGAGCTAATTTGACACTCTCTGACACAAAAATCTTACATATTATGTTACGTCTAGACGGGCTGTAAAGGGGAAATATTAGAAAAAAATCAAGACCTGATAGAAAAAATCTGATACCACCAGTGTATCTCCTATCTATCAGTGTATTTCACTTAACTGTGAATAAAATCAATATTTGTGCATCAATTTTAAAGATACTTATTTTTTCGTAGTACCAGGTTTATGTTAAAGACAAAAAACAGAAACTTTTTCTGCTGTTTTCACTTTAAAGCAAAAAAAAAAATCTTCAATTTTGCAACAAAAAATAATTTTTCGGACACTATTTTCACTATTTAGAGAGGCTTGAATACATTTTTAGTCCACATATTTTGGTGTATTACTTACACAAATCGTACACACCGTTCTTGGTGTGTTATGGTGAAATATACTCGTTTAATGACCGTATATGGGCAAAATATTAGACATGACCATAAAAAAAATCCAGAACTGATGGGAAAAAAACAGAAAGCACATCAAAATCCATAAATTTAAATTATTCGTCTTTAAGGAAGGATTTTTTTTTGCGAATCAGTGTTATTATTAATTATCGATATAATATAAAATGAAGTTATTTTAAAAATTAAATAAAACAAGTTTTTAAAAAGTGCCCAAAAAAGGAACTAAAAAACCTTTTTCATTATTCCTTTAAAATAATTGTCGACATGTACATATATAGAACATTATTACTTTATTGAAACCACAAACAAAACTCTTTTAATCAAATAATTATTTAGATAATACCATCCCTAAAATTGGCTGGTTGTACTAAACATTCCTAAAAACCTACTTGGAATTTAAAGTTCTATAGTAGAAGTTCTCATATCTCATGCCTTCTAAGCTTAAAAAAGCCATGTAATTAGAATTTCTTATTAGATTGTTAAACTTGCTAAACTTGTTCACTAACTTGTCATCATTTCAACAAACGAGGAACTAAGATATTAAAGCCACGAACCTTTTTTTTACTAATCGATATTATGACAACTCTGTTTTTCTATTTTATCTTTTTCTACCATCTTTAATTTAGACAAGGAGATGAATGCAACAAAAAATTTCACGAATGCCGAACGAATATTACATACAATATCAAAAATCATGGCGGAAATGAAGTAATGAATTTTGCAAATTTTTATTTTCCGGTTAAAATACGCAAATAACATTTTATACAAAAATTGAACACTTTTATTACACTAATTAAATATTTAATTATATTTTTCACTTGTCTTTTAGAAAGTTTAACTAAATTTTATACACTTTTCCCGTTTTAATTAGACCGACAGAGATTTCGCGTCCGATCGCGACGACAGTTTCCTATTAGACTAAATAAAAAAAGGAATAAGACAATTAAAGAATATAAGAGTTGCCATTATATTTAAAAGTTAATAACATTTATGGGAAAGTGTATAATTAAAAAAGGATGAGTATAATATGTATTTCTTTTTTTAATAATAGCTTTTGGCTGATAAAAACATAAACTAAAAAATTTATTAAATTAAGTTGAAATTGGTATGGCTTAAATAAAATATTGCCCAACTTATAACAACTAATATTAAGTTTATGAAAAAATAAAATATCAAAGTTTTATTAAAATATTATTTTAACGGATTATATAAATAAGTAAATTATTTTAATAATTATTAAATACTGCTTAATATTAAAAATAAAATTTTAGGTTCGGTAAAAAAATTTTATCCACCGACCCGAAATTAATATTGCAATAATTTGCGTCGTTAAAAAGTTGCATTTTAATAATTATTTAATTTTTTTTAATTATTATCAATAACACTGACCTTTAAAGAAATCCTCCTTAAAACAAAAATTTGTAGACCAAATGGAATTTGACGTGTTAATCAAGAATCCTCTATCAGTTTTCTTCTATCACGTATTAGTTTTGTTCACACAATTCTTTGTTTTTTTTTTTGGATTTAAATTAGGAAAAAAATGTTTTCCGACATGTACACATATGCAGGCCACTTTTTTTTCCAAAACTGTATGAATTTTTAATAGGTTTATGTCAATTTTGAGATCGAAAAATATAAATGTGGACCATAATTATATTTTTAATATTATAATTAACTGCAACTTCTTTTAAAATATATCGGCTATGAATTTATTTTTATTCCAATTTCGAATAACTTTTTGCAACAAAATATACATATAGAAAACTTGTGTTTTTATTCGAATTGGCAAGTTTTAGCAAAATTTTATAAATGAATATAACGCCCAACAAATCACAATAATTTTGGTTTATAATCTCCTGCTGGAACAATGCGGCCATTTTTTTTATTGTCCAATAAAATTCGTATAGATATTTAATTTTTTTTTAAATATAAGAAAGACATAGCATTTTTGCCCATCATAATGTAAGAGCAACATATTGTGATTGAAACATATGATCACAGCGAAAAATAGAAATGATTATAAATAATAATTATTATGATTCAATTTTGTCATATTGTGTTCGATTTTATGGTCTGTTTTTTAACGTTATGATTCTAGTTTTACATATAATTTGCATTCTTACTCATTTATAATTTGATTTGATGTTATTACATGGTTATTCTATCTTATTATATTATACCACATTGTCATATTATGGTTATTATGCCATTATTCATATTATTATTCCATTTTATCATATATTTAAATAAAACGTATAAATAAAAAAAAGTATTCATTAGCCAAAAAAGAAAATATTATTTATTAATTAATTATATTAACTGTACCACCGTATGTGGTTCAAATGGAAGATATGTTTTTTAACTAAACTCTTTAATGATAGTCAATATCTTGTCTATTTATATTTATTCATATATAAAATAAATTAGAATAACAATGAAGTTGGAAAACAACATTAAAAACAAAATATATTTAAAAGCAAACAAGTTATGAATTGTTTCACTAATTTTGTGAAAAGGATAAGTATTCTATTTATATTTGAAACATTTTATTGTAATGGAAATAATTTTTCATATTAATAAAATTTTGTTTCTTGTAAAAATATTTAAAAACAAATAATTTTTGCAGTCAACCATATTACATTTTTTTTTTTTTGAGTGTAAATATTAAATGACAAAATTTAAACAAAAACATTGTTATCATGAACACAATGTTATTAAAATTCAATGAAATTAGCAATGACAACATAATTTTGTTGTTGTGATAATTCTGTTTTATCTCTCTTCAAAAAGTTAACACGTTCACTTTAAATAATTATTTTTTAATCAAGAAAATTTGTTCGCGTTTATTTCATCGCTGGCTAAAGCAAAATAGTTTTTTTTTTTAGAAAAAAATGCAATTTCTGCTCAATTGAAATGTTTGCTATACACTACATTAGAAAAAATTGAGTTTTGGCTTTCAGATCTATGTGTAAGAAAAAAAACTCGCCATAAAACATTAGATCTTGATTTATAATCAAGATTTCATTTCATTTTGTGTGAAATTAGAAAAATAAGAACTCAACCAAATCAAAAATAATTTAAATTTAAAAGGTTTTCAAATAATATTATTTCTTTAGTACTTAAACGAAAATTCGCTTTTTTTATGCAAAATCAGGTTTTTATTAGTTATTAAAATTCGTTTTAACAGTTTGTCAATATAATTTTTCGTTTTGTGTTACAAGAGCTTGTTCTTATTATAATTTTAATAATAATTTGACTTTTAACTCGATTTCAAATAGTTGATAACTTTCGAAAACTTTTTTAATAGGCTTTTATTACAATTCGAACTAAATGAAAACTGCTAGTTTATAATATTTATTTAAATAAAATTAAATATTTTATTTTTATGGATAACAAAATAAAAGGAATCTGCCCTTGTTTTGATTCTTCTTGAAATATTCAAATGAATAATAATTATTTAAAATATAAAATTATAACTCTAAAATATTTCCTGCCATCATAATATTTTTCATGATAACATAACATTCATATATATGTAAGTATGTTTTAAGTGTACTTTTATCAGTTTTTTTGTTGAGATATTTCTCAGTTTAGTATATTTTTCACAATTTTAAAATTAAATGAATATTATTCACACGTACACATACCTTTTATTGGACACAATTAACTGTTATAATAGTAATAATTAAGAAAGGACATACATTTTATTTAAAATTTTTATGAATTTGATTCACTAAGTGCTTTTATTTGCAAAATTTCCTTAATCCTCTCTATCAAAATATTCCTCAATTCCACTTCTGAATAATATCTTGGATTTATCTAATGTTCAAAAATAAATGGAAATAATTACGTTTTTTGGTTGTTAAATAATTAAACTTTTCAAATTGAGATGTTTTTCAAATATTAAAATATATTACAATAATAGTAATTAGTAATTAGTTTGTAGTAATTAGTTTTTTTTTTTTTGCCAAGCTTTTGCTCATATAGATACATGATTGACTTCACATTCTAACATTTGTTTTTATTATTTTTTGGTTAATGGGGCTTTGTTGGGTTGACTTGTGCAATTTAACTGTTTTCATTAATTAGCAATAACTTCTTAAATGTATTTTTTACCTTTTATTTTATGTTATTATATATTTAAATTTTTATTTATGAATTGTATTTTAAATTTATCTGTTAAGTAGAAATTTGTGACCGATTATGACCAAAATTCTAGGTTATGAAATATTATTCAAAATAAAAATAAAAAATAAATAAAATAAAATTTATGAAAATAAAGAATCGAATTTGATGTGATAAATGAAAAACATAATGTTTAAAAAAAAAAACAAGCGTACATGAACATAATATAATACAAAATTCCTTTCAACGAACAATATGGAAACATTGTTATTTATTTTCATTTATCTCTTTTTTAGCTTTACATATTTTAAATTCTTTACAAAGGTTAAATACTATATGTAATAGTTTTTAATAATATATGTTGAATCTTATTTTAATAATCTTTCCCGTAAATACCAATATAGGTAATAATAATTGCAGCTCTATTTTCCTGTTCCTATTCTTCTTCTTTTTCTTCTTTTCCTAGTCAAAAACCAATTACTCAACTTTATCACCTGTTGCGTCTTTTCTTTTTTCTTCCGGTCAGAGATGGAAAATGCAAATTTTAAAAGTTTCTTCTGGGATGGAAAATAATGATTATGTAATGGTTATAATAATTTGTTTTTATGTTCATACATAATGTTTTCAATACATTTAATGAAATGTTGTTATTATGTATATGTAAAAAATGCGATATCGATTTTAAATTTGGGAATTATGGGAAAAATTTTTTAAAGAAATTTAAAATATATATTTGTAAGTAGACCTTTAAAAATTAAAACTTTAAATAAAGTTCCCAAAACGATCATTTTAATAATATCTATAAAAATAAAACCAATATTATTATTTTAAATTTTTCATTTAATTTTTTTAATATGTATTAATAAATTCTTAATTGTATAATATTTTAAAAATTGTACATATATATATATGTATATATATATATATATATATATATATATATATATATATATATTACAATTTTGTGTTAAATTTAAATTAAATTTTATTATGAATTTTTGGGAAAAATAATATACTTCAGAACAAACGACTTTTTATTGTTATTTGAAAAAATATTTAAGAAAAATATTTTTTAGTGAAAATATGTTCTTTAGTGAATTGAAATTTAATTGAAAAATTTAGTTTTTTTTTAGTGAGAATGTTCGAAAAAATTTAGTCTACCAGGAACCAGGAACAATTATTATATATTTTTTTAACTGGGCTTTGACCGAAAATTTGAATTTAAGGCAATGATTTTTTAAACGGATCTATGAATTTTGATTTAAGTAAAACAATTTTTGGGTAAAATATTTTTTTAAATAATTTATAATATTGATTATATTAATTTTGTTATATTGCTAAATTTTTCAAATAAATTTTCAACAAAATGATAAATAATGTACTATAACTAAGATAAGAAATTTCTTTCATCATTTTATGCTAAATTTTACAAAATTAGGACTATTTTAGTATACAAGACGAGTAGATGGTCACTCTAAAATTTACATTTACAGCCCATCTACACGTAACAAAATATGTAAGATTTTTCTGACAGAGAATATCAAATTTCCTCTCTGAGAGTGTTATTTCACGTGTAGATTCAAATATTAGTATTATAAGGTGTATTATGAGACTGTTATAATGAGACTTCTCTACACAAACATCTTATACGTCGAGTCTACACTAGAGAAATTTCTATCAAGACAAACGTCAAATTTTAATCACTATAAAAATTTGCCTTATGTAGATTGAATTTGTCAGTGTTATTGCAGCGTTAAAGCAAAATTGTCAGAGCTCGAGCACTAAAAAATTTGTCTTGACGTTGCTTAAGAAAAAAAACGCCATTTTGATTCTTGTTGGTTTTTTACATGGTTTATTATGATATACGTTTTCTCCTATAATTGATAGAGATAAAAAATTATCTGCAATTAAGGCAAAAATTTGATGTTTGTATTGATAAAAATTTCTCTAGTATAGACTCGACGATAAGATGAACTACCAAAAGAATACACTTACACGAAAGTTTGTACCTGTACGCATGTAAATTTTGAAAATTACTAAAAAATTGTTTTTTGTAAAATTTTTTCTTTTAATTATTGTTTTACATATCAAAAAATTTTTGTAAAAATTGTGCATTTATTAAATAAGAAAGACACGTTTACTCTGTGACTGACTGAAAATAATGAATTCAAATTTCAAAAAATACAAATTCCAACTTTTGAAAACGTTTCAAACAGCAAAAACTTTTATCGGAAAAAATGCAAATTTAGAAAAAAATCCCTGTAATCTTCATACAAATTTAACACTTTGAAAACATTTCGTTTAAAAAAATGGTGCTTTAATGTACAAAAAATGATTATAAAGATAATTATATGTATGGGAAATTTTTTGAAATTTGCATTTTTTCCATACAAATTTCTACCGTTTCGTTTTACAAACCTTAAAATTTCATTATGAATTATACCTTGTATTTTCAATATTATTAAAATATTTTCAATTTTTTCAAGTAAAATTTGAACTATTAGCATTGAATTTTGAATTTTCCAGTCCTGCTTTAGTCTAATAAGAATCTTTCTTCGTGATCGGACGTGAATCATTTGTCGGCTTAATTAAAACGTAAAAAAGTGTATTAAATTTAGTTAAAATTTCTAGAATGTCGGAGAAAAATATAATTAATTGTTTAATTAGTGTATTGAAAGTGTTTAATTGTCGGGAAAAATGTTATTTATGTATTTTTTCGGAAAAATAAAAGTTTGCAATCCAATGAGAAGTTCGAAGATGTTTTAAAGCATTTTTTTTTTTTTAGTAAATAAGGACTTTAAAGTTAGAACTTTAAATTCCAATTAGGATTCGGTGTTGGTATTTGACTAAAAGTATATTTCTGTGGTGCGATTCAGTAACTTGTTTTAACGATAATCGAATCGTTAAAAATAGTAAACAACAAAATTGTCGATTTTGTTATTCTCTAACACTTTTAACGATATTTGTTTGCGTCAACTTACAGACAAAAATTTTTGTGTTGTTAATATATCGACAAAAATTAGCCAAAAAGTCAACCCAATGATTCAGTCGTTGTTTTGTGGTTGTAGTCTGTGCTTCCACGTTATAGATGGTGCTTCTACGTTTGCGGATCTTCTTTTTGCAGTAGTGGTCATTTTGAAGAAAACCATTAAATCTTAAAATTGTTAAACAAACTTCGATTTGTTTCAAATTTATTTGTTTTTCTTTTTTATTTGGTTTTGAACCTTACTTTTATTTCGGCATTTTCTTGTGGAGAGCTGCCACACGAAATAATAGTTGTATACAATCGTTTAAAAGTACTTAGTGAACCACACAATCGTTACTGCAAACAACAATATCTATTGACAAGTTTTGCGATTGTCGAATCGTTAAAAGTTACTGAATCGCACTACAGTAGTGCGATTCAGTAACTTTTAACGATTCGACAATCGTAAAACTTGTCAATAGCAATTGTTGTTTGCAGTAACGATTATGTGATTCACTAAGTACTCTTAAACGATTGTATATAACTATTATTTCGTGTGGCAGCTCTCCACAAGGAAATGCCGAAATAATAGTAAGGTTCAAAACCAAATAAAAAAGAAAAACAAATAAATTTGAAACAAATCGAAGTTTGTTTAACAATTTTAAGACCGTAATTGATTAAATTATGTATTTGATATTGATTAAGATGTGTTTCTGTTAATGGTTTTCTTCAAAATGACCACTACTCCTAAAAGAAGATTCGGAAACGTAGAAGCACCATCTATAACATGGAAGCACAGACTACAACCATAAAACAACCACTGAATCATTGGGTTGACTTTTCGGCTAATTTTTGTCAATATATTAACAACACAAAAATTTTTGTCTTTAAGTTAACGCAAACAAATATCGTTAAAAGTGTTAGAGAATAACTAAATCGACAATTTTGTTGTTTACTAATTTTAACGATTCGATTATCGTTAAAAAAAGTTACTGAATCGCACCACAGATCTGTAACCAGTTTATTTCAAATAGTATTACAACAATACTTATTAATGATTAAAATCAGCCCCATATTTTGAATGCATAAAGAAATCGTATATACTATGTATGTAAACAAATAACTTGTTAATTTTCCATTTTTTTTCTAGTTGTAAAACCACATGATGTTTAAGTTTTTCTACAAAAGTTTATATATTAAAAAAAGAACAATAATAAAACTTTTCCTGCAACAGAATGTGCAACTTTCACATGTTTATGAAGCCTAAAAATATGCTACGAAAAGTTTTCCAAAAGGTTCTAGAAAAGTATGTTGCATAAACACGCATGCTTAAGTATGTGTTAATGTTGTGGAAAATATATTTATATGTATTTGTAGAGAAAATTGAGACCAATGAAATGGATATTTAAATAAAAGCGCAAAGTAAGAGTTTATTTTTAAATACTTACAAAAAATTTTTTAATGTATGAAAACATTTTTCTCTGCTTAATGATGCTTAATATTATTATATTTTTCAACTCTTATTAATTTATTTACTTTTGTTTAAGTACAAATAGTATAATCAAACTTTGTTTTACATGATTAAAAATACCAGTTCGTCAAATAGTAATTGCAATTTATTTTACCATGAATTTATTTTTAATTAGTTTTAAATAAACTTTTCTCGCAATTCTTTACTCTATTCTCATGTAACAAACATCATTTGGGAAAATTTTATAAATGTACATATATATATGTATGTGTATGTGTATGTGTATGTGTATGTGTATGTGTATGTGTATGTGTATGTGTATGTGTATGTGTATGTGTATGTGTATGTGTATGTGTCTGTGTTGGTTGAAACTGTGCCTGCCACTTTTTGTCATTTCCCTGCTCAAGGACAATTTACTAATTAAATAAATTGGAATGTATATTTTTATTTTTGTTATGTTCTTAGAAGTTGAAAAAAAAAATGTAATAAACGATGACATAAATTCAATTACTACTCATATCGAATCATTGGTCACTTTGAAATTCTGATTTGATTTTTTTATGAAAGACAAGGAGGAAAAATATATCGAATTAATAATCGACCATGAAGGCATCATAGTGTGTGGTAAATTGAGAATTTTGAAAGAAATTGAAGAAGGTTAAACTATTGTAAGTTAGTTAAGTCGAGCGTATCGCCTTTTATACAGATAGGGGGAATTACATTGTAAGGTAATCAATCCTCTTATGGACACCAGAAAATTGAAAGAGGGAAATGAAATAAATGATACATTTGCAGACATATATCCGCTGCTATCTTATTATTTAAATGCCCCCCCCCCCCTGCTCATGCGGCATCTTACCCAAAAGTTGTTCATAACTGCTTGGAGAGTTGAGACAGGAATAGACGCAATTGTTTCTCGTTTGGATTGCTTTAGTTCATTCAAATTTGTTGGTTTTGCTTTGTAGACTTCCTGTTTGCAATAACCCCATAAGAAAAATGCAGGTGCAGTAAGGTCAGTCGACCTGGGGGGCCAACGGAATGTGGAGTTTCTGGATATCAGCTTATTGGGAAATTTTCGTCGCAATTCTGTCATAATAGGCCGAGTTGTATGAGGAATCTTGCTGAAACCACACAAAGTTGAAAGAAATTCTCATTCGGCGTAATTCTGGATAGAAAAATTCTCCTAACATGCTCAAGTAACGGTCTCGAGTAACCGTAACGGTGTGACCGTTTTCTACGAAGACGCATTGCCCGACAATACAGCGTGATGAAACTGCACACCACACTGTAACATCAAGTGGATGCAATTCCGTTTCATAGAGTATCTGTTGGTTGGAAGCACTCCATATTTGACAATTTTGTTTGTTTATGTTGCCGTTTAAATCGAAATGGGCCTCGTCGGACATAAAAAGACAGTTCAACATGTTTCCATCCTCTTCCACCATTTGAAGCATCTTCTGGCAAAATTCCAAGCGAATCGACAAGTCAGCTGCGTTCAGTTTGTTGGCCATTTAAATTTTATATGGAAATAAGTCCAAACCATTGTGCATAATTGACTGCAATGACTGTCTGCTTACAACCATTTGAGCAGATAAGCTTCTTGTCGAAACTCTTGGTTTGTTTTGTATGGCAGCAGCTAGAGCAGCGATTGTTTCTTCCGTCCGAACTGAAGGGTTTCGATGGTAAAGTCTTCTTTTGACTATCCTATGCTCTGCAAAATTGTTAACAAATCTCACTATGCTCCATCTGATCGGAGGATTACCACCAAACGTGCATCTTTACTCTATTTTAACTGAAACTACGGACTCCAGTGCGTGATAGCGGCGGACAATCCAAATTCTTGTTTCAGTGTCCCAGTTATATATTTTTGTTAAATCTAAAAATCAATCTGTAAAATAAAAAATTAACAAGATTCATTAAATAGAAAAAAAATTATTAATTTTTTTTGGTAGCGGCTTTCATCAGTCACCCTGTATCTTCGCTGCTATTTTCGAATCTTAACGGGGCTTTTAATTTTTCATTTGAATTGAGTTAAATGTGGAACATTTTCGGATTGTGGGAAATCAAACTATTCTACAAGTTAGAGCGCTATCAACAAATAATAAAATTTACGCCTTAATGTATGCTTTCATTTTTACACATTTATACTTACAAACATTATTCACATTTCCTTCCAAACTACAAAAATGTAAACACAAAATTAAACTATCATAGCAAGTGTTACTTCCTTTAAAAAAAAAAACAACAACAACACTGATAGCTTTCGATGACTACTAAATTTATATACAGTATCGGGCATAAAATAAGCAACGCTATATGATGCATATATATTTGCTTATAGCGTAACCCGATGTAACATTACAGTTGTGATTTTAATATTTGTGGCCATGGACTCTTGTTGTATACAACAATTTTTTCGAATATTTTTTTACGCAAGGAAAATTATTAAACGTTTAGTAAAAGCAGTTGTAAATTTGAGCGAGCAAAAAGAGTGCAACTCTAAACAAAACAACATGATTTTTTAAATTTTGATAAAAATCGTTATTGGAAAAATTTGGAAACTATAGTATTGTTAAGTACCATGATTTACTATTCTCTCATATAGACTAAAATACATGAAATCTACAGATAATGTAAATATTACCAAATAATCCCACTTGCTATTAAATTTTGCTATTTTTTTAACTATTTTGGAAAATTTTCCATAGAGATTGATATTTTTGAAATTATTATTTATTTTTTTTTATTAGTTTGAAATCTTACCGAAATTCTCTATGAAAAAGCAATCATATATTCATGATAGTTTGGCTTAATTTTGATAATTCATAATTGTATGAGAGCTTTGGAGTGAAATACTTCGACCAGTTTCGATCGTTATTGTGATGGAATCAACAGATCAATATAATTTTTTCTCAATGATACGATATTGTTTAGTACTCGATAACGCAATAATGTTAAAATATCCCTTGATTTTGGTTTTGGAACAAATTCTAACACAGGGAAAGACAATTAGGAATTATACCTATTTTGACACTCTTCCTATGTTAAATAATTAAAATTTCAACCTTCGTGGTTATTGGACTATTGCACTTTTCTACTATTGGAAATTAATATTTAAGGAAATATATCTGTCCAGACAGTCGATGTTGTTGTTAGTAGAATATTTTGATATTTTTGTAAATACGTAGATTATTTACCCAGCAAAGACTTTTTGCAATAATATGTTTAAAATTATAATATTTTTATTTTAATTTTTTTTTTTTTTTTGAGACTTTTTTTTATCAAAAATGTAGCAGTCTTGATATTGAAAGTAATGCAAAAATTGTTGCCCGCTCGCTCATAGTTTGATTTCTAAAAAAACTTATTAAGCGAAGTATTCGATATACAACATAGTGTAGAAAGTCCTTTAGCTCGGCCGAAGGCAGATAACACAGAGAAACCTTTATTAACTTTAAAAAATATATATATTTTAATTTCAACAGTGCTGGAATCTTCATGCAGGGAAAAAATATGGTTCTGGTGACCATAATTTAAGAGCAACATATTATGATTGGAATATATGATTACAGTTAAAAATTAGTACACTGTAGTACGGTTTCATTATGTAATGTTTCTATTTAATAATATTATGAACTTCTTTTACAATATTGCTTATCATGTTTTTTATCATGGAATGATTAGATTTAATCATAGTATATACTCATTTTATCATATTTTAATGTGCTTTTATCACATTGAAAATCAATTATATCATATTGTGATTCGATTCTAATATGTTTGATTCCATTCTATCATACCGTGTTTCTATTTTATCATATTATAATTATGATTGGAATATACGATTATAGTTAAAAATTATTACACTGTAGTACGATTCCGTTATGTAATGCTTGAACTTCTTTTACAATATTGCTTCCGATTTTATCACGTTTTCTATCATGAAATGATTAGATTTAATCATATTATATACTCATTTTATCATATTTTAATTTACTTTTATTATATTGTAAATCAATTATATCATATTGTGATTCGATTCTAATATGTTTGATTCCATTCTATCATACCGTGTTTCCATTTTATCATATTATAATTCCATGTTTTAATAATATGAACTCATTTTATCATAATATATGATATAATTTATATTATTGTTATTATATTCTATCATATTATATAATAAAGTTTTTCATATTATGATTTCATTTTAACATATTACAATTCCATCCTACCATATTATATATATCATATTGTGATAAAATATTACGAGTCTCCTATATAATAATAAAATAAAACACATTAATTCGAAATTATTATTTTCATTATTTGTTTATTGAGTATATTACATGTTTTCCAAAATAAGAGGAAAAACTTTTTATTAGCTATAAAAATTATTATTATTATTTTACAGCTTTTTGATTTTTGTTAATATTGATGTAATTTTTGGAGATATGAATATAACATCTTTTGTTTAGATGTATTTCGGATCAATACATCATAATACAATAAAAAGCATTTTAGGTCACTATATGTATGTATGATGCATGTACTCGTATATATTTTTGTGATTGGCAGTGCTTTATTTAAAGAATTGTTGTGACAGTATAGAGATAGTGGTAGTTATTGGCTCTTCTATTACACTTTCTGATGTTTTATTTAGGTTTGAATTTGTAGTAAATAATCAAATTGTTTTCGAAAATATTTTATCAGTACTTACTTGAATGTATATCTAATACAAAGTCCTGTTTTGAAATGTATTGGGAAACAAAATTAGAAAATATCTCGCTTGTAATTAAAAATTTGTTGGAAAAGAAATTTGCATCATTTTGCAAGTTATACGCTTTTTTTACTGCAATCAAACGAAAATAAAACTTGTAAAAATGTGTGTTACTTAGATTTTTTTCTAATGATATCTTGTTTTAAAAATAATATTTAACTATTTGTTTAATATTTCCAAAATTAGTTTAAATTAATCTAAAGTCTTCTTACAGGATTCTTCGTCAACGAACCGACAATATTATTTTTCATATTGCTTTTAATGTTGTTGTAATGCCACTTGAAAATCTAAATTTTTTTACCTTTTTCATTTACATTTAATTCACTTTTATTTATTTTTACAAATATTTTCTAATTCACCATGAATTTTATACGAAATATATAAAAACTTATTGCTCACAGCTGACAAAGTGCTGAACTGATACACAATAATGTGTATTCAATAGTTGTACAGAAAAAAATATGGTTAAAAACAAACATTCTATATTTGAGGAAAACATAATATGGTCCAAAAATAAACATTCAATAGTTGTACCAAACAAAATATTGTTACGTTTTTACCTTTTAAAAACGGTCGTTTATTTCCTTTAAATAAACTTGTACTTTGATTGCAAAAATAACAGTAGTTTAGTAGTTTAAAAATTGTAACGACTCTTTATTTTATTTAAAAATGTACAACAATACAGTTTATAAGTCACTTTGTGTTTTAATACACACACACACTTAAATTACACTCTTTATACAGTACACTTTAATAATGTACAAGATTATACAGCCAAGGCAGTTAATATGTCTTTACTTAACGACGCTTCCAACCAGACTGACTCAATGGTGTTCTCACGGCCAATTTATATACACTGTATTGCCTACTAGATGTTTCTTGAAAGCTCTGTTTCTTTCTACAATGTTAACGGACAATCTAGAGCTTTTGTAGGTAATGCCATGAGCATAAACACTTAGTGCTGCCAAACTAGAGCTTTTGATGATAATGCCAGCAGCATAAACACTTAGTGCTGCCACACTTAAAAACAATGGTGAAAGCTTTTTATTCAATGTTGTATGTTTAGAACTATGTTAATAATTTTTACAGCTATGTTAACAGCTGTTAACATAAACGGAAATACCTAGAAGATTTGAGAAAGATTTAAACCAGCCGTTAAAACCGTTATATTTGAATTCAAGTACAATTTCGTAACACTGCCCCCCGCTTAAGCCTGTTCGTCCCGAATAGGCACGAATTCACTTTTCCCATAGGCAGCTAGTCGTTCTAGATGTACAACCTTCATTTTAGATCTCGGGATCTTTTCTTTCTGTATTCTGTACACCACGTCGTTTAATTTCTTAATCACTTTGTATGGTCCATCCCAATGGGTTTGTAGTTTGGGAGACAGTCCTTTCTTACGTTGTGGGTTATACAACAGTACAAGCTGGCCTTCGTTAAATCCTTCAGAATTCGCTGCTCGATCGTATCTGGCTTTCATTTTATCGCTGGTCATTTTTATTCGTCCGCGTACGAATTCATGTAGCTCGTTCAGGTCATCTTGCTCTTGGGAAGTGTTTTCCCTATTTGTTGATGAGGGCTTAATACCGAATTCTAAATCACCAGGCAACTTGAGTTCTGTCCCAAAGACAATTTTTGCAGGTGTTCGAGAGGTTGAGTCATGAACAGCTGATCTGTATGCCAATAGAAATTTCGGTATGTGTTCATCCCAGTCCTTCTGATGTGCACTGACCACTTTTCTTAAATATTCCTCCAGAGTGCGATTGACTCTTTCGATCATGCCATCAGATTGAGGATGCAGTGGCGTTGTTCTGGTTTTTCTTATTCCGTATAAATCGCACATTTCCTTGAATACGGCAGATTCAAAATTTCTACCCTGATCAGAATGTAACTCCAGTGGAACACCATAGCGGCACACCCAGTTGTTCACAAATACACTTATAACCGTTTTAGCTTCTTGATCAGTAGTGCGATTCAGTAACTTTTAACGATTCGACAATCGTAAAACTTGTCAATAGCAATTGTTGTTTGCAGTAACGATTATGTGATTCACTAAGTACTCTTAAACGATTGTATATAACTATTATTTCGTGTGGCAGCTCTCCACAAGGAAATGCCGAAATAATAGTAAGGTTCAAAACCAAATAAAAAAGAAAAACAAATAAATTTTAAACAAATCGAAGTTTGTTTAACAATTTTAAGACCGTAATTGATTAAATTATGTATTTGATATTGATTAAGATGTGTTTCTGTTAATGGTTTTCTTCAAAATGACCACTACTCCTAAAAGAAGATTCGGAAACGTAGAAGCACCATCTATAACATGGAAGCACAGACTACAACCACAAAACAACCACTGAATCATTGGGTTGACTTTTCGGCTAATTTTTGTCAATATATTAACAACACAAAAATTTTTGTCTTTAAGTTAACGCAAACAAATATCGTTAAAAGTGTTAGAGAATAACTAAATCGACAATTTTGTTGTTTACTAATTTTAACGATTCGATTATCGTTAAAAAAAGTTACTGAATCGCACCACAGGTATGGCATATACCTCTGGCCATTTGCTGAAATAATCCATAACGATTTCCGGCATTGCTGACGGGAAAAGGGCCTGCTAAATCCATTGCAATCCGCTCGAATGGCGCGCCTGAGTTATACTGCTGAAGTTGTCCACGACATCTTCTTACTGGGCCCTTCGCTGCTATGCATTGTGAACAATTGGCTACCCAATCGGCTACTGCTTGCTGACAACCCACCCAATAAAAACGTTGTTTTAACTTTTCTAAGGTTTTTGTCACACCAAGATGACCACCACTGGGACCGTCATGGAACTCTTTCATTACTTCGTTTATTTTAGAGGATGGTACTACAATTAGATTTGTCACTGTTTTACTGTCAGCACTTTCCCATATGCGGTATAAGCAGCCATTTAACAACTGTAGACTATTCCATAGGGCCCAATATGATTTCATTAATGGACTTTCGGCGGATATTTCATTGCGGGCTGGCCTTCTACCTTCTTCTTTTGCCGATATTATTTTTGCCAGTATGGGGTCATTTCTTTGCGCCACAGACCAATCTTCACTGGACTCTATATGCATTAATCGAACATCGATGTTACATTCCTTTTCCTCGATTTTTGTACAATGCTTACATTCCACGTTGCAGGGCCGTCTTGACAGCGCGTCCGCATTGCCGTGTTTCAAACCCTTCCGGTGCTCGATGCTAAAATCATAGCTTTGAAGCCGCTCTATCCAACGAGCCAGTTGTCCTTCAGGTTGTTTAAATTGCAGCAACCACCTGAGGGCAGAATGATCGGTTCTCAGTCGGAAGTGTTGGCCATACAGATATTTGTGGTAATGCTTCACACACTCTAATACTGCCAAAAGTTCTCGTCGCGTTACGCAGTAGTTTCTTTCAGGCTTCGAAAGCGTTCGGCTGAAGTATCCAATGACCCTTTCAGTGCCACCGACTACTTGCGAAAGTACACCGCCTATTCCGTATCCGCTCGCATCGCTATCTACCACAAATGTTTCTCCAGGTATAGGATATGACAAAATTGGTGCGGTACATAATAGATCCTTGAGCTTCTGGAATGCTAGTTCTTGTGCTTCACACCATTGGAATGATTGTGACTTCTTGGTCAGCTCATGTAAGCTTGCGGCTACATTGGCGAAATTCGGGACAAATCGTCTGTAGTATGTGCAAAGGCCAAGAAAACTACGCAATTCGTGGAGATTTCTCGGACATGGCCAGTTCTTTACAGCAATTATCTTATCCTCATCTGTTGATATTCCGTCTGCTGTTACGCGATGTCCCAAATATTTGACTTCTTTCTGGAACAACGCACACTTCTTAACACTGAGTTTGAGTCCAGCCGCTGATATACGTTTAAGGACTTTTTCAAGGTTATTCAGATGTTCATCAAAAGTCTTACCCATGACAATTATGTCATCGAGGTACACCAAGCATGTCTTCCCGTGAAGTCCTTTCAATACCTGTTCCATTAAACGCTCGAAGGTGGCTGGAGCATTGCAGAGTCCAAATGGCATCACATTAAACTGCCATAACCCATCACTCGCGCTAAAGGCAGTTTTTTCCTTGTCTTTTTCTGAAATCTCTACCTGCCAATAACCACTTTGCAAGTACAATGTGGAGAACCATTGTGTTCCAGCTAGTGTATCCAGGGTGTCGTCAATTCTTGGTAGCGGGTAGCTGTCTTTCTTGGTGACGTCATTCAGTTTTCTATAATCAACGCAAAATCTAGTGCTGCCATCTTTCTTCATAACTAAAACAACAGGCGAGCTCCAAGGACTTGAAGATGGTTCGATTATACCGTTCCGCTCCATTTCATTGACCAACTCCTTCACTTCACTTCGTTTTGCTAGAGGAACACTTCTGGGCGCCTGCTTTATTGGCCTCGCTTCGCCAGTATTTATTTGATGCTTTACAATTGCCGTTCTACCATGGCCTTGACTTTTTAAGGCGAAGACGGAGCTATATTTCTTCAGAATCTGTTTGGCCTTATTTCTGTCTGGCGGTGTTAATCCTTCTACCCATTTCCCCACATATTCCGCTAGAAGCTCGTGTTCTTTGGTGGATTTATTGGCAGGTTGCGGGTTTTTCTCGCAATTGATTACTGCCTCTGCTGAAGTGCATTGACCTATTTCAGAATTTGGATTAACGACTTTTTCGTAGCTGGACAGGTTAAGCATTCTTACAGGAACTATTTTGTTGTTGCAGGGTTTAACGAGGGCTTTTGCTGTTACAAGATCACTTGTTATTTCTGCTGGTTCTACTACCCACAAACTGTTGTCCTCACAATCTCCCTCCATGCGAGCCCATACTAAAGTTTCTGACTGTGGTGGTAGCTTCTGATGCTCGACGGTAACTAGCTTTCTTACTTGAGTCCTATTTTCATATCCGACGTCAAGGGGTATCTCCACATTTCGCCAAATCATAACTTTTTGTCCCATATCCAAAGTAATGCCATGGCTAATCATGAAATCAGCACCAATGATGACTTCGTCCACAATGTCGGCAACAATGAATACATGATTGACGGTAACATTGGCAATGGTTAATTTCACATTTACTTTACCATAGACCGTGGCCGGCTCACCAGTAGCTGTGCGCAGGCTTACCCCACATAATGGTTCAATTGTTTTCTTGACTAAATCTGGCCTGACGATAGACTGTGATGCCCCGGTGTCTACAGTAAAAACGTGCTTCTGACCGTTGATGTACCCCGAAGCAGTAAGATTGCTATTTTTCTGTTGCATTACTGATATGGAGATGGTGGGGCCCTCAGATGTGGGAGCTAGCTCTTGCCCCATAGTGCCAGCTCGTTTTAGTTTAAAGGTGATTCTTGTGATAGTTGATGAGGCGACTGCTGGTTACTTCTTTGAAGAGAGGCAGATCTGGTTCGTTTTCTTGATGCTTTGCAGTTTCGCTGAATATGACCAGATTTACCGCAGTTATAACATTTTACTCTGACTTTATTTTGCTTATCATTAAACGCCTCCAAAACCTTTTTTAATTCGTCGACTATATTTCTCTCGTTATCAGAAACAACTTCAATATTTCGCACCTTGCATATTTGTGGCTTTGAAATTATTTTCGCCGTTTCTTGTGCCAGTGCGAATGAGACGGTTTCAGTAAATGATGGTTTAGGTGTGGCACAAACTGCGTGTTTTATTTCAGGATCGCGAATGCCATTAATGAATGCCTCTATCTTGAAATGGTCCAAAAACGGGCTGTTTTCCCCTGGATAAGTAAGCTGCAGAAAACGTTCGATTTTCAACGCAAAGTCTTGTAGTGTCTCATTGGGCTTCTGCACTCTACCACGCAATTCCATTCGGTATAATTCCTTTTTATGTTCGCCACCGTACTTACGTTGTAGCGCCTCCATTATGTCATTGTAATTGTTTCTGTTACACGCTGGTACGCTTTCTAGAACCACTGATGCATTTCCTTTTAAGGCCAATATCAACTCTATAGCCTTTTCTTCGTCATTCCACATGTTTCTAATGGCAATTGTATCAAACTGGAACTTAAACACATTAAATGGTGTGGTGCCATCAAAACTAGGGGCCTTTATTCTACTAGAGGATTCTGGTATAATTCGCACCTGTCTATCTTGGCATTGAAGATTATTCATTTTTATTTCTAGATCATGTAGTTTTTTATCAACATCTCTGGATTGCATATCTAGGCAGCTCTCTAAGTCGGACACCTTTGTCTCAATGCCATCCACTCTGCTGTTTATAACTTCCGAAATTTGCTGAAGTTTTTCGTCTGTCGCTCTAGAAATTTCTTGAAATTTCATTTCCATTATTTTATTTTCTTCTTTAACTTCAGCAAGAAGTTTCTCGTTATTTGCTTTAGAAGTTTCTTGGACTTCAGCAAGAAGTTTCTCGTTATTAGCTTTAGAAGTTTCTTGAACTTCAGCAAGAAGTTTCTCGTTATTAGCTTTAGAAGTTTCTTGAACTTCAGCAAGAAGTGTCTGGTTATTAGCTTTAGAAGTTTCTTTAACTTCAGAAAGTAGTTTCTCATTGGCTTCTTTAAATTGCTCCATCATAGCAGCAAACATTGTGGATAAATCCGCGCTGCTTGTTGTTGCATGAGTAGAAACTTCCAATTCTTCTTTATACTCGAATTCGTAAGTTCCAATGTCAATATTACGGCGCTTGAATTCATCTATCAGCCTCTTTTGTAATTCTGCTTTATTACCAGCTGTAGGTAACTCCAACTTATTCAATTCTCTCTTGAGTTGCTCCACTTTCAGCTCTTCAAACTTCATGACTGCTTATTATTTTGCAATCCCACTTCTGACACCAATTGTTACGTTTTTACCTTTTAAAAACGGTCGTTTATTTCCTTTAAATAAACTTGTACTTTGATTGCAAAAATAACAGCAGTTTAGTAGTTTAAAAATTGTAACGACTCTTTATTTTATTTAAAAATGTACAACAATACAGTTTATAAGTCACTTTGTGTTTTAATACACACACACACTTAAATTACACGCTTTATACAGTACACTTTAATAATGTACAAGATTATACAGCCAAGGCAGTTAATATGTCTTTACTTAACGACGCTTCCAACCAGACTGACTCAATGGTGTTCTCACGGCCAATTTATATTTATATTTATGTATTGCCTACTAGATGTTTCTTGAAAGCTCTGTTTCTTTCTACAATTAGAGCTTTTGTAGGTAATGCCATGAGCATAAACACTTAGTGCTGCCAAACTAGAGCTTTTGATGATAATGCCAGCAGCATAAACACTTAGTGTTGCCACACTTAAAAACAATGGTGAAAGCTTTTTATTCAATGTTGTATGTTTAGAACTATGTTAATAATTTTTACAGCTATGTTAACAGCTGTTAACATAAACGGAAATACCTAGAAGATTTGAGAAAGATTTAAACCAGCCGTTAAAACCGTTATATTTGAATTCAAGTACAATTTCGTAACAATATGTTAAAAAAAACAAATAATAGTATTGGTGACATTTAATGTTTGTAGAAATAATATTATTTTTGCATTTTGATAAAATTTGATTCCTGATAAAAATATTTAAAAACATATTATTATTGTAGTCAATCATACTAAAATTTTGATTGAGGGTAACCATTAAATTTTATAACTGAAATAAATACTTTATTATCACGAATACCGTATTATTTAATACATTGAGAAATAACTATGGAAACATAATATTGTTTACATAACAATGTCATAACAATGTTTTTTTCTCTGCGTGTTATTTTTGTTTCAAAATTTGCTTTAGAAGTTTTATATTTTTCGGTATTCGGTTTTATACAAAACATATGCACTTTAAAATATGTATTGCTTTTTTATATTGTTGAACAATGACAATAGTCGTCGGCACTTAAATAAGGATATAGTCCTAATGTCTTGTTATCGAGAAGAATATGCTGCCAAAATTTTCCCATGAATAAAACTTAATAAATTAGGAAATTTATTTAATAAATTAGTTATTACCCTTCGGACCAAAATATAGGATGTTGTAAAGGTTAAATACTTTTATGGTTTAAAAATATTATTGTTAAAGTCAAATGTAATATTTTAATTTATATAACAAAGACACTATTTCCTTAAGTGTGGTAATTCATCTGGATATTTTTTATGACGAAAATTTTACGAAATTTGGTTTTTAACCAATTCAAGAGTACATTGCTTAAAGCTTCTAATATAGAATACAAATAGAAGTTTATGTGAGAATCAGTTCCAACTAAATTTACAAAAAAAAAAAAAAAAAAAAAAAATACTCATTATTTTTAAAACACAAAAATAAAACATATGTGACTACATGTATTTTTTTGTTGCAAGAATTAGGTTTTTGACAATTGAATCAGGTTTTTTTCTCTCACATAAATATCTACTTATTAATCTATGGCTTCTACACTGAGTCTTTAAAAAAAAAAAATACTCTTATATATAAAGTTAAAACCATAAACCTTTGGTACTTGAAACTGGATATTAATATCTTTAACATATTTCATTTTGAAAATTATTTGTAGGATATTTTCAAGGTTATTAAAGGATTAAATATTCAAACGACATTTTATGCAAGTTTTATTTGGGTTATCTTAACAAAAAGTAATCCAATATAATGCCAAATTTGTCCTCTTTCATTTGATACCCATATCACCTTATAATAGCAACTAGAAAGTAGCATAATAAAAAATTAACCTCGCGCATCCTTTAAAATTTTAAAGTCCTTTAAAAAAGAAAAACGAATACGAAATGAGAAACTGAAAACGCAGTTATTTTCATATTTTCACATGTATGTGAAATTTATTATGTGTTGGAAAAATTTATCATTTTTGTTTCAAAAAATAAATATTTTATAAAAGCACAATTAGGAGATATCAATATCATCGCTTCATTCTATTGGTTCGAAGATGGAAGTAGGCACAGGGGCGGGTGCCTTTTAGATTGTCTAATAGTTGCAGCGTTTTCTAGGCAGAAATTCTAGGCATTTACAAGGCCTTAGGATTACTGGAGGACAATATTGAGAAGGGCACTGAGGTAACTACCTATGTGGATAGTCAGGCAGCACTGATGGCAATGACAAGTTACTGTGACAAGCCCAGATTAGTACTGGAGTATAGGAAGGAATTTAGAAGGCTAGAAGATGCCTACAGAATAAGACTTTGTTGAGTTCCTGGTCACTGCGATATTTTCGGCAATGAAATAGCCGATGAGCTAACTCGTAAGGGCTTTGAGTTGGACAGGTCTTTTATGGAGGTATCGGTAAGGATTCTAATTGGGTCATATTTTTTGGCCATAAGGGAATGGACTATAGATAGAACGAATCATGCTTGGAGGAGTAGAATGGACTGCAGGGTATCTAGAGCGTTATGGCCTAGTCTTAAACCAGCAGATTCGAAGCATCTTTTGAGCATGAGTCATGGGAATCTAAAGATCATTATTGGTATGATTATTGGTCACCTCGTAATAGGGAATATGACCAGTAAGTGGGACACTGGCGCGTCAGATTTTTGCAGAACGTGCGATGATGTGGAGGAGCTAGAGACCGTGGAGCACATACTCTGTCATTGTGTAGGGCTTCAACGAAGTAGACTGAGGTTGTTTTTTGAACCATATTCTGCAGGAACTGGAGGAGGTTGCGGTTAGAGAACCTTATAGGGTTCGTAATGGAAATAAAGTGACTTAGAGGTAGTTAGTGTTGATTGATAGGTCTTAGGTACCACACTTTTCTTATATTTCTTACATTTAGTTAACTTTCTTTTCAATCTTGTGCTTTATTCTACTAGGATTTTTTCTCTTTGTTCGTCTATCAGCTTTCTCTGTTATTTATAAAGGGATAGCAATGGACCGAATGGTCTCTGGGTGGAGGCGTGAAGACACCGCCCTTTTTAACATAACCTAACCTAACCATGACTTCATTGTTATCAAAGCATTGTAAAAACAATCTAATCTAAGGGCAGAGAATATTCGCTCTTTTCACATGCACATCGTGAAGGTCTACAAAAAATGAAAAAATTCGAAATAAATGGACAAATCTCACAACAAAGATTATAAGAAAAAGATTATTAGAAAGAAAAATTTTCAAATTCAGTTCTAAATAGATCAACCAATGTATTTGTGTGTCCTCTCTTTGTGCCTATCAATGATCTAAACGTAACATAACATGTAAGATTTTTCTCTCAGAGAGTATCAAATTCACTCTCTGAGAGAATTATGTTACCTGTAGATTCAAATATTATTATTATAAGATATGTTATGAGACTGTTATGATGAGGTTTCCCTAAACAAATTGTAAAATTGTTTTCTTTTAATGATTTTTTTTACATTTTAAAAAACATTTTTATAAAAATTGTGCCAAAAAAAAGTGCAAATTCCGTAAATAAAAAGGACATGTTTACCCTGTGACTGATTGAAAATAATGATATTTTATAGGATTTATTAGAACATAATAGCATAATATAAACAAAAATAATATGACGGCGTTACCTCACATATTATATTAGCGTTAATCTCAGTTGTAGACCTGGGGTAAGCCTTCCGATTGTTAACTGCTTAAATAACAGACTATTTTCTATTGTCAAAAACCGACACAATATGATTTTTATCTACTAATTTATAGTTTATTTCTTAATAATCGAAAACTAATTTTTGCATTTCATTTTTTTAAAGCATATTTTGGAAATATTATACTATTAGAGCATTTTATTTAGATATACAGTAAAACACTGCTTAACGCATAGGATACGTTCCATCAAAGTAGGGCGTAATGCGACACAGCGCTAAACTAGGCTAGTTTAACAATTAAATAATGGGGTTAGGGAAGATGAATACGAATAGAAAATTGTTAGGTATTAAATTTAATAATTATGTTTTTTTTTTTAATAAAAATAAAATCAAACATTTCTTTCTTTCAAGAATAAAAACAATATACGTGTATACTTATAAAAACAAATAAAATTCTAACTCAGTCAGATCGTTCAGTATATTCTGTGTATGCAAATTTCCTGCTTTTTGTCAAGAAGGCATCTAATGTAGTTTGCATTTTCCTTTAGCTTTCTGTTAGAAGTTGTTGATAAGTGAATAAAGCATATATAACATACCGTCTTGCTTTTGAACTCCTGTCAAAATTTGTATCATTTTCAAAAAATTGGTTCATAATTTCAGTTATAGTGGTCAAAGCCTTTTTTACAAACACTATCGAAAGTTCTTTTTGCTCTTCTTCGAAATCACTACCATCAATATTTTTGTTTTCCTCTTACTCAGTTAACTCCTTGAGCTCAACATTAGAAAGACTAGTTGCTGTTTGTTAAACTATTTCCTTGGCGTCTAAACCGGTTTGTTTTGCTAATTCTACTATTTCTTCTTGCGCTGCGCATAAATTTCGGGGAATCCCCGGGTTGAAATAAAAGAGCGTTAAAACGAAACAGTGCTACACCCAATGCTTCAAGCGGTGTCTTACTGTATTTCTCATTTTTTTATTTTTAATGTTAAAGATTTGTTTATAGACATTTTGTGTTTTCTCTTTAAATCTAGGGTCTTTAAAGGGTTCATAACTGTAAAAAAACCATAATAATTTTAATTAAGAAACATTTTAAAATCTAGACAGAAATACATTTTTTTAATTAAGAATTTATATTTTCCTTTTAGCATTTAAGTGTAAAGTTCAGAGTTTTCAATTTTCAAAAAAAAAAAAAAATATATATATATATATATATATATATATATGTATATATATATATATATATATATATATATATATATATATATATATATATATATATATATATATTTATTATATATAATTATGTTAGACAAATCCTAACGATACTCATAATTTTGTTTCTACAAAATTCTATATAAAAGTTTCTCATAAAATCATAGCTATCACTCCCTTAACTTATGCTACAAAATCTATTGCACATATTTCTTACGAAAATATGCTACAATCTTTAGTTGTCATAACAACTATTTGAACTCAGTCAATTATAATTTTTCTTCTTATTGTATGCAATAATAATAATAATAATAATAATAATAATAATAATAATAATATTAATAATAATAATAATAATATAATAAACAAAAAGAAAACTTTTATAAATTGTTCAGATGAAACGTATAAGTTTAATTATTTAACTGTAACAAATAAATAAAAATAGTTACTCTTATTAACATCATATAAAAATATGTATGTATGTGTGCATGTGTGATGTTCATTTCAGAGAAAAAATATAAACAAATAAAGTTGTTTTCTTATAATACTATCCCCACAAACATTTGAAGGTTATCTTCCTGGCAGAAATTTACGCAATATTTTCCTTTTATTATTTGGACGAAAATTTTTATTAGTTTAAAGAAAATTAAACGATAAACGTTTATATAATATATAAAATTAAATTTTTTTATTATTATTATCCTCAAAGTATCGTCCCTTTTTCAGTAAGGTGATTATCACCTCGGCAATAAATTGATGATATTCCATTGAGTTTATCTGGAAGAAATTAATGCAATACTTTTATTTTTCAATCACAATTTTTTCAGTTGTAGAAAAATTCTTCAAAAATGAAAAAAATATTGAAGAAATTTGTTTGTATTTTAACAAAAAATTTATATTTTATGTGAGTTTTCTGTTTTCGTGATTTACAAAATGTAAAAGTTCTTTTTTATTATATTATTTCAAGATTTATTCAGTGATAATTTTTCTATATATTTAATACATCTTCCAGAAGATTATCTGGCGGTATCTTCTTTTTTCCACCTAGAAGATTATCTAGCAATATTGCCTATTTTTCTTCCAGGCGTATTGATTTCTTATTGCTTAAATGTATCGCCTGTGACGCAAAATCTTCTAAGCATTACGAATTCGAATCACTTTCGTATTATTTTTTGGATAATACACACATACATACATACATACATGCACATACATACATACATACATACTTATAAGTATGTATACATACATACATACATACTTACATACATATACATACATACATACTTACATATATATACATACATATATACATACATACGCACTTACACACTTATATACATACACACATACCCTGCCAGCAATTAGGTGTTAGTTTTATCCACTATCAGAAAAATTACTCTTTCTAGTATTCTCAGGATGTTATTTTATTGATAGCAAAAAATTTTACCAAAACAAATAACATTAATTTCGATTTTTAATCTTCTGAAAGTAAAAAAACAGTTGCATTGTTTTTAAATTAAAAACCAAAAATGTGAAGAAGACGATGGTACTTAGTTGTCACTTTCAAAGAAAAACGATCGATTTTTGAACATTTTATAAAGTTTCATAAAATTTAAATAAATAAAAAAAGTTATGTGAAGTAAAAATAAAATAAAAAAAAAATATAATGGAATATTTATACACTGCCTGCCACTTGAATAAGGAATTACATTTTTTTTAACTTTAATTAAGTATATCTTCTAAACTAAAGTTCAGAATAAAATAATTTTTTGCGCAACCAAATTTCGAAGTGTTGGCTTTAGTTTCCTGAAGAAATAAAAAATACACATATTTTGTTATACTAAAATTATGCATTTATTTAAAGACATGTATTTCTGCGGTACTATTTCGTGTGTCACTTGAATAAGGAATTCTTTTAATATTAAACAGGAAGGCTATGATTTGAATTTCTTTATATATAAACGGCTAGAGAATTTTTAATTTGATAGTTTTTAAATAGTTTTTATTCAAAATGGCTCTTAATAACTCTGAAAGAGAAAAAATTCTGATATTGAAATCTCAGGTTCAGAATCCGATCCAAATAGCCAAAAACATTAATAGAGGAAAGACAGTTGTATACAATTATTTAAATAACGTGGAAAGATATGGAAAAAACATGAAAGGGCGGAAGAAAATGACAACAACTCCAAAAGAAAGACGAAAAATTCTTAGAATTGCATCAAATTCTGTTGGTATCAAAAATACGTGAAAAAAAGTGGAGTCAGTGCCAGTCTAAGAACAGTGCACAGTATTTTAAAGTCGTGCCCATACATAGTCCGACGAAAACTGCAAAAAAAAAACACCACTTAATGAAAAACGCAAATCACAACGTCTACAGTTTGCCAAAAATACAATGACATGGTCCGAAAAATGGTTTAAAATTGTATTTTCCGATGAAAAAAAGTTTAATATTGATGGTTCCGAGGGGTATAACTATTACTTCCATGACATAAATAAGAAGGAATTATTTTTGAGCCTCAGACACAGACGAGAGGTCGGAATAATGGTATGGGGTGGTTTTTGTATCCAACAAAATGACTGCAACGACTTACAAAAACATTCTGGAGGAAGCATTCCCAAAATTTAATGATTTCTTTGGACTCATACCTTGGACGTACCAGCAAAACAACTCTCCGATTCAATACCGCCAGAGCAGTAAAACAATGGATTAATCAACAAGGTGTTCAACTTTTGGATTGGCCCCCATATTCACCAGACCTGAATCCAATGTAAAATGTCTGGGGTTGGCTTGCAAGAAAATTTTATGAAGGAGGAAAACAATTTGAGATGATAGAATCCTTAAAGGGTGCAACAACGGAAGCATGGAGTTCAATTTCACTAAATTAATTAGAGTCATTATACAAGTCGATGCCAAAACGCATTTTTGAGGTTATTTCTAGAAATGGTAGCAGTACTCATTACTATATGAATGCTAGAAGATAACAACTTTTATTTTTATAACCTAAAATTAAAAAATAAATTACAGTTTGCTTAGTTTTAAAATATTCCTTATTCAAGTGACACACGAAAAAGTACCACAGAAATGCATGTCTTTAAATAAATGCATAATTTTAGGATAACAAAATATGTATATTTTTTATTTCTTCAGGTAACTAAAGCTACCGACATTTTGAAATTTGGAGGCGCAAAAAATTATTTTTTTCTGAACTTTAGTTTAGGAAATATACTTAATTAAAGTTCGGAAATTGTGGTAAATTTCCTATAAATATATAATTTAATTTCCTATAAAAATAATAATATTTGAGTTATTGCTTCACTTATATTCAATTTTAAACCAAATTCATAATTCACTATAACTTTAAATTAAATATAAAATATTTAAAGGCAAAAATCATCAATTAAAAATGAATTTTTTTTTCATATTCATACATTTTTTTATTTAACACTTAGAGAAAAACATTGAACACTTTAAAAGTGATCTTGTTCCTTTTCTTTGCTCTGTCCTGAAACAATCTTCCAAGTCAAGTTTTTTAGATCAAAATTCGACAGTAATGTGTTTTGTTTTTGCAAATTTATGTATTTTCTACTTTTTAACATCCAGGAGTATCAAATAGAGACACTTCTTAGTGGATGGATGAAAAAACTCTCTTCCAAATGCTGGCAGAGTACATACATATGTTCACACTGTAAACTAGTATTTGTGTGTATGGTAAGAGTTTTATTTATTAATTCCCAACTAAAAATGTTGACATATTTTTTTTTTTCTCAAATAAATTACATACAATAATAAACTTATATAAATATAATCAAGTTATAAACAAGTTTAATTTTGCAAAGGATAAGGAATTATTTTTTGCTTTTCATTTACTATAAAAATAAACTGTAATAAAGTTTATTTGCTGTGATATAAAATTAAATAGGAAAAATAGGAGCTTAAAGTTAAGTGGCATATGAAATATTATATTTAATAATCTCAATTGATAGAATGGTTTTCATAATTTATTTGGTTACAAGAAAAAAAAAAAACATAGAAAACCAATAAGCAGGGCAACCAAAAATTTATAAAAACATGCCTTTAGAATTAAAAATTATGCTCTTAAAATATTATTCTTTTTCTTACCAAGTTTTAAAATATCTAACAATCATGCTAAAGATAACTTGATTTTTTTTAATAACTAGCTGATTCCAAAGCGCTTCGCTACCCTCTGGACCTATCCGCCCTATACAAAATTTGACTAGAAAATTTGTTCTACAAATTTTTAAGACTTTCACAAAATTACTACTTTAGCTATGCGATAGGACCTGGGGGAGGACTACCCCTCACCCTGGCCCTATCCGTAATATTTTTATTTCTTTAATACATTATAATAAGGAATCAATTCCCATAAATTTTAAGGTCCTTCACTATGATAGTTCTTTAGATATGTCTTTACAAATATTTTCTTTGCATAGGGAATACCATTCCCCCTAGTCTCACCCCTCCCATTCTTCAATTATGAAGCTTGATGAGGAAGATATTGCTACAAAATCTTAAGACTTTTAAGTAATAATAATTCTTAAGTTACGCGTTAATTAATATTTTCATTGTATGGGGACTACCGCTTCCCCTAGCCCTATCCGTAATATTTTTATTTCTTTAATACATTATCATACCCCTCCCATTTTCATCTTAAATTAATTTTCTTTGTAAGGGGGGTATCAATCTCCCTGCTCCTATCGAAAAATAAAATAGCCTATTTTAATTTCGGGATTCACAAGATGATACAACATGTGAATACCGGTTCAGCAGTTTAGCTGTCTCTAAGGTACAAACAAACTCAATTAATTTTTACATATAACCTGATCCATTTGTATAATTTTTTTTTTTAATCTTAAATAAAACACTTAAAATAGATTTGGATATCAGAATCTTTATTATAAGAAAATTCTCTAACATTTATTCAAATATTTGATGCGACTACACTGTAGGGGAGTAATTTTCGATCACATTTGGCAGCATTGCTATGGTCTATATCATCGACCTTTATTGTCAATACCAGTCTCAGTCTCAGTATACGTATTTGAATGATACGCTACCGAATAGACCACACTCAGCCCATAGTGAGGAGAATATTGCAGTTGTAGCGGAGAGCATGGGTGAAGATCGTGGGCAATCGATTTGGCGCCATGTATAGCATCTTGACGTCTCGTATATAACAGCTTGCTGTAATTTATGCAGAGGATCTTAGAGTAAAGGTTTACAAAATCCAACTCGTTCAGCAAGACACTGATACGACATATACTGCGTGCGAAACAATGGCTTTATTAAGAAATCATTTTTGTAAGCGTCCACTTTCGTGCTCCGAACCTGTCAGCTGACCGCCTAGATCGTGTGATATCACACCCTTGGATTTTTTTCTTTGGGGTTATGTGAAGTAAAAAAAAAACTTCACCGATAAGCCATCTACGTTTCAGTACTTGAAAGTTAACATTACTCAAGTAAATCGCGAGATAACGGTAGCAATGCTGAAAGCTTGATTGAAAATTAGACCTTCCGAATTGTCCGCCTACAGCGTGGACGCGGCCAACATTTGAATGGAAAGTGTAAAAATCCATAATTAATGTTTTTAGTATAATATATATAAAAATATGATTTTATATAAAATATGCAAAAATATGCCAGTTAAATTGTTAAAATATTCTCTAAAATAAGGATTTTCTATGACAATATGACAAAATATAACGTTAAGCCTAAAATATGCTGTTAGAATAAAAATATGAGAAAATATGCTTGTTAGAATAAAAATATGCAAAAATATGCTATAATAAAGCGATAACAAAATTCCTAAAATTGTCTGAAACGAATAAATAACTAACACTTTGGTTCATTTGAAGTCTAGGAAAAAAAAATGATTTTGCATATTTTTGCTTGCTCTGCCAATAAGTTTTACAGCGATTTTGTAAGAAATGGTTTTGTCTTAAAATATTTTCAACAGGTTTATTTTTTTACACAATTAAATCAATCTTCTTACAATGATGGCATGTTAAATAATCGTTACTTGTATTTTACTTTGTAACTTTAAAAAAAAAATACTGTAGCATACTTCAAGGTAAACAAATTCTTTTGTTTCCAGCTTCACTCAAAGCCATACCAGATAGATTTCTAGACATATTGTGATCTGAAAATACTATAATAGAAAAAAAAAAATAGAAGACATTAATTTATGCAGACATGTGTAAGAGCAACAAGTTTTTATTTTATATTCAAGGCAAATACTCTTACATACTTTTCTGTGTAACATTTTTAAATTTCACATTAAATCAATACCAAACATTTTGTAAGAACAACTTTACTTTAACATTTTTGTTATTTCGGGGAAAGTGGCTTTATAAAATTTTGACAGCTTTTCTGTTTATTTTTCTTTTTATTTTAATTTCATCACATGCATCATAAAATCTAATTTAATTTCTTTTTAAGGCAAACCTCAGGCTAAATCATCAGTCTATTTAAATATAATAATAAACAGGCAAATATTAAAGAAAGAAAAAAAATATTAAATAAAATAAATACGTAACTAGAATATTAAACAAAACGTTAAACAAAAGATAAGACGTAGAAAATATTTAGGCTCATATTATAAAACCCCCAGCTACTTAGTTTTTGTTTGGTATAAAAAAAAATTAAATATTTGGAAAAGAGAGTAAAATATAGGTATAAAAAGAAACACTTTGTTTATGACTTTAGCTAAATAATATTTGTATTAGATTGTTAAGAATATGTTGTATAAACAATCTTAATTTTTAAGAGCATTTTATGGCAATTTATTACACAGTGCAACAAGAAAAAATTGTCTCAATAATTCCAATGAAAAATGAAAGCCTAAAAATAGTCTAGCAAAACTTCCAAATGGATCACCTTATATATAGATTGCAAAAAGATATTTTCTTTTTGCATTTAAAAATATTCAAAGCTTATTAATTGTATCAGGAAATTACAAAATTTCTATCAATTTTTAAAACGAAAATTATTAGGAAATCAGATTTGAAAAACGTATATGACAGTAAAAAAGAAAATTTCATGAATAGCAAATTATATAAAAGGATTTTCAAAGCTAGTACGCATATTTAATTCAAATGTTATTATATGTTATTTTAATAGCATTATTATACTAGATTTTACTGGATACCACACCCTTTTTACGCCCATTCTTGTCGTAATATTTTTTACTTTATTTGATTTGACCTTATGTCTAAACTACTGAACCGATTAAAATATGGCACATATATACTTGAAGGAAGTACTGACTGAATGCCACGCCTACTTTTTCGCGACAAGAAAATTTCAAATTTGATAAACATTTTGAAGACGACATGATGATGACGAAAGAGGTGTGGCACCCATACAGATTAAATTTTATAATACACAATATTTTTTACTCCTTTTTGTATGTCAAATTTTATGCGAATTGTCATAGTAGCATCAAGAAAGTGGCAAAATTGATTTTTACTGAAAATGAGCTAAAAACTGGGCGTGTCATCCAACTTATATTTTAGCCCATAGTTTTCTCCAAAAAATACATAATATATATGATAAATTTCATTTGAACTTTCAAAAAGATAATTATTTACAAAAAGTGGGCGTGGCATTTTTATTTGATTTATATTCTATATTTATTTTCGAAGGATATACGAATTATATATATATATATATGTAAACAAAATATAAGTTAAATCGGTTGAACAATGTGACTATACATATATGGCATAGAATGTTGTTATGAAAAGTGATCGTAAAAAGGGATCTGCATTTGATCCATTTGTATAATTTTTTTTTTTTTTTAATCTTAAATAAAACACTTAAAATAGATTTGGATATCAGAATATTTATTATAACCCGAAATAAAATTCTCTAACATTTATTTTTTAAAAATAATTGTATTCAAATATTGAATGCGACTACACTGTAGGGGTTTTATTCGGAAGGAATAATTTTCGATCACATTTGGCAGCATTGCTATGGTCTGTATCATCGATCTTTATGAAAAGTGATCGTAAAAAGGGATCTACATTTAATTAAAATTTTACGTAATATCTAAGAGAATCTTTGTGCTCTATAGAACAATAAGTACCCATAAATACATTGAATTTACTGATTTAAATGTTTTTCTTAAAACATATAATAAAAGGAAATTGCTTCAAAATATTCGAAGTTAAGGAGTCCATAACAACGAAATTCGAACTAACTTGACAAAAACCGTTTAGTGATTTTATTAATCTGATGATATTTCGTGTTGGAATCAATGCGGCAATTTTTGATGATCCACAATTTGTCGCATAGTGTTACAGAAATGTTTATATAGGCAGTAGTTTTAAGAGTTTTTGTTTTAAATAATTTTAAAAATCTTTAGAAAAAATTCAATAAAATTAATTTTGTGTTAATTTATGTCCAAGTTCAAATCTCACTTTGGGCAATTTGTTTTTTGTTTTTTTTTATTTTTATTTTCATGTAGGTACATATTTTTGAGTATCCCTAGAGTCAAAAAATAAGTACATGAATATGTGGACAACTTGAACAAAAATAACTAGTTATTCATTTAGGATCCTCTACCGAAAATCAATTAAAAGTACTTAAATCCCACATAAATGTTTGTAAATTTGGTTCAAATAAGTTTAATCATAACACCCATATAATGTCCTCTCTCAAGTATGTATTACTTTAAGGAACATACACAATATTGTAGGATATCATATAGTCGATCTTCACCGAATATATATTTCTTTTTTTAATAGTAATTTACGGGTATTTTGTAATTTTAAGTATTTGGGTTGTTTGTTACATCGTTGGAACTTTCTCACAAAAATCTCCCAATCCATTTCACTTTTTGTTTAAATATTAGAAAATATTTATATTTTCTATTGATTTAAATTGTTTTCTTCATTTGTCAGTTAAAATTGGAATAAGTAGTTATAGGAATAAAAGTGTGATGAATTTTTAGCACACTCTCTTTTTATTGTTGGCAAGATTAACAGAGTAAATAGCATTTGTAAAACTAATAAAAATAAAATTAATGGAAAAAATAATCAAAATGGTAAAAAAGTTATCATCTCCACATTAGAAAATATAATAACCAATTTTGTTTAAAAATAACCAAAACGGCAACACTGGTTACTATAGAACAGCTAAATACAACTCTGGGTTGTGTAGACTATTGTAACCGATATGTAGTTTCGATTGCCTTCAGATAATTTTTCTAAAAGTCTCTTATGTCTTTTTAAAAATATGCGAATTTTTGTAAAATTTAAAGTATTAAATTTATTATTTAATTATAAATTTAATTTAATATTTAATTAAAATTTAATATTTAAAGTTATTTTTAGTTGAAGCCAACATATCTTTAATTCATTTATATATTATAAATACAAAAATTGTTTATTGTTTTATATTTATTATAAAGGTTAAGGGTATATAAGATTCGTCACAGCCGAATGTAGCACTCTAACTTGTTTAAAATAATTTCGAATTTTTATTAAAAAAGTTATGGTCCAAAATAAAAAGAGGTCGAGTCTAAAAATGAACAATTCAACAATTTTTAATAACTTTAATTTTTTTCGCTATACAGAAAAAAAAATAAAAATGAACTTTAATTACGAAATTGCTTATATTAATAAAATTTTTGTTTGATTTTACTCCAAACATCAAAATGATAATATTAAATAAATAGAAATAAATGATTTTTTTGAAAAATTTTATTAATTTTTTTATTATATAAATTATATTTATGATTGACATGTTGCATTAATCTAAATAATATAATTATTGTTTCGATACAATAATTAATTGAATCAGTATTAATGCATAGAAATGGTTCCTTAAATTAAAACACACAATTTTATTTGTTTCAATATTGTAGTTATTTAAAGAATACACAAAATTATTTCACATGTAATACATGTAAATAAAATGTATATAATGTATTATTGTATTGTAATCTTTATTTAATAAAATAAATTATAAATAAAGGATAATGTTAGGTCACCGTATAATACTTATTAATATGTTGTTAAATTCATTGTTTTAATTTATATTTATTTCTACTTTATTTTGCTTTTTTTTTTATTGTATTTAAATTAGTCATATTTTTGAGCCACACATCACACTGTAATTTAATGTAAATTTTGTTTCTATGGTCTACTATAACTTATTTTGGTTATTAACCGTTAGGTTATATTTTAGTTCTTATTTTGTTTTGTATTACCATCTCATAATGTGTTGTTGTAAACAAAAATTCAATATCGGCACATATTTTATTTATTGTTTTGTTTTGTTTTGTTTTGTTTTTTGCACATATGTACATTACTAGTGGTGAATTTCTTTTATTTGTCTCTCAACATAGAATAACAACAACAACACAGTAGCCCTTATTTATTTACTTATGATCGTTTGTTCAACTTTATTTGAAGAATTTTGTAAATAAAGATTATTGTTATAGTTGAAATCAAAAAGGCAACATCTCCTCTTGTTATTTTTTTCGCGGTTCACGTTCGCAAATCCTTTTTGGTAAAGTAAATTATTTTAGAATTACTCGGCCCAACGAACATTTCAGTGGCAAAATAGATAACAAATCAAAAAACTGACTTGCTCTATATTGCTGCCGGTAAGGAAAAAGCTCCTTATCGTACAGATAATGTAATTAATAACAATGACTTAGAGTCGTTTGTTATATATAATAAATAATTTAATAAGTATTGTATGTAGTTTAGAGCATAAGTAATAAATTTATATAACCTATTCCATCCGTTAGGTATTTCGCCGTTCAAAGTATTTATTAACTCATTCTCATTCTGAATTCTGCGAGTATGGAACATTTTCCTATGAAATGCTGCAAATTTTCTTCTTCCCTTGTGTTACATAAACTGCATACTTTACTCACTGTATTATTAAATGTATTACTCTTTAATGTTAAAATATCGCACCTGGTTTTAAAAATTGTTTTAATATGGTTTATATTTTCTGAATTTTTAATATAATCTAAACCTTTACTGTAATTTAAATGTTTATAAAATCTGTTGCCGCTATTTAAAGCTTTTTTTTTGCATTTGCATTAAATTTTTCGATTTTAAATTTTCCAGTAACATTGAACCTCTAGTAAGCCATTCTTCTGCTGCAATATCATCAAATACAATATTAAATTCGGTTTGTTTATTTGGTTTGTCCAAAAAATGTTGTTCCTTAATATCAGTACAAATAGTTTTTGAAGTAGTCTATCATTACCATATTGAAAAAGAGCTTTAAAAACATAATTCATATGCAAATTTAGAGTAAATAAATAACCAAGTTCCGCCCTTGTTTCTAGTAACAAGGCATAACTGGGAGTAATCTCAGAATTCTTTTTATGAAGTACCGCTGCAGTTTATCAACCTCATCAAATAGTAAACACCATAAATGTAAACTAATAAAATACTTATTGTTAAAATAGACAGTTTTGTTTGTTTTGTTATTTTAAATTCATTAATAGAAATATATGTGAATGCTTAGAAAAGGATAAAGATTTACTTAAATTTGGAAAATGTGGCAACGCTATTAAAAATGAAAAATTTTTATTAATTATTTTTATAAAAATATTTTGAGTATACAGAAATATTCATAATTTTCTAAGTAATTATTCACGCAAAACTAAAGGCAAAAGTTGCAAGTTTGTAAAAATATAGTAATATATACAATAAATTGGAAATATAAAAGTTTAAACGCGCATATTTCTGAAATGAGGCATGATATTGACTTGAATCTTTTTGCAAAAGATCGAAAATTATATATGCTAAAGGATAAGCTTAATTTGGAATACATATTTTTCAAATTTCTTTCGCTATTTACAAATAAACCAAACAAAAGGCCCAATTTGGGGTTTTTGGGGAAAATAAAAATTTTTTAATTGTAATAACATATTTGTTTATAAAGATATCTTAACGAAATTTGCAAGAAATGTGGATCTTATTAATGTAAATAAAACCGCGTTAACCAAATTTCAATCAGGGGTAGGGTTTTCCTGAATTCCCAAAAAACTAATCAAAATTCCCAAAAAAGGATTTTTTACATTTATGGCTATAGAATCCACATTTTTCCGAAGGCCTGTAGATTTTGATTTAAAACTTTTAACAACATATTGAGGATTCTTAAAATATATTCCGCTTGCCGATTCGCGATTTGCGATTTGAGAAAAAATGGTCTAAATTCAAAACTTTCATATAAAATGATTCGACTTCGGGAGGGTGTGTAGCATGACCAATTGAGTTACTGGGCTTGTTTTGTATCTTAAAGTCATCTCTGTGAAGTTGCCTTGCAGAAAAGTGTAAAATTATTATATGTTGCTAAAGAAAATTTTATTTTAGATAAAAAAGAGTGTAGATACTTTTTCGGCTAAAAAAACACAAAAAGTCGTCTTTTTGGAATTTTCAAATTCAAAATCGTTTATTTTTGGACTCGGTAAAGATATCGACTTCAAGTTTTTTTCATTCAATAGATAATTTTGTTCTTTAACTAGTTAAGAAAAAACTAATAAAATCGTTGGGAAATACTAGGATATATATGAAAAAAAAACTGGACCTGGTGCTTAAAAATTCAAACGCAAATAACTTGAAAACTATAAGAGATAAATAGGACATGTAAGCATGTTTTTTATAGGTCTTATCAGGGGCTACAACAATATATAAAAATATTTGAATTCGGAAGAGAAACAAAAATTTGGCAAGCGATTAAAAAGTTTTTATGTCAAAGGTACCTAACTTTGAGCCCCCTTTGCTCCGCCCCTAAAGGGGTTTGTTGTGCTCCCCTTCCAAACTTAACATTGTACACTCCTCCGCTACGTGTGTACCAAATTTCATGAAAATCGAACCAGCCGATGAGAAGTTACAGATTTATTTCCAAAAAATTTCGATTCTGCCCCACTGTGCAATGGTGACAAAAGACACCCTTGTTTAACGCCAACGAATGTTTCAAAAACATCAGACAGTTCGTTTCCAGTCCAAACGAATGATTTGGTATGTTTGTATATGTTCTGAATAATGTTTTTTTTTTTTTTTTGTTTGTAATGAATATTGTAATGTCTTAGTGTGATTGTGATTTTTTCTCTGAAAAATTCATACTTGTCTCAAATTGCTCACGCTGAAAGCACGCACCATAAAAAGGATTTTGAATAACTCTGATGATACACCAATTTGGATATTAAATGAAATATGACAGATTATTTAAACAAATCTTCAAAATAAATAAATATCTACTAACCTCTTGTATAGTACGCAGCTTTAGTACTATTCTGGATATTGGTTTAGTCATTAATTTTCTTTATAAATCACGGGAATATCTATAATGATATCGGATATATAAATCTATCTCAGCAAGCATAACAAAATTTACTTACTTAAGAAATGAAGAATTCTGCATACAGAATTGCCTATGCCTTCGGAAAAATTCATTACGTTCGGCTCTTCTGATGCAATGAAGACCAAAAAGACAGAAAGAAGAATATTTTACGTAGAAATAAAATATTTTTTTTTTATTTATTTTTTTACGATTTTTGAATTGCTGTCAAATTATTTAAAATGTTAATTATATTAGTTAATATAATAATAACATTTTAAAATAAAAATGATAAAAAAAATAATTGAAAATTTTTAGGAAATATTTTTTTCCTGTGTAGGAAGACTAAGATTGACAATTAAAAAAATAAGAATGTCAATGAGATTAAGTGCATTTATTTTTGAATTTTTTTCTAAAAGAAATAAAACTTTATTAATTATTTTATAATTAAATACAAATAAAAAATTGGTATAAAAAAATATATATATTTTAAAAAGTTATTTTGCGAAAAAGCTTTAAGAAATACATTTTTTTAAATCATATTTCCTACGGTGGGTTTCATAAACGTCATTTCAACCGATGGACGGAGGGACAGACAGACGGACAGAGGGACATCGTTCTATCCACAACATTTCTTAGGATCCAGAAACTATAAACGTTTCTGCTCACCGATGAAAATTGTGTAAGTTACAAACGGTATGACAGACTTATATATACCTTTTATACCTGTAGTGAAGGGTATAAAAAACACACAACAAGGTATTACGCATCATACATATATTTGTATACTTTTGTATGTATATTCAAACTGACGGCATATACAAACAACAACAACAACACACTAATAATCAGATACAAGATGTTTTCATGTATTTAAAAGTGTATTTTAGATGCTTAAAAAATGCCCTAAAAATATTAAAATATGCTCTAGCAACAAATAAAATATGCACTATTTCCTTAACTTTTATTAAAAAAAAAAAAATAAATAAAAAAACCTAAAATTTTAATTCAGTTTCATCTTAAGAACGTGTGTGAAACGGAAAGTTCTGCGATAAAAAATATTTTTTCTATATAGAGAATAATTTTCATTTTTGCAGTGTGAAATGAGAACTTAAAAATATTAACAAATTTAAATTCTATTATTAAAAAAATGAAATGTGTGAATATTGAATATAAAGAACGTTATGTGTATGAAATACTCGTATTAAAATATTTTAAAATATATGTTATTTTTCCAAATATTTTGTTCAATTGAAATTTTTCTATAATTTTTAAAACTTAAAAAAATTATATTCATTTGTTGAAATTTTTACTAGCCCTGAGCTATCAAAAATTTACTAACGAGCATACTTTTCTACTATTTCACACAGGACCTAAATTAAAAATAAATATAAAGTGAGAACCTTAAACAGTTTTTTGTATAAAGAAAATTACCCTTCGTTATCAACAAATATGATGGATGCATTTTTAATTGATGTGGAAAGATTTTATTATTTCTTCGTTTGAATCTAAAATTGTAACAATTGTATTGGCAACACTTCTTTCGATGGATGTGGTCTTAATGATATTTCGATTTTTCCAAAATGATATTAAGGACAGCTCTATACAGATTCTTGTGCTCTTAAACAAAATATTCTAATTGGTAGCAATTTTTAAAAGGAATTAATAAATTCTCGATGTTCTATAAAAACGTATGACAATGAAAACAAATGTTTCGCATACATAAAACGACATTAAACGGCTTTCAGATAAATGACTGGAAATTTATCCTTGAAAGTCAGTATTTATCTCTATGTTCTAGGCTATATATTAGGGAATTATTTATTCTGTGTAATTTCGCATCTTAATACGAGATAAATAAGAAACCTTCTGATGACGCACCTTTTACAATAATCAATATACTGCTATGATTGTTAGTTTTGGAGAAATAGCTTACCACAGATTAAATGGTCCTTGGTATTTTTTATATTTTAAAATACTTTTTGACTCTTTTGAAAATTTTTAAATGTAGACTTAAGTCGTTTTATCAAAAATCCACAGAATTATTTTTTTTCTACACAAAAAATAATTTTAAATTGGAATATTGCACTAAATATGATACAAAAATATACATTAATGTTAAAATATGCAAAAACATGCATTTTCAAGAAAATATGCACTAACAAATCGAAGCAAATTCTATAATTCGCCAAGATATTTAGTTTACTCTGTTCTAGGAGTAAAGGCAAAAAACATCCATTAGCATGAACTTCCGGTCCTTTGCTAATAATCATTACAAACAGCTGTTGTCAAGTAAACTGCTTGCTTATACAAAAAACAACAACAAAACATGCATTTTCAAGAACATATGCACTAACAAATCGAATCAAATTCTATAATTCGCCAAGATATTTAGTTTACTCTGTTCTAGGAGTAAAGGGAAAAAACATCCATTTGCATGAACTTCCGGTCCTTGCTAATAATCATTATAAACAGCTGTTGTCAACTAAACAGTTTGCTTATACAAAAAACAACAACACTAATAGCCATTGGAATGCCTTAAAAAAAATATTTGTTTGTGTATATTATTAACAGATATTTTCAGTTTTTGACCCATAAGTCGGTTGTTTATGAACCAATTTGATTGATTCAAAAAAAAAAATAAATAAATAAATAAATATTTGTGATCGATCTATGTAAAAACAAGTTCATTTCTTCAGCGGAAAAATTCAGAAAAAGATTTTCCGATTAGCAAAATTCGCGGCTAATCGGAAAATTGTTTCTGAATTTTTCCATTCAAATATTTTTCTTAAATTGCAATCCTTTGATATATTATGATATAATATATCATTGATATATATGGCAGTTATCGTTGGGCTTCATAGACATCATTTCAACCGACAGACGGACGGAGAGACGGAAGGCCGGACAAACGGATATCATCCTATCGGCATCTTTTCTTATAAGGATCCAGAAACTATAAACTTTTTTTGCTCTCCGATGAAAATTGTAGAAATTACAAACGGAATGACAAACTTATATTATATACCCTTTACACCTGTGTTGAAGGGTATATATAAGTATATATTTTTCATTGTAGCAGTGTAATTTTTGAAACAATACTTTTGTATTTCATACTTCAAGAACTTTTAATTAAAGTTTAGTTTTATGGTATCTGAAGTCTATATTTGTGTGTGTTGTCTTTATTTTTTTTATACTATTTTCTTATTAATTATTGTATTATAAAATTAAAAGGTTTCAGTGTGTTAGTATGTTAATTTTAATAGAATCATTAAATACTCAAAAAGCGTGTCGGCATGTGGCAAAAGAAAATTAGCAACGTACTTAGTTAATGAGTCTTAGATTCTATTTTTGAATGGCATTAAAATAAACAGGGTGCTGAAATTATGTTAAACCGTTTCCAAGTGTTATTTCTATATTACTTAACTTTTATAACATATAAAACGTTTTAATATTTGTGTTAATATTTTTCTCTCTAAAACTTTTGTTTTACTTTTTTCGGAATTTTAAATAAATTAACTATTTCAGTTAAATAGTCTTTTTGCCAAAAAATGATTAACGAATATTTATGTGTATTCTTAGGCTGAGTCTAATCCTTTAGGGTTAAAATTTTTAATTAGCATAACACCACTCTAAATAAATTTATAATAGAATCCCTGTATATAAAACTATAAAACCTCAAAATATATTTTCACACATATATGTAAATACTTACCCAGCAAAAAAGAAAAAAAAAAAACGAGCAAATGCTTCCAAAAACGAGCGAACGAACTAAGTGAATAAAAATTACTTTCCAAAAGTGAAAATAAATGTATTTTTAACAGGAAAAAAGGTTTATAATTTCTAAGAAAATAAAAATTTCACAAATTGAAAAGTACTTTTATTATCTATTAACAAAACTAAAACCATATTTTTATTAACAAAATTTAAAAATACAGTTTAAAAGAAGTACTTCATACTACCAATGACAACCATAGATTAAAAAAGAACTTTTGCAGCTATTCTTCAGCACTAAATACTTCCTTCCAATGGCAACACAATGATAAAATCAAAACATTTTTAGCTTCTTTTTGTTTTTTTTTCTGGGTATTTATATACCCATAACTAAAACGATGCTCTAAGAATAACAACAACACAAAAACCTGTATTATTTTTTAATGTTAAAATGATTACGTACTTTGTATTTGTAATAAATCTTGTTAAAAAAAAAAAAACTATATGTATGAGTATGTGTATGTGTTTCTACGAATAGTATAGTTGTTTGAATGTTTGTGTGCATGTTAAAAGTTATTGTTTACAAATACCTAGGGAAATTTAATTAAGGGTATATAATTATTTTCTAGCATACTTTAAGGGTCCTTGAAAGATGAATTTTAAAAGAGGGTGAAATTTAAATTAATACATTTTGGGTTATAAATATACGTACACTATGACTTTCATTTTTTTTTTTTAAGAGAGAAATAAATAATAGAAATTTTTAAATAGTTTGAGAAAATATTTAAGCGCTTTGTTAAATATTTATATTTATGGATACAACATTGCCCAGTAAAAAGAAAAAGCTTACTATTCATTAGTAAATTCACTAATAATAACGAACTTGAACTGGTACCAATTTTGGTGAAACGTTAATGAATTTAACACGTGGTTGCCATAAGAGTGCCATAAGTGATCTAAATTAATGAGCAGCATGTTATGAAAGATTGTCTTTTTTGTGTTAGCTATTCAATAAGTAAAATAACATTAATTAAAAAATACATATTTATTGCTTCATTAGAAATTTACAAAAATTAACTTTTTCAATACAGTACACGCTGGGAAATTCGAACTACTTTGTTTTTAAGGCGATTCGAATTTCCGAATTATTTGAATTTCTGGACGGTTTTTTTTTATACAAAAATTTAGGTAAATTTGACCATAAAAATATAAAAAACTATGTTTTTTTTCATTTTAGT
This sequence comes from Protocalliphora azurea, assembly GCA_932274085.1. Taxonomy (NCBI): domain Eukaryota; kingdom Metazoa; phylum Arthropoda; class Insecta; order Diptera; family Calliphoridae; genus Protocalliphora; species Protocalliphora azurea. The sequence continues at coordinate 20,283,614 of OW026523.1, forward strand.
TTATTTAACATAAAAACTATAAAAATCTTAAATATAACATATAACATAAAACTTTCCATTTTCGGATATTCAGCACTATGTAAAGTTTTATTGGATACATGTTGATAAGTGTAGGCAACAGCATCTAATATTAATTTTCTATTCGATTTAATATGTATAGCTAATGATAGAAGTAGTTACATTAAAGTCCAGTGCTAAACGCTTGCCTTGAACGCCTTTGTCAATCTTTTCCAATATTTTTAATTTGTCTTGTAAAGACAAAGTGTTTTTCTTACGTTTGTTTGTCATTTTTAGTACACTTTCTTATTTTAATAAATGTTAAACCATATACATATACAAATACCAAAAAAAAAACTGACTTTTAAACTATAACAACATCAACAAGATCTGTAAATCATCTATTAAAATAGGATTCCCCTTTTTACTTTGTATTTGGTTAAACTAAATTGTCAAAAAAAACCGCTCGGAAATTTGAATTTTGAATTATAATTTTAGAGCGCCAAATGTAATGAAATTACTGATTCGAATTTCTGAGGGTCTACTGTACTGAATTCAAATCACTTTATATTTATTTCAAATAGTTACTTTTCTTTCATTTGTTTGGAACTTGCTCAAAAAACTGATTTATAATAATAAATTCATGACATTAAAAACTTGGTATTCAATAAAAATGCTATGAAATCTTAATTTTGAATAACTTCCAATATATTTTGCTGGGCAGTCTTTAAAATAATAATTATACAATTAACAAACAAATAGTAACATAATTAACAATTTTTCAAATGTAAATAAGACTTTTTTTTATTATAAATAAACAAAAATAAAAATAACAAAAAAAGATATAAGATTAATATATTAGGGATCTATTACTCCCCTACGTTAAAAAAAATTTAATAATTTAATAACAATTTATAAAAACATTCGGATCCACGGGGGGAAGGAAATAATTTGTCTAAGTACTAGTTTTATTAGTTAATGAAAAATATTTTTTTTTTAACTTTTACAAAAAGCGTTTAAGTACAACAAAAAGTTTTCCCCAAATTTTTTTTCTATATAAAATATAATGTAGGTAGGTGGTAGGTAGGTAAATAAGGATTGCACAGTAGATAATTAAAAAAAGTAATGATTACTCAAATTTATAGCAAAAATTTTAAAATCATTCTTAAACCTAAAAATAAATAAACTTTGAAGGGACAATATTTGGTACTTGAATCTCATATTATTCTTAAGTCATTGGTGTGGGGTATACCACCATAATTGGTTGGGGTATTATGCATTTGTGCTGATGTTTGCAACGCACAGAAGAAATCATCCAACACCCACCTTAAAATATACCAATCGACTCAGAATTACTTTTTGAATCGATCTAATGATGTCTGTCCGTCCGTCTGGTTGGCTGGTTGGTCCATGTAAACCTTATGCACAAAGTAAAGGTCGCAATTTTGAAGATAATTCAATGAACTTTGGCACATAGGACTTTAATGACACATAGGACGAAGCCTATTGAAATTGATGATGATCGATTCATTATTTCACCTAGCCCCCATACAAATGTCCTCCCGGAATAGGGTTTAACGATCATAAATGCATTAAATATAGCAATATTTTAAGGAAATTCGGTGCAAGGAAGTTTTGTATAAGTTTCAATCTTTGTGCTAAATTTCATAAAAATCGGTACATAATTGACCATAGCTCCCATATAAAACCACCTTCCGAAAATCACTTTAACTTGCATAAATCACATACAAAGGTTAGTATCATATTTATTTTCGACACAAATACGTTTTATATAAGTAGAAATCATAGTGACAAATTTTATGAGGATCACTGCCATAAAAGCCCACTTTCGGGAATGACCCTAAAGTGCATAAATTCATATAAATGTCAGTATTAATGTAATATTCTGTATTCATATATTTTATTTTATACTTAGTAAAAGTATCGGTCTACAATTGTGTACATGTTTAACATAAGAGGGGTCTTAAGAAATATAAGACCCCTGCACAATGGTGTGGGGTATCATATGGTCGGGCTTTACCGACTATATCTTTCTTACTTGTTTTTAATATTAAGTTAGAATTTTCAAATTTAGAAAAATATGAAATTTATTAGGTTTAAAATTTGTTGAAGCGTTATTAAAAAATAATTTTAAAAATGTAAGAGATCCGGTTTAATATTTAAAAATACACCGGATATTAACAGAAAAAATTTATAAACTTTTTTGTTTTTTTACAATTTTCTGGAACAGAAATATTAATTATTTTTTTTCTTTTATAGCCGCCTTTAAGTTATATTCAAGAATTAGTTTTTCATAAGTTTAATAACTAATACAACTCTTAATTTGTGATTTACTCCTTTTGCTGGTGAATTTATTATTTGAAATTTGCTATATATTTTAGTATTAAAAATTATGTAGAATACAAAAATTTGGAACTAAGAACTAAATTGATTCAATAGGACATAATCAATTTTATTTAGGTTTCAATGAAACCAAAATGAACAAAACATCACTTTATGCTAATGAAGTGTGTAGCGGCACAGAAAATACATATTCCATTCTGTTGGTGTCTAATTATAGTCCACAAACTCTGCTTTGGTACTGCCAAACAGAGACAACAAGGCAATTTAAGATTGCCAACTTGTTTATGATCCTTCGAGCCGGATTACTGGAACCACAACTATAACAGCATTTACGACGCTAGGTTCAATCTCTCTTTTACTTGCCCCAAATGCCTGGCGCTGCTAATTGAGTCTCTTAAAATTGCACCCAGTGCAAAACGGCGCCATGTATAGGTTTCAACGAAACCAAAATGGATAAGACACCACGAATGCTAATGAAGTGTTGTAGCGGCACAAAAAATACGTCTTCCATTTTGCCGATATCTAATTATAGTCCTCAAACTCTGCTTTGGTGTTGCCAAACACAGACAACAAGGCAATTTCAAACTTGTTCAAATTTAACCACTCATATGGATGTAATTAAATACTTAATTTTACTTTCGGCCCCTGTATGAGTTGATCTATTTTAATGAAATTATTACTAAATATCAAGACATTTATTTTAGTTATTCGATAATTAAATAAAAATGCTTAAAATTTTGTATTTAAGTAAGAGGTCTTCAGGACCCCCTTGTGCGTCGCTGACCACTATTTGAAAACCGTTGCTTTAGAGGATAACAATAAAATAAAAACACACCTTAAATTATTAAAATCTATTCAATATTTTCTGAAATTTACGATTCATAAAAATTTTTGTTTGTATTTCAAAAACCAGAAAGGAATAATGAAGAAAAATATTAAGTTTTTTGGTGACGAAAATGAAGTATATAATTCAAAAGTTATTTATAAAAATATTGTATAAAATTTGATCACCACTTATCAGCCTAAATTTGTATATAATTTCGAATTTTTCAAAATAAAAATAAATTTCCTCCTCCAAATGCTTTGGCTGGATCCGCGCCTGTACAAAAATAAATAAATTTCTTAAAAAATTTAATCCTCGGTGCACGATTTAAAATTAAAAAAAAATGTCAATTATGTTTACATAAATTCTTATTAAATTATTAGATTTTATTTTTATATTACTTAAATAGAATGTTAATCATACGCCACGTATAATAAATCTACATATGTGGCGATTGATTAATATAATCTTTTTTGCATTAAAAATAATTATACGCCTCAGTGTATTTTTAAAGAAATGAATTTATCCAAATTAAACCAAACAATAAGCAGCATTAATATTTTTTGCTCTGGGGACAAGTTATTTATTTAATTACTTTTTTACAATGAGTACTAAAATTTAATTTAATTTATTCTTGAACATACTCTCTATACCACAATCATTATTTTTGCTGATTTTTTGCAACACCAACGTTACGAATTTAAATCATAGAAAAAATATTATTTTCTAAAAATTTTCGTTTAAAAGATTAATAAGAAATTGAGAAAAGTAGTCATTTCAATTATTTTTAATTTAATTTAATTTAATTTAATTCAATTTACTAAAAAATTACGATTTGTAATAGACATATAGAATTCAAGTTCTAAGAGGAAATTCTGAAATTATACACGCTGAGAAAAAAACATGGTTACAGCAAAAAAGCTCCACAGAATCTAGAAATCTGATAAATTCTTTAAATGCACCCTAAAGTTCATTAAAATGAGGAATTTAAAATAATCAAGCCATGAATTTGCAGGGCAGAGTCCTTCCAGCAGTCTTATGAATCCCTGTAGTAAATAAATTTTTTCAAAGGAACTAAGTAACTGGTAAAACTGATTATGTCCACAGTAACATATCCTTGGAACAGAAATTATTTTCATCATTGATCAAGACAAAGAAGGTACTGATTACATAAAAAGGATTCACCAATTGGGACAGGTCGATATTGAATTTAAATTAAGCGATGCACAGTGGGGCAGAATCGAAATTTTTTTGGAAATAAATCTGTAACTTCTGATCGGCTAGTTGGATTTTCATGAAATTTGGTATAGGCGTAGCGGAGGAGTGTACAATGTTAAGTTTGGAAGGGGGGAACAACAGACCCCTCAGGGGCGGAGCTAAGGGGGCTCTAAATTAGGTACCTCTGACATAAAAAATTTTTAATCGCTTTCCAAATTTTTGTTTCTCGTCCGATTTCAAATATTTTTATATATTGTTGTAGGCCCTGATAAGGCCTATAAAAAACTTGCTTACATGTCCTATTTATAGTTTTCAAGTTATTTGCGTTTGAATTTTTAAACACCATAATTTTGTATGTTCTTGGTCTAGTTTTTTTCATATATATCCTAGTATTTCCGACCGATTTTATTAGTTTTTTTTCCTATCTAGTTAAAGAACAAAATTATCTATTGAATAAAAAAAATTGAAGTCGATATCTTTACCGAGTCCAAAAATAAACGATTTTGAATTTGAAAATTCCAAAAAAGACGACTTTTTGTGTTCTTTGGCCGAAAAAGTATCTGCACTCTAAAATAAATTTTCTTTAGCAACATATAATAATTTTACACTTTTCTGAAAGGCAACTTCACAGAGATGACTTTAAGATAAAAAACAAGCCCAATAACTCAATTGGTCATGCTACACACTCTCCCGAATTCTAGCCATTTTATATGAAAGTTTTGACTTTAGACCATTTGTTCTCAAATCCCAAAGCACGAATCAAAAAGCAGAATATATTTCAAGAATCCTCAATATGTTGTTAAAAGTTTTAAATCAAAATCTACGGGACTTCGAAAAAATGTGGATTCTATAGCCAAAAATGTAAAAAATCCCATTTTTGGGAATTTTGATTAGTTTATTTGGGAATTCAGGAAAACCCTACCCCTGATTGAAATTTGGTTAACGCGGTTTTATTTACATTAATAAGATCCACATTTCTTGCAAATTTCGTTAAGATATCTTTATAAACAAATATGTTATTACAATTAAAAAATTTTTATTTTCCCCAAAAACCCCAAATTGGGCCTTTTGTTTGGTTTATTTCTAAATAGCGAAAGAAATTTTAAAAATATGTATTCCAAATTAAGCTTATCCTTTAGCATATCTAATTTTCGATCTTTTGCAAAAAGATTCAAGTCAATATCATGCCTCATTTCAGAAATATTTCTAATCTATTGTATATATGACTATATTTTTACAAACTTGCAACTTTTACCTTTAGTTTTGCGTGAATTACTTAGAAAATTATGAATATTTCTGTATACTTTTAATAATATCTATACACAAAATATTTTTATAAAAGTAATTAATAACAATTTTTATTTTTAATAGCGTTGCCACATTTTCCAAATTTAAGTAAATCTTTATCCTTTTCTAAGCATTCATATATTTCTATTAATGAATTTAAAATAACAAAACAAACAAAAAATGTCTATTTTAACTTAATCAATATTACTATTTTTTTGGTATTTATCATCTTCCTTAGTAAATATTCTATTTCTAATACGATTTTTTATTACTTATTTACATTAAATTTATGTAGACAATTTTTCTAATATTTTAAACTTATACTACTTATTTTCTATAAAATAATCTGTTGTATCTGTGTACATATCTAAAAGATAATAAAGGTCCTTCAAGTCTTCAGTATTTTGAGTTGATAAAGGCTCATAATAAATCCAACGTTTTCTCATTGATGATAGTACAGGGTCTGATGATAACAATAGGCTATTAAAAATATCCTCGTTTTGTGACATTCTGGAGCATTTCCTGGAGCAGAATAATTGAAAATCTCTGTTTCTTGCCACCCCCCCCCCCCCTTCCAAACTTAACATTGTACACTCCTCCGCTATGCCTATACCAAATTTCATGAAAATCCAACCACCCGATCAGAAGTTACAGATTTATTTCCAAAAAATTTCGATTCTGCCCCGCTGTGCAATGTACTAAATTCTTATATCGTATGGAACATGACATTATTTGAAACTCAGCTGAAGTTTTGCGTGGTGACACTAAGAATCCGATATTTCAAAATTTCAACGATTTTACCGCATTGAACTGCACTATAAAAATATTAGGTTCTCATTGTTAATTTTCTTGAATTTTGTTTTAAAAATTTTAATATGATTGACCGCAAAAATTATATGTTTTTTAAATATTTTTTAATACAAACAAAATTTTATTAATATGAAAAATATCATTATTACTATAAACATTAAATATTTTCAGACTTTATCCTTGTTCTTAAATCATATACTGTTTTTAAAACATTTTTAAGTTATTATACCCATGACAACAATATATTTCAAATAAATATAATATTTATATTTATATTTGTTTGTTTTTAAATATATTTTCACTTGTATCTTATTTATAAATTAATTTCTAATTCAGTTGTTAAATTTATGCTAAGGAGCTTCTGTTAAAATGTCAACACAAATAAATAAATAAATAGATAAATAAATAAGATAAACTTAAAAATGTAATTGTGCGCAAACGAAATGGAAACTGTTGATAAAAAAAAAAAGTTTATAAAAAAAGAATAACTCCATTTCTGGTGTATACGTACGAAGAATTTCGTGTAAAATACAGATTTTCAAAGGAAAATTCCAATAAGTTAATAAAATTAGTCGCATAGCCGACCTTAAAGGTAGAGCAAAGAAAAAGGAAAGGTAGAAGCATCTCGACTTATAATAAAGTATTAGCAGCGTTGAGATATTGTGACCAGAATAAGATATAAGACGATTGCTTAGAGTTTCATGGATTTAGTCAGATTTAGTAGGTCTGGCATTTACTAAAAAAGCCAAATCAATAATTAAAATAACCAAATCCTTGTTATGGAAAAATATTAAGAAAATTGCAGGATACGGAAATGTTCGTACACAAGCTACATGCAGAGAAAAAACATGGTTACAACATTATCACTACAACAATATTATGTTCTCATTGTTAATTTTTATTGAATTTTAATAACTCTGTATTCATGATAACAATGATTTTGATTCAATTTTGTCATTTAATGTTTACACACAATCATAATTTTAATATGATTGACTGCAAAAACTATATATGTTTTTGAATATTTTTAAAACAAACAAAATTTTATTAATATGAAACATATCATTATTACTATAACCATTAAATATTTGCAGTCTTTTTCCTTGTTCTTAAATCATATGCTGTTTTCAAACCATATTACATGACAATAAAATGTTTAAAATAAATATAATAATTATCCTTTTCACAAACTTAGTGGAAAACTTCAATACTTGTTTGTTTTTAAATATATATATTTTTTCAAATATTTATTTTCTAACTTCAGTGTAATTCCCATTTAGTTTATATATGAATAAATATAAATAAACAAGGTATGATTCAAGCAATATTTTTTTATTTATTTATTTATTTAATAGCCAATGAAAATTACAATTTCTTATAGGCTGGCATATAAGTTAACAACACTGCCAACTCTGCCAGCGAAACGCATCTGGCAGAGTCAGCATAAAAAATATTTCACAACTTTAACACGCCCATACCTGACAACGGTTTCAGATATCTTGGGAATGTATTTGCAATATGATTACCTGCTAAATAGAATCGAATAACGTGGGAACGAATTTAAGGACTCAGCGTGTGCAGCCTGGTGCAGCAGAATAATGAAACATTCTTGGGCAGAAAATAAATGGGATGAAGGCAATCTTAGTTGCGCGCTCGTACGGAGCGGTTAGTTGCTCTTGAAAATAATTAATTATATTTAAATAAGGATATTTGTGCATTGAAATTACTAACAGTTTAAATTAGATATCTGTGCTTTGTAAATAATTATATTTGTGCTTTGGAAATATATGTGCATCGGAAAAAATAATAGTTTAATAAAGATATTTTTGCTTTGAACATCTTGTGTTGTTCTTTGGCGCGGTTGATTGCGCCCGAATTAATTTTTTTGAACGAAGGAGTGGAAAAAGTCTTAACTTATATATTATTCTTAAAGCTATTTACAATAAAATATTTTCATAATCATTCAATAACAAAAACTAAGTTAAAAATACTCATCTTAATGCGGATTGGATTTAATCAGAAATCAATATATGGATAGAAACTGTTGAATTGATTGCATATACGTCTCATGGGATCAAAGTTGGCATAATTGGTTCGAAAATATTTGATTTTTAAAGGAGTATAATTTTAGTGGGGCGATTTGGGATTACGAATTCGATCTTACGAAGCAGGAACTCAGAATTAATTGAACCGTTTACTAAAATAATTACAAATGAAACATTCATATATTTTCTCCTAATTTAAAGAGTACGGAGATCAATAAGCTCTAATCGACTTTCATATGTTGCTAAAATAATATTAGGAGTCCATGGAAGATTACGAAATTACGAAAATACGAGAAATTGTTTCTGAACCGATTCAATTTTCTTTATATGAACTTCGTATTGAGGATCTCAGAGCACGGAAGCATATTCCAGGTTTGGTCTTACTAGAGATATATGAATAATTGCTTGGAAACGTAAGGACCATTAAACTCTCTTCTCCAGCACTTGAGGAAAACTAGAACTCCTTTTGTCTTATTAACGATTTGCGAAACGTGGGAATTAAAGAATAGTTTACAGTCAAGTAACACAGCCAGATCAAGAAATCTTCGACTAGATCATGGTGTATGTATTGTGTATCTACGAGTATTGGACTTCTTCTGTAGAACATCATGTGTTTACACTTTCTTAAATTCATATCCATTAGATTTATCATACACTAATCATAAAGATTGTCAAGATCTGATTGGAGTAAGGAGTATTGATAGGAATAGTTAAGGCTATGGAACATAGTTTACATTCAAGTAACACAACCAGATTAAGAAATTCTTCGACTAGATCAAGTTTATTGTATATCTATAGAGTACTGGACTTCTTCTTTAGAATATCAGGTGTTTACACTTTCTCAAATTCAGATCCATTAGATTCATCATACACCAATTATAAAGATTGTCAAGATCTGATTGGAGTAAGGAATATTGATAGGAATAGTTAAAACTATGGAACAGCTTTACATCATCAGCATACATTAATATTCTAGAATTCCTAATGCAAGCTGATAAATCATTTATAAATATTAGAAATAATAAGGGGCCGAGATGACTACCTTGTGGAACACCAGATAAAACAGGAATAGTTTTTGTTATAAATTCTCCGAATAATACAATTTGGCATCTATTTTTAAGATATGTAGAAATTCATTTAAGGAAAACAGGAGCAAATCCGAGTTTATCTAATTTGAATAGATCGTGATGATTCCATCGGCCCACAAACCACACCAAACCGTTGTTTTTTTTGGATGAAGTGGCAGTTCTTGAATCTCTTCAGGTTGCGGCAATTTTGAGCCAGAAATGGGCCTCATCGCTGAACAAAATTTGCCTCGAAAACGTGGGATCTTCTTGGAACTTTAGAGCGAAGCGATGTCGCTTGGGAAAGTCGAGCAGCTTCAGCTCTTGCACAAGCTGTATTTTGTACACTTTCAATTTAAGATCTCGACGTAAAATGCGCCAAGTCGTTCCATACGTCAGACCGAGTTGCTTTGAACGGCGCTGAACCGACTCTCCATGGTCTTCGTGTACACTCTCAGCTACGCCCGCTATATTTTCTTCACATCGTCCTGGATGTAGTCTATTCGGTTGAATATTATCCTATAATGAATGCTGGATCTCAAAATGGGTGATGGTGTTGCGAATAGTGCGCTCAGTAGGCTGATTATGTTGACCATAAGTTGAGCGAAGTGCACGAAACACATTCTTCACAGAACGTGAATTTTCGTAATAAAGTTGAACGATTTGTAAACGTTGTTCAGGCGTAAGTCTTTCCATTATAAAATGCCAAACAATACTCACACGTGATCTGTCAAAAAATGGCTATTGAAAAAAGTATCTCTACTTGACCTTGACCCTTTATATAAAACTTTTAAGTAAAATATTCACTTTTCTTTAAGTTCTGAATTTCTAGTTTTAATTTTTCCACTTTCAGATTATGTTCTTCTTCTTTTTTTTTGAATACTATGATTTTCTTCCATATAATTTAGTTCCAACTCCTGTTGTCTTATACTTATATCAAATAATTTTAGTATTTTTACAATTTCATCAGACTTATTATTTATTTTTATTTTACCTATTTTTGGTTTTCGTGTGTCTTCTATTATAATATCAAATGAGATTATCATCATCGCTAATCAAAATTTCATAACTGGAATTATTGTTTTCTATTTTAAAAGATTCATTTGTATTGACATCTGTTTTTGTAGAATTTTTCACAGACAAAGAATTGCTGTTGTAAGTGTTTTGATCAATTTCAAATCGACACATCAATTGTTCTTCTATGCTATTTAGTGGTTCAGGAGATTAGATAATGGGACTTTGTGGGACTTTTTAGTTTTTTTCCAATAAAAATTAATATAAAACGAAAAAAAAAAAAAATTACAAAAAAGTTAAAGGGCGCAAAATACTCAAGATTTACTCAATCTTTAAAATAGAAAAGATTAATAAAGATCTTGCTTAAGATAAAATAGCTACAAATATTCAAAATTAAATTGCTCACCAAAAAATACTTGGTATAATATTTGTCTTCAATTACAGTCCTCTTCAAGGTGCCATCACTTAATAATGGTTAACAGTTTTTTTTTTTTAATACTTTTTTATTTTTCAGTTATCGGTAAGGTTTTTCATTTAGTATAACTAACTTTTTTCCAAAACACGAAAAAACAAATGTTAGGGATTTTGTTAAGCTAAATTGTTGAAATCACACACTGTGCTGTCATGTACACCGAAACAAACTTCCAACTATTCCACCAACAACCCACATACATTAACATAATTATAATATTTTATGCATTTCATTATCTTTTCATTTTTGTAAATGTATTTATACTCTATAGTAAAAGTTGGAGGCTTCTGTGGTGGCAGGTAGCAACAGTAGTAGTGTTTATCCTTAAAAAAAACACACACACACACACTCATAGTTGTACTTGTATTGTGGTTAAACACAATATCAATTTTTTTGTAAGCGTGTATGTGGAATATCTTTTTTTTAATTGTAAGTGTGTGCAAAGAAAATGAGACAAAAGAAACACATTTCCATATGCATGAGTTTATGTTTGAAATAATTTTAAAGGATTTCTGGTTTTAAGCACAAAAAAAAAAGAAGAAAAAACTTTAAAGAAAACTGTTAAAAAAACTTATGTAAACAGATTTTTCATTCTCCTCCTTTGGTGACAATACACAATGACAAAGATGATAAATGAAAAACGACTATAAGGAAAAATAATTTATTTAAAAGGAGAAAAAAAGTAGTGGAAAGAAACAAGAAATCACATAAAAAGTATAACGTTAAAAAAATATAAGAAATGTAAATTTTCTTTGTAAGTGTATTGCAAGTAAATATTTTTGTATTAAGTAAAAAATGTCAAAAACAGATAAAAAAAAAAGGGAGAGGGAACAAAAAAAAAAAAAAAAACAATGAACTAAATCTGTAATACTCAACAGATGTTTTAAGTAAATTTTGTAGAGGGCAGTCAAAAAAGTATTTATAATATTGTTACGTTTTTACCTTTTAAGAACTGTGGTTTATTTCCCTTTAAATAAACCGGATACTTTGATTGCAAATAAAAGCAGTTTAGTAGTTTAAAAATTGTAACAACTCTTTATTTTATTTAAAAATATACAACAATAACAGTTTAAATAGTCACTATATATTCCAATACACATACATACACACATGCACACACACGCACACACATACACACACACACACACACACACACACACACTTAAATTACACACTTTATACAGCAAACTTTAATAATATACAAGAATATACAGCCAAGGCAACTAATTTATGTTTACTTAATGATGCTTCCAATCAGACTGACTTAATGGTGTTCTCACGGCCAATTTATATACACTGCATTACCTTCTAAATGCTTTTCGAAAGCTCTATTTCTACAAAGATCTTAACGGACAAACTAGTATATTCGAATTCTAGAGCTTTCGATGTTAATGTTTAGTGTTGTCATACTTACCAAGAGTAGTGAAAGCTTTTCATTCAATGTTATATATTTACAACTATGTTAATAATTTCTACAGATATGTTAACTGCTATGTTAACACAAATATAAAGGTTGGGAAGCATGGAGAAAAGTTTAGAAGCATTATTTAACTTTAAACCAGCCGTTAAAACCTTTATATTTGATTTTAAGTACAATTTCGTAACAATAATTTGGAATTAGTATTAGTAAAATGTATGAAAACTTTTGCTGCTTAACCTCGTATATAAGTATTTATAAAAGTAGCTGTGTAACTGTTTAGTAAATAAACATGTGAATGTAAAAATGTTTAGATATCACTCGTATATTTAAGATGTATCATGGATGTAGCAGTTTATATTGCGTGTCAGTAACTGACTTGTTGAGAGATCATCATGTCAGTTATTGTTGTTAACATGTTACACGCAATTTGATACAGTAAATAAATGTATTTTCATTCTTTCTTTTCATATAATATTTCAGATTATTAAATACGACTACATTTACGCAATAAACAAACAAAGTAAAAGTCATTATCACAAAAAGTATATTAATAAATAATGAAAAGAAAGAAAATATTTATATGTTTCATGTTTAGAAAGAAAATTCAATTATATTTTAGTGTTTAAATTACTTAAGAAAAAAATCAAAAGCTGTTATTTATATCTTATCTTAATGAGATATACTCAAAAGGAAACAAAACAAAATTGGAAAAGCGTTAAATAGCAAAAGGTTAAAGTTCATCTATATAAATAAAAAGAAAGATAATAATATAAAAATGATTTTTACTTATATTTTACATTATAATTTTAAATGAGCTTCAATTTATTTCAAATAAGATATATATATTTTTTTTTAATTAAAAATAAAATTCTTAGGAAAACTTATTTACCAAACCTTTGACATCACTACGCCATAAACAGTCGTACTGATTAACCAAGAGATTCGATTTAAAACAAAAATTAACCTTGCAATGTGTTTGCTATTATAACCTTTTTTTCAAATGCGCCTGAAAGCATACAACAAAAAAACAAAAAATCTAATGATTAATTGACCGCATTTCTCAAAGAGTGTAAACGAAAATATGAAAGTGTAAGAGTTATCTCATATAGAAACGAAGAGAAATAGACTACAACAGCAACTAATTATAATCATAAGTTTTTATTTCAGTTTGTACTTTAGATAATTAGTTGTTACCGCCTACCAGTGAAGGGATTTGAAAATTTTTATTTAGTGCCAAGTTGGGTAGGGAAAATGTGCCAAGAAGGATTGAAAAGGATCAAGTGTAGTAAAATCAAAAAGAAAATGTAATATCTATGGGGCCATCAAAATTAGGCACATTATATTCTCTTTACTTTCCACCCCTATACAATGTTCTGTGTGATCGGTTTGAAAATTTCTTTAAAAATCTTGGTCATAGATTTTTAGTAGGTGGAGCTTTTAACGCTAAACATATCTGGTGGTGGTCATCGTTTATCAAATCCCAAAGGGAGAGAACTTTTTAAATGTATTATTAGAAATCAGTACAAATCATTGTCCACGGGCTCACCTACATATTGGCCAAGTGACAGTTCCAAATTTCTGATCTTTTAGACTTTTTTTTATCTATAAAGTAATTCCAGAAACATCTTTATCTATTGTATCGAGTGATGACTTAAGTTCTGATCCTAGTTCGATTATAGTCAATTTCATAACCAACGTAAAAAAAACGACTTAATACCAACAAACTTTTTTCTGCCACAACTGATGTGACCTTTTTTGAAACAAACTTTAATTTCACTGAAAACTGTATATGAAGTTGATCAGGCATTAGAAAATTTTTCGATAATAAACCATGACGCTGTTTTTATATCTACTCCTCAAAACAGTTATACCTTCAGTTCAAGATTCAGAATATTCATGGAAATAAGAGATCTAATTAACATGAAAAGGCAACTTTGAAAAATTTGGAAAAGAAATAGGAACCCTTGAGATAAACGTAATTATAATCGAGCTGTTAGTCATGTGAAAAAAAGGTTAATGGAACTAAAAAATAATTCAGTTCAAAAATTTCTGATCAATTTATGCCCAGCAGACAATAATGAACATAGTTTATGGAGGGCGACTAAATATCTTAAGTGTTCTCAAGCACGTAATATTACAATTAAAGATATTAATAATGTCTGGTATAGACCAAACTTGAGCAAATCTGAGGCATTCAAAACCTTTCCCTTTTTCATTCTGTACAGCACAAGAAGCATTAAAAATGTTAAATGAGTCGTCTTATAACATCATTTAATTTTATGGAGGTAGTTTTAGAATTTAAGAAACTAAACTTGTATAAATCCTCTTGATATGACAACATAAACTTTAACGTACTTACACACTTGCCACAGAAAGCTTTGGTTTTTCTCACAACTTTGTTCAATGCTGTTTTAAGGCTTCCTTCCCAATGGAAGCATGCGAAGGTAATCATGATTCTAAAACCGAAGAAATCAGAACATTCTATTGAATTATATACACCTATTAGTCTGCTGCCAATTCTTTCAAAAATACTTGAAAAATTTATTAAAAAACGAATGTCTCCGATTTTAGAATCTTTAAAAATCTTACCCGATCATCAGTTTGGCTTTTGTCATAATCACGGAACCCCTGAACAATGTCACAGAGTTGTTAAAACAATAATTGATGCGTTGGAAAAACGCCAATACTGCTCTTCTGTATTTCTTGAGGTTAAGTAAGCTTTTGATGGAGTCTGGCATAAAGGTCTACTATATAAATTCAAGCAACTCTCACTTAAATTAACGTAGTTTTTATGTCAACATCAACGATGGTAATTCATCAACAATGATAATACAGTGTAATAACGTCCGGTGTACAACAGGGAAGCGTATTAGGTCCAATCATTTATACAGTATTTACTGCAGACATACCTTCGAATACGGATGTTATGATTGCCACAAAGAATCAGCATCTAAAGCTTCAGCAATAGTTCAATCACAACTTGACTTAATAAACCACTTATTTGTTACTAAAATTAAAAAATTCCTTTACTTTAGAGTCGTTCTATTTTATGCAGACTAATTGCACAATAAAAAACAAAACATAGCTTAAATTCTAAAAGTCTTAGCTATCATTTGATGTAAATTTTGTTATTAAATTTTAGAATTCAAAATTTTTCCTCTAGATAGTTCATCGTGTGGCAGTAATGTTTTTTGACTTTGTTAAAAGTAAACAAAAACATTTTTAAATTGTTTAAATTATGGTTTTCTTGGAAATAATTAAAATATTTTTAGTTAAAAACAAGTCTGAAAATATATTCAGTCAAGTCCGACCACATGATACCTTACACCATTGTATATACGCATCGAAATTTGGCAAGGGTTCTTATAGCTAATTTTGTTCCGATACTTTTATTAAGTATAGTGTACACGCAGAGAAAAAATATAGTTGTAGTGACCGTAATCTAAGAGCAACATCTTATGATTGGAACATATGATCACAGCAAAAAATAGAAATGATTATATTTTATCATATTGTGTCCTATTTTAAGGTTTGTTTTTTATGTTAAGATTCCAGTTTTACATATAATTGAACAATCTTACTACATCATTATCTCATTCTATCAGATTATGATTTAATGTTATTATATTATTATTCTATCTTATTATATTATTATATCACATTGTCATATTATGATACCATTTTATCATATTATTATTCCATGTTATTATACAGTTATCTAATTTTATGATATTATTATTTCAGTATGTCATATTATTATTATTATTATTATTATTATTTTTATTATTATTATTCAATCTTATCATATGTTAAAATAAAACGTATTAATAAAAAATTATTTTTTATTGAAAAATATTTTCATATTATTTCTTTATTAATTATATTCATTTGTACCAACATATGTGGTTCAAATGCAAGATATGTTTTTTTAACTAAACCCTTTAATGGTCGTTAATCAATATTTTGTATTGCTAGAATTATAACCAAACCTTATCTATTTATATTTATTCATACATAAACTAAATGAGAATTACAATGAACGAACGAAGAAACAAACATTAAAAACAAAATATATTTAAAAACAAACAAGTATTTTTCCACTAAGTTTGTGAAAAGAATAAGTTTTATATTTATTTGAAACATTTTATTGTCATGAGAATAATAATGTTAATGTGGTTTAAAAACATAATATGGTTTAAAACAAAGAAAAAGACTGCAAATATTTAATGAATTATTTATATTTTTCATATTAATACAATTTTTTGTTTGTGGTAAAGATATTTAAAAACATTTAATTGTTACAGTCAACCATATTAAAATTTTTATTGAGTGTGTAAACATTAAATGACAAAATTTAAACAAAAACCTTGTTATCATGAACAAAGTTCAAGAAAATTAACAATGAGAACATAATATTGTTATAGTGATAATGCTATAACCATGTTTTTTTCGCTGCGTGTATGTTTCTAGAAAACATACGTTAACTATATTCATACTAGCATTTATATGGCTGATATAGTCAATTATGGACCAATCGACGCTATATTTGGCACTGTAGTTTCTTCTACTATAAATCTTATTTTTATTAAAGGTTAACATAATAAAATTGTTGTGAGATTAATGACATTAAAGGGATTTTCGAAAGAAGGTTTCATGGTTGGGTTCAATTTATTCTTATATTAAATTTATTTGTTTAAAATTTCAGTAAAATATTCCTATTTTTAATGCATTTATGAGTGCTGAAACTTTATTCCGGGAAGTAAAATATGTGAAATAAGTGAAAAATGTGTAAAAAAACAAACAAATTATATATAATGGGTGATTCAAGTAGAGATACTTTTTTCAATAGACTTTTTTTGACAGATCACGTGTGAGTCGTGTCATGCTGTCATGTTATTTTTGTTTAGTATTGTTTGGCATTTCATAATGGAAAGACTTACGCCTGAACAACGTTTCCAAATCGTTCAACTTTATTACGAAAATTCACATTCTGTGAGAAATGTGCTTCGTGTACTTCGCTCAACTTATGGTCAACATAATCGGCCTACTGAGCGTACTATTCGCAACACCATCACCCATTTTGAGACCCAGCATTCATTATTGGATATCATTCGACCGAATAGACCACGTCCAGCACGCTGTGAAGAAAATATAGTGGCCGTAGCTGAGAGTGTACACGAAGACCGTGGAGAGTCGATTCGGCGCCGTTCGCAGCAAGTCGTACTGACATATGGAACGACTTGGCGCATTTTAAGTCGAGATCTTAAATTGAAAGCGTACAAGCGACATCGCTTCGCTCTATGGGCTCTTGAAAAGTTCCAAGAAGATCCAACGTTTTCGAGGCAAATTTTGTTCAGTGATGACGCCCATTTCTGGCTCAATGGGTATGTAAACAAACAAAATTGCCGCATTTGAGACGAAGAGCAACCTGAAGAGATTCAAGAACTGCCACTTCATCCAGAAAAAACAACGGTTTGGTGTGGTTTTGTGGGCCGATGAAACCATCGGTCCATATTTCTTTAAAAATGATAACCGTTATCGTGCCATGATAACCGACTATTTGATGCCTGAAATTGAAGCACGTGATCTCGGCGACATTTGGTTTCAGCGTATCAATCAATGGATTTATTGAGAGAACACTTCGGTGAGCACATAATTTCACGTTTTGGGCCGGTCGATTGGCCACCAAGATCGTGTGATATTACACCGTAAGACTTTTTCCTGTGGAGATATGTAAAGTCTAAAGTTTATGCGGACAAACCCTCTTCGATTCAGGCCTTTCAGGAAAACATCACGCGTGTCATTCACCAGTTACCAGTCGAAATGCTCGAACGAGTCATCGAAAATTGGACTTAACTTAATTAATCTTAAATTTTATGAGTTTTTTTCTTTAAAAAAAGTAGGGAACCTCGAAATAGATCACGCTTTACGACATCAGTTAGTTTTTTGTCGTTAAATCCAAGATTAACTATAGTGGTAAACTGCAAAAGATTAGTTACTGTTGAACAGCCTTTCCTGAACCCATGTTGATAGGTGATAATAATAAAGGAATTTGTCGTGTAATATTATCAGTTATGCATTTTTCAAATAGTTTTGAAATTACACTTAACTTTGCAATTCCTCTATAGTTGACAATATTTGATTTGTTGCCAGATTTAAAAAGCGAAATAATATAAAATTCTTTCTAATACTGGCGAAAATAACGGTATTTTATAGAGATGTTAAAAATTATGGTTAACGGAACAGCAAAAGCATTTACGCAATTAATTAATAAACAACTGGGTATACCATCAGGACCACTCCGAAAAAGACAATTTCATGTTTTTTATAGCCATTAAGAACTATGACATGTGAATAGGATGCATAACTATTGGTTGATATTCCTAAGCGACAAAATCTTTATTTAGTTTAAAATATCTTTTTAGATATTTTGTTATACAAATCTAACAGCCTCAGAATGGGGTTGAACCAACAACCTTCTGGTTGTTAATCCGGCGTTCTAGCCAACTCATCCACGTGATTGCAGTATTACTGTGCTATTATACTATTGAGTACTTATTAATGTAATACAGAGTAAGCAAATAATAATGACACCTCATTACCAAGAAACTACTTTAATAAGTAGTTGTTATTACCGAATACCAAAAGAGAGTAGACCAAATTTTTTGTACTTTTTGAAGCGTTTATTTTTCAAATTTTTTAGGCTTTGCAATTCTTTTGAGCTCCATGGAGGACCAGATTTTAGAGGTAGTTTTATTTTAGGAACACATTCGTCAACATATTCAAATATTTTCTTGTAGAATTTGCAAACAATATGATCAATGACAGTTGAGGTGCAGTTTGATAAGGTTAACAGCTCAATCCAATTTGTATTATGTAAAAGATGATTTAACTCGTCGAAGTTGGCTCTTTTGAAACAGAAAACTTTTTCATTTTTTTTATTTTTGATGATGATGTACAATTAAGAGGTATGTTTAGACTAATTTCCAGCGTAGGATGATATCTGGCTTCAGATATAGAAATCGGATTAGTACGTATTAATGAACAAACCGCAGGTTCGTTCACAAATAACAACCAAATCAAGTAATTTACCACAAATTATTATAAATTCCATTTATTTGAAAAAGACATAAATCAAATAAGTTGTTAAAAAATTCTTCCATCAAATCATTTGCTTTAATAGGGGTATGAAAGCATGAGTCTGGTATAAACTTTCAAGATACTGTGGGCATATTAAAATCTCCAAAAATAAGAATATTCTAATACGAAATTTATAATATCAATTATATTTTTTACTGAAATCGGATTCGAAAATGTTTCTTTTTTTCATATTAAAATATTTTTACTATTTATGAATTTGAAAATTTGAAAATATTCATATGGTTTAATAGATTTTTCTAAGTAAAACAATAAAAATAATATTTCGTTTTTAGTAGATATTCAAACAATATTTATTTTTAAATCAATAGATTTTTTTTAAATGTTGCATATTTTTCAATTAAATTGTGAAAAGAAATAATCTAAATTTTTTTTTTTAAAATTCGGTATAGGATTCATGAAAGAATACGGTATATGAAGTGTAATATTGGTATTTTATAAAGATAATGCAGTAAAGATGTTGCATAAATAATAGTGTGTCTTATAATATATTGCATATAAAACGAGCAATAAGAAAATGCTGATCCTTTCACGCTTCTTTCACGTTTTATAAATTACCAAATCGACCTAGAAAGAGAAATCAAATCGTTATTGAAAATTAACATTAGTTCCAATTGACAACAACTTATTTGTCTTAGATGTGGTTTTGATATCGAAAATTGTTTATTTCGATATGCATTGTAATAAAGTTAATAGTAACAGCTATTTAAACTTTGTTACATACCTATAATATTTTTATTTATTATGTTCTTTTACATATCTGTACCCCATTAACATTTCACTCCTTTGCTCGTCTATAAGTATATTTGTTTACACCAATACATTAACGTATTTACCTTAGCTACCAACCTTCATATGTTATAGAGAATTAGTAATTCTCATTTAGTTTATGGAATTTTTCACATAAGTATTCTAAGGTTGGTTGAAGTAGTTGCGATTTGAGCGCTACAGAATTTGCCAAAAACTAAGACAGCTGATCTCACAATATAATCTGCCTTATTGCCAAGATATCTGATATTGTGAAATCAGCCACTGTTCCTCTGGTACTCGGGTCAAGTCCGAGCGTCAGAGGGATACTTTGCTCAGCGACTTCGGTTGACTGTTTCGGACACAGCAACTTCGGTTGACTGTTTTGGCATAGCAACTTCGGCTGACTGTTTTGGAAACAGCAACTTCGGTCGTCTGTTTTGGCACAGCAACTTCGGTTGACTGTTTTGGCACAGTAACTTCGGCTGACTGTTTTGGCACAGCAACTTCGGTTGACTGTTTTGGCACAGCAACTTCGGTTGACTGTTTTGGCACAGCAACTTCGGTCGCCTGTTTTGGCACAGCAACTTCGGTCGTCTGTTTCGGCACAGCAACTTCGGTTGACTGTTTTTGCATAGCAAATTCGGTTGGCTGTTTTTGTACAGCAACTTAGGTTGGCTATTTTGACACAGCAACTTCGGTTGACTGTATTAAAAAGTTTGCCTCTAGATCAACTTCGGTTGACTGTTTTGGCACAGCAACTTCGGTCGCCTGTTTTGGCACAGCAACTTCGGTCGTCTGTTTCGGCACAGCAACTTCGGTTGACTGTTTTTGCATAGCAAATTCGGTTGGCTGTTTTTGTACAGCAACTTCGGCTGACTGTTTTGGCACAGCAACTTCGGTTGACTGTTTTGGTACAGCAACTTCGGCTGACTGTTTTGGCACAGCAACTTCGGTTGACTGTTTTGGCACAGCAACTTCGGTTGACTGTTTTGGCACAGCAACTTCGGTTGACTGTTACTCTTTAGATTAAGTCTGAATTTTGTAACCTAGTTTCAAGGAATTGTGTTATTTAAGTCAGTATTCCTAAGATATCTCTGAGCATGATAAATAATCCGGCCTGCTGCATAGTACCCGAGGGAACCGAATCTTCAATCCGCAACTACCAGTATTAGAGGCCGAATTACCTGAGAAGTACTCGACTAAATCCCTACGTGCTGCTAGTAATTATCTAACACAAAATATTTATTAATATTTATATTTATTATTATCGATAACTAAAACACTGAATTATTAAATAAAGCTACACTGTATATTTTAACCCCAGAAAGGGGTAAACCAATTGTGTTCCCACTTAAGGTTCGTATCTCCCATAAGACGAGCCTGGACACGACTGAACTAGCCCAGCCGATAACAAAACCACGTTACAGCATGATAAGGAGCGTTCCAGCCAACTAAAAATGTTTGGAAATGAAGTATTGGAGATTGACACAAAGTTTCCAAGTCAGCAAGAAGTACTTGCCGAATTGTTGTGTTTAAATCAAACAACAGTTTCAAGACATGTAAAAGTACTGGGTTCATCCAAAAGCAATGAAACTAAGAGGCACAAGAGAAAAAGCCAAAAGACGTCGTAAGGAGTCTTAGTATGTCTGAAATGCGCCACAATCGTTTTTGCATCGAATTTTTAAGGACGATGAAAAGTGGATTATTGACATTATGATACTTTAAAGAGCAAAAATTATTTATGATGCCCGGACAATAAGGAAAATCCGAATGAAAAGATCACGAGAGATCTGAGTCGAACACTATTGAATCGTTTGAAGAGAGCATAAAACGAAAAACTGTTCGTGCAGCTATCTCTAAGGATGGACATTTCTAAATTTACTCACAGTATAATATGGATATGGGATAATAAAACAATACTATTTACGTATGTTTATTTTATGATTTAGATTACATTTATCGTCCGAATGCTACATAAATTTTAAACCTTATTAGGAAAATCTATAAGGAAATGTCTTTAAATATTGGATTTCATATTTTGTGATTTGATCATTTTTTTAAATTATATTTTTTATTTTACTGAAATTGTTTCTATTTTGCGTATTGGTTTTGGAATCATTTTTAATCTAATAATTTTTTTATAAAATTTTATTTACAACCAAATAATGATTTATTAAAAAATATTTTAGTCATAATTTTTTCTATGTGGTTTAGGGTATATAAATACATTTATATTACTTTTTGAAAAGTAATTATTGAATATTTCCCAAAAAAGTGCAAAATATGCTTTTAATTCTAATTATGAAATGGTAAAAGTATTATCGTTTTATAAATATATACTTCCACTTTATATTTATTCATCTTATTTCTTTAATATTTTGTAATATTTTTTCTCTTAACATACATAATTGTTAAGAAATGTAAGCTTTAATTGTACCATCCTTTTTTCTCTTTTTTTTCATTGCAGGATTATTGGCAATAATTTAACAAAAAATCTATTTTATGGAAATGACAGAAACGCCTTATTGAGGAAAATTAATAACTTGTGACAGCAGCTAATGGATTTTAAAGGCATATGTCAAAAATAGTAAATTAAATGACCATAAAATCATGATGATGAACATAAACACAATAATGAAGTTTCTACGATATGCTATTTTGTAACTACAAAACAAATTGAACAATATGAATGAATGAATGAATTTATAATAAAAGACATACAGGGTAAATCTACCTTACAAATAGTTTTTTTTTTTTTTTTTTTTCGTTGGAACACAATTGTGTGAAATGACAGCTTAATGTAATATAAAATGAAAGCAGTAAAGAAAAAAAAATAACATTTACAATAAAAAACATTATCAACAGCAAACAACAACTATAAAAAACACAAGAAGCCACAGGATGAAAAAATAAAAAATTCTTGTTTCAAAGCCATAAATAGCGTTAAAAAAGAAACAAGTAGAAAAGTTTATTTTTTTCACCTTATCACCCTTAAATACACTTTGAATTTAAGTTATAAAATAAAACATTGTTTTTTATAATAAACAGCAGATAAATGAATGAAAATCTTATTATCAGTTAATAAATTATTAAAAACCTAACGTATTGAAAGAAATAAGTTTTGTGTAAACAAAATAATTTTTGTTAAACAATATATTTTAGAAAATACAACCGCCTAACTCTCTTCCTTTTTTGGGATTTTTTCCTATTTTAAAGATTTTCTCGTTCTATAGATTTTCCGATTTCACAGTTTTTTTTTTCTTGTTTTAGAATTTTTTACATTTGGAGTTTTTTCCGTTTTGGCGTTTTTTTTTTTTCTTTTTGGTAATTTTTTCAGTTTTTGCGATTTTTTCCTTTTATGAGATTTTTAATTTTTGACAATTTTTTGTTTGTTTTTTTAAGCGGTTTTTTCGTTTCGATAACTTTTCTTATAATTTCTTAGTTCGTTGTGTTATTAGTTTTTGTAATTGTTTTTATTTCACAGTTTTTTTCTTGTTTTAGAATTTTTTACATTTGGAGATTTTTTCCGTTTTGGCGTTTTTTTTTTTTGTTATTTTTTTTTTTTCTTTTTGGTAATTTTTTCAGTTTTTGCGATTTTTCCTTTTATGAGATTTTTAAATTTTGACAATTTTTTTGTTTTTTTTTTAAGCGGTTTTTTCGTTTCGATTACATTTCTTATAATTTCTTAGTTCGTTGTGTTGTTCGTTTTTGTAACTGTTTTTATTTTAGCGTGTTTTTCGTTTTGACAATTTCTTTTATTTTGTTGATTTTTTCATTTTGGTGATTTACTTGTACTTTACAATACTATCAAAAATCATCGGAAAATAACTTTTATATTCCTTCGAAAAAAATAAAAATTAACAAATAACTGTTATTTTGGCTAAAAAAAAAAAAAAATATAAAAGTGAAAACATATTTCTCAGACTTTTATGATAAACAGCCGCGATAAAAGGAGGCTAAACAAAAAGTCAAGCAAAGCTAAATGTCCAAAACAATAAAGCCAGAAAGAAGTTAATTTTTTTCTTTAATTTAAAAACTTTATTATCGTTTTCATTAGTTTTTTATATTTTTTAAAGATATTGTAACAAATTTATAAATAAAACAATAAAATAAACCAAATAAAAAAAATCGCCCAAAAAATTCTCATAAAAATTTGGATTATAATTCATATGAATTATATATGATTTTTCGACATTTTTAAACAATAGTTGTTTTTTGATAAAGAATTTTTAATTCTTTAGGTGGTTTTTCGCTTTTATAAGAATTTGTTAAAATTATGTTTATAAAGAATATCTATGGTTAATGATATTAGTATATTAGTTGTTTTTTTTTTTTTTTTTTTTTTTTTTTTTGATAATGAAACGCGAAAATTTTTGTTAAATATGAATAACACAGATCTTTTTGCGCGAAAAAATACACAAAAATGTTTAAGTGAATGATTCTGTAAAAATAAAATTAATAATAGATAATAAGAAATTATTTTCTTCGTTATTAAAATACTAATATTTTGGTCTTTCTAAGGCAATTTTAAGAATCAGAAATGGCTAGAAAAAAAGATTAAAAAAAGGCTAGAAACTAAAATGAAATCTTTGAGGCTAAAAAAAAAATAAAAAGTCTAGATTTAGTCCTAAAAACGCTAAACTGGCAACACTGATGATAAAAGTCATAATAGTTACGGTCTCTGATTTTAAATTATCGAAAAAAATAAAATAAGCTTATCTTGATAAGTCAAAGAAAATAATTAATTTTGCATAAAAATGTGCATTTGCTTAAAATAAAAAAACAACATTATAAAAACAAAACAATTTACAAAAAGAGACACAAATTGTTTACTTTTTTTTCTACTTTGTTTCTCATTATGCATAAGACACAGAAAAAAAATAAACAAAACAATTCAAAAACGAGCGCAAAAACGACTCGTCTAACTTACATTTAAAACAAAAACAAATTTTTAAATTTTGTTTTTGTTTTAAATGTAAGTTAGACGAGTCGTTTTTGCACTCGTTTTATAAAAACAGGTAGTTCATTTCGTCTTTTTCATTTCTCTTTTATCATTTCTCAATTAAAAGTGAAAAAACTCTAATTTACCGTTATTATATCACAGCAACTTGTTTTTGTAAAGAAATAACAACAATGACCCTGCTTTGAATTGAGAGATTTTTTAAAATGTTTTTTTTTTTTTGTTTTGTTTATACACCTGTGTGTGAGTTTTTTTTTTTCTTTGTATGTATTAGTAACAAGCTTTACCACTTTTAACTTCTAAAATAATGAATGGTTTTTAATAAAATTTATGTTCAGCTCATCCAAGAAAAAATGCCTTTCTGATGGCATATTTTTTTATTAAAATCAGTTGTAGAGTGTGAGCATAAAAGGGATTACAAAAAATGTGTTTTGCTTGTTAATTATATAGATACAAGCTAAAAGAGAAAATTTGGAACAAACGTATGAAAAACATTAATGTGTAATATAAACCATTCGCACTGGTGTTCAAACCTATCGTTTAATTTCTGTTGTAATTTAAAATGTTTTAAAGAAAAAGGTACTAATGCCCTTCTGAGCCTTATGCTGATAATAAAAAATGCGAAAATAAACAGAGGGCTTAAAACAAACGTATATATAATATGATTTTTTAATATAAATTATGCGTTGTAATGTAAAAACATAAATCTGTTTAAACAAAAATAATAAATTTCTAACCAAATAAATACATAATAAAATAAAAAAGATAACAAATTAACACACAAGTAAATTATGATATTTAAAAAGTTTCAACAATATGTTCTATTTATCAAGATGACAAACAAAAAAAAAGGTCAACCCTTTCTAGTTATTTAATGAAGTTTAAACTTTTAATAACAACTGCTTGTTATACTCATTATAATTCTATTATATGGAAAACAACTTGTTAAAAACCTCTCTTCTTTATTAACAAAAAAAAAAAAAAAAAAGTTTTTAATTATACACTTCACCACAGATGTAAAGGGTATATATTGGTTTGTCATTCCGTTTGTAATTTTCACTATTTTCATCAAAGAAAAAAAGTTTATATTTTCGAGATCCTTGTAAGAAATATATCGATAGGAGATGTTCATCCATCCGTTTGTCGGTTTAAATGACATTTATGAAAACCAACAATAATTGACATACAGTTGCGAGCATAAAAAATGTAAGGCCATATAATATGATAGCGATAACCGATGTAAAGATACTATTGTAATTATTTATGACCATAGATACCTATTTTATACATCTTTGTCGAATACTTTTGTTGGTAAGGAAACAACAAAATTTCTCAAAATTTTGATAAAAAAAATTGTTAATAAAAAAAGCTGGAAACTATAATATTGTTAAATGCTCTAATTTTCTATTCTTATATGTATATAGATTTAAAGACATGAAATCTACAGATAATATAAATATTATCCAATAATTATACTTTATTTTAAATTTTGCTATTTTACTATATTATTTTGCAAATTTTTCCACAATGTTTGATATTTTTGGAATTATTTTTTATTGATTTGAAATCCCAAAAAGATTCACTATATAAAGCCGTTTTAATATTTATGATACTTTGGCTTAACTTAATACTTCATAATATTTTTTTAATTCATAATTTTGTGTGAAAAAATAAAATTTTTTCACAATTTTACGATATTACTTAATGCCCTATAACGTAATATTATTCAAATATCTCATGATTTTGTTTATGGAGCAAATTCTACCACAAGGAAAGATAATTATAAATTAGACCTTTGTGACACTGTTGCTATGTTGAATAATTAAAATTTCATTCTTGGTGATAATTGTACCGTTGCAATTTTTTACTATTGGAAATTAATATTTAAGGAAATATGTCTGCCTAGATAGTATAAAATTGAAATATTTGCCTTTAGTTTCAAATTAATTCAAGTTGCCGTAATCGGCCCTCTTTTCTACTATACAATACTAGTTAAAACACTAAGAAACATGCCTTCAAAAGTAAATGTGCTACTTTGATTCTAGAAAATAATATTTGGTATCTTAGCAGGATTTGTGGCCGTAGTAGCCTTAAATGGCCATATGTTTTCATGCGAGTAATATCAAATATCTAATGTTACGTGATTTTTTTTTTTTAATTTTCAGGCATGATCTTTTCAATATTGCATCTCTAAGATAATTTTTAAGAATCTCTGTATTAGAACTACACATCAATATTACTTTAGTAACATCATTGTAATATAATTCTAAACTATTACCAAATTATTGTAAAGAATAGGGATTATATTGCCTTAAATATAAGTAATATCCTTTGTAGTTTAAATGACATTAAATTTATTTGTATAAGTCGTAATTGACTGTAATTCAATTAAATTATAGTTTTCAGCATTTTTCAAAAAATATCTTTTATCAGAATTTAAAAAATTTGCCTTGATTTTTTTGATCGCATTAATTTACAACTTTTTGAACAATTTGGAACAAAATGGCATACAATAGTTGGCTAAGACCACAAAGGCTCAAATCAAAACAGAATTGACAAATTTAATAACGTTGTAGTCCTAATCCAAATGATCAAAAATCATATATCACAAGCGATCGGAAAGAATTTTAGTACTGAAATTCAACAAGATCGTTTCATAAATGTCGGAGATATGTTTAAAGACTGCTTTTTTAAACGGTTTTCGAATTTTTGAAGCCTCTATATAAGCTAGGGACGGAGACATGTTTAAAGACCGCTTTTTTAAACAGTTTTCGACTTTTTGAAGCCTCTATATAAGCTAGGGACGAAGACATGTTTAAAGACCGCTTTTTTAAACGGTTTTCGACTTTCTGAATCCTTTATATAAGCCTGGGACTTCGTTTTGACAAAGAATATTTGAAAATTTTTTCTTGAATTTTTGTGCTGAAGAAATGAACTAAATCGGTTCATTAATAACCGAGATATCAGCCAATATACAATTTTTGAAGCCCCTATTTAAGCTACGGATTTTGGTTTTTTGGAACCAAAAAAATCAGTTCATAGACAGATACAAAATATGCTCACACAAACATTTATGCTCAAGCATTGCAATGACTATTAGTGTTGTTGTTTTTTTTTTGTATAAGCAAGCAGTTTAGTTTACAAACAGTGTGACCAGATGTTACAAAAATTATTCAGCTAAATGGAGTTCAAAACAAAACTAAAGAATGCTACAAATTATTTTAAAATGCTAAAGAATAATGCTAAATTTATAAAATAAATAAATTTATAAAATAAACCGAATAAGAAAAAGAAGAACGTAAAGAGAATAAGAAGTGCCATACAATTTACATAATAAAGACCACAATAAACTTCAGTTTGCACCTATTTACATTACGCAGATCTTCCTGGCATTGCATACCACCTGATATATGTAATCTTGAACAATGGAAATTATATTCTCCCATAACCTAAAAAATCCTGTATTCCGTTGTCCCATCTATTTAAACTCGTTATGATCGGATAGTGTCTGGCTGTAATACCATTTGTAGTTCTTAAATTTTTCTTCTGTTCATGCGTAAGATTATTGTCTACAAAGCTCTTGTATACTACAAGGTCAGTTCTGTTCAAGATCCTCTACTTTAATACCTTCAAGTTCATATTAAAATAACATTTGTTTGCAAATAATAATATATGCCTAAAAACTAAATACTTCAGCAAAGAAATATTCCTCGATTTCAAAATTTTGGGGAAATGTATTTAAACATTTTTAAACCGCACTTTATTTTAAAGATTATATTAATGACTTCTGACTGGTGCTGATATTAAAATTACTGCTACCCAACAAAAACTTTGCTTTCCTGGTAAGCCAGTAGATGGAAACATCTGAATGGGGTTGAACCAACTACCTTCTCGTTGTTAATCCAGCGCACTTGCCAACTCATCCACGTGATTACAATATTACTGTGCTATTATACTTATTTATGTAATATTGAGTAGGCAAATAGTAATGACGCCTCATTACCAAGAAACAACTTTAATAAGTAGTTCCCATTACCGAAAACTAAAAAGTTTTTGCTGGGTTGGTTGGTTGGTTTACGTGGTAGCCCGTAACCTTACGGGCAATCAATTAGACTCGTTAGAATCCGTTTTGATGGAACCACACTACTCGCCAGGTGAATGAGTTGTATTGAGTCTGTAATGAGGTAGAAATGTAGGGAAGAACAATGAGAACATAAATTAATTAGATCCAGCCTGTAGCATTGAGATATTTAATGATGTCACTGAGTCTAGTGTCAGATATCTCACAGAGGTTGTCTAATTGGTACCCTCCCAGAAATTTATGTCTGCTTCCGTTCAAGGCTGGGCATTCACATTGCTGGGTACTTTCGTTAATATCTATATTATGCAGACAATAAATAGTAAATACTAGGGTATTCATTCGTATAATGTTCGTTCGAATTATGCGAACAATTATTACGAATGATTATTCGAAGAATTGAAAAATGTTCTTTTTCGAATAGCGAATAACTCGAATATTTTTTATATAGAATATTCAAATAAAGTGAATAATTGAAGTAATTTTATTTGATTATTTATAAAAAAAAAAAAATAGAAGAATTTTTCCTTGTGCTAAATTTAAATAAATTTCCTTTTGACAATTTTGCCAATAAAATCAAACTTTATAAAAATAAAATCGCCTTAAATCTATTGTTTTTGAAGTTAATTTCTAAGAACTTTTGACTGGCTGCAGGTTTTTTTTATCATAAAAGAAACCTTTTAAAAAGGGATTGTTTATATCCATCGATATCATGCTAAGATTGTTATAGTTGAAAGAAAATTAACTTTTTCAATGTATTTGTTAATTGTTTAAATAGTTATTAGCTAAAATTGAATTTAAAATTAATTTTTAAATTTTCCAGCATAATTTATAGGCAAGAGATGTAGAAAAGCAAACGGGTTAAGAAACCCCTCAAAGAAAAATTTCAGGGGATTTTAATTTTATTTTGCTAATTACCTAACAAGCCAGAAAACAGTGTTACATCTTACAGACCGATAAGCCTACTGGTTTTATTCGCCAAAATATTTGAAAAAGTATTTCCGAAAAGATTACCAGTTCTAGAAAATCTCAACATCATTCCAGAATACCAATTTAGCTTTAGGAATAAACATGGTGCTCCAGAGCAATGCCATTGTATCGTTGCATATATAAGGAATACATTGGAAACTAAAAAATATTGTTCAGGAATATTCTTAGATGTACAACAAGCGTTTGATAAAGTATGGCATATTGGATTACATTTTAAATTAAAAAAATTACTTTCGACTCCATTTTTCTTACTATTTAAATCATATCTAACAGACAGAAGCTATTATGTTAAAGTGAACAACGAGTATTCTGAGATATATGAGGCCGGTGTTCCTCAAGGTAGTGTTTTAGGACCAATTCTCTACACTATATTTACATCAGACATGTCAATTGCTGAAAATACTTTAGTTGCAACATACGCTGACGATAATGCAATCTTGACGTCTGATACTTGTCGAAACAACACATCAATTTTAATGCAAAGGCAACTTAATATAATAGAAGAGTGGCTCAATAAATGGAACATTAAAGTCAATACCGAAAAGTCTACGAATACTACGTCCACTCTACGATGTGGCAACTGTCCCGAGGTATTTCTTAACAACAATACAATTCCTCAAAGTGAGTGCGTTAAATATTTAGGTATACACATTGACAGAAAACAGTGTTACAGAAGCTTAACTTGGAAATCACATATCAGAGCAAAAAAACAACAACTAAATATTAGGACCAAAGTCACAATTAAACTTGAGAAATAAAATAACAATATATAAAACAATTCTAAAACCAGTCTGGTCTTATGGTATTCAACTATGGAGAACTTCCAGCAACACGAATATTGACATATTGCAAAGATACCAATCAAAAACTTCTTGAGATTAATTGTCAACGCTCCTTGGTTTGTATCCAACAACTCAATTCACAATGATCTTGCTATTCCGAAAATTGCAAAAGAAATTAGAAGATTTAGTGGAAACTACATAGAGAGGCTACGTAACCGTATCAACTTATTAGCTACAGCTCTACTTGATGAGACTGAAATAATTAGACGTCTAAAAAGACCTCATATCCCTGACTTGCCAGTCAGAATCAAAATTTTGTATATTTTGCTAAATAGTTGTTTTTTGTCAAACATATTTTTAAAGTTTCACAATACAAATTTAAATGGATTTTCGAAAGCAACTTTAAAACAAAATATCATAAAAAAACGTTGCGATAAACCCCCAATGTAAATAGGCTCTTACATATTTTGACGATTTTTTTGTTTTATGGAAAAAACGAAAATTTTGAATAAAATTTTTATTTTGAATTAAAAAGGCTTAATGCAGTTTAACAAATATAAAGATAATCTGTTAACATTATGTCAAGAAATAGTGTTTTTTTATCTTTCTTAAAATGGACGATATATTTACATTTATTGAGAATAATTTTTCAAAGATATTTTCGATTAATTGCTAACTTTTTATAAGTTACCGTTATTTTTTTATAATCAAAATTAAAGAAAAAAAAACTTACAAAATCGTAAATATTTTACTTTATTCATTTTTTTAATTATTCAAAATTCTAACAAATTAAAATGCCTTATTCGAATTATTTGTTTTATTCGAACAACAGAAAAACCCAACAATTTGAATACCCTAGTAAATACTATTACGTTTTTACCTTTTAAAAACTATGGTTTATTTCTTTTTAAATAAACCGGATACTTTTGATTGCAAATAAAAGCAGTTTAGTAGTTTAAAAGTTGTAACAACTCTTTATTTTATTTAAAATGTATGTTCTAATACACACACACACACACATACTTGAATTACACGCTTTATTCAACACACTTTAATAATGTACAAGAATATACAGCCTACTTCAAGGCTTAAACATTTAGCGTTGCCATTCTTGCAAACAATGTTGAAAGCTTTTTATTCAATGTTATATGTTCCACAACTATGCTAATAATTTTCACAGTTATGTTAACTGCTGTTAACATAATAGAAAGGTTGAAAAGCATTATTTAACTTTAAACCAGCCGTTAAAACCGTTATATTTGAATTTAAGTGCAATTTCGTAGCAACACATTTAATTTTAATATTTAAATGTTTAAATGCCAAATATAGCATTTAAAACTGCTAAATAAAATAAAAATGGGAGTAAAATTTGCTGAATTTAGCTGGAAAAATGTTAAAATGGTCACACTGTTGATAACAGCTGTATTAGAATGATTAACAGTATTGTTGCTTTTTGTGTATGCAGTCAGTTAGTTCGTGTTTATAAGCTGTTGCTTTTTTTATGCAAGCGATACTTGTGGAACAAATGTATATATGTATTATTTTTAAGTATAAAAGTGAAAATATTAAAGCCTACTAATATTTTTTATTTGTTGGTAAAGTAGTGAAGGGTATAAAAGATTCGTTACAGCCAAATATAGCGTTCTAACTTGTTTTTGTTTTAAGGGTTTTTTCACATCTTTTCTTACTTTTAATTAATACCTGTTTCTTTTTTCTTGACTCTGTTTCATGTTAAGATAATAAATAACAACATCAATAGCAACAACAAATACCACAATATCATTATGGTCAACTGTCAAAAACAATAATAATAACATTGTTTAACAATAACCTCTACTACTACTACTACTACTACTACTACAGACAAGTGAAGAATGTATTAGTAAGTTTTCAGTGTGGTATTTTAAATGTATATGTGTAGACATGTGCTGTATATTTGTGAATATCCGTCCGCAATGTGGCTTTACAATATTTATCATTAATATTTAAATAAAGAAACTTTAAGGACACAAGGTTTTTTTTTTTTTTTTAAAGAAAATAAATAAAACAAAACAAGAAAAGTTGCAAAGAAGAAAAAAAAAACTATCACAACATTTCAACAACATGGGAAGTTTACCAAATCTACATGAACTCGAACAGATAGAACGCAAACGCGAAAAACGCCGAGAGCGTGAAATGCGTGAGCAATTGGCCAGAGAGGCTAGTCGTGAGAGGGAACGTTTGAATCAGAGAAAGGTAAGTTAAAAGAGCAAAATTATATATTTGTTTACATTTTTTCTTGTTATTTACATCGTGTCTATATTAGACAAATTTTTATTAAGGCAAACGTGATTTTTTATCTTTATCAATTATAGGGGAAAACGTATGTCATAACAAACCTTGTAAAAAGTAACAACAAAAATCAAAATGGAGTCTTTTTTTATCAAGTAATGTCAAGACAAAGTTTTTAGCGCTCGAGCATTTGACAATTTTGTTATAACGCTGCAATAATACTGACAAATTAAGTCTACACTAGCTAAATTTTTATCCTGATAAAATTTTTTGTCTTGATAAAAATTTCTCTAGTATAGACTTGTTGTTAAATTGATTCCTTTATTGACTTTTTTATGAAATGTATTTGCAAAGGGAAGCTAAACTAAATGAAAAATTTGGAAATTATGATTAATAGTGACAAATTAAATAATTAAAAAAAGTATTAAACAGAATTAAATTTTATTGAAAAAAATTTAAAAAATGGAGTAAATTTTTTGTGAACATGCATTTTTCATCAGTTTAAAGTTTAAGTTTGTTCTGAAATATTAAGTTTGCTCTGCATATTAAAGGATGATCCGAAATATGTTTTTGTCATTTTTTGAAACGCTATAAAATGACTAGTTTTGGCACTATGGAAAATTTAATGCTACCCAATTAAAAATGATTATCTGTACTTTTGATCCAAATAAAAACTAATGTTGAGTTTTTGTCCACTTTGCAATAATTTGCAATTTTGTATCATTACCTCATTTTTTAATTTGGACATATGCTAATGTATGTGTTTCAAAGAGGTTTTCAGTTAAATTCAAAATGTTTTTAAAATTTTTTAAGTATCGGAGATCTACTAAACCCTGATTTATCTTTAAATGATTTTCACTTAAATTCAAAATATTTTTACAATTTTTTTGAGTATCGGAGATCTACTAATCGCTGATTTATTTGGAACATAGAATGTCTTTAAATGGTTTAGTTATAGCGAAAACATATTTAAACATCTTTAGTATAAAAGCTAATAGAAATTTGGGAACGTATAACCCATATACTGCAAAGACTCATCGCCAGACTTAGCCAAATAAATTAAGTACTTAACAATCTTTACCATCATAAAATTTCAGTTAGTTCAGTTTCTATATTAATTGGTAAAAATTGAGGGTGATATCTCTAAATAGGATTATTTAGAAATTATTCGTAAAATATCAAAAATAACCAACCTAAAGGATACTAGCTTTTTAAATAATTTGAAAAAAACGTAGGTCCAAATACATTTTAGGACACAAAAAAAAATATACAAATCTATTCTATTACGAAATTGCTTATATCAATTAAAATTTTGTTTGCTCTTGCTTCAATCATCAAAATGATAATATTAATTAAGTAAAAACAATTGATTTTTGTATAAATTTCAATTAATTTCTTGATCAAATCAATAATATTTATGTTTGGAATTTTCCATAAAATTAATCAATTGACACAAATAAAAACTTAACTGAATTTTTACCCCAACCTAAAAATTAAAATACAATAAAAATTATTATCTTGGAACTACAACGTTTATTGCTGAACTATATGTATTAATCAATGTATTGCAAAATTATATAACTAAGAAATATGAGGAAACCAACAAATTTAAATAGCCAAGACAGTAAATTTTTTTCTTCGGCTCGTGTAGATATTAATGGATAGTATAACCATTAATATCTACACGACAATAAAAAAGCGAAAATAATTTTCTTTTAACAAATCCTTAAAAATAGCAAAATTTTTTTCACCTTTAATTTTTCCAAAAAGTTGCTTTGATAGTTTACTGCACACAATGGCCTCATCATCTACTATAACACTAAAATGGTTAACAAATATATCCAACATATATGAAACTACATATCACCAAATAATTCACAAAATTTCGCATATTTAATATCATTTTGCGTTATAAATTATAAATCACAAAAGAGTCAAAATGATCGATGAAATAATGTCACATTTTTTAATTTATTGCTTTTTTTCTTTTTTCTTAAAATTTCTTGTAAATTAGAAATTGTAATCAATTAAAAAGTTAATTTAAATAATTATTAATATAATTAAATTTTAATGCAAAATGAAATAACAGATTAATTGAAACAAATTTTTAAGTAATTTTTTCTGTGAGACTTAAATTGCTCTTAATAGCACAAAAACTTGGGTCACCATTCTGAGAATAATTACTGTGTAACAGGTTTTACAATACCTTATAATTTTTATTGAATGGGACAGAACTCAGATTGTCAAAGGAGGCCAAGTACCTGGGCATTGTTTTGGAGAAAAAATACTCAGGAAAGGGATAGGAAGGGGGCTTAATGCCTACTATGCATGCAGGAATTCTATAGGGAAGAACTGGGGTATAAAACCGGTAATTGTATATTGGATATACAAATCCGTTGTGAGACCTATACTCACTTATGGATGTTCGATATGGTGGGAGGCATTGAGAAAGGGAAGGTATAGGAAACTTCTTTCTAAAGTTCAGAGGAGTGTTTCAATTGGCATTGCGAGTGCCGTGAGAAGTACACCTCAGGAGGCAGTGGACATCATTCTCCACCTTCTTCCAATTGAGGAGTTCGTGAAAAGAATGGCTGTAAGGGGCCAGTTTAGACTGAAGGAATTGTGATTAATAGACAACTTCACAGCAGGGCATGTTAGAATACTTAGTGCAGTCAAGCTTGATAGACGATCATTATCCTTGGCTGCCCAAACGGATTATGTCGGTACTATAATTGACTTCGGGGCTACTTCCGTTATCGAAATGCCTAGTAGTGACCTTTGGACTGGAGCGGAGAAGCTCCAAGGATGTTATGCTATCTTCACAGATGGTTCGAAGATGGAAGTAGGCACAGGGCGGGTGTCTACTTCTGGGGAACGGATATCAAACGTTCTTTTAGATTGTCTAATAGTTACAGCGTTTTCCAGGCAGAAATTCTAGGCATTTTCAAGGCCCTAGGATTACTGGAGGAGAATGTTGAGAGGGACACTAAGGTGACTATCTATGTGGATAGTCAGGCGGTACTACTGGCAATGACAAGTTATTGCGTCAGATCCAGATTAGTGCTTGAGTGTAGGAAGGAATTTATAAGGCTAATGGATGTCTATAGAATAAGACCTTGTTGTGTCCCTGGTCACTGCGATATTCTCGGTAATCAAATAGCCTATGAGCTAGCTCAAAAGGGCTCGGAGCTGGACAGCTCTTTTGTGGAGGTATCGGTTGGGATTTCGATTGGGTCATACGGGAATGGACTTTAGGAAGGACGAATCATGCTGGGAGAAGCAGAATGGACTGCAAAGTATCTAGAGCGTTATGGCCTAGTCTTATACCAGAAGATTCGAAGCACCTTCTGGGCATAAATCATGGGAATCTAAGGGTCACTGTTGGTATGATTACTGGTCACCTCGCAATAGGGAATATGCGATGATGTGAAGGAGCTAGAGACAGTAGAGCACATACTCTATCATTGTGTAGGGCTTCAGCGTAATAGAATAAAGTGGTTTGGTATCTATATTCTACACAAACTGGAGGGGGTGATGGGTAAAGGACTCGGCAACCTTATAGGGTTCGTAATGGGGATAAAGTGGCTTAGAGGTAGTCAGAGTTGTTTTTTGAATCTTCTTCTTTCTATTATAGAGCCTTTTTTGGCTTAGGTTTTTCTTTTTCTTCTCTTTCCTCTTCTATTAGTTTCTGTGGATGTTTTTTTTATAAAGGGATCACAATGGACAGGATAGCCATAAAGACACCGCCTTTTTTAACCTAATCTTACCTAATCTAACCTTATAATTTATTGATCAATTATGTTCAATATTTAGAAGGCATTCAGATGATAATTTATTATTATACAATTGTATACAATTTTTAAGATAATTTACTCTTAATTGTATTATAGTGATCTCGTGATTATGTTTTAGTTCAATTTTGTGCAAATAAACTTATTTCCTAAAAATTTCCTAAAAATGTCAGCGAAAAAATATAAGAAATTCTATAAACTTGTATAATCAATTAGTCAAACATACAACTATTTTTTTCCATTTAATAGTCAAATTGTTTGCAACTTTAAAATACTCGTATAGAAGTTTTCTCCCAAATGTACAAGCAAAAATTATAATTGACGCCATTTTAAATTCCTTTCTCCTTTCTTCTTATTTCTGTAATAACTTAGTAAATACAGTTCCCATCACTATAATATTTTACACACATATTATTTGGACATATATCAGTTAGGTTGAGAAAGAATTATGAAAATATGTTTATTAGTTTTTGAGTTATTGTATTTTGAAAATGACAAAAATCTCTACGGACCACACTTTCTTATTTAACTTTATTAAATTTGGTTATTAATTTTGCCCAATTTCTCATTAATAACAAACCAAAACTATTCCAGATTTTTTGGAATTGGATTTAACGTAATAGTTATCTTTTTCAAGATATTCCAAATTTTTTCGATTGAGGTGCTGTGGTGCTGTTCAATCTAAGAATTTGTTGACCTCTAGCTACATAGCTCATCATTGGCCTTGTCCTTTGGGTTATTATGTTGTATAAACAACCTTCATTATCCTGACAGATTAGATTGTCTACATGTCATAGAAGTTTAGCAGAATTAACCATCTGATATACGCTCTTATGTTTGGAACCATATCATTGGTACAGGAAACGGTATATGAAGAGATAGAGAGAGATAGAGAAAAAAACATTGCCTCAATTATTCCAACGCAAATTGACATAGTACCACGGAGTGGTCAAGAATGCACCTGTCTCTCATCGTTTTACGAAAAAAACCTCACGCAGGGAAGCAAATTTCTAAAACCTTCCAAGAAATTTTTCTTACAAAATTTTTTTATTTTTTACCCAGTGTCTTTCAAAACACGCCTTTGCTTTTTGAAATTGGGTCAATGATTGTTCTAAGCATTTGTAATTTTCTTCATTGAAGCACTGATCGGAAAACCAAATATCGTACCATTTTCCACATATAAATTGGCAAATTGGATATGGTTTAGTTCGGTATTTTTTTTTTTTTTTTTTTTTGTCAATCTATTTAATTTTATTCTTTTCAGAGGTTGGTATTCTGAGTACTCGCATGAATAGTACTCCTCATACTTGCATGTCATAACCGAATCTGCATCAGATATATCGTCCTTATCACTACCTAGGGCTAACTGAGGCTCTATATTTCCTTTAGTTATAGGGAATCTTCTTTTAAAATTAGTATTATCGTAATATTTAAGACTGTTATCATACAATTTTATCAGATCTTCCACTTTTCTCACTACAGATCTTTCGCTTAATTTTGCAATATTCAATTTATGCCACAAAATTGTTGAGTTCATTACAAATTATAGCATAACTTTCTTTTTTTGATTTCTTTGAAATAGCCAGAGTATGGAATCTTTCAATTAAAATTTTTTCTCTTGGTATTTTGCTAAATTTATATAATGATTTGTCGACATCGGGAATATTTCTTTGAATTTTAACGCTATCTTGAAATTTGTTGAAAGACTTTGACCAGACTTTGGAATTTTTTTGAACCACTTTTCCTGAGAGACATCTTTTATTAATTCAAACAAACAACAAAGTTTAATAATATATAAATACGCAACAATTTCCATGCTTTCTAAATTAAATAAAAGTTTTTAAAATAAAAAGTTTTACAACTTTTTCTTTTATCTTGTGATTATTTTTTTAATTTTGCATGAATTTTGATAGGAAATGGTGTATTTTTGAAAACCCCTTTAAAAGTTAATAATCTAGACATTTAGTGATGGTACAATCTATGAAATTCGAATCATTGCTTATATTTTTTGATATCGCTTTAAGCATAAGGTATTTTACTCAGGTTTTTACGTATAACGAATTTTGAACCGCGTTGAATTGTAAACCGTCGGAAAATTTTTAAATCTAAAGCAGTGTATAAATTCCAAAATAGCATTTAAGTAATACGTATAGGAATATATACAAATATCAGGTATATATTTTTTTAAAATTTCTATGAGATAAAAATATTTGTTTTCAAACTTGAACCCGATCCCTGTGTGAACTTTTTTAACGATCCGAAAAAATTATCATATATTTTATTAATAACTTTTAATATTCTACACGACTATACTATGCCGTTTTTGATATTCGCAAAAAGTGTGAAAAAGTTATAGCCCTAATGAACATGTCGATTTTTCGCCGAAACGTCGATGATAACAACACCATTTACGAAAACGTGAGGGGCTTAAGTACCTAAAAATTTTGTCTGTTTGTTCTGCTAAAACTTGAATTGAACAATCTGCTATAGATAAAATTGTTTTAATTTGATCTGGCATTTGTTCTAAAAAGATACTTTTTAAAACGGTATCATAATATGTTCAGGTGCAAGATTCTTAATTTTTTGGAGAAATTGGGTTGGCTTATTATCTCCTAATGATTGTCCGTGTAAGAGTTTGCGAATAATATGGTTAAAGGAGAAATCCACCTACATTGGAATCTTTGATCGGATACTGCGTAGTTCAGCGCTACTCACAACAAGAGCGCTTTGTGAAACTCCATCGAAAGCCTTATTTGTTGTAATGAACTGACTACCAGTGAATCTTATGGCCAAATAGATCGCCATTATGTCGGCGACTAGGTTTAGAACTATAGATGCATGGAATGATAGTGGATTCGGCCACTACTCTAAATCCGTTCTAGGATTTTTTAATAGTACTCCTTGCAATATTGATTATTGTATTCCCGCTTCCTTTCTTGGCAGAGACTTCTCAGTATCAATCTCAACTTCATCGGAATTGAGAGCTGGTTCAGTGTAGGTTTATACATACGGGTCCAAATCTGCTGAAGGTTTTTAGGGGGTTGTATATATTCCCGTTTGTAAAAAGAATTTCTCCTTTATATTGCCAGATCACTGCAGCATTCTTTAAGCAGAGATATCGGCCATAAAGAGAACGGTGAACTGGTTAATGTGCTAATGTGATATCCAAATCTGTACAGACAGTCAAGTCACGATTAAATTGCTCTCGAGTGTCTTTTTGACATCCAGGTTGGTACACGAATGCCGTACATCTCTGAACAAGATGGCGAGATATTAAAACCTACAGCTGGTCTGGGTTAGGGTTCATTCAAATACCCCGGGTAATCTTATTGCAGATGAATTAACCAAAAATGGCTCCCTTCTTCAATATGAAAATATGGACCAACTGGTTGGAGTACCGCTTTCGTTCTGGAGATTAATTATTCTGCGGAACTTATCAAGGATTGCACAAGATCAATGGACAACTAAATCCACATGCTCTACCTCGAGGCAAATATGGCCCCATTATGATGGATCTCGATCTAACTTCATCATAGGACTACGA
This sequence comes from Protocalliphora azurea, assembly GCA_932274085.1. NCBI lineage: Eukaryota > Metazoa > Arthropoda > Insecta > Diptera > Calliphoridae > Protocalliphora > Protocalliphora azurea. The sequence goes on from OW026523.1 coordinate 20,324,452, forward strand.
AGGCATCGGTTACGAATTCCTGGTAGCCATCGTCACAGAGCACTGGATTGCTGGTGTGCATTTTAGGAAACTATTGCTCCCTTTTAACGACTTTTGTAGAAGTTGTCAAGATGAGAAAAAGGAAGAAACGATGGAGCATTTTTTATACCACTGTTCCACTCTCAATGAGGTTAGGTCTGCTAATTTTTGAAGTCCATTTGGGCATGTACTATCAGATATCTCTGATATTGATATCAGATGAATCAATCTATTTGTTATATAGTATATACCAATAGAATATTCAAACGCTGTTATGGATACGTGAATTAGTAACACATGACCCCTCAGGTTTCACAACGGGATCAAATTGGACCCATTAGGACTGAACCTAACCTAAGTTGGAAAATTTAAAATAATGTTCAACTGCCCAGGCCAGGGCAGAACAATTCTATTATATTTATAGTTCTTGGAATATTGGCTATAACCTGCATATGAATTTATATTCTCCAATGTATGCCTTATGTAACTTATACATTTTGAAGCTAAAAATTTACATATTTTTTTAGATAAAAAATTATTCATTTTAAAATGAACATTAGTCATTGTTTAATTAATTAACGGACATTAAAAATATATGATTTTGTATTTTAAGATATCAGTATTTCATTATAATGGGTGATTCAAGTAGAGATACATTTTTCAATAGCCTTTTTCTTGGACAGAGCACGTGTGAGTCGTGTCATGCTGTCATGTTATTTTTGTTTAGTATTGTTTGGCATTTCATAATGGAAGGACTTACGCCTGAACAACGTTTACAAATCATTCAACTTTATTACGAAAATTCACATTCTGTGAGGAATGTGTTTCGTGCACTTCGCTCAACTTATGGTCAACATAATCGGCCTACTGAGCGTTCTATTCGCAACACCATCACCCATTTTGAGCCCCAGCATTCATTATTGGATATCATTCGACCGAATAGACCACGTCCAGCACCCTGTGAAGAAAATATAGCAGCCGTAGCTGAGAGTTTACACGAAGACCGTGGAGAGTCGATTCGGCGCCGTTCGCAGCAATACGGACTGAAGTATGGAACGACAAGGCGGATTCTATGTCGAGATCTTAAATTGAAAGGGTACAAAATACAGCTTGTGCAACAACTGAAGCCGGTCGACCTTTCTAAGCGACATCGCTTCGCTCTATGGGCTCTTGAAAAGTTCCAAGAAGATCCGACGTTTTCGAGGCAAATTTTGTTCAGCGATGAGGCCCATTTCTGGCTCAATGGGTATGTAAACAAACAAAATTGCCGCATTTTGGACGAAGAGCAACCTGAAGAGATTCAAGAACTGCCACTTCATACAGAAAAAACTACGGTTTGATGTAGTTTGTGGGCCGGTGGAATCATCGGTCTATATTTCTTTAAAAATGATGCCGTCAATGGCGACCATTGTCGTGCCATTATAACCGACTATTTGATACCTGAAATTGACATTTGGTTTCAGTAAGACGACGCCACTTCCCACATCATCGCATCATTCAATGGATTTATTAAGAGAACACTTCGGTGAGCACATAATTTCACGTTTTGGGCCGGTCGATTGGCCATCAAGATCGTATGATATCACACCGTTATACTTTTTCCTGTGGGGATATGTAAAGTCTAAAGTTTATGCAGACTAACCCGCTTCGATTCAGGCCTTGGAGTAAAATATCACGCGTGTCATTCGCCAGTTACCAGTCGAAATGCTCGAACGAGTCATCGAAAATTGGACTCAACGGATGGACCATCTGCGACGTAGCAACGGTCAAGATTCGATAGACATAATCTTCAAAAAATAAATGCCAAAGAATGTTCTTTCAAATGATAATAAACATTCCCCATTAAATTTGAATTTTCTGTGTTTTTTTTTTTTTTTTCTTTAAAAAAGTAGGGAACATCGAAATGGATCACGCTTTATAAGGAAAATAAACTAAACATTTTACCATATGTATAATTTCTTTATTTATAGTTGATGCTATATTCCAATAGTTTAAAAAAATAAAATAATGTTTAAAAAGAATTAGACTTTGGAAGCGCCAAACTAGTTCAACAAATGGTACACCAAAAAAAAAAAAAAAAAAAAAAAACAATCTTGGAATAAAGTACAGCACATTGTTAGCTATTGAATGCGATATTATGTTTTACAAAATTCGAATTTTTAAAATTCGACTTTCTACCGGAAAACTATTCGAGAGACCTCTCTGTGAAATATTAATGATTACACAGAATGTTAATAGTTACACAGAAACAAATAAAAATGGGTTTCAATTACGAAATTGCTTAAATCAATTAAAATTTTGTTTGATTTTGTTCCAATCATCAATATGATAATATTAGTTAAGCAAAATAATTGTTTTTTTGCATAAGTTTCAATTTAATTTTTTAATTAAATAAATTACACGAATTATTGGAGTTTTTCCAAAATTTAACTAAAATAATTATTAACACAATTAAAAAACTAATTAAATATTATACCTTTGTGCAAAAATGCTTTCGCCAATATTAGTTTCAAATTATTTATTTCAATATTTGAAATAATATTTAAATAATATTTTGCCATAAAATGTATGTAACTGTAATAATGTATAATAGTGATGTACATATGTAGTCTCCAATTAGGTGTGTGGTCTTAAAAATCGTAAATTTATTCTTAATTCACTAGAAGGTTCGATAAAAGCTCTCATTTTTGCGGGATGTTCCAATGAATGGAATAAACAATTTCTTCGAGATAACCTTAAGGACGACACATAAACAAGTATATAAAATACAAATCAACAGATAGTTTAAAAATATGACTACAAATACTTACTGTGTACCTACACATTATACGGAAATAGTTTTCCAAAGATACGCAACATATATGTGGGCCTTTAATATTTCCGGCATTAATGATGGAAGAATTTTAAATAACGAAAAAACATTAAAGAGTAACACCAAACGTGAAGAAAGGTATTACTTATCAAATAATTATTAAATTTTCTGTAATATATCACCTTGGAAATCTAAGCATATCTTCACAAACCATTTAAAACAAAAACGTTATAATTTAGAATTAAAAGATCAGAATTTAAGGATAAATAAAATTTAATTCGTGTATCTAAAAAATATTTTACAAAATGTTTTTCTTTTTGTATGAACACAGCAAAAAATATTTCAAATAATTTTCCAATTAAATGATTAACTAATTTTATGTTAAAAATTATTTAATGTAATTCACTTTCTAACTGGTTTGCGATTTTTTGACAAAAACCGACAGCTTTTAAAAAAATATAAAGAAAAAAAGTAAAACTTGTCAATAAAAAAATATAGAAATAACATAACTTTAAATCAATTTGCAACCACTTTTAACTGTTTGGAATCATTATATATATTAAAAAAAAAAAACAATAATACGAAATATGTACATGATTTCTCGGTTTAATTACGAATTTTACGAACGAATTTTAAATATTTGATGAGATTATTAGTCGATTCAATACTTTTGCAGATGTTCCTATCATTGATACCGGGATTAGATTAAATTTCAATATCCATTCTTATTGCAAAGCAAATCCACCCAAATAGAACAATATGAAAATCTGATTGGAAGTGGAGAGTTTTGACATATAGTTTCGTCTAGTCATCTTATATATCCAATTGAAAGTCATAGAGAATCACATGTGAGCTACATGAGCCCTTCAAGATCAGAGCTAACAAAAATCAGATTTATATTTGATTATCAGTAATTTTAATAGGGTGTATATGATGCTTCCTTTTCCCAATCAAATTTAAATTTTTCATATCTTTTAGTCTAAGTTTAAGTGCTCCCGTCATTGGTACTGGTGATTATATTCCTAGGTCGCAAGGTCACTCACATAAGATAATATGATATTGTTACGTTTTTACCTTTTAAAAACTGTGATTTATTTCCTTTTAAATAAACCGGATACTTTTGATTGCAAATAAAAGCAGTTTATTAGTTTAAAAGTACCAACTCTTTATTTTATTTAAAATGTAACCCTAATGTACACCACTAAAACATTTGTTATATATATATATATATATATATATATATATATATATATATATATATATATATATATATATATATATATATATATATATATATATATTGTTACGTTTTTACCTTTTAAAAACTGTAGTTTATTTCCTTTTAAATTTTTTAAATAAACCGGTACTTTCATTGCAAATAAAAACAGTTAATAGTATAAAAGTTGTAACGACTCTTTATTTTATTTAAAATGTACACACACTTAAATTACACACTTTATACAGCACACTTTAATAATGTATAAGAATATACAGCCTACTTCAAGGCAGTTAATTTGTCTTTACTTAATGATGCTTCCAATCAGACTGACTCAATGGTGTTCTCACGGCCAATTTATATACACTGCATTACCATTTAGATGCTTCTTGAAAGCTCTATTTCAACAATGATCTTAACGGACAAACTAGTATATTCGAATTCTAAAGCTTTCGATGGAATGTTAGCAGCTTAAACATTTATTGTTGCCATTCTTACAAACAATGTTGAAAGCTTTTCATTCAATGTTGTATGCTCCACAGCTATGTTAATAAGTTCTACAGATATGATAACTGTTGCTAATATAACTAGAAAGTTTGAGAAGCAGAGAAAGATTTAGAAGCATTATTTAACTTTAAACCAGCCGTTAAAACCGTTATATTTGAATTCTAGAACAATTTCCTAACAATATTTCTAATAATTCAATAAATAACTAAATTTAAATCCGTGCGTTTTTATTCAAGGAGGGATTTAATTAATTGTAGAATTGAATTAATAAAATTTTTAATTGATTTTAGTTAAACATCCAATAATAATTTTAATTAATTTGATTAAAAAATAAAATAAATTTAAGCCGAAATCCATTATTATAGTTAAATAATATTATCATTTTGATGATTGGAGTAAAATCAAACAAAAATTTAATTAATATAAACAATGCATTTTTATTTTTATTATTTTTTTCTGCGTAAATATTCAAATATTCCACTTATTCCTTTGTGTGGTTGTTTTTATGGAATAACACTGCAATATTTTGGTAGCCTTTACCTTTATTTTTGACCCATCAGTGAAAACTCAGGGAGTTGAAAATCATTGTCATAATATTTACTCTCCGGTATATACAGTATGAAACCCAGATCAAAAACTGGTTTAGATGGTATGTAATCAAAAGTTAAATTCTATTTGTTCATAATTTTTTTTATACAAAGCAGACGCTTTGTGGAATAGAATTAGTTTGATGGCACAGTTGTACAACCACTAAGTATTTTCAGGGATTATTTCCTAGTCAATGATTAACATTGAAATATTTTGCTTATTTAAATTTCCTAAGGTAAATATCGAATCAGAAAACATTAGAAACCAGTTAGGTTAGTCTTTAGTTATTTTTATTAAATTTTTAATTTTTAATTTTATAAACATTAAATAATGTATTTTTTTCCAACTTATTAAACCACCCTCGTATTAGCCATAATTTCAGATTAAAAAGAAAATGTTATTTATCTGCCTAAAATCAAAACAAAATCATACGATTACATATCCTAATACATTTTTTAAACTCTCATTACAATTTTGCTCTCACACACTCTCAACGTTCTCTTAAATTATAAAAACTCTCTTAAAATGCTTTATTTTGTTTTCTTTTTTCTATTTCCTTAGCACTCAACCTATAATCCTTATTTAATGGCTGGCTTGGGTATGGGTGGCATATCACCACACAATACAACAGCAACTAGTGGTGCTGGCCAGACAGCTGCTCTACCAATTGGTGGTGCTGCGCTACTAAACTATGGTGCAGCTGCTTTAAAGCATCATGGACACCAACATAATCATCATTATCGTCATTCATTAACAAATCGACATCGTGTATTGCGTACACGAAGTTCGGGTGCAACACACAACATATGGGACGAACAAGCCTTAGAGGTGAGTACGAAAGTAGGATGTAGAGATTATTTGTTTACAACCAGTACAAAAAGTCTGTGTAAAATTTTTTATGAATGAAGACCAATACACATGTAATAAAAACACATACATACACATATTATACATTCAATTGTAAAATAACTTTAAATAGGTGCAAAAAACAAAATGGTTTAATTGTGGCATTATCACTTTGTACTCAGTTTAAGTAGGAAAGTACGCGAGTAAATTTTAAATCAATTAAACACAAACAAGAACTTTTTCATGTGTGGGTTGATTTACGATTTGTATGGGTGTGTGCTTGTGGTTAAGTATTATAATAAATGAATATTGTTTTAAAATACTTATTTCAATTGTACAAATTGTGGAAATTAATTTGTTCATAGATTTTTGTTTGTTTTCATTTTTTTTTTTTTTTTTCTTAATTGTTTACTACTGAGTATGACGTCAATTGCAAATTATATTTAAAAAGTATTTTAACAGAATTGTTAATTAAATAATGAAGGTGTTTATTTAGGAAATTTTTATTACAGCTAGAATTTGTTTATGATATTTTTTAAACATACAATGGTAAAGGATTTAAAAAGGAGAAAGGCTACATAAATTTAAATTATTTAAAATTTGTTGAAGCCAACTTTTTTTCAATTATTCTTTAGTTTTAGCAAAATGTATCCACCAATTTCGTAAGGTTTTGAATAAAACAAATTACGATGACCTGAACTATTTTTTGACAAACACTAATTGGCTTGAACTGTTATCCATTCCGAATGGTACCTCAGCTTCAATTGACTCTATGATTAATATATTTTATACTACTATACATAATTTTTTTGAGGAATGTGTGCCAAAACTTTTCGTGATTAAACATTCAGGTCCACCGTGGAATTCTCCGCATCTATCAAGATTAAAAAATGTAAAAAACAAATGCTATAAAAAATATAAGCAATATCGAATAGCTTATGATTATAGCAAATACTGTGTATCTCGAGCGAAATATAATCTTCTCAACAGGAGACTGTATATAAATTACCTTGAGAAAATGAAAAGGAACTTTAAACGTGACCCAAAATCATTTTATAATTTTGTAAATTCGAAATGAAAATCTACTGTCTATCCAAGAGTTATGAAGTATTTAATTAATGAATCTAATATTAATTTGATCAAAAGCAATATGTTTGACGATTTTTTTGCAACAACATATTCCAAGCAATAGTACGATATATCAACTAATTACCCGTTCTCTGATGGAACATCAGGCAATATCATTTTCTTCTATTGATACCTCTCAGGTTGTTTTATCTTTAAAAACAATAAAATCATCATTGAGTAGTGGACCTAACGGCATCCCTGCTTGCGTTTTAAAATATTGTGCTCATGCCTTGGCCACTTCTTTGGCTATTATGTTTAATATGTCATTAAAATACGGATATTTTCCCCAATTTTGGAACAACTCCTTTATTATACCAATATTTAAATCAGGAAACAAGTCGGGCATAACGAATTATACAGGCTTTGCAAAATTGAGTGCGTTTCCTAAACTTTTTGAAAAATGCTTAACAGACTCTCTCAGCCACAGTGTATCCTCAATGCTATCACAATACCAGCATGGTTTCAGGAAAGGTTGTTCTGCAGTAGCAAATATTTTACAACTAACAACTCTAACAAATCAAGCTTTTAAGGATGGCCAACTTATGGACGTTATTTATACTGATTTCAGCAAAGCTTTTGATAAAATCAACCATAACCAACTTCCCACTAAGCTGAATGTATTGGGGTTTACTAGCAACGCTTTGAGCTGGTTACGGTCGTATCTAACCTGCACTACTTGATAATACCATCTCTAAATAAATGTTTGTTAGCTCCAGTGTCCTCCAAGGAAGTCCAAGGCCCTTTGCTATTTTCGCTTTTCATAAACGATTTGCCGCTTGTAATGAAGCATTGTAATGTTTTAATATACGCTGATGATGTTAAGATGTTTCTCAGCTACAAATTATCTTCAGATAGGGCGTATTTGCAGCAGGATTTAAATAGCTTTCACGCATGGTGTAGGTAGGTAGGTAGGTAGGTAGGTAGAGAAGGGTTGCCCAGCACTCATAAGAGTGTTTGTGCATCCACTCGGAGACCCAAAGGTCCATTGTGAGTCCCTTCGTAAAGAATATAGAAAGAAACTACAGATGAGATATAGAAAAGAGCAGGAAGGAAAATGATAGAGAAAAAGCTGAGACCAAGAAAAGTATAGAAAGGAATAGAAAGAATCAGGAAAGGAAAAGTACTACCGCTCCAAATCGCTCGCTCTAAGCCAACGACCCCCTCTTAGCCAGCCTATTCCCATGACGAATTCTATTAGTCTATCGAGATCTATTGTCGATATACTGTCCAATTCGTCAAGGAATCGACTGCCTAACCATGTCTGCCTACTTAGTTGTAGATATGGACAGTGACATATGATATGTTCCACCGTCTCTAGCTCCTCATTATCTTCGCACATTCTGCAAAGACCGGAGGAACCTCTATCCCAATACCCTATCATTCCCCCTATGGGACAATGACCTGTCAGAATACCTATCATAGTCTTCAGGTTTTCACTTTTCATGCCCAAAAGTAGATTTGTATCTGCTCTATCAAGTTTGGGCCATAGGACCATTGATAATCTGCAGTCCGTTCTACTTTCCCATGCATGATTGGTTCTATCCCGAATCCACTCCCTAATTATCCTGAAGTAAAAGCCTAGAGGTGGTCTCACACCGCTTTCACTTGCAGTCCTATCCAAAGCTGAGCGGTTCCTAGCTAATTCGTCAGCTACCTCATTGCCATTTATCTCGCAATGACCTGGTACCCAGCAGAGTCTGATATGATAAAGCAGTCTGATATGATACGCATGGTGTAAATATAACCAAATGAAGCTAAACTTAAAAAATTGCAAGCACATGCGATTTTCTAGAAATTGCACTTCAATGCTACACTATTTCCTGGACGATTATCAACTAGAGTTAGTTGGAGAATTTCTGGATCTTGGTATTCTACTTGATCCTAAATTAGATTTCTGCAAGCATATTACAATGAAGATAAATAAAGCTTGTGGTGTGCTTGCTTATATTAAACGATGGTCTAAAGAGTTTACAGATCCCAATGTTACGAAACAACTATACACATCCCTAGTAAGACCAATTTTGGAGTATGGGTCTATTGTCTGGGATACTCAAATTAATATGCACATAGACCGTTTAGAATCTGTTCAAAAGCAGTTTCTCTTATTCTGCCTAAGGAGCTCATTTGGTCGTTATTCTGGGAATCTTCTTTCGTATACTGCGAGGTTTAATTAAATTAAATTAAATTAATTAAACTATCTACCTTAAAAAGCCGAAGGACTATGCTAAATATCGCATTTTTTTTATTAATTTGATTAATGGTGATGTCCTCTCCGACTTCCTTCTTCATAACATAAGTTTTAATATTCCACGACGTTATATCCGACACCTAATACCTCTGCACCTTCCTGTTGTTCAAACAAATTATGCCGATGTTGATCCTTTGAGGAGAATATGCAAAAATTTCAATGAATTGTATAGCTTAATCGATTTTTCTATTAATGTAAATGTAATTAAACGCAATATTATCGTGTTTTTAAATACTTAATATGTCTTAACAAAAAAAAAATTTTTTCATTAATAATGCTTTTATATAAAATCTTGTAATATATAGTAGTTTGTAAGGATTCATATCCATAGATTTAATCAAATAAATAAACAAATATTGTACAGAAAACAGGATATTTTATAAAAACTATTCAAACTCTTCAAATATAAACTCGAATATAAACTTAGTTGCTATAATATATCGAAGCAATAACAATCAAATTTTAAAATCTTTATAAAACATGGAGAGTTCCAGCTATAAAAATTATCCAAACAGTGTTTTAAAAATAAAAAGCGGAAAGATGTTCTAAGTTAAGTTCCAAGAAAAGTAAACTTATATTCATGCACAACTCTTTTTTATGCAACTTTTTTTTTAGCAAAAATGTTTCACTAACACAATCTCTGAATTATGACGTTGTTGCACTAAATGGGTGTTATATACATATCGCTTATTTACTTCAAGAACGTTATAACTCAAAAGAACTGGTTTTGCAGAAACCACACTCAAAGTTTTAAAATGCCATTTATCTGAACATAAAAACTAATGTCAAATTCTATGCTCAAACGGTGGCTATAAAATATGAAGATAAAACTTGATATAACGCTTATTTCAACATCATTTACTCAAAAATTAAGTTTTTGAGTTATGTCGTTCTTGAAGTAAATGAACGATATGCACATATGTACACTGCCTGCCACTTGAATAAGGAATCACATTTCTTTTTTAACTTTAATTAAGTATATCTCCTAAACTAAAGTTCAGAATAAAATAATTATTTGCGCCACCAAATTTCAAAGTGTTGGTGGCTTTAGTTTCCTGAAGAAATAAAAAATATACATATTTTGTTATACTAAAATTATGCATTTATTTAAAGGCCTGTATTTCTGTGGTACTATTTCGTGTGTCACTTGAATAAGGAATATTTTAAAACTAAGCAAACTTTAATTTATTTTTAAATTTTTGGTTATAAAAATGAAAGTTATTATCTTCTAGCATTCAATTAGTAATGAGTACTGCCACCACTTTTAGAAATAATCTCAAAAATGCGATTTGGCATCGATTTGTATAATGACTCTAAGTAATTTAGCGAAATTGAACTCCATGCTTCCGTTATTGCTTCCTTTAAGGATTCTATTGTCTAAAATTATTTTCCTCCTTCATAAACTTTTCTTGCATGCCAACCCCAGACATTTTCCAATGGATTCAGGTCTGATGAATATGGGGGCCAATCCAAAAGTTGAACACCTTGTTGATTAATCCATTGTTTTACTGCTCTGGCGGTATGAATCGGAGCATTGTCGTGTTGGTACGTCCAAGGTACTAACACGACAATTTTGGAAATGCTTCCTCCAGAATGTTTTTGTAAGTGGTTGCAGTCATTTTGTTGGATAAAAAACCAATTCTATGGTACCATAATACGAAATGGCACCCAATACCATTATTCCGTCCTCTCGGCTGTGTCTACGGCTCAAAAATAATTCCTCCTTATTTAGGTCATGGAAGTAATAGTTATACTCGTGGGGACCATCAATATTAAACTATTTTTCTTCGGAAAATACAACTTTAAACCATTTTTCGGACCATTTCATTGTATTTTTGGCAAACTGTAGATATTGTGATTTGCGTTTTTCATTAAGTCGTGGTTTTTTTGCTTTAAAATACGTTGCACTGTTCTTAGACCGGCACTGACTCCACTTTTTTTCACGTATTTTTGATACCGACATGGCAGAATTTGATGCAATTCTAAGAATGTTTTTTCCATATCTTTCCGCCTTATTTAAATAATTGTACACAACTGTCTTTCCTCTATTAATTTTTTTGGCTATTTGGACCGGATTCTGACCCTGAGATTTTAAAATCAGATTTTTTTTTCTTTTTCAGAGTTATTAAGAGCCTTACCACGCCCCATTTTGAATAAAAACTATTTAAAAACTATCAAATTAAAAATTCTGATTAATATATATTTATATTTGGTTTAAAATATCTTTTTAGACATTTTGTTATAAAAAACTAAAAGCTTCAGAGTGGGGTTGAACCAACAACCTTCTGGTTGTTAAGTCAGCGCTCTAGCCAACTCATCCACGTGATTGCAGTATTACTGTGCTATTACACTATTGAGTGCTTATTAATGTAATACAGAGTAGACAAATAATAATGATGCCTCATTACCAAGAAACTAATTTAATAAGTAGTTGTCATTACCGAAAATCAAAAAGTTTTTGCTGGGAAATTCATTTTTCTTACCCGTGGAAGTCTCTAAGATGTAGATTTTCATTGTCTGGTTCTTTTAGTTGGAGAAATTAAAAAAAAAAATATTTTATTTTTATTATTATTGTCAAACTACAAAATTGTTTTTATATTATAACTAGACTTTCAAATTATTTCTATAAAACAAAATAATTAACTCAAATATTTTTTTTTTATTAAAAACGAATTTAAAATCAATCATTAATTTATTAACAAAAATTTTAGTCATAATTTTTTCTGTGTTCCTAAATGATGGAAAATTATTTTAAAACATTGAGTAATTTTTCATATGAACAAAATTCTAAAACTTGTTATAACCCAAATTTTTACGGTAATATTTTGGGCGACTTGTGCGTTTCTATATTTTATTTATAAATATATTACAATATTTTTGAAAAAAAAAAAAATAAGTAAATAAATAAATATCGAAAACTAAGGAGAACGAGAAAACCAATTTTTTTAATTAAAAAAATATTAACTTTTTTCTGACCTTAATTTTTGAGCCATTTAGCCTTTTTTGACCTGTTTTAAAGTTCAGTTAAGCATTTTTTTCTCACCTCCTGGCAACAAGTTCTTTATAATGACAGGTATGTGCATCATTTTTAAAATTATATACTTTTGGGCAAAATTAAAATTTTTTTTAACTAAACAAGAGATGCTATTATTACATAGGTTAGGTTAGGTTGGAAAGGGCGGCGCATTCACGCCTACACCCAGAGGCCAAATGGCCCATTGTGATCCCTTTATGAAAAGAAGAAAAAAAAGAGAAAAGTAAAACCTATACCCAATCAATCAGTTATGATTGTTCCTAAGCCATTTTATTCCCATTCCAAACCCTATGAGGTTGACAAGTCCTTTGCCATTAACCTCACCTAGTTCATGTAGTGTATGGCTTCCAAACCACCTCAACCTATTATGCTGAAGCCCTACGCAGTGACAGAGTATGTGCTCCACTGTCTCTAGCTCCTCAACATCATCGCACGTTCTACAAAAGTCTGATGTGCCAATGTCCCACTTACTCATCATATTCCCTATTGGGAAGTGACCCGTAATCATACCTACTATCACTCTAAGACTACCACGACTCATACCTAGAAGATGCTGCTATTATTACATAATTACTCCGAGAAAAATTCCCCAAAATATTTTTAATATCTCCAAGAAATTCCTCCATCTCCAAACCAAAATTTTCAGCCTTTTCTGCAACAAGAATTTCTCCAATTTATGGTCAAAAAATCTGGCAGCCCAATTATTTTTTTAATTGTAAGAATTATTCAAATGATCAACATTTAAATATTCTAATATTTTTTTTTTATTAAAGATAAAACAATTTATCAACTTTTAATTATTTATTCTTATTGTATGAATTAATAAGTTAATCAAATATGAATAAAATTAAATGATAATTTGAGTACAATTTTTTTAACAGGTTGAATTTCAATTAATAAAATAATTGAATAAGTATTATTCGTAATTGAAATTGAATTTTATATTTTTCTTTGTTAAATTTGAATTTAATTTGTTAGAATAATTTGATTTAAAAAAATGTATTTAATTATAAATACATATGAAATCATTTTAAAATTCTGCTTAATAATTTAATTGAAATTTTTTTTTAATATATTTTTTTTTTCTGTGTAAACAAATTTTTTCCTTATTTGTTGCATGTTTTTTAACAATTTGAATTTCTTTATCATCTTTCCAGCACCTACCAGCCTACTCACCCATATCTACAAGATCACATCGTATAAATCCAGTATCATCATATCACGTACAAGCTGCTTTGGCCGCTTCACGCCGCAGAGAATCTATTAATAGTTCTATAGGAGCTACATCCATACGACGTTTAATAACACTGAACAATCGTAATTGCCGCCATAAAATACCAGCACATATCCGTCAGAAAGTTGGTAAATCATTCACCTTTCTAGCTGTGGCTCATGGTCTCAAGTGTGCTGTTTTAGTGCCAATATTTGGTTTACAAGGTTCCAATTCGGTTTGGCATCATAGGGAGCAATGGCTGCAAGTGGGACCTAATATTGGTTCTTTATTGCTTAGCGTTGGTCTGCTTATATCGGCAGGCATGTGCCTGGTGACTCCAAAACTTATACATAAATTTGGTTACTCTATGCTAATGGGTGCCAACTATGTGGCTGTGTGTTTATTTTTATTATGCCATTTATATCCCTCAATTTATACGCTGCTACCTGCCTACATATTGTTTGGTTTGACGCATAGTCCTTCATTTATAAGTAAAATTGCTGTGGTGGTACATTACGGCAGTAAATTGAGTTGTTCTCAACATGAATGTACCTTGCTGTCATCACATGCTTTGGATTCGTGGGAGGAACATAAACTATTTTGTAATCGTGATCAAAAAGTTAGACGTTTAGCTAGATGGTTTCATGCCTCTAAGGATTTTGGCATAATTTTGGGAGCTATAATAGCCTCCTTGATACTGTCTTGTACTTCAAATGACTGGAATTGTTCAGATTCTAGTGCACAATTGTCGCCTCCTACCACATCTACCACTACAACTGAATCTCCGGCTTTCAAACTATTGGAAATTGCTAATAAAAGTGTTCCAGTCTCGGCTGCTTTTCAATCATTTATATCCAGCACACCTTATGTCTGGAATCATATGTCGGGCTATAAAAGTGAATATTATAATTTAGATGAACATGGTAATCGTATATGTGGTGCTGATATGTGTCCTCTATGGCACAATGATCTTCAGACAGAGGGTTATACTGGAAATGAAACCATATTTTCTCCTTTTATAAATGAGAAACCCAGAGATGGCAGTTTTACTTTGATTATTGTTTATTTGATATTTGCTGGTCTGGCTTTAGTGTTTTCCATATTGGTGGGTAAAATTCAGTCTACTTTTCGCCATGAACGTATTAAGGGTATCACAGATACTCTGTTGTTTGCTGGTCCATTGGCTTATTTTATTGGCACGGAACAGGCTTACATTTTGAGCGATTTTTTAAGGGTGAGTTGAAGACTTTAAAATTTAAGAAATATTTAATAATTCCGTGCTTTTTTTCAGGCTTTCGTGTCTTGTTCTTTGGGCATAAGTATGGTAGCAGGAGCTATAGTTGGCATGGGTATAATGCAGCTGATTGTTTCCTGCACTTTAAGTATGCTTTTAAGACATACTAAACGTATTGTTGTAATCTGTAAGTATACAATTACCCTTATTCCATTTAGAGCCATCAATACGAAACGATATCGTTTTGTGTCGATTATTGTAAATCGGTATCAAGTTTTATCGATAAGCGTCTATGTATTTTTGGTATACCGTACGCAATTTTAACGCTGGCATCGATATAAATTGACTCTCATTTTGTCGTGAAACAGTTTTATTCCTTTTTAATTTGTTTCAATAATAATCTTGAATTAAAGAAATGAAAAAAATTACAAACACTGGGCAATTCAATGAGTTAGTGAAGGAGATGGAAAAAAATCCTTCACTTGCCAAAGGTTTTCAAAAAGGGATTTTAAAGGGCTTTGGGAAAGAATGTCAACGATACTAAATGCCCTTGATCCACCGAAAAGAACAGGTGACGGTTGGCTAAAAGGATTGTTGCATGACAAAATGTTTCTTAAAGGTTTGGAGGGATTTACGAGGGCGGATCAATAAGTCTGTGACTTTTCGAACTTCCCTCGTAGTTATATGAAATGCAATACTATTCCCATCAAGTACCACCTCTTAGTAGACTACTGTCAAATTTTGAGCAAATGTCGTCATTTACTTTGCGTAAAAAATAGGATTTTTCGAGGTCCTTAAAATAGGCATTTGTTTGGTCAATAATTTCATCGTTGGAGCTGAATCTCTTTCCACCGAGCCATTTCTTTAGGTTTGGAAATAGGAAGTAGTCACTAAGGGCTAAATCCGGAGAATATGGCGGATGAGGTACCAATTCATAGTCCAATTCAAAGAATTTTGCCATTGAGACTGCACACATGTAAATCCGTGTATTATCTTGATGAAAAAAAACTTTTTCTTGGCCATATGGGGTCTTTTTCTTTTCAAATTCTCATTAAATCGGTCTAATAAGTTGGCATAACATTCGCCGTTTATTGTTTTTCCCTTTTGAAGGTAATCGATGTGGATTATACCGCCTGCATCCCAAAAAACTGTTGCCATCACCTTATTGGCCGACAAACTTACCTTGGCCTTCTTCGGAGCAGATTCAGCCGGAGAAACTCATTGTTTAGACTGCTGCTTGGTCTCCGGAGTACAGTAATGAATCCATGTTTCATCCACAGTTGCAAAACGCCGCAAAAACTCATTCAGATTGCGGTTAAACAACTCCAAACAATCCTTTGAAGTTGTCACACGTTTACGTTGACATCTTGCAGACAACTTTCTTAAACCCAGCTAAACATTTAAAATCGAAACCACACTGCCATATGAAATGCCTATGGCATCAACAATCTCACGCACTTTTACTCTTCGGTCGGCCAACATCATATCGTAGATTTTTTCGACATTTTCAGGTGTACTGACCTCAATTGGCCATCCAAAACGTTCAGCGTCATTTGCACTTGTGCGACCACAACGAAAGTCAGTAAATCACTTTTTTACCATTGAAATCGATGATGCAGAGTCCCCATAGTATTTATCGAGCTTTTCCTTGGCTTGATTTACGGTTTCTTTTTTTGCAAAAAATAAAGTTTAATGAGCACTCGAAATTCACTTTTTTTACATTTTTAGAAAAATACACGAGGTTCTATGTTTTGAACAACTGTTAAACGCAAAGTAAATGACAACACTTGCTCAAAATTTGACAATAGTCTATAAACAGGTGGCACTTGATGGGAATAGTATTACATTTCATACTTATTGATGCGCCATCGTAAAATTTAAGGTGAAAATAAATTAGTCACAAACAAGAGTGCACGTCTACTGGAGGCGGAATTAAAGAGGGAGGCGGAATTTTAAGACTTAAGTGGCTGCAAAAAATTAATTAGAAATAGAAAAGAAAAAATATCCATTAATGTTGGGAGAAAATGAAAGACAAAAAGAGCAGCATGATGCCGAAATAAAAATTAAAAGTATTAAATTATTAATCAAGGAAAAAAAGTTGCATGTGCTGGACAAAATCTGGAGAATTTTCATGTGGTTCTTTTAACCATATAAATATATACAATAATCTACACAATATGCCTTGTAAGGAATCACCGGTTACCCGGGTTTACAGCTGGGGTAAACTCAGTCGTGTCCAAGGTTCTTACATAAAATAACAACACTTAATTGTTTCAATTTATTTTTCCTTTGATTCTTTATTTCTTATATTTTTCCACAAACTTCTTTTCTGTGGAGAGACAGTGCTGTTTCGTGAATTGAATTTATTGAATATTAAATCTTGCATGTAATCCGAGATTTTATTTAGTCCCTATATTTTCCGAGTGAAAACTTCCAAGAAAATATTCTACCACTTATCCCTGAGCAGTGCTTATCTCCTATCCCTTCAACCAGATTGTAAACCTTGTTGAAGCTTTTAATCTTACTGGTTATAAATTAGTATACCCTACGTTGAATTGATGTAATCAATTCAACCAACTTTATTTATTTTTTCCCCTAACACTGCTCTGTTAGTTCTTCTATTTTTTATTAACCGGCTACTCACCACGTCTGCTTTGTTCACTGTCTAGCCCCAAAAAAGAGAAAAAAGACTCATTTTAACTTTTTGCTGGTTTATATATGTTTCTTAAAACTAATATTATTGCAGTTTTCCTGCACTTTGTTCGAACCGATAGCGGTTGTTGCATCGAACTTTCTTTTCTTTTATCTCCTTTATGTTCGCTGCTGTAACAGTTTCGTTGATCTGTGTGTGAGTGTCTGTGTTTGTGGCTTCTTGTTTGTTTACTTTGTCTCCTTCTTGCTTGCTGTATTCATATCTTTTCTCTACTTCTTTGCTAGTTGCTTTCTTACACTATTGTGAATTTCTCCCTGTTGTTTTTCCTCTCTACTGTTGTGTTCTCGCTTCTACCTCGGTGATTCGTCAGTTCTGCTACTCGCCTGCTTAGCTGTGACGACGTAGGCATTGATGTCTTTACTCGGCTTTTCTCCCTGCTGCTTTCTACTGCTACTTCTGCCTGTTGCGTTTTCATGTAATTAACTCTTAAATGGCTGGCATGGCCATTTAAGGTCAAACACTTCACCTGCTGAACCTCCTGAACATTTCGTTCCATTCTTTACCCCCTCGACTTCCGGAACACCTGAAATTAAAAGAGATTTACATAGGCGAATGTAATTCGCCCCCAATCTAAATGGATGTAATCCATCTTCCGACCAGTAAAACGCCAATGTATCATTTATTTTATTCTTGTGTTTACATTTCAAACAGTTATTCTTTAATGATTATGTGGGTCAAAATTCCAAGAATTTTGATCCTCACAGCCTTTATATCGAAAGCTTTAATGAATTCTTTATGTTTTGTTGTTTATGTTTTTTAGTATATAATTTAACTTTTTATGTTTGAAAGAAAATTAATTAAAAGACTGAATTGAAATTAAAGAAAGCTTCATTTTATTCCTCAGAACCTTGTATAATTTCGGCCTCTTCATACACTTCGACATACTTCATCTGGAATATGTAAACCGTACTGAATACATATTCTGTTAAGTGCTGCGCAAACATTAACAATTTTTAAGAACTTCAATAGTTCTTTCCGCTATAAGTTAGCCCCTAGAATTAAAGAATAGTTCATGAGGTTTCCAAAAATGCAAAAATTATCTTTTTGCCACACAGACGTACGTACATTCCTAGAGCGACTCAGAAACTTATACAGGATCCAGAATATATATACTTTATAGGGACTTATGCAATTTTTGCGACATGTTACACACGGTATGACAAACCCAATATACCTCCATCTTTTTTGGTGTTGGGTATAAAAATAGAAAGAGGGTCGGTCTCCATACAAAAAAAATTAAGTTACGCCAGTCACCTCCTAGAATGAAAGAATAGTTCATGAGGTTTCCAAAAATTCAACAATTATTTTTTTTGCCACGCCTTAAAATGCCACCCTTTTTGTTTTTTGTATATAGCGTCGCCATTTTAAGTCCGATTGTAAAATGTGATATGTCGTTGTTAGTGGCTTAACAACCGGATTTTTTGGTGAAATTTTAGATTTTTGGTGAAATATTGGATTTTTTATGAAATTTCGAATTTTTAGTGAAATTTTTTATTTTGCAGATATTTAAATTTTTAGTGAAATTTAGAATTTTTGCCGACAATTCGCAGTTTTTTTTTTTTTTTTTTTTTTTGTTAAAGTTGAAATTTTTGGTGAAATTTCGGATTTTTAATGAGATTTTGCATTTTTTGTGAAATTTCAAATCTTTGGCGAAATTTTGGATATTTGGTAAAATTTTGTATTTTTGGAGAAATTTTGAGTTTTTGCTGAAATTTCGTAGTTCTTTTTTTTATGTGAAATTTGGAATTTTTGGTGAAATTTCAGATTTTTGATGAGATTTTTGATTTTTGGTGGAATTTCGAAATTTTGGCGGAATTTCGGATTTTTGGTGAAATTTTGCATTTTTGGAGATATTTTAGGTTTTTGGTGAAATTTCCAATTTTTGCGAAAATTGCGTATTTTTGTTGAAATCTTGTATTTTTGGAGATATTTTTAAGTTTTTAGTGAAATTTCGAATTTTGAGATTTTTGATTTTTTGTAAAATTTCGAGTTTTTGGCGAAATTCAGGTTTTTTGTTGAAATTTTGCATTTTTGGAGATATTTTGTGTTTTTTGCTGAAATTTCGAATTTTTGACGAAAATTCGTAGTTATTTCGTGAAATTTGGAATTTTTGGTAAAATTTCGGATTTTTGATGAGATTTTTGATTTTTGGTACAATTTCGAATTTTTGGCGAAATTTGTATTTTTAGTGAAATTTTGCATTTTTATATATATATTTTATTACATTTTTTATATACTTTAAGTTTTTGGTGAAATTTCCAATTTATGCGAAAATTCGCAGTTTTTTATGAAAGTTGGAATTTTTGGCGAAATTCCGGATTTTTGTTGAAATCTTGTATTTTTTGAGATATTTTTTAAGTTTTTAGTGAAATTTCGAATTTTTGCCGAAAATTCGCCACTTTTTTTTAAAAGTTGGAATTTTTGGTGAAATTTCGGATTTTTAATGAGATTTTTTATTTTTTGTAAAATTTCGAGTTTATGACGAAATTCAGGTTTTTTGTTGAAATTTTGCATTTTTGGAGATATTTTGGGTTTTTGACGAAAATTCGTAGTTTTTTTGTAAAATTTGGAATTTTTGGTAAAATTTCGGATTTTTAATGAGATTTTAGATTCTTGGTGGAATTTCGAATTTTTGGCGAAATTCCGGATTTTTAGTGAAATTTTCAAATTTTTGGCAAAATTTTAATTTATTTGGGACATTTTAAACTTTAGTTAGATTTTGGATTTTTGGTGAAATTTCTTATTTTTGGTAAATCTTCGTAATTTTTTTTTTTTTTTTTTTTTTGTAAAATTATGAAGTTCTGCTGAATTTTCGGATTTTTGGTGAAATTTTGGATGTTTAATTTTTTTTATTTTAAATCTGGTGAAACATTAATTATATAGCACTAAATATTAAAAACAAAAATGTTTGAGTTTGGTGTTAATAAGTGCAACATATTCACCCTCTATTTATTTTCAAGGTAAAACAAGCCTTTTTTTAGATTTAAGGGCAACACTTTTAGAAAACAACATCTGACTGATTTACAGTATTACATTTTCTTTTTTTACAGAACAGACCACAAAAAAAAGACAAAGACAAAGAGCAGAATAAGGTCAACCATTTTAGCCTTTTAAAGAAAACGTCTTACATTTATTTATTTTTTGGTCACAAGTTCAGTTAAATTTGGTTTCTCAGCTATTAAGTTCATTTTTAATTGTGTTGTAAAATATTCTAAGTAATGGATTATAACAGCACAAAATTGTATTTCCATTTATTTAAATCTGAAATAAATGGAAATAAATTTCTCATAAAATTTTATTTTAAATTTTTTTGTAAGAAAAAAATCATTTCTTATAAATTTTTAGTTTTTATTTTTAAAATTACCATTTCTTGGGTTTTTTTTAATATAAACAACTATTATGCGAATTTGTGGAAAAACTACAAACTTTTAATTTTGTGAAAAAAAAAAATTCTTATTAAAGTTATTATATTCTGTTTGCTAAAAGCATATATGAAAAAAATTGATATTTTAAATTTGAATAATATTAACATGATTAATTATGAAACAGAACTAATTTAGTAGTTTTTTAAACCCTGTTTAAAACTACAGTTATGTAAACTTATATATTTCTATAGATTAACTTCAATTACGCTTTCTTTTCATTACAGTGGCTGGTTTCTTCTTTCACTCCTGCCTATTGCTCGCCCTCTCCACTTGGAAACCCTCCAGCGACGATAGTGCTCTCTTCTATGTCTTGGCCGCTTCATGGGGTGCCTGTAATGGCATGTGGGAAACTTTATTGTTGGCCTTGGTAACATTAAATCATGCAAATCATGTAGCAGAAGTAACATCACCTCTACAATCTTTACGTTTCCTTGGATTGGGTATAACATTTGCTGCACATGGTTTCATGTGTGAAACACCAAAAATCATAACATTAGTCATAATATTGGTGGTAAGTGTGCTACCGTATGCAATGCTGGAAATACGTTTGGAATCACAACGCAAAGCTCAGCTAAATAATTTATGACGTAATCTATTCACCTAGTCAAGAAGGCATAGTACAATGGCACGTACTCATACCATGTAAATAGAAAATACAACTGACTGTTTGGGAGCAGTAATATCCAGTATAATGGTGCCATAATTAGTAAAGAAAAAAAAAAAAAATTAATCAATGCTGCTCTCTCCCTCTAACTGAAGGGAAATTGTTTGTAGTTAGCGATTTTTGTTAAATAATAAGAAATTGTTAGTATAAAAGCTTTTTAGTTATTATTTTGAAAAAAAAAAAAAAACATTTAAAAACAAGCTTAAAAGCTAACGTTAAAGTTTTATCAAAATATGTATGTAAAAGCATAAATTAGTTAAAAGTTTAATCAAATATAATAAAAAAAATGAAGATCAAAAGTAATTTTACCAAATAATTGTATTTATAAAAAAAAATAATAATAAATAAATTTACCCCACACGCAGAGAAAAAATATAGTTGCGGTGACCATAATCTAAGATCAACATATTATGATTGGACCATATTGTTACTGTAGAAATTTTCATGGTCATATATAATAATAAGTATGAAAATTATAATCTTATTTACCACATTATGATCAGATTTTTTTTTATATTGTATATACAAATTATATCACATTATGATTATTATATCACATTTTCTCATATTATGATACGATTTTATTACATTATGAATCGATTCTATCATACGTGTTATATAAAAATTGATTAAAATTTCCGACTTTTCAAATTTATCTTATTATGATCAAATATTATTTTTTCATTAATTATTTATTTAATTCATTTGTATATTGTTCAAGACAATACAAATATATTTTTATTAACTAAATTATTTAATAGTTAATCACTAAGTCATATTCTTAGAATCAAAGAAAATATAGCCAAATCTTGTCTAATTATATTAATTTATGTACAAACTAAATGAGAATTATAATGAAGGTACCAACATGGTACGAATTTTTTGACCATAAGGCATATTTATTTTCTAAAATTTTATTGTTATGGGTAATATGTAATATGGTTTGAAAACAGAATATTGTTTGAGAATAAGAAAAAAGATTGATAATATTTAATGGTGGTAGAAATAATGATATTTTTTATATTCATAAAATTTTGTTTCTGGTAAAAATATTCAAAAATTGTTCAGTTAACTATATTAAAATTTTGATTTAATGTAAATATTAAATGATAAAACTGAAACAAAAACATTGTTATCATGAGCACAGTATTATTAAAATTAATGAAAATTAACAATGAAGGCATAATATTGTTGCCGTAACCACGTTTTTTCTCTGCGTGCAGTATTCTGTACTTTTTGATTAATAACAAAACTATAAAAAAAACAATTTGCATAAAAAAAATTTCAAAAATTTTAATTTTGTTTTAATTTTGTTAATGTCACAAAGTTTAGACTGCGGGTTTTTAATTAAAAATTTGTTAACAAATTTATACACAATAACCCATTTACATGCTAATAAGCAGAGATAGAATTAAAAATTAAATTTTACACGTACTAAAAAAATGTTTAACAAAAAATAACTTAAATTATTAAGTTTAATTTTGAACATAGTCTCCTACTAAATCAAGAGGACTTGTATTTACTATCTCGCTTAGTTTTAAATCTCTTACAAATACACAATTATTAAAATTAAATTTTTTACATTAAGCTTACAAAGATCTATACACAATTTCTTGGGAGCTTAAAATAAATTTACAAAATAGAAACTAATAAATTATAAAAAAAAAGAAATATTAAAAGTATAGTTGCAAATTCACTATTTTTAAAAAAGCATAAGATTTACATAAATATTTGCATGTCTTAAATGTAAAATAAAAATCTTATAAGAAAAAAATAATAATAATAATAATAAAATGTATATCAGTATTACAAACAAATGTTAACATTTTGAAAATAAATTATAAAATATATTTAAATAATATGAAACTAATGTCAAAATAATTAGATATAAGATTGATTAAGTTTTCAAGTTTATTTACAGATACCAAAGGAAAATAATTAAATAGTATAAAAATGATTTTGGCTATTACATATCGATTACAAAAATAAATAAATGGTTAGTAGAGTTATCAAATTTGAACGTGATTAACTCTACAGTGAACTAAAGTTTGTAAAACTTTAAAACAAATTCATTAAAGCTATTTGTTTTTTTACTAAAATGTATTTAAAAAGTGTTTACAGATTTTGCTGTCCAAGGAAACGAATTTAAATTTGAGAGTAAACAAGTCAATTTTAATTATAACTAGAGGGCGGATATTCATGCATTTATTGTTTTCAAATATTTAAATAAAAATGCATGAAAATCCCTCCTCTTATCATTTTGTTTCCCCAACTGCACACTAAACAGCAAAATAAAAAACTATAAACACTTTTTTCCATACAGAAAAAACAGAAAAAATATTTATGTTTAGAGGGCGGATTTTCATGCATTTATTTTTTTTATAAGCCCCTTAAATATGTTTTTTTTTTTTTTTTTAATTTAATTTATAATATGTACTCAATTTTTTTAAAATATTTACTTATAAAAAGGTAAATTAAAAAAAAGAAAAAAAAAACATATTTTAACGGTAGTGTATTCAAAAACAGAAACCGGAAACCGGTTGACCAATTTTTACTTTTTAAAAAAACGAACGAATTCGAAAAAATTTCTTTCCCCAACTGCTCACTAAACAGCAAAATAAAAAACTATAAACACTTTTTTCCATACAGAAAAAAATATTTGTGTTTAGAGGGCGGATTTTCATGCATTTATTTTTTTAAAATAAGCTCCTAAAATATGTTTCTTTTATTTAATTTATAATACGTACTAAAATTTTTTAAAATATTTGCTTATATAAGTGTAAAAAAACATATTTTAAGGGTAGCGTATTCAAAAACCGAAACCGGAAACCGGTTGACCAATTTTTACTTTTTAAAAAAACGAACGAATTCGAATAATTTTGTTTCCCCAACTGCTCACTAAACAGCAAAATAAAAAACTATAAACACTTTTTTCCATACAGAAAAAAATTGTTTATGTGTAGAGGGCGGATTTTCATGCATTTATTTTTTTTAAATAAGCCCATTAAATATGTTTTTTTTAATTTAATTTATAATATGTACTAAAATTTTTTAAAATATTTGCTTATACAAGTGTAAATTAAAAAAAAAACATATTTTAAACCAAAACTGGAAACTGAATGACCAATTTTTGCTTTAAAAAAAAACGAACAAATTCGAATAATTTTGTTTCCCCAGTTGCACATTAAACATTGAAATAAGAAGCTATAAACACTTTTTTCCAAAAAAATATTTATGTGTAGAGGGCGGATTTTCATGCATTTATTATTATTTTTTTAATAAGCCCTTAAAATATGTTTTTTTTTTAAATTAAATTTATAATATGAACTAAAATTTTTTTTTAAATATTTGCTTATATAAGTGTAAATTAAAAAAAAAACATATTTTAAGGGTGGTGTATTCAAAAACCGAAACCGGAAACCGGTTAACCAATTTTTACTTTTTAAAAAAACGAACGAATTCGAACAATTTTGTTTCCCCAATTGCACATTAAACAGTGAAATAAGAAGCTATAAACACTTGTTTCTATACAGAAAAAAATATTTATGTGTAGAGGGCGGATTTTTATACATTTTTTTTAATAAGCCCTTAAAATGTGTTTAATTTAATTTATATTATGCACTAAAACTTTTTTTTAAATATTTCCTTATATAAGTGTAAATTAAAAACAAACATATGTTGAGGGTAGTGTATTCAAAAACCGAAACGGAAAACCGGTTAACCGGTTTCTAGTTTAAAAGAGAAAAACGAACGGTTTCGAATACTTTTTTATTATCGAATAATTCGACAGGCCGGTTCTTTTTCCGTCTAAATTATTTTTTTTTTTACTAAATTAACCTACTTCCCTCTTTTTATATTTGCTAATTGAACCTTAGGTATTAAAAATATTAAATTGTTTAAAAATAAACTTTTTATGAAAATTTTAATTTTTTGAGTAGTTTACATACAAATTTTATTTTTAAAAAATTCCCTTTATGTACTGAAACAGATCCTTAGTTATTTGCAAGTATTTTTCATATTAATTATGAACTAATAAAATTCAAAAAATATAAAATTTGAGCATTATCGATTAGCTGCTGAAGAGCGATATGCCTTTTTATTTTTATATTAAATATTTGACTTGACATGTATTATAAGCGTACTTTCTTTTATAAAAATAATAATTTTTTAAATATTTGTATTTTCAATAAAAACCGTTTAACCGGTTTTTTACATAAAACCGTATTTGAAACCGGCTTAAAAAAAAGCTATTTTTCGAATAATTTGAATCCCGATTTTCAGAAAATCTGGGTGTTTTGAATACAGTATTTAGGAGCTTATTTTAAAACAATAAATGTATGAAAATCCGCACCCTAAATATAAAGTATTTTCAAAATTTAAACTTTCCCAAATTGAGTTAAAAAATTTGATTTTTTTTTCAAATATTATAAAAAAGAATTTATTTAACTATTTATTTAATTATGATTTTTAAATAAACTTTCTATTACACAGTGCTACAAGAAAATATTACCTCATTGAGTCCAACGCGAAATGAAAGTACACTATGAGAAATATTAAATACCTAAAGGGTTTTGTAAAATTCGTTGTAATGGCTCATCCTATTCAATTGCTAGTTGGAGACAGTGTTGCCATTTTAGCACTTTCAGTACTAGATTTAACATTTCGAAAGGTTAAAATGCTTTGAAAAATTATAAAAATACACTAAATTTTTTTGCACTTTTAATAAGTATTTTTAATTGAATACTTTTAGATTTTTTTTTTTTTTTGAAAGACTTTCGTAGTAAATTTTAGGGTATTAGTTGTTTGTTTTTACTTTCTTTCCCAATATTACAAATAATTCTGAATTAAAGTTGTTTAAAAGTTGTCATTTCAATTCAATTTTACAAGAAACAAGGGCAACGAAAATATAAATTTTCTTAGCATAATTTGTTGCACTATTTAGCACTTTTCAAATTACATTTACTGGCAACACTGGTTGGAGACTAAAATAGTCCAGATAATGATGCAAAAAATGAATTTTTAGCGATTTTGGCGAAAACAGCCTTCATCGTAATTACATCATTTTTATAACTCTCAGATCTTCTGTTTATCAGCAAATCAGTTTTTATTGAGGACCCAGCTGCTATTTCATTTTCATTTAAGACGTTGTGAAATGGCCACAAATGTAATAAAAATTGTTAATAATACAATTCATTTTAGCTTTAAAACTAATTATTTAAAAAATCTACTAAAATCAAATTCCTGATGTCTCCAGCTGAAACAAATGCTGAGACAATTTTCGGAAGAGGGGTTTATATGGAAGCTGTGATAAATTGTGGACCGATCTTCATAGAATTTGGGACAAAGAATAATACTTGTACAGAAATTCTTTGCAATGAATTTCATTAAAATATTCTTATTTTTAAGGCATGTTTGAGTGTATAAACTTTATTCTGGGGGAACATTTATATGGGATCTAGGTGAAATAAAGGGCCGTTTACAACCAATTTCAATAGGCTTCGTGCTTGTATCATAAAAGTCCCATGGACCAAATTTTATTGAATTATCTTTAAAATTATGTCCCGTACTTAGTGCACAAGGTGTACATGGGCAGCCGTCCAGCCAGACGGACGGACGGACGGACATCGTTAGATCGATTTAAAAAGTAATTCTAAGTCGATTGATAGGTACACTTTAAGGTGAGTACTGGATAACTTTTTCTATACATTACAAACATCAGCACAAACGTATAATACCACGACCACCTATGGTGGTCTAGGGTATAATGAAGGCCGTCATATTGAATCCGCCATTTTGAATTTTTTAAGAATCATAATCAGCGTCCCCTTACATATATGTGATTTTTTTTTTTTTAAGTAAACTAAGTATTTTAATTATGACCAAAATTCAGGGATCGTGTGCACCCGCTAGATTACTCTGTAATGAATCTAAAAATAATGTTTATTTTTAAGATACAGTAAAAAAGACAATTT
This sequence comes from Protocalliphora azurea, assembly GCA_932274085.1. Classification (NCBI taxonomy): domain Eukaryota; kingdom Metazoa; phylum Arthropoda; class Insecta; order Diptera; family Calliphoridae; genus Protocalliphora; species Protocalliphora azurea. Next base: position 20,352,070 of record OW026523.1, read on the forward strand.
CTAGAAGTTATTCTGGTATCCTAAGGGATAACGAAAGAACTAGTTCATCAGAAAATATTTCCCATCCAGTTGTAGTCTCAGCATTCGATGTGTCAGTGAATACATATTGAGATCCCATATTTTCCCAAAGGCCTTTTTTTATGCATACAAAAAGCTGATGGTTTTGTACAAATTACTCTCTGCATTACATTTCTATGAAATTTTTGAGTCCATGATAGCGCCGATGTAAATGACTTCTTTATAAAGTTTTTAGTTAGTTTAGTCTTGAAGACCATAAATCAATGTTTTCTGATTAAAAGTCGGTTTTAAGGTGTTCATTCTAAGTCATTTGTGTATATTCGCCGTCGATTAATGAGTTCACTTAATGTAGGAAAAATTATACCGTCGCACAGTGAACTGAGTTCATATTAAAATTGAAAAACAAAAGTAGTAGAAAACTAAGTACAAGCAAGAAATTTTGTATATGTGTAGACATTAACCGTCTGGTTATAAAAAATTTTTAAAATTAAAAAAAAAAATATTAATATTTTGCCTCTATTGGATCAATAAATTACCCAAAATACCCTTTTTTAAATATTAAATTTTATAAGAGTACACACAACTATTGCAACACACAAGCAAATATTAATTATGGTATTTTTCTTTTGCATAAATTATTTTCTTTTTTTTATTTTGTTAATCAGTGTTGCCATAGTGTTTTTTTAATATAATATAATTTTAAATTTACTTTAATTTTTTTACCTTTATGCCTTCTTTTTTGGTATTTGTACACAATTTATTTTATTTAAGGACAACTTATTATTAAATTTATATTATTTATTTCTTCAAAAATCAGTATAGATATGTATTTTAAAAATTTATGGATTTGTTAGTTTTCTGAATGATTAAATCAAAATGCATTTTAATTTTTAAAAATATCTGCATTGCAACGAAAAAAATCGTCGTTTACATAAGTGACTATCTTGGTGTCTTTGTTGGTAAGTCTAGCAATAATTTCATTTATAAAAAGATTACACAGAAGCGAACATATTACGCCTCTTTGGGGACTACCATTTGTTAAATCTTTCCTCATCTTGATTATTTCCTAACTGGAAATTATATACATATGTACTTATCTTCATTTTAAAAATATTGCAAATATATCTCCTGGATATGTTTTATATACTTAAAGACGCGGCTTCCAAATAACTTTCAAATGATATAATCCATATTTCATATGCGTTTGAAATTTGAGAAATTACAAAACTTAACAAATCCCTTTTTAAAAAACTGATCACCAACAGATACAAAGGCAAGTGTCCACGGACCTGCTGTTGAGATAAAATCTTTTAGTTCTGTAGTAAGCAAAATCTTATCCAATGCTGTAACAACACTGGAAACAGCCATCTGACTCTACTGATTTATAGAGTTTGATAGGTCTTACCCAGCAAAAAAAATACATTTTTCAGAAGCAATAGCAACCGATGGAAGCAATAGATTGCTTAATTGCATAAAGCTTCCAGAAATGCATTAGCGTAAGCTATCTACCTTACCACAGTACTTCGCAGAAGCACTAAAATCCATTTCTATTGCTTCTAGATGGCTCTACTCGCTTCTGTACTGTATTTTATTTTATTTTTTTTTTTTTAATTTTCTAGTCATAAATTTTGTTTTTATAACACGAGTGCAAAAACGACTCGTCTAACTTACATTTAAAACAAAAACAAAATTTAAAAATTTGTTTTTGTTTTAAAAATTTGTTTTTGTTTTAAATGTAAGTTAGACGAGTCGTTTTTGCGCTCGTGTTATAAAAACAGACAGATAGTCTGAAGAAATTTTTCCGTATTTAATATATTTTTACTCATTACGATTCCCCTATGCTATGCTATGCTATCAAATACTTTAATAAAATGTTTATAATATTGTTTAAAACTAACAAAAACTTTGTCTTCTTAGGTAATTTTTAGCACTTTTTCCATGCATTTTATGGAAAATGTGAACACAGCACGAGCAGCAATGCAATGTTAACTTCTTCTGTTACCTTTACCCCAGGTCTACAACTGAGATTAACGCTGATATACTATATAATGAGATAACGTCGGCAGAAGAGAGTAACCAATTTGTTTATATTGTTACGTTTTAACCTTTTAAAAACTGTGGTTTATATCTTTTTAAATAAACCGGTACTTTGATTGCAAATAAAAGCAGTTTAGTAGTTTAAAAGTTGTAACGACTCTTTATTTTATTTAAAAATATATAACAATAACAGTTTAAATAGTCACTTTGTGGTCTAATACACACACCCACTTAAATTACACACTTTATACAGCACACTTTAATAATGTACAAGAATATACAGCCAAGGCAGTTAATTTGTCTTTACTTAACGATATTTCCAATTAGACTGACCCAATGGTGTTCACACGGCCAATTTATATACACTGCGTTACCTTCTAGATATTTCTCGAAAGCTCTATCTCTTTCTACAATGTTCTTAACGGACAAACTAGTATATTCGAATTTTAAAGCTTTCGTTGTTAATGTTAGCAGCTTCAACATTTAGTGTTGCCATACTTACAAACAATAGTGAAAGCTTTTCATTCAATGTTGTATATTTACAGCTATGTTAATAATTTATACAGATATGTTAACTGCTGTTAACATAAACAGAAAGGTCGAGAAGCATTGAGAAGGGTTGAGAAGCATTATTTAGGAGGATACAGAGGCATGTAAAATGAATTTCTTTTTAATTTTTATTTTGAGAACTGTGGCAACTCTATAGCTTTTATTTAAATGGCCCTAACTTTTGTTATATAAAATATCTTTTATTCAAAAATTTATTCAAAATATTTTTTTTTTATTTTGCAGTGGATTGGTAAAAACTTGTATTTTAAGATGCCATATAAAAATTTTGAAAGTATTTTTATTACCATATTTTTTTTTTTTTTTTTGGTAAGAATTTTCTTTAGTGAAGTTTATCTAAAAAAGTCCATCTTTAATTTTTTTTTTGGTAGGAAGCCATATCGGTATACTTGCTACAGAGAAAATTTCAGAGAGGTAAAAATTTTTAAATTTAAAATGAAATTACTCAATACTAATATTTGAATCTATACGTGATATAATTCTCTCTCAGCGACCGAATTTGACACTCTCTGACAGAAAAATTCTACACATTCTGTTACGTGTAGATGGGCTGATACATTGCTAATTCAAACAAAACTATGAGATGTTGTTAAAACTTGCAAAGTTTGTTCTTAGTTTTTTGTTCAGATGTTAGCTGTATATATAAGTATTTGGTATCTCTAAACTCGTAAAATTGATAGACTATGACCCCAAAAACTTAAAATTTGAATTTTAAGTATATTTTTTATAAATAATGTTTAAATTTTAACCTAAATAAAATTTAAACGAGTGGAGGAATTCCAAAGAAATGTTTGCTCAATACAGATAAATTTGCTTTAAAATCAGGGAATTAAAAAAATTCCACTTTTTCGTACCAAAAAACCCAAAATCCCAGTCCGGGAAAAACTTATTTAAAAACTTGACTTTTTTTATTAAAATGATCACTCTGCCGGTGTAAAAGACAAGGCTGAGAAAATATTTTTTGTGTGTTTAACCAGCATATGGTTAAACGGGGTGGGGGGACCTTGCCCAAAGCGCACCCCATTTAGGTTTACACGCATTTGCGTTAAGATTTCTTGTGAAACCAATACAAAAATTCTATAATTCGGAACAAAAAAGATATTTTAGAAGTATTAGCACCTTTTAAGAAAATAAAAATATGATTTTTCTTTTAAGTTTAAAATTCAGGTTAATAGAACTTTTTAACGGATAGATATATTTTTATAATTCTTGCAGCAATATTATTTAAAATTTTGTGAGAAATTTAGTGAATATTTTCAAAAAATATTAGGATCCAAATTAAAGCCCTCACTTTAAAAAAAAATTTAAAAAAAAGAGGCCAAAAATTAGGGTAAAATTTACTTTGACCTAAATATCTCCTAAACTAAAAGAGATAACCTAAACGTTTAAACATTTTTTTGGTAGAGATTAATAAGGGCTACTTATATGTAACATGTTTTTACATTCTAGTCAAAAATAAATTTTTGGCGAATATAAAAAAAATAAAAGTTATATACCTGAGGTGACCAAAATTGAAGGTCTGGCCTCTACTACCGTGAACCGCTAGAGACCTGTGTTTCTCTAAATCAACTCGAAAACATCTCAGCTGTGACCATATGAAAGTTTGTTAAGATATCTCCAAAGGTTCATAAATTACAGAATTATTTTCCAAAAAGAGTATTTTGGGACCACTGCGTATCGGTTTGAAAAATATAGCAAATACTTTTCCTATGAATTGCGGATATATTTACCTATGTATACCTATGACGTTTTTAATATCAATTGCGTATTTTTATATTTTTGTAGAAAAAAAAAAATTGGCAGACATTAGAAAATATTTTTGGTAAAAAAATTGCAAAAATTTTACAGCTTTTTAAAATATAAATTGCCAAAGTCATTTCCTAAATATTTAAGTGCCAAAAACAACAAAAATCTTTTATCTTTTTGGAAATTTCTAATAAAAATTTCTAATGTAAATTTGAACTGCTAAAAATATGAGTGCATATGGTATATTACATATCGCTATTAGTTTAGTTTATAATTAACTAATTTTATAGGGCTTTCAGACCGATGTTAGTACGAAATTACGTACTTTCGTGATTTCGGCCGAAATCAAGTTGAAATTACATAATTTCCCATACATTTTGACACTTGCGAAATTACATAATTTTGTATAATTACGATGCCCATTTCCGTGCAACTCTGTACATGGTTGGAAAAAGATACTTTTTTTCAACTATGTACTGCATGTTTCAATCGTGTGAAGAAAAAAAAAACAATTGACAGCTGATCTTAAATTTAAACACAAATCTTAAAATTAATTATTAAAGTGATTTTGTAAAATCATTATTAATTGTTGAAATAACAATTTCCTATTAGCAAGTTTTTCATTAATAATTTCCAATTTAGTAAGTAATTGTTTCTTATTTGTTTCCATTTAAAAATTCTTTATTTACCCCCTATAACAATTTAAAATGTAAACAATAAGTATCAGCTGTTTACGAAATTACATCAAATGTCATCTAGCCAGTATGAACATATTAGATTTCATTCGTAATTTCGGCATGAAATTTCGTAATTTCGCGCCGATCTGAACAAGGCTTTATATACATTTCTTGCAATATGCACTTAATAATATGTAAAAATAATTAATTATTTTAATATACATATATAAAGCTTTTTACATCTTACATCTAGTGTAAGTAATTAATTTCATTATAAATTCATAATAACAATAATAGTGGTTTTACGAGGGTTGTTAATTAAAACAGGGCAAATATTTTTTTTTTTAATTATTTATAGCATTTAAAAGGTATAATTTTATTTGCTAAAAACCCTCTTATAATGCTTATTATTTATTTATTTATTTATTTTTATAAATTGTTTGTTTTTCTTTAGCTGTATAAACAAAATTATTGTATATAAAACTAGATTTAAAAAAAAATATATATTATTAAATATATTTAGATTTATTTATAATAATAATGATTATATGATCATATATAACATGTTAGTTAACATTTTAAATCAACACTAATGTCAATAATAATTTTAGGAGGAATTAAATAAAAACCAAACAAAATAAAATTTATAAATTAAAATAATTTCAATCAAAACCCATTAAAAACTACCAACATTATTTAATCATGTTTAAATGTTTATATCAATGTTGGCCAAGATTTTGATCTTAAATTAAATTGTATTATAATTGTTTTATATATTTAATAACAAAAAAAAAAAAAAAAAAACATAAAATCATTTATAATTAAAAATTTGATAAATGTTATTATTAAATAAAAATGTATTATACAAACATAATAAAAATAAATTTAAAAGGAATTTAAAATAATAAAAAAACTAAATAAAGTAATTGTTGTTAAAAACAAATATGGATTTTTATATTGTTTACATACATTATCACTACCCAGCAAAAACTTTTTGGTTTTCGGTAATGACAACTACTTATTAAAGTAGTTTCTTGGTAATGAGGCGTCATTATTATTTGCCTGCTCTGTATTACATTAATAAGTACTCAATAGTATAATAGCACAGTAATACTGCAATCACGTGGATGAGTTGGCTAGAATGCCGGATTAACAACCAGAAGGTTGTTGGTTCAACCCCATTCTGAAGCTGTCTAAAAAGATATTTTAAACTTAAAAGGGTTTTTGTCGCTTAGGATGCTATGTGCTAGATGGTGTACTGAGTAAGACGTTAGTAATTAAAAACGAATGGTTGGTGTGTGTCCAAGTTCGAGTCTCACCGACGGCAAAATTTTTTTTTTTTTATTTTTGTTTTCCTTTTGGTACATATTTTTGAGTACAACTAGAGTCAAAGAATAACTACATGAATTTGTGGACAAGTCGAACAAAAATAACTAGTTATTCAGGCAAAAAAATAAGTAGTTTATTTTTGTTTCCAATTATACCCGCTAGCTTACCAGGAAAGCAAAGTTTTTGCTGGGTAATTACCACTTGTAACGAACCGAACCCAAAGGTCTTAACTATAGAGTGTTTGTGCTACCTATACATATCGGTCATGCTTGTGGAAAATTAGGATGGCTCTTGCCACCTTCTAGTTAGACTACGATTCAAAACAATAATTTAAAATTTAGGTAGCTTTTGTACGATAAAATCGACAAAAAAAATCGAAGCAAACAAAAATAAACAAAAAATAGAAGTTGCCTAGATTCAGAGGTTAAGATGTAATCATCACTGTCTTATTCTTCACACTTCCCTACCTTGCCATATTCGATTAAAATAGTTCACATATAGCCCCAAAATGACTAGCCTAATATCGTCTTTATAGTTTCATGGAAAATATTAAAAAGATTAGAATTCAAATTCGTAGATCTTATTAAGTACTAATATATAATTATGTATATATATATATATATATATATATATATATAGAGAGAGAGAGAGAGAGAGAGAGACCTGTGTTTCTCTAAATCAACTCTAAAACACCTCAGCTGTGACCATATGAAATTTTGTTAAGGTATCTCCAACGGTTCATAAATTACAGAATTATTTTCCAAAAAAGAGTATTTTGGGACCACTGCGTATCGGTTTGAAAAATATAGCAAATACTTTTCCTATGAATTGCGGATATATTTATCTATGTATAACTATGATCTTTTTAATTTCAATTAAAAATCTAATAAACGGTTGAATGAAAAGTAATTAATATCAATTGCGTATTTTTATCTTTTTGTAGCAAAAAAAAAAAAAAAAATTGGCAGACATTAGAAAATATTTTTGGTAAAAAAATTGCAAACATTTATACAGCTTTTTAAAAATAAATTGCCAAAATCATTTTCTAAATATTTAAGTGCCAAAAACAACAAAAATCTTTTATCTTTTTGGAAATTTCTAATAAAAATTTCTAATATAAATTTGAACTGCTAAAAATATGAGTGCATATGGTACATTACATATCGCTATTATTTTAGTTAATAATTAACTAATTTTATAGGTCATTCAGACCGACGCGAAATATATATATATATATATATATATATATACACTGCCTGCCACTTGAATAAGGAATCACATTTTTTTAACTTTAAACTAAAGTTCAGAAAAAATTAATTTTTTGGGCAATCAAATTTCAAAGTGTTGCCTTTAGTTTCCTGAAGAAATAAAAAATATACATATTTTGTTATACTAAAATTATGCATTTATTTAAAGGCCTGTATTTCTGTGGTACTATTTCCTGTGTCACTTGAATAAGGAATTTTTTTAATATTAATCAGGAAGGCTATGATTTGAATTTCTTTCAATATAAACGGCTAGAGAATTTTTAATTTAAAAGTTTTTAAATAGTTTTTATTCAAAATAGGACGTGATAGGGCTCTTAATAACTCTGAAAAAGAAAAAATTCTGATTTTGAAATCTCAGGGTCAAAATCCGGTCCAAATAGCCAAAAACATTAAGAGAAGGAAGAGACAGTTGTGTACAATTATTTAAAAACGTGGCAAGATATGGAAAAAAACATGAAAGGGCGGAAGAAAATGGCAACAACTCCAAAAGAAAGATGAAAAATTCTTATAATTGCATCAAATTTTGCCATGTCGGTAACAAAAATACGTGAAAAAAGTGCCAGTTAGTGCCAGTCTAGGAACAGTGCACCGTACTTTAAATTCATGCCCATACATAGTCCGACGAAAACTGCAAAAAAAGAAAACAACACTTAATGAAAAACGCAAATCACAACGTCTACAGTTTGCAAAAAATACAATGATATGGTCCGACAAATGGTTTAAAGTTGTATTTTCCGATGAAAAAAGTTTAATATTTATGGTTCCGACGGTTATAACTATTACTTCCATGAGCTAAATAAGGAGGAATTTTTTTTTGAGCCGCAGACACAGCCGAGAGGGCAGAATAATGGTATGGGATGTCATTTCGTATTATGATACCATAGAATTGGTTTTTGTATCCAACAAAATGACTGCAACAACTTACAAAAGCATTCTGGAAGAAGCATTTCCAAAATTTAATGATTTCTTTATATAACAACACAACATTGGTTTTGGTTAAGAGAAAGATATACTTCAAAAAAAAAAAACGAAAATTTTAAATGCGTTTGTAGGAATATGCACCAGTGTATATATGAATGTGTTCTAAATCATGAACAAAAAAAATGCAGAAAAATGATTTAGTCGCATACAAATCGTTGAGTAAACAAGTGTATAGATAATTTCCATAAAAAATATTAAAAAAAAAATAATTGTTCAAAATAGTCACTATGTCAAGTGAAAAAGTTTTATTGAATGAAAAAGTGAAATATTTAAAACAATGGTTTAAAGAAAATCCAAAATTGCCTGCAGAAATTAGTATGTATATACAAGATCATTCTAATAATAATTCCAATTTATATATGTATCTATTTCCTTATACATAATAATTTTTTTCATATATATATATAAAAGTTTTATAAAATCAATTTTAATAAAATAAATATGTTTTATAAACCTCTGATAAAAATTCAAAGGTCTTTAGTTTATAAGCAAAAACAAAAATATTGTTTACATATTTCAATTAAAAAATACAATTAATTAAATATTCTATATTATGTACTAAATAGTTATAATTTGTTTATACATTTCCAAAGGTCAGTGTTAAATTTACAAAAATCTCCATATCCGAACGTTATATATATGTATGAAAGTGCATACATAAGCTGTGTTCGTTTACACAAAAATTTTTATTTTCTAGTAAAATTTTTTTAATAGATTTCCGTTTGCTTATACGAAATCCCGTAAAGAGAGCCAAAATTGAGAGAGAAAGGTGACAGTTCATAAACTGAGCATTTAAAAATTTTACTGGACTTTTTCTTGTTTGTAAAGTCCAGTGCAATTAAACCATATGATCGCATTGGATTGCAAAAAGTAAACAAACAACAAAAATAGTATTTTACATTAAATTTTTTTTTAAAGCGTATTAAAAAACAATAAATAAATTTATAAGAAAAGTTGTTATTCACTAAAAAGCTTATATTTCGGTAAAAATTGTGATGATTTTTGTTGTTGTTTTATGTTTGTTTGCAACCAGCTTTCGTGATTACTTTACTAGATTTTAAAAATTTTCCGTTCGCATAATTTTTTGTTTACAATTTTTTTTTTTTTTTTTTTTTGAGAGTAAAATTTTAAATTTACTCAGTAAATACTCAGTTTACTGGACTTTACTATTAAAGTAAACGAACGAACCTATAATTGTATTCTGTGTACTATCGAAGCGTAATAAATATGATTTTCATTTTGTCATAGTAACTGTACGCAAACTGTACGCTAAAAATTACTGCCAGCAAAAAGACCTAAAGTAAAATCGTCCAAATCAAATATAGAAAAATCAAATATAGAAAAATCATCCAAATGAAAAATTACCCAAAAGAAATGAAAAATTGTTCGGTAAAATTAAAAATGGAAATTTTGTCCAAAAAGTGAAAAAATTCCCAAAAATTACCCACATCTAATGTTTATTATGACACTTCTGGCATGAAAATTAATCCATTATATGATAAATAGTTTTAACTTTGGCCTGACATATTTGACATATTTCAAAGCTCGGCATCGCTAAATCAAACTTTTTTAAATAGGATGGCTTTTTACTTTACTTTCTCGTACATTTTGTAAAAATTGAAGAAAAACAAATTAATAAATAAATGTTATCAAAAACGAATTATAGATCAAAAATGACGAAAATATGCCGCAAAATTTTGGGTTATTTTCCATTTGACGATTTTTCTATATTTGCTTTGGGCGATTTTTGCTTTCTGTCATTTTGCGAGATACAGTTTTTTTTTTTTTTTTTTGCTTTGAATTGAGTTTTTTTAATTAGTCCCAAAACGTTGTACAATTTTAAGTTTGGAAGGAGGAGCAAAATATTAAATTTTAAAGTAACATAGTTTTGGTCCAATAAAAATATTGACTTCAATCTTTTTGTATATTAATTATGTCGGTTTTTTTTTGATTTTTGGAATTAAAATAAAATTTTTGTAAAAAATTGCTTTTTGGCGAAACTATAAATATTTGATCTCTAATAAAATTCTTGTCTGTTAGAATATCCTAACAAAATTTTCGTCGATTATTGACGTTATCACTTGAAATGACAAAGTATAGAAAATTTTAAGATTTTTATAAAAAGAATCCCACAAATCCTAAAAAACCAACGAAAAATCACCAATTTTTTGCAATTTTCAAATTTAAAATCATTTATTTTTGGACCCAGAAGAGATATTGAATTCAGGCTTTTTTTATTCGATAGATAATCTGGGTAATAATTTTACAAAATCGCACAAAAATATTATGATATATATTGAAAATACTGGACCAGGATTTTGCAAAATTGAAATAGTTGAAATTTCAAAAGCATAGATCTTATTGAGAGCTTTAAGAAGATGTAATAATATTTGAGATCGGATAAGAAACAAAAATTTGGCAAAGGCTGAAAAATTTTCTATGTCAAAGTTATTCTATTTTGAGCGCAAATAGTATCGCTTTTGAGGGGTATGTGGTGCCCCCCTTCCAAATCTAAAATATTACACTTATCTGCTGCGCCTATTTTAAATTTTATGCAAAGCCAACTAGCCGTTTAGAAGTTACTGATTTATTTCCAAAAATTTGTACCTTAATGGTCTGAGGAATTCGTAATACCTTTTATATTTTTTAGACGATTTGCTTTTTTAAATCTTGTTTGACAGATAATTAGGTGCAGGTTATGATTATTTAACATTTAATTATAAACTGTAAAAAATTCACATTTTTCTTATATAAAAGAACCCAACAAACGAATCGGCACGGGTTAACGATATCCGATTTCACTTATACATCATACAATATCTTTTTTCAATACAAAGAACTATTCTAGAGAAGATACATTCAAAATTCAAAAGTTAGTAAATTTTGGTACAGTCTAATGTAAAGTATATCCAAAAGATATTACATCAGTTCATATTCATAAAACAACAAAGTATTATATGCTGGAGTCTGGGTGCCCCGATGGCCTAGTTGGTAGTGAGCTAGTCTGTCAGTCTGTGGGGTTTGTGGGTTCGATTCCCACCAGAGACTTTGGTCTGTTTCACTACAACGAACTATGGTCTTCGTTACTCCGCTCGGTTAGAAATAGAATATACCCAGCAAAAACCTTTTGGTTTTCGTTAATAACAACTACTTATTAAAGTAGTTTCTTGGTAATGAGGCGTCATTGTTATTTGCCTACTCTGTATTACATTAATAAGTAGTAGTATAATAGCACAGCAATACTGTAATCACGTGTATGAGTTGGCTAGAGCGCCGGATTAACAACCAGAAGGTTGTTGGTTCAACCCCATTCTGAAACTGTTAGTTTTTTATAACAAAATGTCTAAAAAGATATTTTTAACTAAATAGAGTTTTTGTCGCTTAGGATTCTATGTGCGAGATGGTGTACTGAGTAAGATGTTAGTCAGTAAAAACGAATGGTTAGTATGTGTCCAAGTTCGAGTCTCACTGACGGCAAAATTTTTTTGTTTTTTTTTTTATTTTTGTTTTCGTTTAGGTTCATATTTTTGAGTACCCCTAGAGTCAAAAATAAACTACATGAATTTGTGGACAAGTCGAACAAAAATAACTAGTTATTCAGACAAAAAATAAGTAGTTTATTTTTGTTTCCAATAATACCTGCTAGCTTACCAGGAAAGCAAAGTTTTTGCCGGGTAATTTGTAATTGTAAAATAAATAAATAAATATATGCTGGAATCTATATCATAAATCAGATGTAGATGATAAATAAATACAATTTGATAATATTGTCGCTGATATAAAATTTTCAACTGATCTTTAAGAGAAATAGTGAGATAGCTATATATATAAGAATTTTGTTTATATATATATATATTAAAAAATTAAAATTTAATTTTAATTTTTGTTTTCTCCAACCAACTTAAGTTTTTGAAAATTAGTTTCGTCTCTTATAACTCTTTCATACTAATTTCAAAACAAATGGAATTAATATATTATTTTTCATCAGCAATGTTTTCAAGTATTAACTTTTTGACCCACGATTTGAAGTCATTCACAATACTTGTCGAATATTGTTTTACAACAAAAATAGTTTGCACTTGTACGATCTTGCAGGTGTTTTGTTTCCGACTGTACCTCAAGATTAAAGATGAGAAATATTTCCTTTTACAACAAAAATAGTTTACCCTTGTTTGGTCTTGCTGGTGTTTTGTAAGAGACTAGTCCGTCCGTACCTCAAGATTAAAGATGGGAAATATTTACTTAAAAAGTTTTTTTTAACATCTTTCTCATTTTATTAATATTTGAAATTGAACATAATTATTATTTTATTTTTTTTTATTTTAAACAATCTTCTGCAATTTGACTTTAATTTTTATCGAATTATTTCTTTTTAGATATAACCCTATTAAAACGTTTTTTAAAATGCATGAATTATGATATAGAAGATACTAAACAGTTGTTGGAGCTCAACTATGAATTAAGAAATAAAAGTGCTAATGTGTTTATAAATCGGGATCCAAATGATGAAAGAACGCAAAAATCATTTCAAACAATGTATGTAGAAAAACAAAAGCCATTACGAATTTATATTTTTTTTAAAGTACATTTTCTGTCCATTTCTGCAGTGACATGGTACCACTACCCGGTGTAACACCTGACAATTATAAAATAATATGTTTTCGCCTAACTGATAAAGATATCAAAGCAGTATGTAGAAAGTTTATTCAAAATATATAATTGGTATTTATTGCTTATTTAATTAATTATTTCCTCGTTTATTTTCAGCAAAATAGCATAGAAGAATGTAAAGCTTTTTTTCTAATAACTGATGTACGTTTCATATATTCCGATGTTGAAAAAGATTATGCCAATGATGCTGAAGTTGAAGATATGGAATCTTTAGCAAATGGTGAAATTCATATTGTTGATATCGGCAATTATAGTTTACGTCATATGGCTTCCATGTCACTAGTGACAATGCGCACCTATATGAACTTTTTACAGCATGCCTATCCAGTGCGTTTAAAAGCAATGCATGTTATTAATTGTCCCACATATTTAAATCGTATGGTGGCCATAACTAAACCATTTATACATGAGAATGTTTTTAAAATGGTGAGTATTAAATTAGAAATAAAAAGATATTCAGTTTATTAATGAAACTACTTACATATGAATCTTATAACAGATGCATTTCCATACAAATGGCATTGAAAGTCTTTATGAGTACGTGCCTCGCATTATGTTGCCTTCTGAATATGGTGGCAAGGCGGAATCTTTAGCAGATATCAAAAAAAAATTGTGGAATATATTGATCAATAAAAGGTACAATTAGACATATTTTATATAGTAAACTTTATAAAAATATTAATATTTGTTATATTTTTATTAAATTTTAGAGATTATCTTATGGATCCCAATCACTGGGTTATTCCTAAAAGTGAAAAGAAGAGCAGCTGGTTGTGGTGGTAAATTTAGTAAATTATTTTTGTAATAAATTATATAAAATAATTGCAATAGATCTTAAATACTTATTAGTAATAAATAAAAGGATATAAGAATACCTATCAAAATGATTATTTTATAGATTTTTTTTTTTTTTTTTTTTTTTTTTTGTAACATAAATAAACTACATTTAATGTAGGTGAAGCCATCCTTGGTTTCGATCTGATGACTGTATTACCATAAGATGTAACATCGAGTCTATACTAGACAAATTTTTATCAAGAATTTATACAAGAAAACCTTCGTTAAACAGCTGATTATTTTTGATTGTTACAGGTGTCAAACTGTATATACACTGCCTGCCACTTGGATAAGGAATCACATTTTTTTTAACTTTAATTAAGTATATCTCCTAAACTAAAGTTCAGAAAAAAATAATTTTTTGCGCAACCAAATTTCAAAGTGTTGGCTTTAGTTTCCTGAAGAAATAAAAAATATACATATTTTGTTATACTAAAATTATGCATTTATTTAAAGACCTGTATTTCTGTGGTACTTTTTCGTGTGTCACTTGAATAAGGAATATTTTAAAACTAAGCAAAGTTATTATCTTCTAGCACTCATTTAGTAATGAGTACTGCCACCATTTCTAGAAATAACCTAAAAAAATGCGATTTGGCATCGACTTGTATAATGAACTCTAAGTAATTTAGCGAAATTGAACTCCATGCTTCCGTTATTGCATCCTTTAAGGATTTTATCGTCTACAATTATTTTCCTCCTTCATAAACTTTTCTTGCAAGCCAACTCCAGACATTTTCCATTGGATTCAGGTCTGGTGAATATGGGGGCCAATTCAAAAGTTGAACACTTTGTTGATTAATCCATTGTTTTACTGCTCTGGCGGTATGAATCGGAGCGTTGTCGTGTTGGTACGTCCAAGGTATGGATCCAAAGAAATCATGAAATTTTGAAAATGCTTCCTCCAGAATGTTTTTGTAAGTCGTTGCAGTCATTTTGTTGGATACAAAAACCAATTCTATGGTACCATAATACAAAATGGCACCCCATACCATTATTCCGCCCTCTCGGCTGTGTCTGCGGCTCAAAAATAATTCCTCCTTATTTAGGTCATGGAAGTAATAGTTATACCCATCGGGATTATCAATATTAAACATTTTTTCATCGGAAAATACAACTTTAAACCATTTTTCGGACCATGTCATTGTATTTTTGGCAAACTGTAGACGTTATGATTTGCGTTTTTCATTAAGTGGTGTTTTTTTTTTGCAGTTTTCATCGGACTATGTATGGGCACGACTTTAAAATACTGTTCTTAGACTGGCACTGACCGACATGTCAGAATTTGATGCAATTCTAAAAATTTGTCGACTTTCTTTTGGAGTTTTTACCATTTTCTTCCGCCCTTTCATATTTTTCCATATCTTTCCACGTTACTTAAATAATTGAACACAACTGTCTTTCCTCTATTAAAGTTTTTGGCTATTTGGAACGAATTCTGACCCTGAGATTTCGAAATCAGAATTTTTTTTCTCTTTCAGAGTTATTAAGAGCCTTACCACGTCCCATTTTAAATAAAAACTATTTAAAAACTATCAAATTAAAAATTCTCTAGCCATTTATATTGAAAGAAATTCAAATCATAGCCTTCCTGTTTAATATTAAAAGAATTCCTTATTCAAGTGACACACGAAATAGTACCACAGAAATACAGGCCTTTAAATAAATGCATAATTTGAAATTTGGTTGCGCAAAAAATTATTTTTTTCTGAACTTTAGTGTAGGAGATATACTTAATTAAAATTTAAAAAATGTGATTCCTTATTCAAGAGGCAGGCAGTGTATATGTATATAAAACATAAATGAATTCGCATTATTGTCCTTTTTGTACAACTGTTGCCACCTTCCATAAATTCGCGTTAATTTTGACGTTTGTCTTGATAAAAAAAATTGTCTAATACAGACACTACGTAATGCAGACATTGACATCTAGGGGCGCTATTTTCGATTTATGTCGCTTTTGAAGTTTCATTGTTGTTGGCGCTAATCGTTGCCTTATTGTCGTAATAAAAAAATCGAGTGTTTTGATAAATATTATATATTTTTTGAATTAAAGTTAAATTGTTAATTAGAATTTTGTTAACCCCCAATGAATTGAAAAAATAAATGAACCGTGTTCTCTTTTGTGGAACCTGCTGCAACTACACTTTCTTGGTTACACATATCTGGACACCAATGCCATAATTGGTGGCATAATTAATTACACCGGTCGGCAAAAAAAAACATTTTTTTAATTCTCATTTAAACAAAAATAGGAGGACTAAATGGAATTTGACATGCTGAACCCGAATCTGTTTTCATTTTTTTTTTTTTTTTTTTCTATCAAATTTCGACTTTTTTTTGGGCATGTCTAATATTTCCCCCATCAATTACGCAATTACATGAGTATATTTCACAAACGAAAATTGTCTTCAAGTCATCTTAACATAATTTTTGTATTACCTCAATAGTATCGGAGCAATTCAGAAATTAGTGTCGAAAAATTCTTTTCATGCAAAATTAAATTTTTTTCCTTAAAAGTTCTTTTAATTATCGTAACGTTATTTAAATTACTCAGAATGAAAAACTGCATTCTAAAATTAAGTTTATTTTTCTTATTTTTCGCAAAAATCATACTTAATAATTTAAGTACGTTTCATACTTTGGTATACTTAAAACAAGTATAAAACGGGATTGATTTAAAAATTAAGAATAAAATACTTAATTTAAGTATGAAAGTTCTAATACTAAGTGCGAATTGTACTTGAAATTGATTCTTGAAATTTGAAATTAAGTCTAATTTGACTTGAGTTAAGAGGAAATATCCTATACTTATCTGTGAGAGAATATGAGCGGAATGAAATTTACTCTCACTGCTCTCTCACTCTTTATTTGTCTATCGGTTGCTTTAAGGCATTGATAGGCACAAAGAGAGGACACACAAATGCATTGGTTGGTCTGTTTAAAACTGAATTTGAACACGTTTATTTTCTTACAATCTTTCTTGTGAGATTTGTACATTTTTCCACTTTTTGTTGACGTTAGTGTTATGTATGTGAAAAGAGAGAATACTCTCTGCCGACCAATGCTTCAAAGTTTCGTCATGCAATTTTCATTAGTCTTTTATTGTGCGTCGTTTAAATACTTTGGCATTATAAAGTAAGTATGAAAATTCTAAAAACAAGCACTTTATAGATCAATTTAAGTAAGAATTCATTGCAATTAGGACTGATTCAAAATCTATATTTCTTAAATCAAGTGCATTTTGGGAGTAATTGTGATACGATTATTTTGAAATCAATCCTATTTATGCTCACTTTAAGTATGAACTTAGGATAAAATCAAGCCAAAAAGTCTAAAAACAAGAAAAATTTGAGACTAATTCAATCCAAAATAGGCTTAAATAGAGCTAAAATTAAGAATTTTTTGCCATTTTGTATTCAAGTAATTCACACATGGTTCAAGAACTTACTGTACTATTGACACCGCTCCGGATTGATTTAAGTACGGAATATTAAATAGCCCTCATACGCACTTCCATAAATCACTTTAACATGAAAAAAAATCTGATATAACATTTGACATAAAGAAGTTCTATAGGTGTCTAAAGCACCCTCCCAGATTTAGAAAAGAAAAACTATATTCTAAATCAAGTTTATTTTTCTAATTTTTCGAAAAATTCATATTTAAAAATTTTAGTACTATTTGTACAAAACAGAATTAATTTTAAAATCAGAAATGCTTAATTTATACTAAATCGAATAAAATACTTGAATTAAGTACGAAAATTCTAATACTATGCACAAATTATAATTAAATAAAGTAATTAATTCTTACAATTGAAATTAAATCTAATTTTCTTAGGGTTAAGAATAAAAATCTTATATTAATCTGCTCTCTCAGTCTCTATTTGTTTATCAGTTTCTTTCAAGTTTTGGCATGCAATTTGCATCAGCCTGAATTCTATTGAATTCAGGCTCTCCAAATGACGACTTACACCTACTTAAAATCCTTAAAGAGTTCAATTTAGAAGCTGTATTTGATTATTTAAAAGGTAAATGCTAATTACAATTGTTAGCATTTACCTTGACGCATTTAGCATACATAAAGTATTTTGAAAATAACTTTACGTTATAAGTACAATTTATTATTTATTTATTTATTAACGTAATTGTAATTAAATAAATTAATATATATATATATATATATATATATATATATATATATATATATATATATATATATATCCTGCTTCTTTTTTGAATTCCCCACATTAATATTAATTAATTAAAAGTATTATTTATTTAACACATTGTTGTACTTCGCTAACAAATTCCTACAATTATTCTAATAGGTTGCTATACGATCATTTATTTTTAAGATTTTATTGAACAAAAATTTTACAGATCTAACGTTCCATATAAAATAAAAGTACAAAAATTCATCGTTTGAACGTCCTTATACAGAAATATCTTTGTTTTCATTTTTGAGTGTTACAACGTTTTTAAACGTTGAGAGAACAAAGGTAAGAAATAACAAAGCATTACTTTTAAAAGTTGTATGAAATATAATAGAGCCAATTACTTACAAATACAGAAAATCTGGCAACAATAAATTTCACCTGCGCAGAGTTTATTTTGAGTACAGGTATCCAAACTATGCGCGCCATAAACAGATATCTTCAAAATTTACGGTATATACTAAAACCGATTTTTTAGACATTATACTAGATTTTAGAAAAACATTTCGGAGGGTTCATATAAAAATTCAATATGTTCTTTTGAAATAAATTGAAAACTATGAGCTGTGTATACATACATACATACATTAGTATCAAGGCAAATTCAAAAGGTACAGTTCAAAGAAAATAGCCTATGTCAGTTTACAAGTTCTGTGTGAATTCAACACACTTTTCAAAGAGATAAACAACACAAAATAAACAAAACTTTCCTTTAACATTTAAGGTAAATTGCACTCGACACAGATTTTTCCACTAGAACATAATATTATTATTATTTTTTCACACACATTTATTGCATTTTAATTCACGTAGCGCGAATATTTTCACACAAATCGAAAAAAATATTATCGTTTTTTTATATTTTTGACATTCCTTTTTCCTGCGTTGAAATTTAAATTGAACGAACAAACTTGCTAATTTTGGTATTAAAAATAGAACAGAATTAAAACTAATTTTGAATTATTTTCATATTTATCAACAAAATGCCATAAAAATTAATTATATTTATATTTGTGGATGTAATCCGCATCAAAAGATGAAAATTTATGATAATCTGTGAATATATTTGTAAGGAATTATATTTAATAATTTTTAATACTCTTTTGTGCAACTATGGGTGCTTATGGTGTGAAAGTGGTTTCAGTACTAAATTTGACTAACACAATCTTGAAATTAGGTTTTTTTTCATTGGTACAATGTTTCGATCATTTTTTTTTTTCAATTTCAATTCAAACTTGTAGCTATATTTGAAACAAGTTTGAGAACAGGATTGATATCAAATGTTGCAATATTTTGCATGTATTTTAGTTGTTATCCATAAACTTTAGTACACCATTGAAAAGCTTATATCTATATATGCTATGTTCGCTTCGAATCTATGGGAAGTATGAATTTGGTAAATAAAAAAAATCAATTAAAATTAAAAAGTAGGAAAATTTTATGTAAATTAAAAAAGCATAATTGTATGTACATTAGACTACCACTTATGAATACAAAATTTTAGATTTTGCATGTTCCACCATCAGTTTCTGGTAGATGGGGCTAAAAAAAAATATATTTGTGCAAACCGGAAGGTCGACTTTGCCTTTTGTCCTAAAAAAGATCTTAATAGTAACTAAAATCTTTATTGCAATATAACTCTTTAATTTAACATTTTGCGAAAAAAAACTACATAAGCTTTTTTATTCATAATAAAAAATAGAAATTTTATGACATAATTTTTTTAGCCTATTATGACTTGTTGTGATGTTATAAGCAATCAAAATAAACATTTATACGTGGACTTTTTTTAAAAAAAGTATCTCGTTTTAATATGGACCTAGCCTGTTAGCAACGCTTTTTATTATTTTGTAGAGTAATATTTTTAGTTTTTATAACTCAATACATTTTACCACATACATATGCAAACTATTCCAGCGCAGATGTACCAAAATCCGACTTTGAAGTATCGATTTTGTACTTGTTACACAAATATTGGCATTAAATGCAGGTTTTAACATGATTTTTTGGAATCAAACGGTCACTCAAAATTTAAGTGTTGCCGATTAACTGAAAATTATAAAAGTAGACATCATATTAATATTTTTACAGATAAACACCATTTTATTTCTTTTATTTTAAAACTCGACGTGATATATTGAAAACATATAATATATTTCACAATAGTTTGCAAATATTTAAATAAAAATATATTTAAAAAATTTCTGGAATACAAATGGTTGAAACCAACATAAAACAGAAATTTCATACTTCATGAAAAATCAAAATATTGATGTAATGTTAGTCTCCGAGACTCATCTCACCAATAGATACAATTTTTATATTTCAGGTTATTCATTCCATTATACTATTCAAACCGATGGAAAAACAAATCGAATACGACATTATGCCCTAGATGAATTCTCAAAATGTTTCTCAGGTGGTTTAACCCAAAGCTCGGTTTATTGCCCATCACGATTTTCAATGACTAAGGAAAAATTTTAAGAATTCTTTAACACACTAGGAGATCGTTTCCTGTCATATGGCGATTATAATGCCAAACTCACGTACTGGCTTTCCAGAATGATGAATCCTAGAGGTAAACAGCTTTATAAGGTACTATTTGATCGTAAAAATGGCTTGATTTTCGTGTTCCCTGAACATACAACGTAGTGGCCTGATACTGATATTAGAAAAATTCCTGACCTCATAGACCTCAATAAATACAGAAATTACTTATGATATAACTTCTAACCATTCTCCTATAATAGTAACATACCATGGAAGGACTAACTTACGAAATTATACCACGTATATTTTCTATAGGACAAATTGGTTAAAATATAGAAAATACATAAGTAACCATATCCACACGAATCCAAATTTTCAGTGTGAGGAAGATATTAGTAATTGCGTCAACGACTTTAAGTCATTACTTACTTCAGCAATGGAATATTCTAATAGTAAAACTTTACTTCCAATACTGAAATTTAAAAACTTCTCCTTGAAAAAAAAAAGAAAACTCACAAGAGAATGGCAACAAACCAAATCACCAGCAGCTAAGCTGAGGCTATCCATAGTAGGCAAAAAACTATCCTCTTCAATTAGAAGAGGATCGCCAAAGTAGAAAATAATTTGAAAGCTTAACGAATAATAAAAAAAAACTAATCTTTCAATATGGAAGGCAACGAAGGATATTAAAGCACTGGTAGAGCCACAAAGTCCTTTAAGGAAGGTTGACGGTACCTGGGCCCATAGTGCAGAAGATAAGGCCAATTTATTTGCATGCTACTTAAGCACAGTCTTTCAACCCAATTCCCAAACAAATGTTTTTATATTGGGAAAGACACTTGACACTACACTAAATTATGACTACATAATAGTTGTTAGCCCAAAGGACATTGATACAATCATTAAAGAAAATATAAACGTTAGAAAATCACCTGGGTATGATTCAATAACACCATCAATGATTAAAAACCTACCGAATAATAATAAAATAATTTTCAACGCGATCTTGAAACTATTAGACTTTCCAAAAATTTCGAAAACTTCTCCGATTAAAATGGTTACCAAAGTCAGGAAAAGATTCTACTATAATATCTTCAAATAGACCTATTAGCTTATTTTCTTACTCAAAAGAAAATTCTACCATTCTTGAACGATGGATATATCGTCCCAGTTCACAAATTTGATTTTTGTGAAAAACACAGAACCATAGAACAAGTGAATCGTCTAACTGGAGAGATAAGGAAATGTTTCGAATTAAAGAAGTATTGTTCAGCTATTTTCTTGGATGTCGCATAAGCATTCGACAAAGTTTGGCACAAGGGCCTAATCTTTAAAATTAAATACAAGTATTTATTATCACCATGTACCCATAAATTGCTGGAGTCCTATCTATCTGACCACATATTTAGAGTAACGTATAATTATTTTGTCTCAGAAGAACTTGGAGTAAAAGCTGGTGTTCCACAGGGAAGTGTTCTTGGATCTTCTCTATATCTTATTTATACCTCTGATTTATCTATTTTAACATTTGCTGATGAAAATCCACAAGTAGCATCTAGACAACTATATATTTACCTCCTAAGTGTGGAGACATGATTGAAAAACTGGCGTATTCGGGTAAATGAAGAGAAAAGTAAACATGTTACATTCACCCTGAAAAGAGGTAACTAAATGTCTTCCAGTTACACTTAATTATAAAAGTATACTCCAGTTAGATTATGTTACATACCTTGGTATCTATTTAGATAGACGACTAACTTAGCGTTGTCATATAGAAGCCAATACACTTAATATGAAGTTAAAATCTTCCAGTCTTCGCTGATCAATTAATAGTCATTCAAAACAAAGCCTTGACAATAAAGTCATCCTGTATAAAACCGTTTTGAAGCCAATTTATTTATACGGCATCCAACCATGGGGAACAGCCAGTAATACGAGTATCGATATTATACAGAAGTCCCAATCAAAAATTCTTAGGACCATAACGGGTGCACCATGGTACATAGGGACCTAGAGGTAGCATTTGTAAGAAACGAGTTTAGGAAGCTCAATGAAAAATACATTCTCAAACTAGAGACTCACCCCAACCCACTCGCAAGGCTTTTTGCTGAAGTTCAAACAGATACAAAGCTTCGCAGAGCCGACTTTCCATCTCGTTAATAGTAGGACCATGGAAGAAATAATGATGTCGATAGAGATTGAATACTGTTTAATTTTTAGTTTTTACGATTTTAATATATATTTTGAGCAATTTATTCAACAATTTACCAGTTTATGACATTATAAAGATTAATTAAAAGTGAAATATTTTATTTCCGTAATGGCGTGCTTTGAACAATCAAAATGTAATTTTTTCACCACAGATTAAACATCTTTATCAAGACGATATTGTATTAATTTATTCAAATACCAAAATTCTGAAATAAGTTACTTCTGTACTGCGATTCAGTAACTTTTAACGATTCGACAATCGCTAAACTTGTCAATAGATTTTGTTGTTTGCAGTAACGATTGTGTGATTCACTAACAACTCTTAAACGATTGTATATAACTATTATTTCGTGTGGCAGCTCTCCACAAGGAAATGCCGAAATCAAAGTATGGTTCAAAACCAAATAAAAAGGAAAAACAAATAAATTTGAAACAAATCGAAGTTTAACAATTTTAAGACCGTGATTGATTAAATTATGTATTTGATATTGATTAAGATGTGTTTCTGTTAATGGTTTTCTTCATAATGACCACTACTCCTAAAAAAAGATTCGGAAACGTAGAAACACCATCTATAACGTGGAAGCACAGACTACAACCACAAAACAACGACTGAATCATTGGGTTGACTTTTTGGCTAATTTTTGTCTTTAAGTTGACGCAAACAAATATCGTTAAAAGTGTTAGAGAATAACTAAATCGACAATTTTGTTGTTTACTAATTTTAACGATTCGATTATCGTTAAAATAAGTTACTAAATCGCATTACAGGTGTTTATATATATAACAATATTAACATGTCAACTTTAATAATTTATGGTTAATCGGCAACACTTAAATTTCGAGCGATTATTTCATACAACAACAGTTTAAAAGTACTTGCTATAATGATCCAAAAAGTTGTGATATACCCGGCATTTTATGTCAATATTTGTGTAACAAGTACAAAATCGATACCTCAAAGTCGTATTTTGGTCCATCTGTGCTGGAATAGTTATAGAAAACTAAAAATCTTACTCTGTAAAATAATAAAGTTTATATTAAAACGAGGGGCTTTTTAAAAAAGTCCTTGTATAAATTTTTATGTTGGTTGCTTATAACATAACAACAAGTCATAGCAGGCTGAAAAATTATATATCAAAAATTTATGACCGATCAACCTAATTTTTGTAGCCGCCCCATCTATCAGCAACTGCCGGTGGATTTTATACATTTCATGGGTAGTCTAATGTACATACTCGTATATAAATTGTAACTTAACCGAAGTTTTTTAAACTTAGAATATAAATTTTTATTTTTTTTTAAATACTTAATTAGAGCACCCATGGTACTTTCCTCGAGTATGAATAACATTTTGTTCTAAAATCATTTTCAAATGCAAACCAATATTATTTATTGTTTATTTTTCAAATGATAATCCATACAACAACAAAGAAATTAAAGTTAAAATATTAATAATAATGTTTGGGTTTAAGTTAATTGCAAAATCCTGTGAACAGTCGATTCCAAAATTACAATATGGTGTATAGCAAGCGCAGCATACAGCTAAATGTTGATTACATTTGTCATTTCGTTCAGTGTTTTGACAACCACGCCATACTTTAGCTCTCCTCATTGGATTTAGAATACCACCGTTACCCCATTGTCCCTTTACAATCGCACATCCTTGTGGACAATGATCAATAAAAATTCTTGGATCAGTTTTATTTACTGTTATACCGATATCATCACAAAGAACATCAGCTTCGCTGTTGCAACGATAACATTGTATAATTTGATTTACTAAAAGTATGTAATCGGAATATTCTATAGAAAAAAGCGAAAACAAGAAAACTATTTTTTCACTTACACGTAAAAGCAATTGCGGAATCACACAATACAAGGTTAATAAGTTTTTTCATAATAAATTGCAACATACTTTTTATGTAATTCGAAAATATTCAATAATTAAATATTATTTATTATATTTTAATATTTCAATTGTATTTATTTAATCAACAACTAAAAAATTCAAAACGAAAGTGAAGTAAAAATCAAGGCACATTCATATGGTGTACTCGTCGAGGAAAGATGTGTACTAGACTGCTTCAAAAATAACCGGCTTTTGATCGTAACTCCCCCTAGGAAGCATCGACACTGAAGTTTTTGAAATTTTCATTGTTTCTTTTTTTATTTTACTATTATCAGCTCCTTTTTGACAAATGTAAAGGAATCGTAATCTAGACCTAATTATCTATCAAACCAGATAAAAAAAGTCCAAATCGTTTAGAAAACATTAAAATTATTAGAAATTTTTTATTTTTAGAAATGTTGAAATAAAATTCTAATTTTAGTCAAATTTGAATCATAATTACTGAGAAATAAGCTTTGGCTCCTGCAGGATAATATAATTCCCTTCTCATGCGTTGATTTTTTTTTAATTTGTCTGTACATTGTAGGGTATTCGTATAATATTCTTTCGAACTAATCGAACAATTTATTACAAATGATTAGTCGGTGTCTTTTTGAATAACGTATAATTAGAATATTTTTATATCGAATACACTGTGCGACAAATGGTAGGGCTCAGTGATCGGGAAGGGTTCAAACTACCGGGGAAAGTTATATCGGTAAAAAAGAAGTTATACGTGTCCCGGCGTTTCGCTGTGTCGATTTGAAGTTAGTAACAATCATATAGGGGAAATTGTGACCTTTGGTGGTCTTTTTTTTTGATATAACTCGAGAACCACCAGTCCGATTTTGCTGAAACAAATTTAAAAAAATTAGTAATTACAATTCCTTTAATCTGTTCATACAACGTTTCGCTACATAAGCAACAATTTCGCTATTATAAATAAATGTATGAAGAAAAAAACTATTTTTTGCCTAAAAAATTGAATTTTTTTATTTTTAATTCATAAAAAATCCAAAACGGTAAAAAAAGTGTCAAGTCCTATTACTTTCACGTAAAGTCACATAACCTTTAAACAAAATGAGACATAGGTCATGAAAATCGATGGATGCGTTTCGCTTTTATTCACAATTAAGTGAAGGTATCTCATTTTGACAAGAATATTGATTTCATGTTTCAATGAATTTGGATAATATTTATTGTATATTATTTATTATAATTATTAACACGTAAAATTAAAAATTATTACAGGTAATTATTAGGTTATTACATAGATACATAGGTTATAAAAATCGATGAACGCAAAACTTATTTTCGTTTGTTTACGCCCTTTACTTTCTTGCGTGGTGGTTCGCCCACTTGTTCAGAGTCTGTATCGAATGAGGATCTGTCTTCATCTGGTGACTTTGACATTAGACTTTTGGCAAGCAAATGATTGCGTAATATTTACAACTAACAGTACTTTGATACTCCAAACGTACAATAGCAGTGTCCGGATTTCCGAAGACATACGCAACCATTTGATTTTAAATGCTTCGGCCGGGTGAAACTTTTATGTGGTTGGGAGAGCTTTGTAGAAGTAATACTTTTGACTGATCCTTTATTTCGGAATTATAGTTATATATCAAGATTTTGTCATCTGTTACAATCTCTAAAACATGCTTTCAAGAACATGGGCCGATTTTT
Organism: Protocalliphora azurea; assembly: GCA_932274085.1. Lineage (NCBI taxonomy): Eukaryota > Metazoa > Arthropoda > Insecta > Diptera > Calliphoridae > Protocalliphora > Protocalliphora azurea. The sequence continues at coordinate 20,378,698 of OW026523.1, forward strand.
TTATTGTAAAAATCGACATGCATCTTTTTTAAATGATTGTTAACTAATATGGGGTTTAAAGAGAAAAACTGTTGTGGTCGCTGAAATATTTAGGCAATACCGAATACATTTTAAAAAATTAATGCCCAGGAATTCCTCGATCTCACGATATATCATATGTCAATATTTTTTGAAGCTTCATTTCTAAAACTTTATTAGAGTTAAAAAGTATGTTTTTCAATTAATCCACATCGAAAGTTATAGAAAATTAGATCCTTAAAAATGTTTATTGTAAACTACAATTTTTTACAAAGACGATCTTTTGGGAAACGGAAGTAGCCCTTGTATAAAATAATTTTCTTTTCTATTTATTTAGCAGCTTAGTTTTAGATAATCTTTTTTGAGAACAAATGCTTACGAACACATTCTATATTACTTCTACATAACTTCTATGAACAAATTACCGGTTCAAAAATTATTTGCTAGAACGGTTTAATAATAAAAAAAAAACTTTAAAAAAATCCTAAACATTTCAAAAATAAAAAATAAAACAATTTAACAAAAAAAATTGATTAGAATTAATGAAATCAAACAAAAATTATTAATCTTAATAACTAGATCTTGAACTGCTCTTAAACGCTTCTACAGAATTTCGAACGAAAATCATTCTTTAAAGAACTAGTTCTAGAATACTTCCATAGAAATAGTTTTGGGGTGACAATTGCAAAAATCATGGGCCCTAATGTCAAACTACAATGAGTTCAGGCTATTTTCATGCATTCTGGAACTATTTGTAAAACTAATACATTTTTTCCCGAAAGATAGAAATTTCCGGGGGTTTTTTCAATTTATTGTTATTATACCCTTTTCCAAAGGTGTATAGGGTATACATAAGTTTGTCATTCCATTTGCAATTTTAACAATTTACGCCGGAGAGCAAAAAAGTTTATATTTTCTGAATCCTTACAAAAAATGATGTCGATACGACAATATCCCTTTGTTTTTCCATCAGTTGAAATGACGTTTATGAAGCACATCGGTTACTCATATATATATAATGGGTGATTCAAGTAGAATTAATTTTTTCAATAGCCTTTTTTTTTGGACAGATCACGTGTGAGTCGTGTCATGCTGTCATTTTATTTTTGTTAAGTATTATTTGGCATTTCATAATGGAAAGACTTACGCCTGAACATCGTTTACAAATCGTTCAACTTTATTACGAAAATTCACGTTCTGTGAGAATGTGTTTCGTACACTTCGCTCAAATTATGGTCAATATAATCGGCCTACTGAGCGTACTATTCAGAACACCAATACCCATTTTGAGACCCAGCATTCATTATTGGATATCATTCCACCGAATAGACCACATCCAGCACGCTGTGAAGAAAATATAGCGGTCGTAGCTGAGAGTGTACACGAAGACCGTGGAGAGTCGATTCGGCGCCGTTCGCAGCAACACGGACTGACGTATGGAACGACTAGGCGCATTTTACGTCGAGATCTTAAATTGAAAGGGTACAAAATACAGCTTGTGCAACAACTGAAGCCGGTCGACCTTCCTAAGCGACATCGCTTCGCTCTATGGGCTCTTTAAAAGTTCCAAGAAGATCCGAAGTTTTCGAGGCAAATTTTGTTCAGCAATGAGTCCCATTTCTGGCTCAATAGGTATGTAAACAAACAAAATTGCCGCATTTGCGACGAAGAGCAACCTGAAGAAATTCAAGAACTGCCACTTCATCCAGCAAAAACAACGGTTTGGTGTGGTTTGTGGGCCGGTGGAATCATCGGTCCATATTTCTTTAAAAATTATGCCGGTGCGAACGTAACCGTAAGTCGGTTATCATGGCGACCGTTATCGTGCCATGATAACCGACTATTTGATGCCTGAAATTGAAGCTCGTGATCTTGGCGATATTTGGTTTCAGCAAGACGGCGCCACTTCCCACAAATCGCATCAATCAATGGATTTATTGAAAGAACACTTCGGTGAGTACATAATTTCACGTTTTGGGCCGGTCGATTGGCCACTAAGATCATGTGATATCACACTGTTGGACTTTTTCCTATGAGGATATGTAAAGTCTAAAGTTTATGTGAACAAACCCACTTCGATTCAGGCCTTGGAAAATAACATCACGCGTGTCGAAATGCTCGAACGAGTCATCGAAAATTGAACTCAATGGATGGACCATCTGCGACGTAGCAACGGCCAACATTTGATAGACATAATCTTCAAAAAATAAATGCCAAAGAATGTTCTTTCAAATGATAATAAACATTCCCCATTAAATTTGAATTTTCTGGGTTTTTTTTTTTTCTTTAAAAAAGTAGAGAAATATATATATATATATATATATATATATATATATATATATATATATATATATATACGTTTGCTTTTGTCCTGAGATTGAATTATTTCAATAAACAATTCAAATTATCCTTAAAAAAAATTAATACATTGAAACATTTCTCTATTGCCAATGTGATAATGTTTATTAAAAGTGTTAAATATAGTGGAATAAAATTGTTAAATATATGAATTTTTAGTACTTTTTAATTGCCGGAAATCGGAAAGTGGAAATTCACCGATGACAATGAAAAAATTAAAAAAAAAATTGGAAATGAATCAGAGAACTCAATTTAAGCCGCAGAATGCTCACTTAATAATATTTAAAATTGTACTTACATGAATTCCTAAGCAATAATCTTTCAACAAATTTTAGAAAACATTGAATGTTTTTAACAAAAATTTTTTAAAAATTTAAAATAAAATAACTTTTCTGGAAACAATTAGTATTTTTTTTTTAAACTATTGTTAAAATTTTGGTTTTAATAAATTAAAATTTTTTGTTTAGTATTATTTGAAAAATTTCAGAAATATCTTTTAAACGATAAGAGGAGATACTTGAGGTGATCAACATTATCCTCTATTGACTTTCCAAATTTCAACAAGTTCGATTATGTGGATTATAAGAGGCAAATTTATGACCACTTATTTCGATATCGGCCCTAATATGCAAAGCATTAATATTACAACCCTATTAGCAAGCAGCAAATTTTACTACTTCACTCAATATTAACTTCACACTAAAAAAGTGTTGCCATGTATGCGAAAACATAAATACAATCGTTACTCATGCAAAACATAAACAATGACAAACACTACAACAACGTTTATGCATATGTATTTCAAAGTTTAATTAATCAATTTATCGAATGGAAACTCTCAACCGATACGCATAATAAGTTTTTCGTAAATGCTGCATTAATATCACTCACGAGTTGGTTATTATTTAGTCAAGCGTCAAGTTGGTATATAATTCGTTAATTTAGAAATAAAATACATAAAACAAAATGAAGTGAATGTACGTACGTACGATTGAACAATTAACAAAACAAAATCGTACAATATTGGCAAAGAAACGCAGCACTTTCAGTTGAAGAACAGAAATCAGTTGGTGTAGAAGTGTGTCCCACAAAGTAAATGCAGTAGCAAATTGTATTTTTGTGTTTACTTTTTCTCTTACTCAAGAATACATAAAAAAAAAAAACGTAATAAAACGAACCAAAACAAAATACTAAAAATAAAATACAAAAAAAAAACAAATTTTATACAAACAAGTGTATTCTTTTGTTTAAATTTAAACAAATATCTCTTAATTAATTGTTTGCTATTTTTTTACAAAAACTAATTTTTTTTAAAGACAATGGCTACCAGCAATGACGAAGATTATGAAAAAAACATCGTAAACTTGCAGAAATGGTTTGAGGAAAATAAAAACTTACCCAAACAAATTGGTAAGTTGGTGTGATAAGAACAAAAAAAATTAATAAACAAATTTTGATTAAGTTTCACTGTTAAGTGTTTTGTTGTTGTATTAAATGACCGGCTAAACATGTTTTGTTACAATAACAAAAATATAGCGGCCTAATATTATTACTATTATCAAAATAAGCGCCAAAACAAGTTTAGTGATGATAATTATGAAAATAAGAAAAATAAATAAGAAACTTAATAAAAGTAATAGTTCTTAATCGATATTACTGATGTAAGTCTTCCATTTAAACCAGCATACGGGTACAAAAGATACATACAATATAAATTTGAAGTTTAACATTAATCTGACACTTAATTGCATGCAGATCAGTGTTGCCAAATGCAGGATTTTTTTTCCTTTTTGCAAGATTTTTTTTTCCGTAAATTTCAAAAAAGTTCACAAAAAGTGATAGTTTTTTTTCAATTTATGCTGGTTGTAAGGATTTTTTAACATTTATGTTAACAAGAAATTGTGTCGAAACTATAATATTTTTATTTTAAAAAATATATAAAATGTTTAAAATGTTTTCATACTTCATATTACAATATAAATATGCTTAAGATAGCACAATTCATTGTTTTTCTATTATATTTTCAAAATAATTCAATAATAATAAACTTAAATACTTACAAAAAGAGAAAGAAGTCAAGTCTAAAAATTATAAGCTCAATCTTTATTACAATTAAGGGATTCACATTGTGTCATAAAATCATATGTCCTATAAAACATTTGAGATTTTTATATATATTTAATACACAATGTTGTCACATTGAAATTATCTGTTATAGGGCATTAGGACCGACGCGAAATTACGTACTTTCGAGATTTCAAACGAAATCAAGTTGAAATTACGTAATTTCCCATACATTTTGACACTTGCGAAATTACATAATTTTGCATAATTTCGGCGAAATTACATTGAAATTACGATGCCCATTTCCGTGCAACTCTGTACATGGTTGGAAAAATTACTTTTTTTCAAACTAAGTACTGCATGTTTCAACCGTGAGAAGAAAAAAAACAATTGACAGCTGATCTTAAATTTAAACACAAATCTTAAAATTAATTATTAAAGTGATTTTGGAAAATGAAACTTATCCTTTTTACATTTTTAATTATTGCAAATTAATAATTTCCAATTTAGTAAGTAATTGTTTCTTATTTGTTTCCATTTCAAAATACTTTATTTACCCCTATAACTATTTAAAATGTAAACAATAAGTATCAGCTGTTCACGAAATTACATCAAATGTCATTTAGCCAGTATGAACACTCTAGATTTCATTCGTAATTTCGGCATGAAAATTCGTAATTTCGCGCCGGTCTGAACAAGGCTTTATGATAATTGGACAAATAGTGGCTAATTATTTTTCGTCTTCTCATCTGTATTTATTTAGTCAAGTTTCAGTGTGCACAAAATTCAGGGTTTATTTAGTTAAAAAAAAAAAGAAATAATAATAATTCGAAAATTGTATAACTGTAGTAATAATTAATTTTTGTATGGTAGTCTAGCCAATTTAGGCTCTATGAGCTTGCGGCAACACTTATTTCAAATAAATAAATGACAACAGCATGAAAAAATACGACTGTTGTGAACAACCCCTCATAATTTATTGTGCTATTTTGAATTTAAACCAGAATAAGTGAAAAAAAACTAAAATAATAGCCAGTTTGTGCGAAAAGTACATACATATTAAATATCTCAAGTAAATAAACAACATTTTTTATTTGTTTTTCTATAAAATCATTTGTTTTTCTGTCATTAGAAAGAAAAATAATTGCACCTGATAGTAGTAATGTATAAACTAAATTAATTAAATAAAATAATGTTTTCTTAAAAAATTTTACTGATATAAATTTTCAATTATTAATATTTATTTAAATAGGGGAAAATGTAGGAAAAATTTGGAATTGTTTGAATCAGCGTAGGGATTTTTTAAAAAGGCTGCTGGCAATACTGGTGTAGTCGCATGTATATAACATTAAAATGTAAACAAGTATTTAAAAATTCGCTACCAGCATTTCGAAGTGAGTTTTTTCATTTATATATTAAAAAGTGTCTATTTAGACACTCTTATATGTTCAAATGTAGAAAATACGCAAATTTACAATAACAAAACATATTAGTATAGAATTATGATCTAAAGCCTTGTTCAGACCGGCGCGAAATTACGAAATTTCATGCCGAAATTACGAATGAAATCTAGAGTGTTCATACTGGCTAAATGACATTTGATGTAATTTCGTGAACAGCTGATACTTATTGTTTACATATTAAATTGTTCTAGGTGTAAATAAAGTATTTTGAAATGGAAACAAATAAGAAACAATTACTTACTAAATTGGAAATTATTAATTTGCAACAATTAAAAATGTAAAAAGGATAGGTTTCATTTTGCGAATGACATGCGTGATGTTTTCCTCCAAGGCCTGAATCGAAGCGGGTTTGTCCGCATAAATTTTAGACTTTACATATCCCCACAGGAAAAAGTCTAACGGTGTGATATCACATGATCTTGGTGGCTAAGTGTTCTCTCAATAAACTACACCAAACCGTTGTTTTTTCTGGATGAAGTGGCAGCTCTTCGTACCAAATGCGGCAATTTTGTATGTTTACATACCCATGGAGCCAGAAATGGGCCTCATCGCTGAACAACTTTTCAAGACCCCATAGAGCGAAGCGATGTCGCTTGGGAAGGTCGAGCGGCTTCAGTTGTTGCACAAGCTGTATTTTGTACGCTTTCAATTTAAGATCTCGACGTAAAATGCGCCAAGTCGTTCCATACGTCAGTCCGAGTTGAATCTACTCTCCACGGTCTTCATGTACACTCTCAGCTACGACCGCTATATCTTCTTCACAGCGTGCTGGACGTTGTCTATTCGGTCGAATATTATCCAATAATGAATGCTGGGTCTGAAAATGGGTGATGATGTTGCGAATAGTACGCTCAGTAGGCCGATTATGTTGATCATAAGTTGAGCGAAGTGCACGAAACACATTCGTAATAAAGTTGAACGATTTGTAAACGTTGTTCAGGCGTAAGTCTTTCCATTATGAAATGCCAAACAATACTAAACAAAAATAAAATGACAGCATGATAGGACTCACACGTGATCTGTCAAAAAAACGCTATTGAAAAAAGTATTTCTACTTGAATCACCCATTACAAGAAATCCCTTGAAAAAATTCTAATGCTTTTATATGTATATTTTCTTAAGGATTGCAAATGTACACTTTTTCTTTCTATTTTCACAAAAAAACGTTAGTTTATCACACATGATGACTTAAAAAATGCTTATTATGCAGCATTAACTCTACGTTATAAAAAAAGGAAATAAAATATACATTTTAAAATAAAAAAAATATGTAAAATTGTTCATTAATCATTATTTTTCAATCCCAGCAAACACAAAGATTTGATATTCAATTGAGAATGATGGGTAATCAAGCCCTTTCTAAAATGTCAAACATTTGAGAACGATTTTTGTCAAACTGAGAACGATTATTCTCAAATCATTGTTAAATGTAATTATCAGACTTTTTCATATGTGAATTATGACCATATGTGGAACTTAAATAAGTCTAATTTGTAATTTTAGTTTTATTTATTATTATTTTTTATTAATTTTTTTTTAGTACAACTTTTTAACTTTTTTTATTTGTTTTAAATTTAAATAATTTAATTTTTCAAATATCTTAAGTTATTTATTATTTAAGAATGATTTGATAATTTCATTTAATATCAAATTGATAACATATCATTCTTTAAATATTTTTTAACTTATCTGTAGATTTAGACATGATTTGATAACAACATTTAATATTAAATTATGAAAATACAATTTTTAAAATAACTTTCTTAAACTTAAAATTCTCTTAAGATTTAAGAATAAATTGAGAATAATATTTTTCGTAAGTTTTTTTCTTAAAAGATTCACAATTGTAGAATTCAAACCTTTATCTAGATCTGAAACAAATTTGAGAGACACGTTTGATATCAAATATTAAAGTCATCATATTTCAAACGTTCGACATAGTGTTTGCTGCTGGGATGTTACCGAAATTTATTAAAAAATTTCAAAAATGTAAAAAAGTAATAATAAAAATTTATTATCTAGTAAAATTTGTACATACTCAATTTATAAATCGTTATTTTACTCTTTCAATTTGGGCTGTCTTTACTGGACTTTGGATTCGCGAATGCAAATACAGTAAGGAGAGCTAAAATTAAGAGAGTAAAATGACAGTTTATAAACTGAGTATTTACAAATTTTACTGGACTTTTTATTACTTGTAAAGTTCAGTACGATCATATGGTTGCATAAAGTAAACAAAACAAAAAGTAAATAAATGTATAAAATGAAGGGAAAGTGTTCGAAAAATTAAAAAATAGTATTTTTGCATTAAAAAGATACAGTCGGATATAGCCCGACCATATGATACCATAAACCATTAAGTATGTGCACCAAAATTCGGGGAGTGGTATTATATTAGACCTGTGGCCAATTGTATATCAATACTTCTATTAAGTGTAAAATAAAACATATGAATAAAGCACTAACGTATGAATTTATAGACTTTTGACTGATTGACAGAAAGTGGACCTTATATGGGAGCTATGGTAAATTATGGACCGATTCGCATATTTTTTTTTTCAACGTTTTATTTATATATTGCATCTGGCTTTTTTGAAAGGCCTCACAACATATATTTAAATCTTAAAACTAAACACTAAAAACTAATTGATCTTTAACGAGAGCATAGCTAGGTGAATAATTGGTCCTCCTAGTAACGATGTGAAAAAACGGCTTTACGAATCCATGAATTTTATTGAACTTCAGTAAGAAGTCTTGCAATAGGGTTGGGGTGAATCATCAGCTCTAAGTCTCTATGGATATTCGTATTTCTTATATACCATGGTGTGATTGGGCTCTCTTTATAATATCGATACTCGTATTACAGACTAATTTCCCAATATTGGATGCAATATCTCCAAATTTTATTGTCAAGTCTTAGTATTGATTGAGTGTTTATTAACCAGTGAAAGCTAGAAGCTATTAACTTCATATGAAGTCTGTTGGTTTCAACTATGTCTCCACACATCGGAGATAAATACCAAGTTGGCTAGATGCTATATGAGGGTGTTTATGGGAACTGAGTATTGCTGTATCATCACCAAAAATAGAAACAGTCAGTCGCATACTGGTAAGTCAGAAGTGGAAATTAAGTACAAGGTAGGTCAAAAAATACTTCCCTGTGGAACACCTGCTTTTATTTCAAATTCTTCTGTCACAAATTCGTTATTCTTTATTCTAAATAAACAGTCAGATAAATAGAACTCCAGCAATTTGTGGGTGCATGATGGTTGTAAACATTTAATTTTATATATTAAACCTTTGTGCCATACTTTATCGAAAGCTTGAGCGACATCTAAAAAAATAGCTTATAAATACTTCTTTAATTCAAAACATTTCCTTATCTCTCCAGTTAGACGATTCACTTGTTCTACGGTTCCATGTTTTTTACGAAAACCAAACTGGTGATCTGGGTCGATATTTCTATCGTTTAAGAATAGTAAACTTTTCTTTTGAAATACTTTCTCTAACAGCTTCGGCAAACTAGAAAGTAGGCTAATAAGTCTATAAGAAGATGGTATATGTAGTACAATCCTTTCCTGGTTTTGGTATTATTTTAATCTGACAAGTTTTCTATATTTTTGGAAAAACTCTTAGTTTAGAAAGTTATTGACAGCAGGATTATTGTCACATTCGGTAGGTTATTTAAGCATGGATGGTGTTATTGAATCATATCCAGGTGATTTTCTAACATTTATATTTTCTTTGATAACTGTATTAATATCCTCTGGGCTAACAACAATTATACCGTAATTTGATGTAGTTTCAGGTGGTGTCTCTCCCAATACAAAATTATTTGTTTGGGTATTCGATTGAAAGGCTAAATTGGTTTTATCTTCTGAACTAAGGGCCCAGGTACCGTCAACTTTCCTTTGTGCCTATACCGGTGGCTGAATTAATATTCATTATTCGTTAAACTTTCAATGTAATTTTTACTTTGACGATCCTCTTCTATTTGAAGGGCTTTTCTTAGTTTTTTAATTGCTGTGCACAGCCTCAGGTTTGAAGCTGGTGATCTGGTTTGTTGCCAATATCTTCTAAATTTTCTTTTTTCAAGAAAAAGTTTTCCAATTTCATAATTGCAGTGAGATTTCCACTTATATAAAACTTATTTGTGTCGAATATTAACTTGAATAAAAATTATGCAGGTTAAAGTGATTTTTGGAAGAAGGGTTTATATGGGAGCTATGGTCAATTATGGACCGATGTTTATAAAATTTGCCACAAAGATGGACACTTACACAGTATTTCTTTGCACTGAATTTCATTAAAATATCGGTATATTTAAGGCATTTATGATCGTTGCACCTCTTTTCCGGGAGGACATTTGTATGGAGGCTAAGTGAAATAATGAACCAATCACAACCAATTCCAATAGACCTTCTCCTTGTGCAAAAAAAAATAATTCGTGGCAAAATTCATGAAGATATCTTTAAAATTGCGACCTGTATTTTGTTCATAAGGTTTACATGGACAACCAAACGGACGGATGGACGGACATCGTTAAATAGACTTAGAAAGTGATTCTGAGTTGAACAGTGTACTTACCGAAGATTTTTTCTGTGCGTTACAAACATCAGCACAAACGCATAATTGGGGTATTGCCTATGGTTGTGTAGGGTATAACAAATATATTTATAACTAGGGGGCGGATTTTCATGCGAATGCATGTTTTTCCGGAACATTTAAAAGCTACCTTATGTAGTTATCTGTCCTAATCCCACATTTTGCTGAAAAATTACATCAATTTCTTAGTGCATAATTTTGCATATTTAATGGAAAATGCATATTTTGTCATATTTTTTTAATAAAGCATATTAATTTACATATTTTTAAAATATTTGTTTACTTTTTATTTTTTTTGCTAAAATATTCTTATTTCATTTTTTAACTTTGAGGTAAAACACGCTTACCATGTGTTCAACTGATTTTTTACTTTCTTTTAGCGCTTATTCTCAAACAAGTTTAGCACTGACGTTATTTAAATGATACCGTCAATATTGTGTCATGTGAAGCCTCTTAACCTGTAGGCATTTCTTCAAAAAAAAAAAAAAATGATCTAATCCGATTTTATTGAAATTATTAAATATCTATATAAATTTATGCTTTTCATCTGGATCTACACTCAGAATCAGTTATGTTAAAAATGTGTACTTGAGGAAATAAAATCGTTAAAAAAAACAAAATTATATGTTTAAGCATGAATGGAACCATGGACATTACCGGCTGATATATTGGTAATTTAATTGTTGAAGTCTTGGATCACAAATATAATGCGAGTAAACGAAAGTTTGAGTAAACCGTTTGGCCGTACATTTCATAAATTAAATTGTTGGCATAGAATTTTAATAAAAATCAAATTGTCTCATCTTTATATGATGTTTTTTCAAAAATTTTGCATGTAACCTATTTAGCCAACGTCCCAGCAAACAAGCAAATGTTTGATATCAAATTGAGATTGATTTGAAATCAAGTCCTTTCTCAAATATCAAACGTTTGAGAATTATTTGAAAATAACTTGAAAATAATAGCTTTCTCAACTAAAAAGGGGAATTTATAGTCGAATTGAGAAATGTTATTATTATCAAATCATTGTTAAATGTAATTCTCAAATTTTTTTCAAATGCAGATTGTCGCGTCATTTAGAGCATAAATAAAAGTAATTTGCAAATTTTTTTTTTTTTTTTGTAAAGTCTTCTTTTGTATAGACTTGTAATTTTTCATTAATTAGAAAATATTTGATTAAATAATTGTATTTATTTATTTGTATGTAATATTTCAAACATTTTTTTTTTAATATATTGTTTCAAATATCTTTAGGAATGATTTGCTAATAATATTTGATATGAAATGGAGAAAATATCTTTTTTTCAAATTAATTTGTTAATTTGTCTCTTTAGATTTATGAATGACTTGATAATAACATTTAATATCAAATTAAGAATATACTATTTCCTAAATATTTTTGAAGATATCTTTAATTAATTTGAGAATGTACTGTTTTTCAAACTTTTTTTTCTTAAATGATTCTCAATTTGAAATCAAACTTAAAAATTCAAACCTCTACCTACATTTGAAACAAGTTTGAGAAACACATTTGATATCAAACGGGAAAGTTATCATATTTCAAACGTTTGACATCGTGTTTGCTGGGTTATTACACCTAGTAATTGAGGAAATACGTAATAATTTTGATCACATTGATTTGTTAATTGCATATTTAAATCAGATATATTGAAAGCCCCACATATATAAACAAATTAAAGGAAAGTTTGGACAAATTAATTAGTTAGTTTGTCGAATTTGCCACTTCCTCCTCAAACGGTTATTACGAGATGGAAGTCTTGGCTTTTTGATTTCAAAAAAATTGTGGATAAATTGTATGATAACGACTCAAAGGCTATAAAAAAATTTAAACGAGTATTAAGATAATATACGAGGCATTTTATATGATAGTGTGGTTGCGATTTTAAATGATCAGCTGGGTTTAAGAAAGTTGTCTGCAAGATGGGTGCTCTCAATTGACCATAGACGTAAACATGTGACAAATTCAAAGGATTGTTTGGAGTTGTTTAACCGCAATCCGAATGAGTTTTTGCGGCGTTTTGTAACTGAGGATGAAACATGAATCCATTACTGTACTCCGGAGACCAAGCAGCAGTCTAAACAATGGGTTTCTCCGAGTGAACCTGCTCCGAAGAAGGCCAAGGTAACTAAATAACTTACCTTGGCCTTCTTCGGAGCAGGTTCACTCGGAGAAACCCATTGTTTAGACTGCTGCTTGGTCTCCGGAGTACAGTAATGGATCCATGTTTCATCCACAGTTATAGTGTCGCATTTCATATAACTACGAGGGAAGTTCGAAAAGTCACGGCCTTATTGATCCGCCCTAGTATTTACAACGCTCAATCGTAGAACTTCCTTACATAGTGTCTACATTAGAGATTTTTTATCAAGACAAACGTCAAACTTAACGCGAATTTATAGAAGGTGGTAGAACAGTTGCACAAAAACAACAATATGGCGTATTCATTATTGTTTTTTATATATGCAGTTTGACAACTGTAACAACCAAAATTATAATCAGCAGTTTAAATAAGGTTACCTTTTATATATTCGCAATGATTTTGACGTTTGTTTAATAATAATTTGCCTAATGTAGACACTATGTTACAGCCCGTATAGACGTAACATAATATGTATGATTTTTCTGTCAGAGAGTGTCAAATTCGCTCTCTGAGAGAATTATTTCACGTGTAGATTCAAATATTAGTATTATAAGATGTATTATGAGACTGTTATGATGAGATTTCTCTACACAACTATCTTATAAGATGAACTGTCAAAAAAATACACATATACGGAAGTTTGCTTGTGTGTGTGCATGTGTATTTTGGAAATTATTGAAAAACAATGTTAATTTGTAAAATTGTTTCTTTTAGTGTTTGTTTTACATGTTAAAAATCATTTTTATAAAAATTGTGTTAAAAAAGTGCGAATTGCTTAAATAAAAAGGACATGTTTACTCTGTAAATGATTGAAAATAATAATATATTATAGGATTTATTACAATACGTGTACCTCTTATTTAAGATTTAACATAATATAAACAAAATGTTTACTCTCCTCTGCCGGCGTTATCTCACATATTATATCAGCGTTAATCTCAGTTGTAGACCTGGGGTAAAAGTACTTGTCATAATGATCCAAAAAGTTGTGATATACCCGGCATTTTATGCCAATATTTCTGTAACAAGTACAAAATCGATACCTCAAAGTCGTATTTTGGTCCATCTGTGCTGGAATAGTTATAGAAAACTAAAAATCTCTCTCTACAAAATAATAAAGTCTATATTAAAACGAGGGGCTTTTTAAAAAAAGTCCTTGTGTAAATTTTTATTTTGGTTGCTTATAACATCACAACAAGTCATAGCAGGCTGAAAAATTATACGTCAAAAATTTATAATTTTTATTTTGAATAAAAAAGCTTTTATAGTTTTTTTTCGCAAAATGTTAAATTAAAGAGTTATTGTGCAAAAAAGATTTTATTTACTTTTAGTACCTTTTTTGGGACAAAATTCAAAGTCGACTGGCCGGTTTATGACCGATCAACCAAAAATTTGCACACACATTATTTTTGTAGCTGCCCCATTTACCAGAAACTGCCGGTGGATTTAATACATTTCATGGGTAGTCTAATGTACATACTCGTATATAAATTGTAACTTAACCGAAGTTTTTTAAACTTAGAATATAAATTTTTATTTTTTTTTTTTTTTTTAATACTTAATTAGAGCACCCACGGTACTTTCCTCGAGTATGAATAACATTTTGTTCTAAAATCATCTTCAAATGCAAACCAATATTATTTATTGTTTATTTTTCAAATGATAATCCATACAACAACAAAGAAATTAAAGTTAAAATATTAATAATAATGTTTGGGTTTAAGTTAATTGCAAAATCCTGTGAACAGTCGATTCCAAAATTACAATATGGTGTATAGCAAGCGCAGCATACAGCTAAATGTTGATTACATTTGTCATTTCGTTCATTGTTTTGACAACCACGCCATACTTTAGCTCTCCTCATTGGATTTAGAATACCACCGTTACCCCATTGTCCCTTTACAATCGCACATCCTTGTGGACAATGATCAATAAAAATTCTTGGATCAGTTTTATTTACTGTTATACCGATATCATCACAAAGAACATCAGCTTCGCTGTTGCAACGATAACATTGTATAATTTGATTTGCTAAAAGTATGTAATCGGAATAAATATTCTATAGAAAAAAAGCCAAAACAAGAAAACTATTTTTCACTTACACGTAAAAGCAATTGCGGAATCACACAATACAAGGATAATAAGTTTTTTCATAATAAATTGCGACATACTCTTATGTAATTCGAAAATATTCAATAATTAAATATTATTTATTATATTTTAATATTTCAATTCTATTTATTTAATCAACAACTAAAAAATTCAAAACGAAAGTGAAGTAAAAATCAAGGCACATTCATATGGTGTACTCTTCGAGGAAAGATGTGTACTAGACTGCTCCAAAAATAGCCGGCTTTTGATCGTAACTCCCCCTAGGAAGCATCGACACTGAAGTTTTTGAAATTTTCATTGTTTCTTTTTTTTATTTTACTATTATCAACTCCTTTTTGACAAATGTAAAGGAATCGTAATCTAGACCTAATTATCTATTAAACCAGATAAAAAAAGTCCAAATCGGTTAGAAAACATTAAAATTATTCGAAATTCCTCCGACCATTAATGTGTGAGCTACGTGCAGACAATTTTTTATATTTTTTTATTTTTAGAAATGTTGAAATAAAATTCTAATTTTAGTCAAATTTGAATCATAATTACTGAGAAATAAACTTTGACTCCTGCAGGTTAACATAATTCCCTTCTCATGCTTCATTAAAAAACTTTGATTTTTTTTAATTTGTCTGTACGTTGTAGGGTATTCATATAATGTTCTTTCGAACTAATCGAACAATTTATTACAAATGAGACATAGATCATGAAAATCGATGGATGCGTTTCGCTTTTATTCACAATTAAGTGAAGGTATCTCATTTTGACAAGAATATTGATTTCATGTTTCAATGAATTTGGATAATATTTATTGTATATTATTTATTATAATTATTAACACGTAAAATTAAAAATTATTACAGGTAATTATTAGGTTATTACATAGATACATAGGTTATAAAAATCGATGAACGCAAAACTTATTTTCGTTTGTTTGCGCCCTTTACTTTCTTGCGTGGTGGTTCGCCCACTTGTTCAGAGTATGTATCGGATGAGGATCTGTCTTCATTTGGTGACTTTGACATTAGGCTCCAAATTGTTGCCTTCTTTCAAAAGCTGGACAAGTTTTTCTGCTTCACGTTGAGCTTGCTTGTGATATTGGAATTATTTTGTTCGATGAGCCGGCTTCTGGTGTTGGTTTATAGGTGAAATCCGATTGATCCATTGTTTCAATAGAAAAAGAAGTTTCTCTGTTAGGACTTGGAAGCGGTGGAATTGGTATTTCATCCGAATGCGGTAGAGGTATTTGTGCACTTTTAACAGATATGTAAACTCTTCGTTTAAGGCCTTTACGATTTATTCCACATATTTTGTTTGCGCAAGCGTAACAGTTGTCGGAATTGTGCTCTCCTGGATCAGTCCAAATCATTGGTACACCAAAACGAAGTGAACTGCGTTTCCCTTGGATCCACATGTTAAGACCATTGTAGCACGTTTTACAAATTTTGTCTGGGACCCACGAAACGCCGCGAATTATTTCGCAATCAATATAAAGTTTAAAAGCGTGCTCCACTTGCTCAGTGAGTAATGCAGCATTTGTTGAAAAAACTCTTTTGCCACAAACGTAACAAAATAAATTGATATTTTCTGGACAATTTGCACTCATTTCGGTTTTATACTTTTATTACTTTTTCGTCACTTTAAAAAAACCATACTTTACGCGTTCGGAGACACTTGTTGAATGACAAAAATCGATCAGTGAATACCTATAAATACTACGTAAGTTTCAATATTTTACTGAGAGGTACTTATGAATTCGCGCATCTTTTAAGGGTGGCTATAAACCTGATTCGTGTGCGTTTTAAATTTTTCGAAACGTTCTAAAACATGACCACTCATAAATGTGGGTGCAATTTGTGTAAAAAAATCATGCAGGTAGCCAACGGAAAAAACCCAAATAATTAAAAAAGTGCACTTTCCTTTTTTCCCTTTTAATTGTCCACGCACATTTATGACAGTTTCAGTAGGAGTTTCGGACTTTTAAGAATTCACGAGGACATAATTGCTCAGGAGGGACAATTATTGAGTGAACGGCTCTTAGCCGTCAATGTCATTCTACGACAATTTGACGCAAGAGGGCGGAAAATCGTTGCCTATGCTGATGACGTGGTTATACTGATCACGGGTAAATTTCTTTCCACGATCAGCGACGTCATGCAGTATGAACTTAACGAACTGTCCTCATGGGCCACTAGTAAGGGTTTAGGGGTCAACCCGGGGAAGACGAAGCTAGTTCTTTTCACCAGAAGGTACAGGATTGAGCAATTTAGGCTACCGGTACTAGGGGGGACTGAACTAGGATTGAAGAAAGAGGCAAAATATCTTGGTGTGTTCCTTGATAGTAAATTATCTTGGAAGAGGAACACTCAGGAGAGGCTTAAGAGAGGTATCAACGCCTATTACACATGCAGGAACTCCATAGGTAAGAGTTGGGGACTCAAACCGATGGTAGTAAATTGGATTTACACCTCGGTGGTGAGGCCAATTCTGACGTATGGATGTCTTGTCTGGTGGGAGGCAATGAGAATAGGAAGTCGTAGGAATCTTTTGTCTAAAGCCCAGAGATGTGCTTCGATTGGCATAACGGGTGCCGTAAGAAGTACACCTCAGGCGGCACTTGACGTCATTCTGCATCTCCTACCCATTGAGGAGTTTGTGATGGGAATGGCTGCAAGGAGCCTGCTTAGACTTAGTGAACTAGGACTTACAGGATCAATCAGAATAGGACATTCCAAACTTTTAAACGAGGTCAATCTCGGTGGACATACCCTGGTTCCTTCTGGATCCACGGACTATATGTGCACGGAGGTCGATTTCGGGGAAAATCCTATACTGATTATTCCGAGTAGGAACCAATGGTTAGGTAGGGAGAAACTGTTCAGTGGAGTATCGGTGTTCACTGATGGATCCAAAATGGATACAGGCACTGGTGCAGGTGTGTATCTAGTTGAGGGAAACATCAGGAGGACGTATAGACTCCCGAATAGTTGTAGTGTGTTCCAGGCGGAAATTCTAGGTATTCTTAGGGCCACAGAATTGATTGCAGGGAACATTGAGATGAATACAGAGGTAACTCTGTATGTGGATAGCCAGGCGGCGCTGAAGGCCTTGAAAGGACATTTTGTCAAGTCTAGGCTAGTTAGCGACTTAGGGCTCTTAGGAGATTGATGGGGAATTATCATATCAGACTCTGCTGGGTACCGGGTCATTGCGAGATAAATGGCAATGAGGTAGCTGACGAATTGGCTAGGAACGGCTCAGCTTTGGATAGGACTGCAAGTGAAAGCGGTGTGAGACCACCTCTAGGCTTTTACTTCAGGTTAGTTGGGGAGTGGATTCGGGATAGAACCAATCATGCATGGAATTGTAGAACGGACTGCAGAGTATCAAGGGTCCTATGGCCCAAACTTGATAAAGCAGATACGAATCTACTTTTAAGCATGAAAAGGGGAAACCTGAAGACTATGATAGGTGTTCTGACAGGTCATTGTCCCATAGGGGGAATGATAGGGTATTGGGATAGAGGTTCCTCCGGTCTTTGCAGAATGTGCGAAGATAATGAGGAGCTGGAGACGGTGGAACATATTATATGTCACTGTCCATGTCTACAACTAAGTAGGCAGAAATGGTTAGGAAGTCGATTCCTTGACGAATTGGACAGTATATCGAGATTAGATCTCGATAGACTGATAGGATTTGTCATGGGAATAAGCTGGCTAAGAGGGGGTCGCTGGCCTAGAGCGAGCGACACGGGGAGGTAGTACTTCTTCTTTTCAAATTCTTTCTATTCTTTTCTATTCTTCTCTTGGTCTCGGCTCTTTCTCCACTATTTTCCTTCTTGCTCCTTTCTATATCCTATCTGTAGTTTATTTCTATTTTCTTCACGAAGGGACTCACATTGGACCTCATGGTCTCCGAGTGGATGCACAAGAACTCTTATGGGTGCTGTGCAACCCTTCTTTACCTACCTACCTACCTACCTTTATGACCGTTTTTTAGTTTGTTACCGCTACCATAAAAATCAAATAACCTTTTGTTTATTACTTGTATAAAATAATTTTCTTTTCTCTTTATTTAGCTGCTTAGTTTTAGATAATCTTTTTTGAGAACTAATGATTACGAACACATTCTATATTACTTCTACATAACTTCTATGAACAAATTACCGGTTCGTAAATTATTTGCTAGAACGGTTTAATAATAAAAAAAAAAACTTAAAAAAATCCTAAACATTTCAAAAATAAAAAATAAAACAATTTAACAAAAAAAATTGATTAGAATTAATGAAATCAAACAAAAATTATTAATTTTAATAACTAGTTCTTGAACTGCTCTTAAACGCTTCTACAGAATTTCGAACGAAAATCATTCTTTAAAGAACTAGTTCTAGAATACTTCCATAGAAATAGTTTTGGAGTGACAATTGCAAAAATCTTGGGCCCTAATGTCAAACTACAATGAGTTCAGGCTATTTTCATGCATTCTGGAACTATTTGTAAAACTAATACATTTTTTCCTGGAAGATAGAAATTTCCGGGGGTTTTTTCAATTTATTGTTATTATACCCTTTTTCAAAGGTGTATAGGGTATACATAAGTTTGTCATTCCATTTGCAATTTTAACAATTTACGCCGGAGAGCAAAAAAGTTTATATTTTCTGAATCCTTACAAAAAATGATGTCGATACGACAATATCCCTTTGTTTTTCCATCAGTTGAAATGACGTTTATGAAGCACATCGGTTACTCATATATATATAATGGGTGATTCAAGTAGAATTAATTTTTTCAATAGCCTTTTTTTTTGGACAGATCACGTGTGAGTCGTGTCATGCTGTCATTTTATTTTTGTTAAGTATTATTTGGCATTTCATAATGGAAAGACTTACGCCTGAACATTGTTTACAAATCGTTCAACTTTATTACGAAAATTCACGTTCTGTGAGGAATGTGTTTCGTACACTTCGCTCAAATTATGGTCAATATAATCGGCCTACTGAGCGTACTATTCAGAACACCAATACCCATTTTGAGACCCAGCATTCATTATTGGATATCATTCCACCGAATAGACCACATCCAGCACGCTGTGAAGAAAATATAGCGGCCGTAGCTGAGAGTGTACACGAAGACCGTGGAGAGTCGATTCGGCGCCGTTTGCAGCAACACGGACTGACGTATGGAACGACTAGGCGCATTTTACGTCGAGATCTTAAATTGAAAGGGTACAAAATACAGCTTGTGCAACAACTGAAGCCGGTCGACCTTCCTAAGCGACATCGCTTCGCTCTATGGGCTCTTGAAAAGTTCCAAGAAGATCCGACGTTTTCGAAGCAAATTTTGTTCAGCAATGAGTCCCATTTCTGGCTCAATAGGTATGTAAACAAACAAAATTTCCGCATTTGCGACGAAGAGCAACCTGAAGAAATTCAAGAACTGCCACTTCATCCAGCAAAAACAACGGTTTGGTGTGGTTTGTAGGCCGGTGGAATCATCGGTCCATATTTCTTTAAAAATTATGCCGGTGCGAACGTAACCGTAAGTCGGTTATCATGGCGACCGTTATCGTGCCATGATAACTGACTATTTGATGCCTGAAATTGAAGCTCGTGATCTTGGCGATATTTGGTTTCAGCAAGACGGCGCCACTTCCCACAAATCGCATCAATCAATGGATTTATTGAAAGAATACTTCGGTGAGTACATAATTTCACGTTTTGGGCCGGTCGATTGGCCACTAAGATCATGTGATATCACACTGTTGGACTTTTTCCTATGAGGACATGTAAAGTCTAAAGTTTATGCGAACAAACCCACTTCGATTCAGGCCTTGGAAAATAACATCACGCGTGTCGAAATGTTCGAACGAGTCATCGAAAATTGAACTCAATGGATGGACCATCTGCGATGTAGCAACGGCCAACATTTGATAGACATAATCTTCAAAAAATAAATGCCAAAGAATGTTCTTTCAAATGATAATAAACATTCCCCATTAAATTTGAATTTTCTGGGTTTTTTTTTCTTTAAAAAAGTAGGGAACCTATATATATATATATATATATATATATATATATATATATACGTTTGCTTTTGTCCTGAGATTGAATTATTTCAATAAACAATTCAAATTATTCTTAAAAAATATTAATACATTGAAACATTTCTCTATTGCCAATGTGATAATGTTTATTATAAGTGTTTAAATATAGTGGAATAAAATTGTTAAATATATGAATTTTTAGTACTTTTTAATTGCCGGAAATCGGAAAGTGGAAATTCACCGATAACAATGAAAAAATTAAAAAAAAAAATCAGAAAAGAATCAGAGAACTCAATTTAAGCCGCAGAATGCTAACTTAAAAATATTTAAAATTTTACTCACATGAATTCCTTTCAACAAATTTTAGAAAACATTGAATGTTTTTAACAAAATTTTATTTTAAAAATTTAAAATAAAGTAACTTTTTTGGAAACAATTAGTAATTTTTTAAACTATTGTTAAAATTTTGGTTTTAATAAATTAAGATTTTTTGTTTAGTATTATTTGAAAATTTTCAGAAATATCTTTTAAACTATAAGAGGAGATACTTGAGGTGATCAACATTATCCTCTATTGACATTCCAAATTTCAACAAGTTCGATTATGTGGATTATAGGAGGCAGATTTATGACCACTTATTTCGATATCGGCCCTAATGTGCAAAGCTTTAATATTTCAACCCTATTAGCAAACAGCAAATTTTACTACTTCACTCAATATTAACTTCACAATAAAAAAGGGTTGCCATGTATGCGAAAACATAAATACAATCGATACTCATGCAAAACATAAACAATGACAAACACTACAACAACGTTTATGCATATGTATTTCAAAGTTTAATTAATCAATTTATCAAATGGAAACTCTCAACCGATACGCATAATAAGTTTTTCGTAAATGCTGCATTAATATCACTCACGAGTTGGTTATTATTTAGTCAAGCGTCAAGTTGGTATATAATTCGTTAATTTAGAAATAAAATACATAAAACAAAATGAAGTGAATGTACGTATGTACGATTGAACAATTAACAAAACAAAATCGTACAATATTTGCAAAGAAACGCAACACTTTCAGTTGAAGAACAGAAATCAGTTGGTGTAGAAGTGTGTCCCACAAAGTAAATGCAGTAGCAAATTGTATTTTTGTGTTTACTTTTTCTCTTACTCAAGAATACATAAAAAAAACGTAATAAAACGAACCAAAACAAAATACTAAAAATAAAATACAAAAAAAAAAAAACAAATTTTATACAAACAAGTGTATTCTTTTGTTTAAATTTAAACAAATATCTCTTAATTAATTGCTTCCTATTTTTTTATAAAAACTAAATTTTTTTAAAGACAATGGCTACCAGCAATGACGAAGATTATGAAAAAAACATCGTAAACTTGCAGAAATGGTTTGAGGAAAATAAAAACTTACCCAAACAAATTGGTAAGTTGGTGTGATAAGAACAAAAAAAATTAATAAACAAATTTTGATTAAGTTTCACTGTTAAGTGTTTGTTGTTGTATTAAATGACCGGCTAAACATGTTTTGTTACAATAACAAATATATAGCGGCCTAATATTATTATTATTATCAAAATAAGCGCCAAAACAAGTTTAGTGATGATAATTATGAAAATAAGAAAAATAAATAAGAAACTTAATAAAAGTAATAGTTCTTAATCGATATTACTGATGTAAGTCTTCCATTTAAACCAGCATACGGGTACAAAAGATACATACAATATAAATTTGAAGTTTAACATTAATCTGACACTTAATTGCATGCAGATCAGTGTTGCCAAATGCAGGATTTTTTTCCTTTTTGCAAGATTTTTTTTTCCGTAAAGTTCAAAAGTGACAGTTTTTTTTTTCAATTTATGCTGGTTGTAAGGATTTTTTAACATTTATGTTAACAAGAAATTGTGTCGAAACTATAATATTTTTATTTTAAAAAATATATAAAATGTTTAAAATGTTTTCATACTTCATATTACAATATAAATATGCTTAAAATAGCACAATTCATTACTTTTCTATTATATTTTCAAAATAATTCAATAATAATAAATTTAAATACTTACAAAAAGAGAAATAAGTCAAGTCATAAAATTATAAGCTCCATCTTTATTACAATTAAGGGGTTCACATTGTCATAAAATCATATGTCCTATAAAACATTTACGATTTTTATATATATTTTATATATATTTAATAAACAATGTTGTCACATTGAAATTACCTGTTATAAAGCATTCAGACCGACGCGAAATTACGTACTTTCGTGATTTCGGCCGAAATCAAGTTGAAATTACGTAATTTCACATACATTTTGACACTTGCGAAATTACATAATTTTGTATAATTACGGCGCGAAATTACGAAATTTCATGCCGAAATTACGAATGAAATCTAGAGTGTTCATACTGGCTAGATGACATTTGATGTGTTTCGTGAACAGCTGATACTTATTGTTTACATTTTAAATTGTTTTAGGTGTAAATAAAGTATTTTGAAATGGAAATAAATAAGAAACAATTACTTACTAAATTGGAAATTATTAATTTGCAACAATTAAAAATGTAAAAAGGATAGGTTTCATTTTGCGAATGACACGCGTGATGTTTTCCTCCAAAGCCTGAATCGAAGCGGGTTTGTCCGCATAAACTTTAGACTTTACATATCCCCACAGGAAAAAGTCTAACGGTGTGATATCACATGATCTTGGTGGCTAAGTGTTCTCTCAATAAATCCATTGGTTGATGCGATGTGTGGGAAGTGGCGCCGTCTTGCTGAAACCAAATGTTGCCAAGATCACGAGCTTCAATTTCAGGCATCAAATAGTCGGTTATCATGGCACGATAACGGTCGCCATAATAACCGACGGACGGTTACGTTCGCACCGGCATCATTTTTAAAGAAATATGGACCGATGATTCCACCGGCCCACAAACTACACCAAACCGTTGTTTTTTCTGGATGAAGTGGCAGCTCTTCGTACCAAATGCGGCAATTTTGCATGTTTACATACCCATGGAGCCAGAAATGGGCCTCATCGCTGAACAACTTTTCAAGAGCCCATAGAGCGAAGCGATGTCGCTTGGGAAGGTCGAGCGGCTTCAGTTATTGCACAAGCTGTATTTTGTACGCTTTCAATTTAAGATCTCGACGTAAAATGCGCCAAGTCGTTCCATACGTCAGTCCGAGTTGCTGCGAACGGCGCCGAATCGACTCCCCACGGTCTTCATGTACACTCTCAGCTACGACCGCTATATCTTCTTCACAGCGTGCTGGACGATGTCTATTCGGTCGAATATTATCCAATAATGAATGCTGTGTCTGAAAATGGGTGATGATGTTGCGAATAGTACGCTCAGTAGGCCGATTATGTTGATCATAAGTTGAGCGAAGTGCACGAAACACATTCGTAATAAAGTTGAACGATTTTTAAACGTTGTTCAGGCGTAAGTCTTTCCATTATGAAATGCCAAACAATACTAAACAAAAATAAAATGACAGCATGATAGGACTCACACGTGATCTGTCAAAAAAAGGCTATTGAAAAAAGTATTTCTACTTGAATCACCCATTACAAGAAATCCCTTGAAAAAATTTTAATGCTTTTATATGTATATTTTCTTAAGGATTGCAAATGTACACTTTTTCTTTCTATTTTCACAAAAAAACGTTAGTTTATCACACATGATGACTTAAAAAATGCTTATTATGCAGCATTAACTCTACGTTATAAAAAAAGGAAATAAAATATACATTTTAAAATAAAAAAAATATGTAAAATTATTCATTAATCATTATTTTTCAATCCCAGCAAACACAAAGATTTGATATTCAATTGAGAATGATGGGTAATCAAGCCCTTTCTAAAATGTCAAACATTTGAGAACGATTTTTGTCAAACTGAGAACGATTATTCTCAAATCATTGTTAAATGTAATTATCATACTTTTTCATATGTGAATTATGACCATATGTGGAACTTAAATAAGTCTAATTTGTAATTTTAGTTTTATTTATTATTATTTTTTTTTAATTTTTTTTTTAGTACAACTTTTTAACTTTTTTATTTGTTTTAAATTTAAATAATTTAATTTTTCAAATATCTTAAGTTATTTATTATTTAAGAATGATTTGATAATTTCATTTAATATCAAATTGATAACATATCATTCTTCAAATATTTTTTAACTTATCTGTAGATTTAGACATGATTTGATAACAACATTTAATATTAAATTATGAAAATACAATTTTTAAAATAACTTTCTTAAACTTAAAATTCTCTTAAGATTTAAGAATAAATTGAGAATAATATTTTTCGTAAGTTTTTTTCTTAAAAGATTCACAATTGTAGAATTCAAACCTTTATCTAGATTTGAAACAAATTTGAGAGACACGTTTGATATCAAATATTAAAGTCATCATATTTCAAACGTTCGACATAGTGTTTGCTGCTGGGATGTTACCGAAATTTATTAAAAAATTTCAAAAATGTAAAAAAGTAATAATAAAAATTTATTATCTAGTAAAATTTGTACATACTCAATTTATAAATCGTTATTTTACTCTTTCAATTTGGGCTGTCTTTACTGGACTTTGGATTCGCGAATGGAAATACAGTAAGGAGAGCTAAAATTGAGAGAGTAAAATGACAGTTTATAAACTGAGTATTTACAAATTTTACTGGACTTTTTATTGCTTGTAAAGTTCAGTACGATCATATGGTTGCATAAAGTAAACAAAACAAAAAGTAAATAAATGTATAAAATGAAGGGAAAGTGTTCGAAAAATTAAAAAATAGTATTTTTGCATTAAAAAGATACAGTCGGATATAGCCCGACCATATGATACCATAAACCATTAAGTATGTGCACCAAAATTCGGGGAGTGGTATTATATTAGACCTGTGGCCAATTGTATATCAATACTTCTATTAAGTGTAAAATAAAACATATGAATAAAGCACTAACGTATGAATTTATAGACTTTTGACTGATTGACAGAAAGTGGACCTTATATGGGAGCTATGGTAAATTATGGACCGATTCGCATATTTTTTTTTTTCAACGTTTTATTTATATATTGCATCTGGCTTTTTTGAAAGGCCTCACAACATATATTTAAATCTTAAAACTAAACACTAAAAACTAATTGATCTTTAACGAGAGCATAGCTAGGTGAATAATTGGTCCTCCTAGTAACGATGTGAAAAAACGGCTTTACGAATCCTTGAATTTTATTGAACTTCAGTAAGAAGTCTTGCAATAGGGTTGGGGTGAATCATCAGCTCTAAGTCTCTATGGATATTCGTATTTCTTATATACCATGGTGTGATTGGGCTCTCTTTATAATATCGATACTCGTATTACAGACTAATTTCCAAATATTGGATGCAATATCTCCAAATTTTATTGTCAAGTCTTAGTATTGATTGAGTGTTTATTAACCAGTGAAAGCTAGAAGCTATTAACTTCATATGAAGTCTGTTGGTTTCAACTATGTCTCCACACATCGGAGATAAATACCAAGTTGGCTAGATGCTATATGAGGGTGTTTATGGGAACTGAGTATTGCCGTATCATCAGCAAAAATAGAAACAGTCAGTCGCATACTGGTAAGTCAGAAGTGGAAATTAAGTACAAGGTAGGTCAAAAAACACTTCCCTGTGGAACACCTGCTTTTATTTCAAATTCTTCTGTCACAAATTCGTTATTCTTTATTCTAAATAAACAGTCAGATAAATAGAACTCCAGCAATTTGTGGGTGCATGATGGTTGTAAACATTTAATTTTATATATTAAACCTTTGTGCCATACTTTATCGAAAGCTTGAGCGACATCTAAAAAAATAGCTTATAAATACTTCTTTAATTCAAAACATTTCCTTATCTCTCCAGTTAGACGATTCACTTGTTCTAAGGTTCCATGTTTTTCACGAAAACCAAACTGGTAATCTGGGTCGATATTTCTATCGTTTAAAAATAGTAAACTTTTCTTTTGAAATACTTTCTCTAACAGCTTCGGCAAACTAGAAAGTAGGCTAATAGGTCTATAAGAAGATGGTATATGTAGTACAATCCTTTCCTGGTTTTGGTATTATTTTAGTCTGACAAGTTTTCTATATTTTTGGAAAAACTCTTAGTTTTAGGATCGCATTGAAAGTTATTGACAGCAGGATTATTGCCACATTCGGTAGGTTATTTAAGCATGGATAGTGTTATTGAATCATATCCAGGTAATTTTCTAACATTTTCTTTGATAACTGTATTATTATCCTCTGGACTAACAACAATTATACCGTAATTTGATGTAGTTTCAGGTGGTGTCTCTCCCAATACAAAATTATTTGTTTGGGTATTCGATTGAAAGGCTAAATTGGTTTTATCTTCTGAACTACGGGCCCAGGTACCGTCAACTTTCCTTTGTGCCTATACCGGTGGCTGAATTAATATTCATTATTCGTTAAACTTTCAATGTAATTTTTACTTTGACGATCCTCTTCTATTTGAAGGGCTTTTCTTAGTTTTTTAATTGCTGTGCACAGCCTCAGGTTTGAAGCTGGTGATCTGGTTTGTTGCCAATATCTTCTAAATTTTCTTTTTTCAAGAAAAAGTTTTCCAATTTCATAATTGCAGTGAGATTTCCACTTATATAAAACTTATTTGTGTCGAATATTAACTTGAATAAAAATTATGCAGGTTAAAGTGATTTTTGGAAGAAGGGTTTATATGGGAGCTATGGTCAATTATGGACCGATGTTTATAAAATTTGCCACAAAGATGGACACTTACACAGTACTTCTTTGCACTAAATTTCATTAAAATATCGCTATATTTAAGGCATTTATGATCGTTGCACCCCTATTCCGGAAGGACATTTGTATGGAGGCTAGGTGAAATAATGAACCAATCACAACCAATTCCAATAGGCCTTCTCCTTGTGCAAAAAAAAAAAATAATTCGTGGCAAAATCCATGAAGATATCTTTAAAATTGCGACCTGTATTTTGTTAACAAGGTTTACATGGGCAACCATAAGGACGGATGGATGGACATCGTTAAATAGACTTAGAAAGTGATTCTGAGTTGAAATGTGTACTTACCGAAGATTTTTTCTGTGCGTTACAAACATCAGCACAAACGCATAATTGAGGTATTGCCTAAGGTGATGTAGGGTATAACAAATATATTTATAACTAGGGGGCGGATTTTCATACAAATGCATGTTTTTCCGGAACATTTAAAAGCTACCTTATGTAGTTATCTGTCCTAATCCCACATTTTGCTGAAAAATTACATCAATTTGTTAGTGCATAATTTTGCATATTTAATGGAAAATGCATATTTTGTCATATTTTTTTAATAAAGCATATTAATTTACATATTTTTAAAATATTTGTTTACTTTTTATTTTTTTATTTTTTTTGCTAAAATATTCTTATTTCATTTTTTAACTTTGAGGTAAAACACGCTTACCATGTGTTCAACTGATTTTTTACTTTCTTTTAGCGCGTATTCTCAAACAAGTTTAGCACTGACGTTATTTAAATGATACCGTCAATATTGTGTCATGTGAAGCCTCTTAACCTGTAGGCATTTCTTCAAAAAAAAAAAAAATGATCTAATCCGATTTTATTGAAATTATTAAATATCTATATAAATTAATGCTTTTCATCTGGATCTACACTCAGAATCAGTTATGTCAAAAATGTGTACTTGAGGAAATAAAATCGTTAAAAAAAACAAAATTATATGTTTAAGCATGAATGGAACCATGGACATTACCGGCTGATATATTGTTAATTTAATTGTTGGAGTCTTGGATCACAAAGTTAATGCGAGTTAACGAAAGTTTGAGTAAACCGTTTGGCCGTACATTTCATAAATTAAATTGTTGGCATAGAATTTTAATAAAAATCAAATTGTCTCATCTTTATATGATGTTTTTTCAAAAATTTTGCATGTAACCTATTTAGCCAACGTCCCAGCAAACAAGCAAATGTTTGATATCAAATTGAGATTGATTTGAAATCAAGTCCTTTCTCAAATATCAAACGTTTGAGAATTATTTGAAAATAACTTGAAAATAATAGCTTTCTCAACTAAAAAGGGGAATTTATAGTCGAATTGAGAAATGTTATTATTATCAAATCATTGTTAAATGTAATTCTCAAATTTTTTTCAAATGCAGATTGTCGCGTCATTTAGAGCATAAATAAAAGTAATTTGCAAACTAACTAACTTACCTTGGCCTTCTTCGGAGCAGATTCAGTCGGAGAAACCCATTGTTTAGTCTGCTGCTTGGTCTCCGGAGTACAGTAATGGATCCATGTTTCATCCACAGTTATAGTGTCGCATTTCATATAACTACGAGGGAAGTTCGAAAAGTCACGGACTTATTGATCCGCCCTAGTATTTACAACGCTCAATCGTAGAACTTCCTTACATAGTGTCTACATTAGAGATTTTTTATCAAGACAAACGTCAAACTTAACGCGAATTTATAGAAGGCGGTAGAACAGTTGCACAAAAACAACAATATGGTGTATTCATTATTGTTTTTTATATATGCAGTTTGACAACTGTAACAACCAAAATTATAATCAGCAGTTTAAATAAGGTTACCTTTTATATATTCGCAATGATTTTGACGTTTGTTTAATAATAATTTGCCTAATGTAGACACTATGTTACAGCCCGTATAGACGTAACATAATATGTAAGATTTTTCTGTCAGATTGACACTCTCTGACAGAATTATTTCAGGTGTAGATTCAAATATTAGTATTATAAGATATGTTATGAGACTGTTATGATGAGATTTCTCTACACAACCATCTTATAAGATGAACTGTCAAAAAAATACACATACACGAAAGTTTGCTTGTGTGTGTGCATGTGTATTTTGGAAATTATTGAAAAACAATGTTATTTTGTAAAATTGTTTCCTTTTAGTGTTTGTTTTACATGTTAAAAATCATTTTTATAAAAATTGTGTTAAAAAAGTGCGAATTGCTTAAATAAAAAGGACATGTTTACTCTGTAAATGATTGAAAATAATAATATCTTATAGGATTTATTACAATACGTGTACCTCTTATTTAAGATTTAACATAATATAAACAAAATGTTTACTCTCCTCTGCCGGCGTTATCTCACATATTATATCAGCGTTAATCTCAGTTGTAGACCTGGGGTAAAAGTACTTGCCATAATGATCCAAAAAGTTGTGATATACCCGGCATTTTATGCCAATATTTCTGTAACAAGTACAAAATCGATACCTCAAAGTCGTATTTTGGTCCATCTGTGCTGGAATAGTTATAGAAAACTAAAAATCTTACTCTGTAAAATAATAAAGTTTATATTAAAACGAGGGACTTTTTAAAAAAATCCTTGTGTAAATTTTTATTTTAGTTGCTTATAACATCACAACAAGTCATAGCAGGCTGAAAAATTATACGTCAAAAATTTATAATTTTTATTTTGAATAAAAAAGCTTTTATAGTTTTTTTTCGCAAAATGTTAAATTAAAGAGTTATTGTGCAAAAAAGATTTTATTTACTTTTAGTACCTTTTTTGGGACAAAATTCAAAGTCGACTGGCCGGTTTATGACCGATCAACCTAATTTTTGCACACACATTATTTTTGTAGCCGCCCCATCTATCAGCAACTGCCGGTGGATTTTATACATTTCATGGGTAGTCTAATGTACATACTCGTATATAAATTGTAACTTAACCGAAGTTTTTTAAACTTAGAATATAAATTTTTATTTTTTTTTAAATACTTAATTAGAGCACCCATGGTACTTTCCTCGAGTATGAATAACATTTTGTTCTAAAATCATTTTCAAATGCAAACCAATATTATTTATTGTTTATTTTTCAAATGATAATCCATACAACAACAAAGAAATTAAAGTTAAAATATTAATAATAATGTTTGGGTTTAAGTTAATTGCAAAATCCTGTGAACAGTCGATTCCAAAATTACAATATGGTGTATAGCAAGCGCAGCATACAGCTAAATGTTGATTACATTTGTCATTTCGTTCATTGTTTTGACAACCACGCCATACTTTAGCTCTCCTCATTGGATTTAGAATACCACCGTTACCCCATTGTCCCTTTACAATCGCACATCCTTGTGGACAATGATCAATAAAAATTCTTGGATCAGTTTTATTTACTGTTATACCGATATCATCACAAAGAACATCAGCTTCGCTGTTGCAACGATAACATTGTATAATTTGATTTGCTAAAAGTATGTAATCGGAATAAATATTCTATAGAAAAAAAGCGAAAACAAGAAAACTATTTTTCACTTACACGTAAAAGCAATTGCGGAATCACACAATACAAGGATAATAAGTTTTTTCATAATAAATTGCGACATACTCTTATGTAATTCGAAAATATTCAATAATTAAATATTATTTATTATATTTTAATATTTCAATTCTATTTATTTAATCAACAACTAAAAAATTCAAAACGAAAGTGAAGTAAAAATCAAGGCACATTCATATGGTATACTCGTCGAGGAAAGATGTGTACTAGACTGCTCCAAAAATAGCCGGCTTTTGATCGTAACTCCCCCTAGGAAGCATCGACACTGAAGTTTTTGAAATTTTCATTGTTTCTTTTTTTTATTTTACTATTATCAACTCCTTTTTGACAAATGTAAAGGAATCGTAATCTAGACCTAATTATCTATTAAACCAGATAAAAAAAAGTCCAAATCGGTTAGAAAACATTAAAATTATTCGAAATTCCTCCGACCATTAATGTGTGAGCTACGTGCAGACAATTTTTTATATTTTTTTATTTTTAGAAATGTTGAAATAAAATTCTAATTTTAGTCAAATTTGAATCATAATTACTGAGAAATAAACTTTGACTCCTGCAGGTTAACATAATTCCCTTCTCATGCTTCATTAAAAAACTTTGATTTTTTTTAATTTGTCTGTACGTTGTAGGGTATTCATATAATGTTCTTTCGAACTAATCGAACAATTTATTACAAATGAGACATAGATCATGAAAATCGATGGATGCGTTTCGCTTTTATTCACAATTAAGTGAAGGTATCTCATTTTGACAAGAATATTGATTTCATGTTTCAATGAATTTGGATAATATTTATTGTATATTATTTATTATAATTATTAACACGTAAAATTAAAAATTATTACAGGTAATTATTAGGTTATTACATAGATACATAGGTTATAAAAATCGATGAACGCAAAACTTATTTTCGTTTGTTTGCGCCCTTTACTTTCTTGCGTGGTGGTTCGCCCACTTGTTCAGAGTATGTATCGGATGAGGATCTGTCTTCATTTGGTGACTTTGACATTAGGCTCCAAATTGTTGCCTTCTTTCAAAAGCTGGACAAGTTTTTCTGCTTCACGTTGAGAAAGGTTTAATTCTGCAACAATCTTGTCCATTCTTGCTTGTGATATTGGAATTATTTTGTTCGATGGGCCGGCTTCTGGTGTTGGTTTATAGGTGAAATCCGATTGGTCCATTGTTTCAATAGAAAAAGAAGTTTCTCTGTCAGGACTTGGAAGCGGTGGAATTGGTATTTCATCCGAATGCGGTAGAGGTAATTGTGCACTTTTAACAGATATGTAAACTCTTCGTTTAAGGCCATTACGATTTATTCCACATATTTTGTTTGCGCAAGCGTAACAGTTGTCGGAATTGTGCTCTCCTGGATCAGTCCAAATCATTGGTACACCAAAACGAAGTGAACTGCGTTTCCCTTGGATCCACATGTTAAGACCATTGTAGCACGTTTTACAAATTTTGTCTGGGACCCACGAAACGCCGCGAATTATTTCGCAATCAAAATAAAGTTTAAAAGCGCGCTCCACTTGCTCAGTGAGTAATGTTGAAAAAACTCTTTTGCCACAAACGTAACAAAATAAATTGATATTTTCTGGACAATTTGCACTCATTTCGGTTTTATACTTTTATTACTTTTTCGTCACTTAAAAAAAAAACCATACTTTACGCGTTCGGAGACACTTGTTGAATGACAAAAATCGATCAGTGAACACCTATAAATACTACGTAAGTTTCAATATTTTACTGAGAGGTACTTATGAATTCGCGCATCTTTTAAGGGTGGCTATAAACCTGATTCGTGTGCGTTTTAAATTTTTCGAAACGTTCTAAAACATGACCACTCATAAATGTGGGTGCAATTTGTGTAAAAAAATCATGCAGGTAGCCAACGGAAAAAACCCAAATAATTAAAAAAGTGCACTTTCCTTTTTTCCCTTTTAATTGTCCACGCACATTTATGACCGTTTTTTAGTTTGTTACCGCTACCATAAAAATCAAATAACCTTTTGTTAATTACTTTTTTTTTAATTCTGACAATCATAAAAATGTTTTTTCCATGGAATTTTGAGTATATCACGAACAAATTTTTGAAATTCATACCTTCACTTAATTGTGAATAAAAGCGAAATGCGTCCATCGATTTTCATGATCTATGTCTCATTTTGTTTAAACGTGAAAGTAATAGGACTTGATACTTTTTTTACCGTTTTGGATTTTTTATGAATTAAAAATAAAAAAATTCAATTTTTTAGGCACAAAATAGTTTTTTTCTTCATACATTTATTTATAACTGCGAAACTGTTGCTTATGTAGCGAAACGTTGTATGAACAGATTAAAGGAATTGTAATTCCTAATTTTTTTAAATTTGTTTCAGCAAAATCGGACTGGTGGTTCTCGAGTTTTGTCAAAAAAAAGACCACCAAAGGTCACAATTTCCCCTATATGATAGTTACTAACTTCAAATCGATATATCTCGATTCCTAGACGTGACACAGCGAAACGCCGGGACACGTATAACTTCTTTTTTACCGATATAACATTTCCCGTTAGTTTCATCCCATCCCGATTTTGACTGTCGCATAGTGATATTAGAATAAAACTAATAATTTAATTTTTATAGAAAAATAAAATTAAATAAATGAAATAAAATTATCCAGGAAAAATTTAGGAATTTGCTCTAAAATCATTAGTTATAGAAATAGTGTAAACAGAACCACTCCAAAATCTATAAGAACATCCTTAGTGTTGCTATCACCAATTCTGACACTTATGGAATAGAACATATTATGATTCTAATATGTTCTACTCCACACTTTGATTAAAGCACCTCAAAAACATATATTTTTAATAAAGTAACCGATTTTTCAGGTGTCAGAACAAGTTTTCCAAGCAATTTATATTGACATAGGGTAATGCAATGAAGTTATTGGATATGAAAGTAGGCCTTTATGGCGAATAACCCAACAATTCAATGTTTAGCCTGATAATAATGGCGGTTTTTTAAATAATGTGTAAAAGCTAGTATTATAGTAGGAAGGAATGATCCAGGTTCGACAATTAATTGTTCTTGCTCCTGGGAAGACTTTTTGCAAGCAAATGATTGTGTAATATTTACAACTAACAGTACTTTGATACTCCAAACGTACAATAGCAGTGTCCGGATTTCCGAAGATAGACGCACCCATTTGATTTTAAATGCTTCGGCCGGGTGAAACTTTTATGTGGTTGGGAGAGCTTTGTAGAAAGTAATACTTTGTTTATTGTAAACTACAATATTTTACAAAGACGATCTTTTGGGAAACGGAAGTAGCCCTTGTATAAAATAATTTTCTTTTCTCTTTATTTAGCTGCTTAGTTTTAGATAATCTTTTTTGAGAACTAATGCTTACGAACACATTCTATATTACTTCTACATAACTTCTATGAACAAATTACCGGTTCGTAAATTATTTGCTAGAACGGTTTAATAATAAAAAAAAACTTAAAAAAATCCTAAACATTTCAAAAATAAAACAATTTAACAAAAAAAATTGATTAGAATTAATGAAATCAAACAAAAATTATTAATTTTAATAACTAGTTCTTGAACTGCTCTTAAACGCTTCTACAGAACTAGTTCGGAACGTGATAATTTCGAACGAAAATCATTCTTTAAAGAACTAGTTCTAGAATACTTCCATAGAAATAGTTTTGGAGTGACAATTGCAAAAATCATGGGCCCTAATGTCAAACTACAATGAGTTCAGGCTATTTTCATGCATTCTGGAACTATTTGTAAAACTAATACATTTTTTCCTGGAAGATAGAAATTTCCGGGCTTTTTTTCAATTTATTGTTATTATACCCTTTTTCAAAGGTGTATAGGGTATACATAAGTTTGTCATTCCATTTGCAATTTTAACAATTTACGCCGGAGAGCAAAAAAGTTTATATTTTCTGAATCCTTTCATGAAATGATGTCGATACCACGATGTGCTTTCGTTTTTCCATCAGTTGAAATGGCGTTTATGAAGCCCATCGATTACTCATATATATATAATGGGTGATTCAAGTATAATTACTTTTTTCAATAGCCTTTTTTGACAGATCACGTGTGAGTCGTGTCATGCTGTCATTTTATTTTTGTTTAGTATTGTTTGGCATTTCATAATGGAAAGACTTACGTCTGAATAACGTTTACAAATCGTTCAACTTTATTACGAAAATTCTCGTTCTGTGAAGAATGTGTTTCGTGCAGTTTGCTCAACTTATGGTCAATATAATCGGCCTACTGAGCGTACTATTCGCAACACCATCACCCATTTTGAGACCCAGCATTCATTATTGGATATCATTCGACCGAATAGACCACGTCCAGCACGCTGTGAAGAAAATATAGCGGCCGTAGCTGAGAGTTTACACGAAGACCGTGGAGAGTCGATTCGGCACCGTTCGCAGCAATACGGACTGAAGTATGGAACGACTACGCGCATTTTACGTCGAGATCTTAAATTGAAAGGGTACAAAATACAGCTTGTGCAACAACTGAAGCCGGTCGACCTTCCTAAGTGGCATCGCTTCGCTCTATGGGCACTTGAAAAGTTCCAAGAAGATTCGACGTTTTCGAGGCAAATTTTGTTCAGCGATGAGGTCCATTTCTGGCTCAATGGGTATGTAAACAAACAAAATTGAAGCATATGGGACGAAAAGCAACCTGAAGAGATTCAAGAACTGCCACTTCATCTAGAAAAAACAACGGTTTGGTGTGGTTTGTGGGCCGGTGGAATCATCGGTCCATATTTCTTTAAAAATGATGCCGGTGCGAACGTAACCGTCCGTCGGTTATCATGGCGTGCCATGTTTATTCTGTGACTGATTGAAAATAATGATATCTTATAGGATTTATTAGAGTACGTGTACCCTTTATTTAAGATTAAACATAATATAAACAAAATGGTTACTCTCTTCTGCTTGCATTATCTCACATATTATATCAACGTTAATCTCAGTTGTAGACCTGAGGTTATTATAATTCTTACCTGAGAAACTTTACTTGCCTTCAAGTTCAAGTTTCATTATTATTTACTTCCTTAAACGTGTCTATGCAAATATTTAAAATAAAATTCTAACATTTTAAACACGTTATATTTGTATATATATATATATATATATATATATATATATATATATATATATATATATTGTAACAATTACACAATTATAACTATTATATTTTAATTGCATTTTGTTTAGCAAACCGAGACTTGTACTGAATAATTTATTGACATTTAATGAATTCAGTTCGTTTCTAGGCAAATAAATTGACTTTTAAATTTCACCCAATTGACTGTTTGAGTAATAAGTAAATAAAAATAATTGTACGAGTAAGTTATTTAACTTGAAGTCATTACTTCTATTAAAGGTTTTTCCAAAAGGGGATGAGTCTATTTTAAAATTTAATAAAATAATTTGCGTGAGATATAAACAATTTTTTGTTTTATTTGAAAAAGCTATACGGTGATTTAATATCAAAACAGACAGCAAACAGATATCTGCAGATTTGACATCTCTGATTTCAATGAAATTTATTACAGATATTGACTATTAGAAGTGTTTTTTAAATTATAAACTTTTAGAATCGGGGCCATTTCTGGTTCAAAAACTAAAAAAAGGTAAAAAGCTACACAAAGGAGTACTTGTTTAATTGCTAATAACTTCTAAAATATAGATGGTAGTTTTAAATTAGAGACAAAGATATCAAACCATTCACAGAAAAAAATATTGCATAAAATGTTTTTAATTAATTTGTTAATTCATTTTAAATTTAAAGTTAATACAAATTATTTATTAATAAAATAAACATTCTAATTTATTTTTAATTTTGTTTGACAAAAGTCGACAGCTGTTTAAAAATTAAAAAAAGGAAAAATATTTTGAAACAAAATAAATATAATTTTGTAAAAAATCATTGATTTCAAAATGCTTGACCTTATTGTGAGCTATTTAAAGAAAAACTAGTGTCGTGTATTGATTTAAAAATGATATGAATTAGGAATTGTTAGGTACCCAGCAAAAACTTTTTGGTTTTCGGTAATAACAACTACTTATTAAAGTAGTTTCTTGGTAATGAGGCGTCATTATTATTTGCCTACTCTGTATTACATTAATAAGTACTCAATAGTATAATAGCACAGCAATACTGCAATCACGTGTATGAGTTGGCTAGAGCGCCGGATTAACAATCAGGAGGTTGTTGGTTCAACCCCATTCTGAAGCTGTTAGTTTTTTTATAGCAAAATGTCTAAAAAGATATTTAAAACTAAATAGAGTTTTTGTCGCTTAGGATGCTATGTACGAGATGGTGTACTGAGTAAGACATTAGTCAGTAAAAACGAATGGTTAGTGTGTGTCCAAGTTCGAATCTCACTGATGGCAAAATTTTTTTGTTTTCGTTTAGGTACATATTTTTGAGTACCCCTAGAGTCCAAAAGTAACTACATGAATTTGTGGACAAGTCGAACAAAATTAACTAGTTATTCAGGCAAAAAATAAGTAGTTTATTTTTGTTTCCAATTATACCTGTTAGCTTACCAGGAAAGCAAAGTTTTTGCTGGATATGTACAAGATTTGAAAGATTTGGCAAGTTTACTAATCATTCCGGTGTTATTGTACTAAAATGTTTCCAAAAATGAACAGGTTTGCATGCTGCTTTTTGAATGAAGATTTATATATAAAAGTAAGTACATATTGATTACTTTTACCATTCCATCAGACACACTGTCATATGCTATTTAATGTTTTAGTTGCTATGTCATCTCCTAGATTGTAAAGTCTACCTCAATGATAATTATAATCCCTTTTTGGAACGTACCGTCGAGATGATGATCGTTTATTAAGTATAGAGTAAATATATTTAGAACATACTTCCGCATATATACAACATATATCCATTGTACTACTTACATTACACATTATGTAGATATTCACATATTTCACTTTACATACATCGTAATTGTAAAACAGTTTTTATTTTAACATTTATAATAAAGCAATAAATAATTTTGATAAAATTCGTCTATTATTATCAAGAAAATCGTACAGATTTAATTATTTTTAGAATCAGATCAATAAATATTCCCGTTGGTTTTAAACTAAAATTCAATTATAGTTCTTATTGGATCAATTGAAAAAATTAATTAAAACTTTATTCAAAAGCAATTATTTTGTTAATTAATAGTATCATTTTGGTGATTGAAACAAAATCAAACAAAAATTTTATTAATATTAGCAATTTTGTAATTGAAGTTCATTTTTATTTTTATTTTTTCTATGTAAATTAAATTTAATAAAAAAAATATATAATGTTGACATAACTCTTCTCCGTATTCTTGCAAAATTTCAAGCCGGACACTTATTTAGCTTAAAAATTATGAAGCAAAATTAAAAAAAACAATTTTTTTTTTTTTTGCATGAAAAGTTTAAAACATTTACAAAAATTAATTTTAAATTATGTTTTTTTTTTTTTAAGAGGTCAGATTTAAAATAAATGAAATTTTGTTTACAAAATTTGACTATATTATATTTTGCTATATAAATTCTAAACTAAAAGAGTGTTATGTTAACTTTGTATAAATTTTTAAGAATTTTCAAAATATCGTTTTTTAAATATTATGGTTTAATTTTTATAAGTCTAATTTTTATTTGTGAACTTTCGTAATAAATTAACTTACTACATATTATTTTAAATGCAAAATCTTTATCTTTAATATGATACTATAATTATTATATATAGTTCAGAAGTTATTAGTAATTAGATCAGGCAAAGCCTCCCATAGCACTTCAGAGCTGAGTGATTTCGGCATTTTCACATACACAACACGAATGTTGACGAAGCTATAACATTGAGTATGAATATAAAACAAAAATCATTTAGTAGTGCTCTAGCTTTCAACAAAGAGAAATTATGTCGCATGGTTAAGCAGAAACAAAAACAAAACACATGATAAAGAGCGCAAGAAAAAATTATTATTATTATTATTTTTTTTTTTTTTTTTTTTTTTGTTATAGATATAACAAACACATTCGCAAAAAAGAGAGTAAACAAATAAAATACACAAACACATTCAAATTTTTACATCACTCTTTCTGCTTTTCGCTGAATTCGATTATATTTTGTTTCATAACTTCTAAACTAAAAGAGTGTCCACCTTGAAGTTTTACACGAGTAGAGAGAAGAGTTATGTCAATATTATATACTTTTTTAAGAATTTTAAAAATACAGTTTTTAGAGATATAATGGTTTGATTTTTTTTTTATAACCTACTTTGACCTTTGAACCTTTGATATAAATAAATTTTATATCATATTTTTTTTTACATAAGGTAAAGGTAATATGTATCTTTTATCTACAGATCTACCATAACTATTTTAGAAGTTGTTAACAATTATAAAGCTACACCTTTGTGAAACGTTTGGCTATTTTTTCGTTTTACAAAAGGTCAAATTTTTGAAGCGGAAAGAGCCATAAGTCTAAAAGTTTATGATTTGAGAAATACATTTCTGTAGTGAATTTCAATGAAATCGGAGTTGTCAAATCCCATTGATATGGAATCACTCAATAACATGAATATAACACTGAGTTTGCCAAATTTGCATACCTGTAGCCTAAATAGTTAAGCTTGTCTTAGAAGCACCGGAGCATAGATTAATAAGTAGATATTTATGTGGGAGAAAAAAAACCTAATTCAATTGTCAAAAACCTAATTCATGCAGCAACAAAAAGCTTGCATATATATATATTTTGTTTTGGCGTTTTGAACAAAATTAGTAATTTTTGTTGAAAATTTAGTTCGAAGTGCCTCTCTTCTATTTGCATTCTATGCACCGGAGACTAACATAGTGTCTACATTAGACAATTTTTTATCAAGACAAATGTCAAACTTAACGCGAATTTATAGAAGGTGGTAGAACAGTTGCGCAAAAACAACAATATGGCGTATTCATTGTTGTTTTTTATATATGCAGTTTGACAACTGTAACAACCAAAATAGTAATCAGCTGTTTAATTAAGGTTACCTTGTATATATTCGCACTGATTTTTACGTTTGTTTTAATAAAAATTTGCCTAATGTAGACACTAGGTAAAGAAAACCGTACAAGGAAAAGTATAACGGCCAGTGTTGCCACTGCAAAAATTTTTTTCTAAACTTATTATATAAAAATTAATATAATCTTAATATATGTATTCAGGCTTTAAATAATTTACATACTAATCAAAAACTTTAGTTAGTCTCTAGGGGAAAACATTATTTAAAATTTTAAATTGGTGTATTCAAAAAACCAACATTTTCAAAAAACCGATTTTAGAATTATTCGAAAAATTGCTTTTTTACAAAAACCGATTTCGAATACGGTTTTACTTAAAAAACTGATTAACCGGTTTTTACTAAAAATTTAAATATTTTTAAAATGTTTATTATTTTTACTAAAGAAAGTACACTTATAGCACATGTCATTTGTAAAGACCACAAATATGCTTTATAAAAGTAATTTATGCGCATTAAATATGCTATAAAAAATGCGAAAATATGCTCTTAAAAAACAAAACTTTTAATTTTTGAACGAAAATTGATATTTTCATTAAAATAAAGTTGTTTTATTTATGTATATTTGATGCTACAAAATAAGCCATAACTAAAATCTATATATTGTTAGGAAATTGTACTTGAATTCAAATATAACGGTTTTAACGGCTGATTTAAAGTTAAATAATTCTTCTCAATCTTTCTATTTATGTTAACAGCAGTTAACATATCTGTGGATATTATTAACATAGCTGTAAACATACGACATTGAATGAAAACCTTTTACCATTGTTTGTAAGAATGGCAACACTAAATATTTAAGCTACTAACATTAACATCGAAAGCTCTAGAATTCGAATATACAATTATGTTCGTTGTAGAAATAGAGCTTTCGAGAAGCATCTAGATGGTAATGCCGTGCATATAAATTGGCCTTGAGGATACCATTTTATACATTACAATCAAATTTGAACACGTTTCATGAGGAGTACAAAAGAAAATTATCTTCAAAATATACAAATATGCTCTAAAAAAGTTAAATATGCTCTAAAAGTGTCAAAATATGCTATAAGTATGATTTAAAAATCACTATATGCAAAAATATGCCGTTGAGAGTGAAATATGCCAAAATATGCACTTACAAATCGATGCCAAAATGATTTATTTGTTCTGAAACGTATAAAATTTTATAAGTGGCTTCATTCGATGCAAAGGAAAAAATATGCAATTGCACATTTGTGGTTTATTCGCTACAGCACGATATTAGGGAGTCCCCTAAAATATACCAATCGTTTTAGAATCTCCTTAGTTGGTCGAAATTGTTTCATTATTTCACCTTGTCCCCAAATAAATGTTCTTTTGAAGTAATATTTTGAAGCTCAAATATCTTAAATACATATAAGCGTATTTCTAAAGAATTCTGCACAAATATAAGATTTTTAATCCTAAAAAAATTTATAAAATAATTGTATGTATCTACATAAAATATGGCATCGATTTATAATTAATTGTAGTTTCTATATAGGGTCCTCCTCTCCCGCAAATCAGTTAAAAGTACTTAAATCCTATACAAATGTTTGTATGTTAATAAAAATTTGCTCCCTCTCAAGTAGGTATTACTTTAAATCACATACACAATAATGTAGGATATCATATAGTCGGTCTTCACCAAATATACATTTCCTTTTTAATAGTAATTTATTTTGTAATTACAAATATTTAGGTCGTTAGAACTTTTTCACAAAAAGCTCCCTCCCAATCCTTCACATTTTGATTAAATATTAGAAAATCTTTATATTTTCTATTGATTTAAATTGTTTTCTTCATTTGTCAGTTAAAATTGGAATGAGAAGTTAGAGGAACCTTTAGTTTTTAAAGGTGTGATACATTTTTAAAACATTCTCTTTTTATTGTTTTTTTTTTTTTTATTGTTGGCAAGTTTAACAAAGTAAATGGCATTTTTAAAACTAATAAAAATAAGATTTTGATTTAACAAAAAAATAACCAAAGTGGAAAAAATGTCATCATCTCCACATTGAAAAATAAAATAACCGCTTTTGTTAAAAATAACCAAAAACGGCAACACTGATAACGTCATCAAATATCACGACCAGTGTTGCCGCTAGCCCAAAGTAATCACCAAATAGTTTATCAAGTTATTTGAGGCTATTTTTCAAAAATCCTCAAGTTAAACATATCATCACTGTTTAATTTAAAGGAATTTTAACTTCTACAAAGTAAGGAAGGCAGATGACATAGATTACATTACAGAGACATTTCCCTTTATCAACTTCCATTTAGATTCCCAAGTTTTCGATAAGATTAGATACCAGAAATCTATAGCGTTCAGAAAAAAAAAAGGAAGCTAAAACACTAACAAAATTAAACATTTTCATTAGCTATATATTTTTCCATTTTTCAGATCGTATCCTATTAGAACGTTTCTATTTATGCATGGACAAAGATGTGGAGGAAACAAAGAAATTAATTGAAGTTAACTACGCTATAAGAAATAAATCCCCACATATCTTTATTGATCGTGATCCCACAGATGAAGATAGTCGCAAAACATTCGAATATGCGTAAGTATTTAGTACAAAATAGCAAACAAAATCTTTAAACATTTTACACAAAATTTCTAGAGATATGGTGCCCTTACCAGGTCTAACATCGGAAAATTATCGTATAACTTGTTTTAGACTATGTGATCCAGATCCTCGTAAGGTAACTAAAATTCTTATTAGAATAAGCTTAAATATATATATATATATATATATTTATTTAAATAATTAGATGCATCATACTGAAGATACCAAGGCCTTTATAATGATCACCGATTGTCGTTTTTCAATGCCAGATATTGTGGATGGTAACACTTCAATGCTTTCACAGGGCGAAGTACAAATTTTCGATATGACTGGTTATAGTATGAAACATGCAACACGTTTGTCTATCACAACATTACGCACATATTTGAAATTTCTACAGCAGGCATTTCCAGTGCGTATCAAAGCCATGCACATGATTAATTGTCCCTCGTATTTGGATCGTTTAATAGCTGTGGTTAAACCATTT
Source organism: Protocalliphora azurea (assembly GCA_932274085.1). Taxonomy (NCBI): domain Eukaryota; kingdom Metazoa; phylum Arthropoda; class Insecta; order Diptera; family Calliphoridae; genus Protocalliphora; species Protocalliphora azurea. Next base: position 20,422,021 of record OW026523.1, read on the forward strand.
ATTAATAAAGATGTTTTTAATATGGTAAGTTGAGGGAAATAATTTAAAACAATTTTATATCAATTTTGGGGAAATTGTAAATTTTAGATGCATTTTCATACGACGGGTATTGAAACACTTTATGAACATGTTCCCAAAGATTTATTACCGGAGGAATATGGTGGGCAAGCTGGCAAGTTGACAGATTTAAAAGAAGAATTTATGAAGTTAATGATTGAGAAAAGGTAAAAAAAGTAATAAATTAATAAAAAACAATAATTATTTAATTGTTGCTTTTTAAAAAAACTTTGTTTATTATTTATACATTTTAACTTCTCTTTAATTGCAGAGATTATCTAATGAACCCAAATCATTGGAAAATTGAAACTTTATAATTTAATAACGTTATTTAACTAATCTATAGTATTATAAAAAGTTAATACTAACTTATATCATGACATGTATGTACGAGTATTTATTGGACTTTGTTTATTATACTTCCATTGGGTTTTATTGATAAACGTTATTTCAGGGGTTTTTTTCCATTCAAGTTTATATCGTCGATGCGCTGACGAAAAGTTCTATATGTAATTTTTCGTTTTTATTTTTTTTTATTTATTTAATCATTTGACAGCTTTATTGATCGTCCATACCGAACCTATTTTCAAATATTATTATTAGTTCCGAAGTTATAAAAAAAATAAATTGTTTTTTTGCTCTCCTAAAAAGTTGTTCAAAAATACATGACCTTTCGTAAGCGTACCGACGATACGTAAATTTGTGAAACTATTTATAAAAAATCTTTAAATAAATGTTAAAAAAATTATGATAATAAAAAATAACTATATTTTTGTATTTTTGTTGTAGTTTTTCAGTTAAAAATTTAGAACAATTTCTTATGAATAAATTTTAAAATGCTGTAAACAATTTAAAAAGTATATACATTTTAAATTAAAAATTACTTATTATCAACTCATTGAAAATAATATAAATTTTATAGAGATAAACCGCTAAAACTCAATTGAAAATAAATTACTCAAGAAAACAATGAATTTTTTTACTAAAAAATTTTTAGATTTAGGTTTTCTTGACAACCGACAACAGAGTTTAAAATCTATGAAATAAATGATAAATTTCGTATACATTTTGCTTTTCATTTTACTTTATTTCAAAATAAAAATTCATAAGAAATGGGGTTTCGGAAATACCGCAGAAAGAACATCTGCCAATTCTTTGCTATTGAAAAGTTTTATTTAAATTAACCCCAGGTCTACAACTAACATAGTGTCTACATTAAACAATTTTTTATCAAAACAAACGTCAAAATTAACGCGATTTTGTGGAAGATGGCAACAGTTGCACAAAAACAACAATATGGCGTATTCTAATAAATCCTATGAGATATCATTATTTTCAATCAGTCACAGAGTGAACATGTCCATTTATTTAAGAAATTCACACTTTTTTTAGCAAAATTTTTATAAAATTTTTTTTTTTAATGTAAAACAATCATAATATGTGTATTTTTTTGACAGTTCATATTATAAGATAGTTGTGTAAAGAAAACTCATCGCAACAGTCTCATAATATCTCTTATAATACTAATATTTGAATCCTCACGTGAGATAATTTTCTCAGAGAGCGAATTTGACACTCTCTGACAGCAGAATCATACATATTCTGTTACGTGTAGATGGGCTGTAACAGTGGTGTTAATTTTTTTATTAGAAAACCGTTTTATTAGTAATTTAAAGCATATTCATAAAGTATACCCATCCCATGACGAGGTACATAATATTAATTTTTTAAGTATGAAGTTTGATAGTTCTAGTATACAATAGTTCACATATACCCAAGGAGGATTAATAAGGTACAACATTTAAACAGCTTAGACTTCTTTTTTTCATTTTGTCAGCAATATCACAAAAATCTGTGGTTTTATTATTACAATCTTTGTTTACATTTTTTGTTGTTTTGTGTTATTGCGTTTTATTACTTTTTTATTAGGTGAAATGTAAAACATAGTGTCTACATTAGAGATTTTTTTATCAAGACAAACGTCAAACTTAACTCGAATTTGTGGAAGGTGGAAATAGTTGCACAAAAACGTATTCATTATTATTATTTATTAATCAACTGTTTAACTAAGATTACCTTGTATATATTCGCACTGATTTTGACGTTTGTTTTGATATAAATTTGCCTAATGTAGACACTAGGAAATGCAGATAAACAAGCCATATCAGTGCTACCGGCGGCTAGCCGATGAATTTTCACATGCCACGCCGCCGTCGATACCAACGTCTCATCGGCGGCTTATTTTACGGCCGTTTTTATTAGGGTGGATCAAATCGACTTTCGAAAAATCCACCAACCGACTTGTTGTTAGATAGTCGAAAACAGACGAAAAGTCAGAAAAATCGAAAATAGTCGAAAGGTCGAAAGAAATCGAAGAGTAGAAAAATTTTACTTTATTTAAAAGGAATAGTTTCTTTGCAGTTTTTATTTAAACTACATCATCTAACTGTTGGAAATAGTATCGCAAAAACATACTTTTGTGTAATCAGCACTACATTTTCTATTAATTAATCAATATATTTCATTGCGTTATATATATATTTCATATTTTCTTAGTTTTTTTAAGACAAATAATAGAAAATAGTCAAAATAGGTGAAAAATCTTAAAAATACCGTATAAAATCGAAAAAAGTCGGAAATAGTCGAATAATCGAAAAAAGGTGAACAAATTTACTTTATTTAAAAGGAATAGTTTCTTATCAATTTTTATTTAAACTGTAAAATTTTTCTGTGAGAGAGAAAATTCAAGTGTATTATGAGACTGATGTGATGAGATTTTTCTACACAACTATCTTATAAAATGAACTGTCAAAAAATACATATATACGAAAGTTTGTTTGTTTGTGTGCATTCGAATTTTGGAAATTATTATAAAAAAAAACAATATTTTTTCCTTTTACTGATTGTTTCAGATTTTCAAAAACATTTTTATAAAAATTGTGCTAAAAAAGTACCAATTTCGTAAATAAAAAAATATATCTTAAATATATCTTAAATAATGATCTTATAGGATTTATTAGAATACATGTATCTCTTATATCAGACTCAAGATATTTGATAATAAATTGAAACTGAAAATCAAGTTTTCAGAACTTTCAAATTGCCAGGTTGTCACACACACGTATTACAAATATGTGAGATTAACAATCAAAAACAACAAATACTCGTTGTTGTGTATTACGCAGAAGATTCCAGTAGTTTTCAAAAACTACCTATACCTTCGCATAGGAAGTGGACTCCATGAATCTCGTATCAATCTTGAATATTAATGGTCTCCACCATGTAAGATTAAAAACGGCGCTCCGATTATATAAAAAAAAATACAATAAATCCAGTAAATAGAATTTGTGTGTTTAAACGTATGTTCAAGTTCAAAATATAAAAAGAACATATAAGAATATTATATTCGGCTAAAATCTATATAACCCACCATCTACAAATTTTTTTCAGTGTATCGGAAAGTCAAATCTTACAAAAAATTTATTTTCTATTCTATCTATTTTGTTCTAAAATCTGAAGTTTCAAATTGTTTTTTATATTTACAATGTTTGCTTACATTTTTTATTTACATTTGTGTTAGTGCGTCTTATCACTTTCTTTTATTACGTGTTTTTGTTTTTTGTATACAAACATGTCAAATGTCAAAATTAAAGTTAACATAAAAAATTTCAATGCAAGAACAAAGTACATGTAGTTTTTTTGGTGTTGTAATTTTTGTAGAGTTGTCTTTACCTTACTTCTTATGCAAGGCGAATTCAAACAGATGATAATCAGCTGATTATTTTTTTAGTACTTAGAACTGTTAAACTCTATACAATCGCAATTTTTGCTTACCCGTTGAAGTGTCAAGTTCCATGATTAAAAAATTAATAATGAATTCGCCGTATTGTTGCTTTTGTAGAACTGCTGCCAATTGATTCATTTCGCCATGGATGTAGAGTAGCAATAATAGTTTTTATTTGAATGTTTAGGGATCAAATCAATATTCGCTGAATAAGTTTTTTAGAATTTTTGGTCACAAGAAGTTAATATATATTCATGTTATATATCATTAAAAAGGTGTTTGCAACAGCTTTTAAATGGTATCAATATAATTTTAGAATAATATATCGAATTTTTAAAGACCTGTAACTAGTTAACTAAGAACGATCACAAGTAAAAGAACTATTGAATCAGTATCAAAATTATTTAAAAATCTATAGTGCCGGCGATATTGATTTTGCCAATAAGTAGTAATGTCATTATTTACATCACTGCAACTTTAAGACAAGTCGATTTCGACTTTTTTCAACAAAACCCAATTGTTCAAAAGTCCACTTTTGACATTTATAATTTGACATTTCATTGGTGACAAGACGCTGCGGCAGCACTCCAATCCCTAGAATTTACTGTCCAGTGGAGCAGATTCGTGGGGAAATATCTGCAAAAAATGGCCTCCATAATGAACACGTACAAATTGGTACAAAAGTTAAGCGCCTCCAATTCAGCTTTGTTGCGTCATGCAGTTAGAAACAGTAAGTAAATACAAATTTCAAAAGTATTGAGTAAAAAAATTCCAAGTTTACGTAACTGCACGCAATAATTTTGTTGTTTTCTGTTTTCGCCATTGACAGTGGCTGGCTGGAATAAGGATTACAAACCAGGCCCTGTTCCCAAAACTGAGGAAGAACGTGTAGCTGCTGCCAAAAAATACTTTTTACTACCCGAAGAATACAAACCTTATGCAGACAACGGTTTAGGTTATGGTGATTATCCCAAATTGGAGGGTGGTTTGGGTATCGAGGCCCGTGATCCATTCTATCCATATGATTTTCCTGAATTGAAGCGTAATTTTCATGAACCAGTAAGTGACTATTAATCAGACATTTTTTTTTTTTTTTTTTTTTTTTTTTTGCTATATTACAATTGCTCTGTTCCCGTACTATTAACTTTTGTCAGATATTTAGGAAAACAACAAAAAAAATCTTACTAGTTTTGAAATGAAACTAATATTTGTGAGTTCCACTAAAGATGCCAATAAGTTATTATATGTGTTTCTTAACGAATATGTTTCAGAATTTTACATAGCGACTTACATACATATCGTTGGCTTAATATAGAAAAGACGTCATCGATATATCTAAAAGAAACTTATTAATGTAAAATTTTGTGTCAATACTGATTTTATATGGGATTATTTCTCCTTCAAGTAATTTTCTGGCAAAGTTTTTAAATGAAAGATAATATGGAACGTTAATTATGGAGCTATCAATATTAAGTAGAACAAATGGTGTTTCTGCTTATTTTTCTGAATTATAATTTTATTTGACATTTATGAGCGTTCAAAACCTATTCCAGAAAAACATTTGTATGGATAATATGTTATAATAAAAAAAACTCTTAAGGCAGTGCTTCAGTTTGTTATCTTCTCTGTATCTGTATCATGCACGAATTACATTTTCAGTCTAGTCCTTGATGGTAAGTTACACCTAATAGCGTGTTGTCTTCGAAATTTTGGGATCTTTTCGTGCGAAGGTTGGGAAATGCTATAGGAAATGTTCCATCGATTCAATGTTTTTTCTCGTTTTGCTTTCGTTGCTACCTACTACATCTATTCGTCTAATCATCTAACTTAGATCTTTTCAATTAATTTTCAACAGACTTCTTGTTTTGTCTTTATTTTTACAAAAATATTTTTTTTTATCATCCTTTTTATTGCTCCGTAATGGGTTGTGAGCTATTTTAGTTCAATCTTTCAACTCGGTTTTTATAGCATCAGAAGACTTCGGGTTCTTAAAGTTCACTTCCTGTAATTGCCTGGATTTAGTTCATAGATTATTCGCCCCTTCATTCCCAGCCACCACATAACGATAAGGCACCCAGATGATATGTACTGCACTATTCATGGAGTAATTGTTAATTACTTATTTGCAGTTTAAAGCAGTCCTGGATTTGATATTTTCGGATGCTACTGCTCTTACTGCTATATGGCATTGACTAAGGTTGATGTAGAAGTTAATTAAACGTAAAATTCCAGGAATTTTCTTTAGGTTGTCTTAGTTTTTCATGAAATTGCGTTTTTAATGCAATTTTATTCCCTATAGTAACTAAGCCTCATGTATAATATAAATTTCAAATGAAAATTTCTATTTTTTCCAATTCTACTCACGTTTCTGTAAATACTTAATTTTATCTCTCTTTTTATAATATAAAAATAATATATAATATATATATATATATATTTCTGACTAATTTATACATACTGAATTTGAATCTTGCCAAAAAATTTAAATCGGTTGAATAGTTCTTTAGATATACAATAATAACTAATCACGGCTACTATCCACTCTAAATCTATCCTACCTATTTTCATCTCAATTGTGGAACTTGGAAAGAAAATTATTCCCACAAAATCTTGAGACTTGCTTAGACATGCTATAGTAGTTATGAATCTTTATAAGAAAATGATTTCCCCACAATTTTAAAACTTTATACCTACCCCTCCTGTTTACACCTCAATTGCTTTCCTTAGCAGGCGCAGATCTACGGGGGGAAAAAAGGAAATCCCCTCCACTAAAAAAAAAATATTTTTCGAATAAAAAAAAAATTAAAGGCGATGAATTTATCATCAACATAGTCTATCCAAAGATTTGCATCTTTCGAAAAATTTTAAGTAAATAAATTGGTTTTAAAAACTGACACTTTTTTTAATAAAAATATAGGAAATACACATTTTTAAGTATTTTTATTTCATTTTTTTAATTAACTACATAATATTTATGAATTGTTGTAAAATGTTAAATTCTTCTGATAGTAAATAATTTTGTAATTTCATTTAATTTTCCTGGATTTGCGAAATTCTAAATTTACAAATTTCGTTAAATTTTACAGACCATACGATCAAAAATGCATCTTTCGATAAAAAAAAAATAATAATTTGTCTAAGTACTAGTTTTATTAGTTTATGAAAAATATTTTTTATATTATAAATCAAAATCTATCCGCAACTTTTTACAAAAAGCGCTTAAGTAATAACACAGAAAAAGTTTTCCCCAAATTTTTTCATACAAAATATAATATTTATCCTGGATATTATCAAATTATACATAATGAAAATTTTGCGTATTTTGAGACAATTTTATTTTGGAAGCTAAATACTCGTAATAATATAAATACAAATTATAAAAGATAAATGTGTAAAAATGGTGAAATCTTTAAAAAAAGATTAATTCAAAATATGCATAATTTTGTAACTAAAAATCATTAAAAATTTTTAACTATGCTCAAAAAACAGTTTTTTTTGTAAGTTCCTGGATAAATTCTGTTATTGTTTATTAATTTTTTATTTTTAAGATTTTTTGGAAAGTAAAAGAATCAAGTTTGTTATCCATATTCTTTTGTACATGTTTTGGTCAAATATTTAAAGAAAATTTTAAACAACATTTAAAGAAATTAAATTTTTCAAGTTCTAATGCAATTCATTATAAAGACTTTTGTAAGCATAAAATGATTTATTTTCTTTTAAATTGTACAAATATTTTAGAACTTATTCGATTTTATATGGAATGATTTACTTCAACTTTTTATACGTTTTTATTTTTTCCCCAACTATGTTTCAAATAAAGCATTAAGTGATTTGCTTAAAAATATATACTAAAAATAATTTGATAAAGTTTTCAAAATTTTAAATCATTGTTTGTGTATTAAACGATTTGAAATATTGTCGTCTCATTTTATTATAAATGAAATAGCGTTTAAAACTTCATGTCTTTAGTGATATTTTAAAGTAGAAAAGCAAATTTAATAAAAAAAAATTGTAATTATTTCTTATTTATAGTAAATATGAAAGATTTAAATAAAGTTTAAAATCTACGTTCTTTTACTTTCTTCATTCAATTAAATGCAAAATTGACTTAAAATGTAGTTAGCTACGAAATCTTTAGTGCACCAGCTACCATCATCGAAATATCTCAAAATTTACATTGTATTTCGAATTTAAAAAGATTTTTTAGTTTTTCCCGTTTGACAAGTTTGTTGTTTTTCTTACAAATTCTTACTTTTTACAAGTAATGAACAGTAATGGAGCAAAGCTATTATTAACTGAAATCAAATAAAAATAAAATTTTTATTTTTGTAAAAAATATCGATTTTCGTTACGGTTTCTTTATCAGATTAGTTCCAAATTTTTTCATCAGTAATTTTGATATTAAAGAATATAATTAGATCTATTTAAGTAAAATGTTAATATTAAAAATTAATATACATACCTTAAATTATTAAAATCTATTCAATATTTCATAAAATTTACGAACCGTTGATTCATAAAAATTTTAGTTTATATTTCAAAAACTAAAAAGCAGTAATGAAGTAAAATATCAAGTTTTCTTTTGGCGCAAAAAAAAAATATAGTTCAAAAGTTATTTATAAAAATATTTATAAAAATTTTATCGCCACTCATCAACTTAAATATTTAGCCATTAAAATCTTGTGCATAATTTCGAATTTTTCAAAACAAAAAACTTGCCTCTCCTCCCAAATGCTTTGGCTGTCTTTAGATATGAAATAATTATTATTTTGTTTGTGTGATGGATACCATTCCCCCTGCACCGATCCAAAAATAAAGTAGCATATTTGAATTATGTTGCTTTTCAAAATTACTAATTAGTTAAATAGCAATTAAATGTATTTTTTACAATGCAAAATCCTCTATTTCTCTTTAAAATTGCAAAATATTAAGAACAAATTATATGTAAGATTTAGTCGTGGTTTTAAATACAGTCAAAGCTCATTATAACGAATATCGATATAAAGAAATCCGATATAACGAATGAACAAATGTTTGCATTTACATACCTTATATAACGAATGTGGAACAAATTTTATTCCCGATATAACGAATTGCCAAGATTTTAAAAATATCTGTTTAAAATAGCTCTATTTGTATTATTTAAACTCCAAATGATAAATAGGAGAAATTTTTATTGGTTTGAAAAATTTAGTTTATTATATAAAATTATTTAAGTTATTCAAATTCATATCTGGTATAATGAAAATCCCTGTTTAACGAAACGGCCTGGCATTATATCATTCGTTAAATCGAGCTTCGACTGTATTATAAAAATTTTTTAAATACTTGAAAAATAAGAGAAACAGTTTTTTTGCTCTCCCGAAAAGTTATATTTTTCGTGATAGAGGGTTTTGTATATATGACCTCGATATTTTTTCCTGAAGTTGTTAAACAAAAATAGCGACTCAAAACTCGCAATCTAAAATTTATATACCGTTTACACCAAACAAAAACTGGTAGTATTTGCTTTCATTCGGTTTTTGATTGAAAAACTACATAAATTTCATTCAATTTTCCATACAAATCAAAAACCATATTCAACTAATTTTTATTAAAAAGTACTAAAATATTTATGCTTTCAGAAAAGTGAGATTTTCTATATGATGAAAAAAGAAAAAAGGTGGTTGAGGTATTATGCGTTTATGTAGATGTTTGTAACGCACAGAAAAAATATTCCAATACCCACTCAGACTCAGAATAATTTTCTGAGTCGATTTAATGATGTCCGTCAGTCTGGCTGGTAGACTGTCCATGTAAACCTTGTACACAAAATACAGGTCGCAATTTTAAGATATTTGGATGAAATTTGGCACATATGATTATTTTGGTTTAACCGCAAAGACTTTTAAATTGGTTATGATCGGTCCATTATTTCACCTAGCCCTCATACAAATGTTCTCCCGGAATAGGGTTTTGACACTTACACTTATTTATGTCACTATTTCAATAAAATTCCGTACGAATAAGTTTTATATATTAGTGAATCGGAATGCGAAATTTCAAGAAGATCGGTACACAATTAGGCATACCTCCCATATAAAGCCTACTTTCGAAAATTTGCATGAATCGCACATAAATGAGTGTATGTCTGGGTTCACACAACGCAATTTTTCTTGCTGAAATTCTGATTTAGTATGAGAGCGAGATATAGGGAATATGAAAGGATACAAACTTCGAAATTCGTTTTGTTTTTTATTATCCTACAAAACAACAAAACAAATAAGGGCAATTAAAGTGAATTAAAGTGAATAAAAGAAAAATTTCAGAAAGAAAAATTTCTGCATGTGAACTTAGACTATCAAGATAATATTGAACACAAAAAAGTTTAGTATAAGCAGATAATAATCAATTTCATAAAGATCGGTCCATAAATGATCAGATATGAGATATCTGGATCTATTTCCGTAACTCTCGAAAATGATTTTAAGACACAAACGCAATGGTATAGGGTATCATATTGTCGGGTTTTTGTTTAGTTTTTGTTTTGGTTTAACTATAAAGTGCTATATTGGCAGTTAAAAAATTTGTTGTGTTGGAAAGGAATCTACAGGGTACATTGTGAATCCCTTCAGATTAGATAGATAGAAATAATGAAAAACACAAATAGAATGACACAAAACAGATCAACAATATGAATAAAATAAAGGATAATAGGAAAGTAGAAAAAGATTTATATCAAATACTCACTTAAGAAAAAATTTATTGGGTATATAAAAAAAAAATATACCCAATATTCTTTGGTTTAAAAAAAAAATAATTTTTCTCAAAAAGTTTATTAGCAAATGAGCCCGATCAAAGAGCTGCTGCATAAAAAAAGAATTAATAATAAAATCAGGAAGCAATCAAGGCCCTAAATTCGTACTCAACACTATCCAGTCTCTATCTCAGACCATTCTGGGTAACAGGACATGAGGTCATCCTTGGAAAAAATAGCAGACCAGTGCGCAAAGAACGGGTCGTCTAAGAGCGTAACAGAAGCAAATAAGGATATTTACATTCCTTTGGTAGAACTGATGAATGTGATAAAGAAATGTGTGCTTGAGGAAAATACATACGCGTGGTCCATGATAACCGAAGAAAATTGTAAACAAAAATGCATTCTCGCTAAGCGTAATAGTCGTTGTCATATTGCTCTATTATTGTTTATTTTCATTCTTGATTTATCTTGTCAAAAATACTTTTAAAACATTGTAAAATTCAGCATTCATTTATTAAAGATAAAACTAAAATAAACAATTGTTTTCATTTTCCATAAATTTATATCTATTAATAATTATTTCCTCCTTCTTTCTAGATTCATGCCGATGCCGATTTGTACGGTGAAGATCGTTGGTCACAACCCGCTCAACCCCGTTTTGCCAACAGCACCTACTGGTTAGGTTTCTTAGGCTGTATGGCCGGCTGTTTTGCTTTGTACTATTGGTTGGAAAACTATAAAATGTATCGTCCCGTTGCTGTTAAACAATATCCCGGTGATGGTCGTAAACATTATACATTTGAAACAGATTAAATAACATTTAACGATGCTTTTGGCTTGAATATTAATAAAAATTATTATAATAAAAAAAAAAGTATTGTGTAAATAATAATTTGAAATGCGTGCGACTATTCAACAACTAAATATAACTAAAATTTTAAATCAAATCTTTATTATTAATTCAATGAAAATTTATTAAATGAATGTTTAAAAGTCATGCATCTTACCATTATTTAATCATTGAAGAGTATGGTTTACATTGAGATATGGCTCGTCGTTTAAATTGTAACTTAATTGAAACTTATAATCAATGAAATTTTTATTAAATTTATATATGTGTATGCAATCCTTTTACCATTTTTTAGAAAAACATTAACGTGAAATTCATTAAAAGCTTCGATCAATATAAATCCCCCGTTCGGATGGTAGATATAGTGATTCGCAGGTAGAAGCCTACAAAGGAAAGGACTTTAGACCGATAAGTCTTATGTCCATTTTACTTAAAACCTTGGGGAAAATAATAGATATTCACATAAGATTGACAATTGGTCAGAATCTCTTACTCTATTCTCCGCATGTGTATAAAAGTGTAAATCAATTGAGAAGCCATTATGGTATATTGTTAATTTTTGAACGTACTTGAACAAAGTATCATTCGATCTACACTTGTTACTGCGGATATCTATCAACAGGAGAATATGGTAGCCTAAAGGCGGTCTCCTATCAGCTTTGCTACGAAATTTAACCATAAACATTTATGTTCATCATAACTACAGTATGGTATCAAAGTAAACCTGACGTGGGCGTTACAAATGCCTAGTCCACTATTTTCCTATTCTTCTATTTTTACGGCACTACAGTATCACTTCACTCTCACCATTATGTTCTTCATCACTTTTCAGGTAACGCAATGAGACCTTATTGGGCTCAAGTGGGCTTTTGATTGATATATTGACAGATGTAATGTGTCGTTACTTAAAATCGAGGAATCGAACCTTACCGATGATACCTTTTCTCGACACGTGTAGTAGTGTAATACCATAGTTCGTATATTATTATTATCCGACTACAATAACCTCTGAATTTCTCTTGTATTCACTTTAAATCTAGTTCGTAACTAGTGCATCGTATTTAAGATTAGCCGTACAGACACAGAAACCCCCGATTTCTTTGCTAAACTCGTTATAATCCTAGTTCGTAGCTAATACACCGTATTTTAATGTGACCGAGTTTTGTTGCACTAGTTGTAGCCTTTGTGCATCGTAACTTACAAGAGCGCAAGAACTATCCAATTTTAAGCCGATTCTTTTTAAGTTTTGTAATTTAATACTTTAAGCATTATTACCCACATTTTGCGACCAGATGCTAACATAAAATGGAAGAAGCCAAAATGTAATCCAATTTAAAAGCAGCGTCATAAGGAAAATCGTTTAAAATTTGCCGTCAAATACATGAAATGGACAGATGAGTGGAATAAAGTAATCTTTTCTGATGAAAGGAAATTCAATTTGGGTGGGCGGTCCCGATTCATATTGTTGCAATTGACATGATGTGAGATCGAACAAAATGCGTATGTCGAACCACAATTTCGGTGGAGACAGCGTTATGGTTTGGGCAGCTTTCTCTGGAAAATCAAAAATATGTTTTGTTCCAACTAAAATGAACGGTGCAATTTATAATGAATTTTTCTCTCATTTGTGGATGAAAAAATAGATGAAGATTGCATATTCCAACAGGATAACGATGCAATCCATGTCTCGAACCAATCTAAATCGTGATTTAATGAACATAGTATTAGAGTGGCCGGCTTGCAGTCTGTATTTAAATCCAATGGAGAATCTGTGGGGGTACATGGCCCATAAAATTTACTCAATTAAGCAAGCCTGGGAAGAAATTGACAGTGATTTTCTTTAAAAATTAGTCGAATCAATGCCAGATCGAATTTTTTGAAGTTATCCAAAACAAAGGTTCATCAACACATTATTAATAATGGTAAATTGGTTCATTAGTTTAAGTGCGTATATAGGAAAATGCCATAAAAATGGCATTAAACTACCTAATAAAATTGCAATGAAAAATTTTTAATTTACATTTTATGTTTTTTTTATTATTGTTTTTTTTTTAAGTGAAGTCGATAAATAATTTAAAAATTTAATTTGTAGCACCTTAATTATTTTTTAGCCACATTTTTGGCAAGTTAATTAAAAAAAATTATGTGTGTTTATAGGAATATGCACCAGTGTATACCAGTGTTTATAGGAATATGCACCAATGTATACATACATATATATATATGTATATATATATATATATATATATATAATAATCATTGTTTTTAACATAGAATACAACTAACTAGAAGTTTATGTGAGAGGCACTTCGAACTATAAAAAAAATACTCATTTTTTTCAAAACACAAAAACAAAATATATGTGACATGTATTTTGTTGTTGCATAAATAAGGTTTTTGAGAATTGAATCAGGTTTTTCCTCTCACATAAATATCCAGTTATTAATCTATGGTTTGAAGATAAAAAAAGAAAAATAAGTAATATAAAAATTAAAATCAAAAATAATCATTATATTTTGAGTAAAAAATAAAAATATATATTTTAATAAAAAAATATTAGTAAAAAAATACTCGTTAATTTTCGAGAAAAAAAAAATAAAACTGAAAAATAATTGTTTTTTGTAAAAATCAAAAAAAAGTTTATTGCATATTTGGAAAAGGCGCCCATAAAAATAATAAATGCATTCAACAATATGTTACTAACGTTTTTGGGTCATATTGATTTTTTTTGTCAAAAATGTTCACATAATCGTTATTTACAGTCTCCGAATTTTCCTCAAATTTCTTTATCGAAATAAACTTTAAAAACAATTCATGATAAATTTTATATTTATTGATTTTATTGTTTTTATTATTACTAAATTTAAATTTAATTTGTAATTTTTTAGAATTGTTTTATTAAATATTTTTTTTTTCGGTATTTATATATTTATTTATATTTCAATTATTGTGTTAAACTAATACTAAATTCATATTTAAATATTCATGATCAATATCATTTTTAAGTTTAATTTAATAATACAATATATTTTCTTTTCGTTATAATCATTTATTTTTATTTTTTTTTTTTTTTTCATTATTTTTGTAAGAATAAATTCTTAATAAAAAATTGTTTTAAAAACATTTTTATAGTTTTAATTGTATATTTTTTAATGGAAATCAGAACTATTTATTATTTATGTATTTTTTTGAAATTCCCATTTATTTATTGTATATAGTGGCAAAAAAATGTTCTCTTTTATTTTTTCATTTTATTTGTTTAGTATAAAAAATAATTGTTTTTTTTATTTTTATTTATTTGCTATAATGTAAAATATTCGTTTATGTTATTTTGTGTGTTAAAAAAAAATATGACAAAAGGAAAAAGAAACATAGAAGTCATATTTTTAGCTTGATAAAAAATAATTAATTCAATTGACTAAATAAATTTTTTATTTAAACAAAAATTAAAATTTGTATACAAGAAATTGAATTCCGAAATTGAATTTATATGAGGAATTTCAACAATTTTAGAAAATTTTAGTAAACATATTTTCAAAATGTTTTCCCTTTGTGGCTTTATTAAGCAATATTATTTCTGTTAAAACGCGCCAAATTTTTAAAGGTTTAAAGTAGAAATACCCTACACAATTTTGTACGAGAATAAAAATTCGGGAAGGGACTTCACCTGTGGCCAATTTTACTAAACGTAAAATAAAATATACAAATACAGAATAATGCGTTGATACTAACACCTAGATGGTTTTATGCACTTTAGGGCAATTCCTGAAAATAGGTTTATATGAGAGCTATGGTAAATTATGGACCGATTCTCATAAAATCTGGCAATGCTGTTTCTATTTACATAAAACTTATTTTTGTCGAATATTAACTTGATACTAACATTCGTATGGGATTTATGCACGTTAAAGTGATTTTCGGAAGAGGGGTTTATGTGGGGGCTACGGTCAATTGTGGACCGATCTTTTTTTACGGAGATTGATACTTGTACAGAACTTCTTTGTAACAAATTTAATTAAAATATTCTTATTTTTAAGACATTTTTGAGTGTTTAAACTCCATTCCGAGGGGACATTTGTATGGGGGCTTGGTGAAATAATGGACCGATCACAACCAATTTCAATAGGCTTGTCCTTGTATCATAAAAGTCCCACGTGCCAAATTTCATTGAATTATCTTTAAAATTGCAACCCATACTTTGTGCACAAGGTTTACATAAACAGCCAGCCAGACGGACGGACGGACGAACATCGTTAGATCGATTTAAAAAGTGATTCTGAGTCGAGTGGTATACTATAGGATGGGTGTTGGATAACTTTTTCTATGCGTTACAAACATCAGCACAAACGCATAATAGCCCAACCACCTGGTGTGTAGGGTATAAATAATGGTATTGTATTATCGCGAATGCGGACCACATTTATAAACTTAATGAAAATTTTAAAAAGTGCATATTTTGCTGAAAAAAATCAAATGAATATCAGCACAGATTTGAAAAATATAGTAATTCAAATCATACTGCTCATGATAATATTCCTTAGAAAAAGCGCGATTTTATTATTATTTTTATTGTTGTAAAGTGAATTTTCGCAAATTTTTAAACATGTATATTATTATTGACAAGTTTTAAATCGTAAAAAGTTTTTATTATTTTAAAATTCGAACTATAAAGCGAAATATCTTAACTCTTTTGTTGCATACAATTACACGTATTTAAAATATTTTGACGCCCCCTGAATTTCAATATTAAGCAAATAAAATTATTTCATTTAACATCATTATTAACGTAATTTATACCTTGCGGCAGATGTCAGCAAGCGAAACGTGTTTAGAGAAGAATGCCCCTATAGCCGGTATAAATTATGTCTCTTAAATACTTTTTGCATTGTCAATTTTAAACATTAAGATGATTCTTAACAGATACAGAGTCACATCCGGTTTTAAAAATATGCGGACCAAACTTATAAATTTGTTGAAAATTTTAAAAAGTGCATAAAAATTTTGCATTTTAAAATTTTTTAACGCCCCTTTGACTCGGAAGTGTCATTTAGTAAAAATTTCTGCTTACACGATATTTTGGGCAATTTCTATAAGAGCGGTATTTGTCAGTAGCGAAAAATATAAATTTTACAAACATTTACGCCAATAATAAATCAAATCGAATAGAAAGTGATTTAAATCAAATTTTCATCACTAACAAAAACGACAAAATAAATACATCACACATTTTTTTCGATTTCAAATCGATTCAATTTATAAAGTCAGTTTCAAAGAGTTTCGAAAATTTTTGACATTCCTCATATACTTTTTTTATAAGTTTTTGAACGCAACACGCTCTAGAAGTAAACGGACATTGTTTTGGTAATATAGTACATGTGATGCTAACTAGACATTTTCTAACTCGATTGCATGTAGAATCGGGGCACACAAGTTATACTGTTTTTAAGTTGAGCTTATAAAAAATAATTGAAGTAAAAATTATAGAAATATCAAAACGTACTGAGTTGTTCAAATAAAACTTATGATATTTTCAATGTTTGATGATATAAGTGTAGCATATTTTAGGTTGTCCGAATAAAATTTTGAAAATTTTCTTTATACTAAAAATCGCGATTTCTAAACACGTTGCGAAAAATGGAGTTCGCATATTAGTTATTTCTCAATATTATACAAAAATATATTTTATTCAAGTTTATTACAAAGAAATGCTATTTAATATTGTGATGCTTTTCTAAACCAAGTAAATTTTTATTGGTCCATAAAATTTTTAACTTTCGACATTTTTTGGTACGCCTCTGCATTTCCGTTCAAACATTATAAACGTCTACTAATTATGTCAATCATAGTAAATTTCGTGCTGCCAATGTGAAGTGCCTTAGCAAAAGGTGTTTTGAAAAGTGTCCCGTTTTGAACTATCAACGACATTTGTCTTAAAATTGTAGTGCCGATGAATTATATTTGTCACCGTCTTAAATCTATATATTAAAGATTTGTATAAATCGAAATTTGCTATACAAAAATTCAAAAACAAAAAGTCCATAAAATTTTTTCAATAAATTTGTTTCAAGTATTAAATAAAGAAACTAAATTCACGCAGTAATTCGTGCTATTCCATATAAATCTGTGAATGTACCTTGCGAAAAACTGTGTTTTTTTTTAATTTTCGCTCTAATATTCTGACTTGAGATTTTCTACCGCATTAACTATTTAGAGCACATAAACAGGATATAGCGCAAAATAAGCATAATTAAATAAGTCCTGTATGTAACTGTCGAAAGCCTGCACGGTAACAAGGAAAGACTAAAATTAG
Source organism: Protocalliphora azurea (assembly GCA_932274085.1). Taxonomy (NCBI): domain Eukaryota; kingdom Metazoa; phylum Arthropoda; class Insecta; order Diptera; family Calliphoridae; genus Protocalliphora; species Protocalliphora azurea. Next base: position 20,439,761 of record OW026523.1, read on the forward strand.
TCCCCAAAGTCCATTAAGTCCCAAAAGATAAAACGAGCGAACAAAAAATTCAGAATAATGCCGAAACGTTAGATAATTTCGAGTGAATTTTTGAACTTTGAATAAAAATCAAGATAATGCAATTAAACCAATGTTGCTAAAATTATGGTCTCTTTTAATTTTAAGTCTTAAAAGGATATTTAAAAAGATATTCAGGTATGTCACAGAACACAAATTCGTAAGAATGTGAAAATGAAATCAAATTTAGCTTCTGCAGAAAACGAAAAACCAAAAAAATCGTTTTCAATCCACAAAGTAGAATTGATATTTACATTTAAATATAAAAAAAAACCTTTAAAAATTAATATAAACAAACAATGAATTTAATATTACTTTTATTAATTTCATTAAAAAATTCACATTAACCAATTTTGTAAGAAATTTAAGCATTTTTTTCAAATTAAAAATAAGTGGAAAAAAACCTATTCGACTGTACGAAAATGGTCACTTCTGACAAATTTCTGTGACATACCTGAATATCCGAAGAATTAAAATTTTTTGATAATGGCCCTTGTTGTAACAGTTAGAACTATACTGTATTCAGCCTGGGGGTTTTGTCAAGTTCAAGAAATTGTGCAGATCAGTCAAATATGTGGGAGTATTATGAAGTCTTTGGAATGGACGGTCTGCAGGTTGTAGCCTGCAACAACGGAATTATTGAGCAAGTCGCCTTGGATGGTTCAGTTGCGTTCAATTTCAATTCTTCAGAAGATCTAACCTTCATTTACAAAACTGTTGAAAATACTGATCAACAATACAACTCTAGGGTCGTCGGAGTAGGTACTTGGATCTCTACATATTTTACCAGAGGTTATTACGATTTCGCAAAACTTCTTCTCGGAATCATGAGCATTGTAGAGAACCAGTAGATCACTGAAGTGGCGGTCATTGAATTCTCTAAAGTTGTAACAGGCTGCTTCCTTCTGGTTGATATTGTACAGCATTCAGAGACGATAAAATCGTTGGAACGGTTCAGAGTGACGATTATAAGAATCTAAATGGAACTGTTAATCTGACCAAGACTCACCAAAGTTCCAATGCTGATGGTGAACGTTATTCACCTTCTCAAAGAATTCGAACATAGACCTATACTTCACGGTATTGTGAATAACGACGCCTCCACATTTGCCACTGGTGCTTTCTTTTTAGAGAGCGCTTTAACCATTATAACTTTAGAATTATTTATTAGTTTTATCTCATTGACCGCAGTCATTGTTTTTCTCCATAAGGAGGCCATTGTAAAATCGATATTACTTTAGGCTTTTAGGCAGCTATCATCTATTGTTAGCATTGTTGTTCCTCTTATAGTAAAACTAGATATTGAAAATGTTATTAATTATTAATTGGTTATTAATTATAATTGGTTATTGCTTATATTATATACCTAAGAAAGCAAAATGTTTCATCGTTTTTCTGGACAGATTTAGCATAATGTCATTATAGTAAAATCATCTTGAAATGATAAAATGTGAATAATATTTGTTTAACAAAATGATAACCAAATTGCGGACAATTGAAAATAATTACCCCCCTTATCAAAAATAACCATTGCATTGTCCAAGACACTTACAAATTTGAAGTACATACCGACTTAAGGCAACAATAAAAAGCTACAATAAAAAAGCTATTCGACGAATTCTTCAAGCGAAATGAAAAACACCAAAAATATAAAATTTATTTTTACAGAATAAAATGTTAAATGCTGTGATTCAAGTAATACAGTCCTTATTTTGAAGAAATTTCAAACAAAAATTGTCAAATATTTAGAAAGAAATTTAAATAGAACAAATCTGCAAAACAGAAGCTCAATATATAAATTTTAAAATATGTTCATTCTGTTATTAGGTCAACCAACAAAAAACATAGCATAAAACGCAAACAAATTAAAAAAAAATATATCTAAGTAAAAATAAAAATCGTGTTAATTTTTTTTCTGAAAATTGCTTCAATTATATATATATTTTGTTTTTTATTTAAAAAAGCCTTAAAAATAATTTTTTTCTTTAAAACAAATTATTTAAAAACTAATATGAAGAAAAAACTAATATATGCAAATAGGATGAAGAGAGTAGTAGGTTTTGGTATGCTAATATTAACAAGTAATTAAAAAAAGGAAATAAAAACTTTTTAAGATTTAGTTTTCTTTAAATAAAATTAAATTATAAATACAAAAACTAATAATAAAAATATGTTTATAGGCAAAAAATGTTACAATGCATTAAGCTTTAACTTATAAAATAATAATGATTATTCAAAAAAGAAAAAAAAACAAAAGAATTTTACAATTATTTATACATAAAAAATAGTTAAAATGATTGGTTTTGTGTGTAATTAGTTTGTTTAAATAATTCATAGTAGGTTTTTGTGTTTTAGATATTTTAGGAGCTTGTCCTTGAGTTTTTTTAATTTTTTAATCTATTTTTTATTAAACTCTATTAGGGTTTATCATGATCAAATTAAATAATTTATATAAAAACATAACACTACTCACTAAAGTAAAAAAATAAGATTAGTTTCTACTTTTGAAAATACATTATAATTATATGCATGATAAAACGAAGACATTTTTAGATTTTAAATTATAAAATATAAATCAGTGACTCAAGTTAAAAAAAAAATATTTATAAAATTAATTATTTAAAAATTTTAGACAATTATCTGTGATTTTCTTACGTTTCAGAATTAATTTATATTGAGAATAAGGTTGTTTTTATTAAAATTTCAAAATTATGTATATTAACCCCCTTATTTGGTAAAACCTTTTGATTCGCTTTGGAATTTTTTATAAAATTGTTTCGAATTGAGTTAAAATTGCTTCGAATTAAGTTAAAATTGTTACGAATTGAGTTAAAATTGTTTCATATTGAGTTAAAATTGTTTCATATTGAGTTAAAATTGTTTCATATTGAGTTAAAATTGTTTCGAATTGAGTTAAAATTATTTCGAATGAAGTTAAATACCCTCGTATTCAATTCAATTATGTACAAAAATATGTAAAACCTATAAAAATTAATTGCTGTTACACAGAAAAAAGTTTAGAATTTTTTCTAAAATCCATTAATTCTCTTCTCTGCATAAGTTTAGAACTGTTCCATAGGTGGTGACAATTTCGAACAAAAATCATTGGTCGCAACGGCGAAATAGAAGGAGTACAGGATATTTGCATGTATTCTGAAACTATTTGTACTAATACATATTTTTTTCTGGGTATGTACTTTGAAAAGTTTTGGTTTACTTAACATTTTCTAAAGTTATCTGATTGGGGATTTTGTTTTGAAATTTAATATTATCTAGTACAAAAAGAATTAATATCAGGCTGCAATTCAAAACGAAAAAAATTTACTTTTATAAGAAATAAACTGGAATAAATAATCTCTCCGGTAACTCGATTCGAATATTAATATATTAGAATAATATAAATCTGCAAGTAAAAGAATCTATTTTTCGTTTTGAAGATTATACAAAATAGTTGAATAATTAGGTGTTTCGATTACTGAAAAAAAATATAACTGAAAGATAGTGTTTCCCATTCTATTTTATACTCACTATACTTTGAAGAATATATTTTTATAATATTCGAAAAATATAAATTTTTGTAAGTTTAAAACATCTGTTATTTTTACACAAAAATGTCGACAATTTGTTTTAGTAAAATATAACCAATATTTAAAAATATAAAAAATATATTTATATCTAACAAATTGTTTAATTAAACATTAAAATAAGTCATTTAATTGAATGACAAAATTATAAATTTTTAGGGTCAGAAAAAACAATTTTATTTTTAACAAAATAGGACTGAAATCTTATTTCATTTACGCTATTGAGATTGAGAATTCAAAAATATTTGCATTACTTGTAGAATTTCACAATTTTAAAAATATTTTTGTGTAATAACAAAACGACCATTTTTCAAAAAGATTAAAAGTTATGTTTTTTTCTAAGTGATAGAACAGTTCAGACAATTTTTTCATTTGAATGTTTTAAAAATTTGGGTTTTTTTAGCAACAACAAAATATTTAATAATATAAAATAGCTGATAAACTATTAAAATTTTATTCTAGTTTTGCTTGACTTTTAATTGAGTAGTGTATATAAATTTATAAAATTTAATTAAAATAGTTTGTTTTTATAGTTTTTTTTTCTAATTTCTTTTTCATTTAACAATATATAATATTTATAATATAATTTTATTTTTTTCATTAATTTTTGTTATAGTTAAGCTTACTGCAATTAGATAATAAATCTGTTTTCCTTTTTAATTTATATTTATTATGTATCTATATTTAAATTATTTATAAATATTACTTACAATTATTAAGATGTTAAAAAAGAACAATGGTTTCTTAAAAAAAATAATAATGTTTTATAATTTAATGATGCTAAAGAAACACATTCACAGTTGTTTTATTTGTTTTAATATAATTTTAAATCATACGCTTAATTTAAATAACAATAAAAAAAAACAAATACTTTTTTGTAATAAAAAAAGTTAAAATTTAAATTCTTGTTGGTTTTCTAGTAGTACAAATACTTTTCTTCTTTTTTTTTTAATTGTTAATAATTCTAAAATGTTATGTCTCACAATTTACTTTAAAAATGTTATTGGTATTTGGTAATTTTTTAGAAAAAATATTAATTAATGCGTATGTTTTGTTGTTATTAATTTAAGGTATGTATGTGTGTATGTAGTATTATTTTTCGCTAACAAATGTTAAGGTACCATTGCTTAATTATAATAATATATATTTTTTGGGGATTTTTCTTCTTTTAATTTTAATTTTATTATATTAATTATATTTTTTCTTTCACAGTCTCCTCTGTTAGTGTTTTTTTATAATTTTTAAAATGTAATTATTTTATATATATATATATTTGTTAAACTTATTTATGCATATACATAGTTTACATTTATTGTTGTTTGTTTGTTTAGATTTTATTATATATATTCATAATTTATCAAGATTTATTTTATTATTAATAATAATATTCACATTTATCACGTTTATTTTACATTATGTATAAATATGATTTTCATTTGTTAGATTTCATTTAAGTTTAAGTATATTTTACCTTATACGAAATAATTTTTTGCTTTGTTTAGTTTTCTTTTATCATTTTTTGTTTGTTTTTTGCAGTTTTGTTTTAAGTAAAAAATATTTATATTTAATTATTTATTTAATAACGAAAATATATCTATATATAAAAAACAGACAGACTTTAAGCCATTGGACTGTTTTTTGTTTAATTTTGTTTAAATTTTTTTATTTTTTTTAGAAAAAAGCTGCTTTTTATGTATCATTTGTATTTCTATTAAGTCTGACCTGTTGTTTTTGTTTTTGCTTAATTTATGAGGTCAAAGGTGACATACCAATTTGACGGGGATCTGTGGGTGGCACAGCACCTAATTCTAGATTTTTAATTAATAATTGTAGCCAATGTTTAGTTGATTTATCATCTTGTAAACATACTGAAAATGTGGCATCACGTAACTGATCCGGAAGACATTGTCTTAAAGCCTCTCGTGCTCTTTAATATAAAACAAAAAAGTAATATTTATACATTTTATGTTATTAAATGAAAATAAAGAAATATAATCGTAAAAAATGACAAGAAATATAATAAACTTACCTGGGATTGTCTGATAATCTTAAATAGCAACGTACAACATGTTTCAGTAAACGTGCAGATGGCTCTTTAGCTAATTGTATCACCATTTTACCCTAAAAGAAATAAAAAGCAAAAATATATATATTATTGTTATAATTATTATTAAATGAATAAATATAATAATGTTTTCTTTAAAGCTTGTTTAAAAATGATTAATGCAAATGTTTCCATTTTTCACTGATATCGTTAATCAATTTATTCTTTTTTATTAATTTAGTTATATGTGGTATAAATGAAGTAATAATTAAATGTATTTGAAAGGACTGAAATTAATCAAATTTGTATTAAAATATAAATTAAAATCTAAAATTATTGTTGAAAAAATCATCTATGGATTGCGAACAATCTTCACAAAATTTATCTCTAACGTCCAAAAAAAAAGTCCAGTAGATTGGGAGCGGAATTTTATAAACCAAATATTGAAATATATATGTACAAATAAGACCATCTGTCTTTTAGGCATAATATCATTCTTCTCCAGGCTAGCATCTAAAGCAGAGGTTTCTATAGTCTTTTTAAAGTCAGAAGGTACTTGGTATCGATGAAATATGTTGCACAAAGCTCGATTTACAATCTCCAAGGTTTTTTGAGCACTTGTAGCAAGGCCTGAAGCTTACACCTTACAAGCTGTTAACTGCAACCAGAAGTTTTGGTAATAAATCTGTATCTTCTAAACTACTGGTCGAATTGTAATGTATGGGAGAGTTGTAGAGATGGACCTAAGCTTTCTGAAAAATTATGTTGTAGTCAACCTGTAATAATACGAGATAAGGTACAGGGTGTCAAAGTTGACCACCTAGAGTATTAAAAGGTTTCAAAAAATCATAACTTCTTTTAAAGATTTAAAAACCTTTGTAAAGTTCTTTTGATATAAAGAAAAAATATGACTACGATATCTCTTATGGTTAAAAAGATATTTGCGCTTAAATTTGGAATTTTAGATTTTTTGCATTGACATTGTTTGGTTTTTCTCAAATAATTTCAGTGATATAGTGGTGAAATTTTTTGAATTATCTCAATTCGTCTAGCTGTGAAAAATTATCAAAGCCAAGACTTAAAAAAAATTTTAAAAAAGTGGTCAGATTCTTTGATTTTTTTTCACATATTTCAAAAGACAAGGCTTCAAGAATGGATAATACAGAAATTTTTATTTGATTGATTAAATTTTTAGAATCATATTAAAATTCATTTTTTTCCGTGTACCAAAACTCATTTTTATATCTTTAATGTTAAAATCTAAAACAAACTTTTCTTAGAAGTGTTAAATACTAAAATTTATATATTTTTTTTTAAATAAACTCCTTCCATTTTTAAGTAAAAAATATAAACATTTAGTCTTGCGAAAGTGCGAATTTGCGAAAATACGTAATTTTGTTTAAAAAAAAATGAGTTTTGTATGGTCCTCCACCATAATCTTTACATAACCTCAATTTGAGATAACAATACAAACATAAAACGAAAACAGTTGTGTTATTGTAACTCTAATATAATGCTAAAGTGAGCCACAAAATTCTCGAAGGCCAAACAACAAAAAACCCGCCTGGATGTAATTAAAAAATAATTACAACGACGCGAGAGCTGTTCTCTAACCCAGAGCTACTTCACGAAATTTCTACATTTTATTGTTATAACATAAAGATGGCAACGTTATAAACTGATGTTTGAGCAAAAGTTTGCACAGAAATTACACACTTGGTTATAGGTAGTACGAAATATAAAATAATTTTCTATGTAGTTGTTGTTATATTAAAGGTATCCAGCCAAAACTTTGCACTGTTTCAAATTGACGTGAGCAACCACTTTTGAAAAAATTAGATAAAGTTTGCAAAAAAGAAGTAAAAACAATTTTTTTCAAGAAACTGAAAAAAGCGATATTTCATTTCTAACATATTTTTTATTTTTATAATTCGTATCTATCTTTTTATTTATTAATATTTTTCTTCTTATATGTTCTAATTCTTTTCAGTGATGTTTTCCAGTTTAGAGTTATTTGTTTTTACTACTATTTGCATATTTTTACAGAGTGGAAACACTATAAAAATTGATGCTACTTTTTACTCTGATAATTTTGCAATTGCTTCTACACTGACAATTTTGCTACAGTTGTGCAAAATATTATTCTATGTGTTTGTTGTTGTGTTTATTGAAATTGATGCAACTTTCCTACTTTACACGGATCTAGGAAAATTGCAATTTTTGATATGAATACGTTTATTAAGAAAAAAAACACTTTTGCTGTTTCGCTAGATTAAAACTGGTGACGTTAATTACTCCAATGTGTTTATTTAAACTATTTTTAGATTTAAAAAATTTTGCGTGACTTTTTTTCTAACCTGATGAATTTGAAATTTCGTTCTCTCATCTAAGATTTCGAATTAAGTTAAGATGGCTAGCCATTCGAAAGTGTTCTGTTTTACTTAGATGTGTTTTTTTTTAGATAAAAAATGTTGGATTTAAATTATTAATCACAGGAAAAATTTTAGATCTTATTCTGATATTAATAGTTGTAGAACTGGTGTAGTTAGAAATACTTGAGATTCTGCCACTCATCAAATATAACCGTGTTGTGATTCTAAATGGGTTTTAGATAACAGTTTAAGAATTAGCACTTAAGAACTAGTTCTGTTTTATTTCTACATCACTTCTTTGAATTTATTCAAAATGACTTCCCACTTAAAAAAAAACAGTATAACAAATTTTAAATGATTTAAAAAAGAGGATTTTAAGAAAAGGTTCATATAATGAAAAATAACATCAAACAAGAATCATTGATTTAAATAACTGGTTCTAGGTAGAACCGCTCAATAATACTTCTAATGAACTAGTTCTGTGCCAATTTCGAAAAAAAAACAAGTAAGAAAGATATAGTCGGTCAAGCCCGACCATATAATACCCCACACCATTGTGTATATCCATAAAAATTCGTGGAGGAGTCTTATATTAGACATGTGGACAATTGTGGACGGATACTTTTACTAAGTATAAAATATACGAATACAGAATATTACGTTAATACTAACATTTATATGAATTTATGCACTTTAGGGTGACTTCCGAAAGTGGGCTTATATGGGAGCTATGGTAAATTACGGAGCAATCCTCATCCTATTCTATTTATATAAAACTTATTTGTTTCGAATATAAACTTGATTCTAACATGTGCATGTGATTTATGCACGTTAAAGTGATTTTCGGAAAAGGGTTTTATATGGGAGCTATGGACAATTATGAGCCGATCCTCATAAAATTTGGCACAAAAATTGATACTTATACAAAACTTCCCTGCACCGAATTTCATTAAAATATAGCTATGTTTAAGCCATTTATGATCGTTAAACCCCTATTCCGGGAGGACGTATGTATGGGGGCAAATTTCAATATTCTTCGTCCTTGTATTATGAAAGTAATACATGCCAAATTTTATTAAGATAGATAGATAGATAGAGAAGGTAGATGTGATACCAGACAGTACCACATCTCCACCCAGAGACCGATCCCGGTCCATTGTGAGTCCCTTCAACAAAAATTTCAAATTTTATTAAATTATCTTCAAAATTGCGACCTGTACTTTGTGCACAAGGTTTGCATTGACAGCCAGACAGACGGACGGACGGAAATCGTTAGATCGATTCAAAAAACGATACTGAGTCGATTGGTATATTTTAAGCTGGGCGTTGGATGATTTTTTCTGTGCCTATGGTGGTGTGGTGTATAAAAAATCATTAAATAAATAAATAGTTCTTGGACCGTACGACATAATGGCAAATATAAGTGGTCGCAAGGCCAAACTAGAAGGCTATTTGATTGCATTCTGGAACTATTTGTAAGACTAATACATTTTTTCCTGGGATGCCGTCTCCAAAAAAACTTCAAAAATCGATATTTGATACAAATCTTTTAAACTCTTTGATGACAGCACACTTTCTCATGAAGTGATTTTAATATTTCCTTTACTTTTGAAATTTGCGCCTTTAACTTTTGATTGCTATACATTATCGGCTGATGCATTTATTTTATTTTGTTAAAATAATAATAATAATTATAATAACAATAATAATAATAATCCTCTAAGCCCATTCTTTACCTCTCATTTCGCATAACAAATATAGTTTTCCGTGGGTTAAAACGAACATTATTTTGTTTTGCCAATAGACAACTTGGAAACAAGTGAAATAAAAGGAATCATAGGTTATGAAGGGTTGTACAGATTTCAAGAATGTATAGGATTCACGCAGAGACCTATTGTGATTCCCTTCAAAACAAAAGTGAGAATAGAGGTAAAGAGAAAAGTTAAGGCATGTGATATTGTAGATAAAGAAATAAAAAATAAATTTGTAACAAAACAACGAAAATTAAAATTTGTTTACAAATAAATAACAATGAGATTTAACAAATTTATGTGATAATTTCATTTGTTATACATATTTAAAACAATGAAATTTTTAAATAAATAACTATATTTTAACTACATTTTTAAATATATTTGTTTTCTTAATAATTAAACTTACCAAAATAATAGCAACATGTGAAAATCGTTCATATGTTTGGCAAACATATGACAAACCACTTTCATCGAGTAGTATTTTTTGTAAAATAAATGTAGCTACAGTTTTACTTAGCTCTGAGCCAAATTCCATAATGCGTAGGCATAAAGGAATGATTTCAGATGTTAAAAGGAAAGTTATCACTTCTTGTTCATCAGTCTGTAATAATTAAATTGTTTTATAAAATAAATTAAAATTGTATAGAAGAAAAACTTACCTTAACGAGCGCACCAATAACACCCAAGCTCGTTAATCTTAAATATTCGAATGGTCGCGTTTTTGATGTTGTCTGCAAAAACGGATATAGGAACAGGGGTATTTGTGCTTGCAAAAATACCGTACGGGTATCGGGATGCGAAGCTACACATTGTAATAATGCTAAGGCATTACAAACACGATTTGATTGATGAGCAGTTAATGTGGCAGGATTAATTGAAGGATAAATATTTATGATTTCTTGTAGGAGGGCAGCTATTGTACCAAAACTATGCCATAACATTGGTGCTAAATCTGTAACAGTTTCGCGTTTTTTACTCAATTCCAGCAGAGCAGCCTCACGCGTTTCGGGATGTGCTAATTCATTTATCCATTGATATACCTAGGAAAATTACAACAATTAAAAATAAATAAATAAATACTAATTGAAATTATTAAATAATTTATTAGTTATGATTAATTTTGTATTGATTAGTTTTAATTTCTTTCTTTAACTGTTGATAAATTGATAAAAAATTATGAAAAGAAAACAATAAACTTGTTAACTAATAAAGTATGTTTTGTTTATTTGTTTGTTTTCGATTTAGTTTCAGTTTTTTTTTTTGCGCATTGCTTATTTGCTAGGTAGACATTAATGTGGTGAATCACATGTGATATTATTAGATTATCATGAATTTGTTTATAGTCTATTTTAGCAGTATTCCTAAGTTTTTATGCTGATAACTCAAAAAAACAAAACAACAACATAATTATACATATCGAAGGCCTATATTCAAAACCCTCTATCTCAGAATTTCATGAAACTACGTTTTTGATGCTATAAATTTCAAAAGAAAATTCCTAGTTTTTAAAATTTTATCAACGTTTTCGTATTCCTCTATCTTAACAATTCGGACTCATTTGTACATGCTGAATATGAATCTGGCAAAAAAAAAATTAAATCGGTTGAATAGTTCTTTAGATATACAATAATAACTTTTCACTTTGTATGGCGTTACCCTACCTATTTTCATATCAATTATGGAACTTGACAAAAAAATTATACCAACAAAATCTCGAGACTTTCACTGTAATAATTCCTTAGATATGCGTTAATTAAGATTTATCTTTTATGGGGACAAGCGTTTCCAGTAAAGCTGCCCGCCATATTTTCATACCAGTTATGATTCTTAATAAGGAAATTATTTCCACATAATTTTGAAACTTTTGTTTTAATAGTTTTTCATTTAAGCAATAAATAAATATTAATAATTATTTTATTTGTATGGGGGTATCATTTACTCATCTTAGATCCCAAAATATAATAACCTATTTGAATTATGTTGTTTTTTTTTTTAATTACTAACTAGTTTAAGAATTTAAAAAAAAAACACATATTAAATGGTAATTAAATATATTTTTTACAATGCAAAACCTTCTATCTCTTTTTATGATTGCCAATATTGTGAAATGTTAAAAACAAGTTATATGTAAGATTTAGTTGTGTTTAGTGTGTGTGAATATTGTAAAAGAAAATTTTTTGAATACTTGTAAAATAAGAGAAATAAACAGTTTTTTTTTTTGCTCTCCTGAAAAGTTGTTTGTTTTTTGATATAGAGGATTTTGATTATAGGCCCGCGTTTATGAATATAAACTAAGTATGTACTTAAGTATAATTGTTTGCAGATTTAGAAATGGAATACATATTTTAGTTTAGGATTTGTAATTTTTCGTTGAACTTTTAACAGCATGATGTCATATTATTTTGCGTGTTATTTTGCATCTGTCAATGGCAGCAATTGCTATTACTCTTCTACATATTATGTATGAATATACTTCATTTAGTATAATAATTTCTTGTACTTAAGTTTTTTGTAAATTTTAATAATAATAAAAAGCTACCCCATAAAAGTTCTCGACTGTGGGAATAGTGCAATTACGATTGTAATTACTTGATTTTTTTAATTGACCAAAGAAACGCTTATACCTAAAAATAAGGAATATTTAAAAACGTTTGTAATAAATAAGAATTTTATTTTATAAAAAGAATGGTATATAATTAACTTGCAATTTATTCAGCACCTTATAACTTTTTAATAAAAAAAAACAGATTTTGCTTATTAAATTGACAGATTGTTTGTGCAATTAAAGAAAATATAAAGAGAAAATTTTAAAAATGTTTATAGGGTAAGTGTACCTAAGCTCCAACTGTACCAGTAGTCGGGAAATTTTAATTTTCTTTCTAGTTAAAATGATTGTTACGTTAAGACGAATACTTTTGTAGCATTTTTCCTCATTCTGTAGGAACATGTTTTGGATAGTTTTTTTTAAGAAAAAGTTTTGTGTACTGACCAATTTTAAAACAGCAATTAACCATAATAATTTATATTATATTTTAATAATAAAGTATCCTGAGGGTAGATATCTATTTAAACAATGTTTTGAATGTGGACAATATAGTGAAATAGGATTGCACTTCTTATTTTAGTGGCTGCAGACTTTAGGTACAAAAAAGTTTCATAATTTCCTATAGTCGACATTGCCGACTACAGACAAATTCAATTTTTTCCATGAATCCTAAAGTCGGTTTAGTCGGTTATTTTAGTGAGTATGTATGTATATATGTATGTATGTATGTATGTATGTATGTATGTATGTATGTATGTATGTATGTATTTTTTGCGGTATTTTTATCAATGCATTTTATTTAAATTGTGGCGTTGAAAAAAATAAAAAATAAATAAATAAATAAACCAAAAATACTAAAAATTGTGTTAATTTTCTTTCCAAAGATTAAAATTCATGAATCATGTACACTTGGCAGAAATGTTTCACATTTTTTTTCTCAATATTGATTTCAAACATTCTTAATTTTGGGCTTGTTATAAAAAACTTTTGCAAAATAGTAAAAAAATTTCATACTTTTTCTCCTTTTGCAAATAAACTATTGACAAATAATTTTACTGAAACTTTAATGTATTTTAAAGTATTTTTTGAAAATTGTTCTCGCCTGAACTCCTTAAAAAAATTATTTTGTAGACCAAAATCGCTAGATCTTTCATGGTCAAATTATCTGTGGACTTTTGTATAAACATGTGGTTATAGATATAGGTTCGAATAAGTCCTAAGTGATTCGAATTGTTCTTATATAAGAATTTTAATTATTGGTCCTTGGGTGTATCCTAAAGCATATAAATGAAAATGTTTTTTAAGACTTCAAAATTTTCTCTTTTCATTCGTATATGAAAACTTAATGTTATGAAATGATTTGAGCAGGCTGTTTCAAAAATAATTATTTTAGTAGATTTGAATTAGTTTTCAACAAAATCTAATTGAAAATGGTTTTTGATTTGTATGAAAACCCCAAAGAAATGAATGTAGTTTCCATTCAAAAGGCCAATGAAGCCAAAAACTACTAGTTTTCGTTTGGTGTAAATGGCATATTAAATAAAATTAAGACTTTTTTCGAAACTAATTCTAAATGAAAGATTTTTAAGCTAAATTGTGAAGACAAGGTGGACACAACATTGGGCATGAAAGGGCTAGAGGAAATTTTTAAAATAGTTTTTTCATAACATCTCCAAAATTAGGAAATTTTTGAGACATATTTCGATATATGTAAATCTCTAAACCTTTTTTGACTCCTTTTACCTAACTCATGATTTTTCAATCGCTGATAGCGATCTGAAGATTAATTTTTAAAAGTATTTAATATTTTTCTGTAGTTAGCTCATTGATTCACACCGTTTGAGTTGTGTTCCTACATCAATTGTAAAAAAAAGTTAATCGGTACACTCTAAAGTGTATTCTTTCGTATGAGTTTGGGACATGAGCACGTTAGACTTCTGCAGGATGTCCAATGATGTAGAGGAGCCAGAGACAGTGGCGCATATACTCTGTCATTGTGTAGGGCTTCAGCGCGAAAGGCTGATGTGGTTTGGGAGTCACACACTGCACAAACTAGAGGAGGTTACCGACAAAGGTCTTAGTAATCTGATAGGGTTCGTAATGGTGATGAGGTGGCTTAGGGGCAATCATTCTTGATTGCTAGGTTGTAGGTTCCACGTCTTTCCAAAAGATTATCTCTAATGGATTTATTTTTTTCTCCATCCCCTTACTCCATTTTTTCTTAGCCTCTCTTTTGGCATACTAAAGGGACTCACAATGGACCGACTGGACTCTGAGTGGCGGCGTGAAAACGCCACCCTTTTATACCTTTCTACCTAGGCATATAATAAAGATTTTCTGTGCAGTGTCTTTCTATTTCCTTAATAAAAATTCCATGGCGACTATTGGATCACGACATGCCGAACATTGGGAAATGCATGCCATCTACAGGCTAATTCGTTGTTTTTTTATGAAATATATTAATTAGGCAAATTTCGCAATAAGTGTTTATTAAAAATCTAGGTAAACTAAAACAACAACCTTTACTGAGGTGCAATATCTATTTGTCATTCAAAACCTATGTTCCCATTCGCAAGCAGACAACTTTAAACTAATACAAAAAAAGTTAAACTGCCGACTACCGGTACACTTAACTTACAATGACTTTTGTACAGATATTTTTAGATTTAAATTCTATTAAAAAAGGAAATTCAAATCTCTTTTTTTTTAATATTGAGAATGATCAGAAAATAAGCTTTGAAATAAAATGACAAATATAAAAATCATTTTAAGCAGATGGTTTCTATTGGATTTTTGATGGTATTGTCCAGGATACACTGAGTAGGCATATTCGTCCTCCCAGCTGATTATTTTGTATACTTGAACTGTCAAACTTCATGCATAAAAAAATTAAATATTTACCTCGTTCCGGGATGAAAATATACCTTATGAATATGCCTTAGCATAGTCAGACTAAGCTAATATTTGATGAAAATAAAGCAACCCCTAAATATAAATATTTTAATTTTTTTCTTAATACCCCATTTACATTTGCACATAATCTAGTTTAAAAGAGATTTCAAGCTACATCTACATAATTTTGGGTATAAATAAAAAAAAGAGTTATATGGTCGGAATAAACTATTGACTTTTCGACTTTTTTTCAATTTTTAAATAATCGATTTTTTGACTTATCGACTTTTTAAAATTTTAAGTAGTCAATTTTTCGACTTTTTGACTTTTTTCAATTTTGGAATAGTCAACTTTCGACTTTTTTTTTACTATTTTCAACTTTTTTGTACTTTTCGATTTTATAAGATATTTTCGGGGGTTTTTCCCCTCTTTTGCCTATTTTTTTTATAATTTTCTTATAAAAACTTAAAAAATATAAAATATATACAACGCAGTCAAATTATTGAGAGATTAAAAGACAATCTATGCAATGAAAATGCTGGTTACACATAAAAATGTTTTTACGATACTATTTCCAACAGTTAGATGATTTTGTTGAAATAAAAAACTGCTAAGAAACTATTCCTTTTAAATAAAGTATTTTTTTGGAATTTTTCCAACTATATTTGACTTTTTTCTACTTTTTGACTATTTTCGACTTACAATGTGTAGATTTGGAATGTTGCTTTTTGATGTTTGCTACCACTTATGGGAGTATGTATCTTTATGCTTTTTATTGTATCTTTAAATACTGAGGATAAGTGAAATTGATTTTTGTTTTTTTTTTTTTAATTTTAGATATCCTTATTCAGGAGAAAAGCTTTCTAATATATGTTAATTGGCCTAAGGAGTCTTCTTTATATTACAGAGAATTATAAATAAATAATAAATTAAAATAAAAATTCAGGGTTTCTTTAGTTAAAAAAAATGAATAAATAAATACTTGAAAACAAATTATAAACAATTTTATCGTAATAAATAATGAATTATGAATGGATAGATCTTAGCCCATTTACACCAAACAAAACCTAATCGGTTTCATGAAAAACCCAAAGAAATTAATGTAGTTTTTCACTCTAAAACCAAATGAAACCAAAAATTATTTTTCGTTTGGTGTAAATGGCATATAACAGTGGAAGATTTACAACCAATCATGAATCAATTACCCCTCAATATTAGCCCAATATTTCCATCTACAAAGCATTGAAATAGTTCGAAGTTTACGAAGATTTCACTCTACGGAACTTCTACTTGGACGACAATATTAGGACAGGGTAGATATTCCTAAACAAGGACCTCAAATTGCTAACAACATAGACTAAAAGTAGGGATAGAGAAACCTTGTTAATTACAAAAATTTGAAACTATAGGTCGGTCAACTACACTGTTCCAGTGTGAACTCTTTCGTTGAGTGTCCTTTAGTGGAAATATTATGCCTATAAATCTACCCACCACATAAGAGGAAACGAATGTGCTACTCTTTAAGGAACATAATATCATCTAAACTTTAACATCAAACTGTTGATGTCTCTCTCAAGAGATATGTATATAAGGAATGATATTTGTTTATTATTATTGAAATATATTATTTACCAAGTTTATTTTCTATAATCAAATAAAAAAATATATATAAAGGTTTTATTCTTTAATCAAAAAAAAAAAAAACATTTATTTATTTATTTATGTGTAAATAAAATTCTTCGAGACCAAATATACCACATTTTAATATATGTATAGTAACCGCAAAAACAACATATGTTTGAGTTAAAATTAACACACAAAAAAAAAAAACGTACACCGAGGTGAATACATAAAACATGATCACGAAATGTTTACATTTTAAATTGCTAATATTAAACCCACTATAAATTATATTGGAAAAAACAAAATACACTCAAACCACTTTTTACCCCGATTTTTTCTTTTTTGTATGCGAATTGGAAGTTATATGGTTTTTTAATCGAATTTGTCATATTATGAAATCGGTATTATTTAATGCTTTTTGAATCAAAAATAAATCCTTTCCTTTCAAAATATTGGTATCGACAAATTTTTTTATATAAAAAAACCCAATTTAATTTTACAAGCAGTTGACTAAATTTTTTGGTGTAATTCTCTTTTAACTTTAACAGCGTTTACATTTTTTAAAAAAGATAATACTTATTTATTAAGGAAAATAAAAATTTGTTCTGTGAATATTTAATTTCTCAAAAAGATTATACGTTTCATGAAGGAATTAAAAAGCCCCACTCCCTTAAAACTTAACAGGTATCTCGGCAACCTATGGAGGAATATTCCAAACAACACACCAATTTAAAAATGAATTCAAAATTATTTTGAAAACCACAAAACAATTCATTATTCGTTTTTTCTTCATAATTCATAAAGTTATAAATAACTTTATATTATTGCTTCTACTGATAAAAATTATTATCATCAGATATGTTTGATTTGGACAATTCTTGTCTGATTTGAAAGTTATGCTGAATAAACAACTGTTCTACTTTTGAATCCCTTTTTTATGTTTTTATTATTATTGTTCAGAATTTATAATTGTATCATATAAATAAATGGATTTCTTGAAACAACCCAGCAAAAACTTTGCTTTCCTGGTAAGCTAGCAGGTATAATTGGAAACAAAAATAAACTACTTATTTTTTGCCTGAATAACTAGTTATTTTTGTTCGACTTGTCCACAAATTCATGTAGTTATTTTTTGACTCTATGGGTACTCAAAAATATGTACCTAAACGAAAAAAAAAAACAAAAAAATTTTGCCGTCAGTGAGACTCGAACTTGGACACACACTAACCATTCGTTTTTACTGACTAACGTCTTACTCAGTACACCATCTCGCACATAGCATCCTAAGCGACAAAAACTCTATTTAATTCAAAATATCTTTTTAGACATTTTGTTATAAGAAACTAACAGCTTCAGAATGGGGTTGAACCAACAACCTTCTGGTTGTTAATCCGGCGCTCTAGCCAACTTATCCACGTGATTGCAGTATTACTGTGCTAATATACTATTGAGTACTTATTAATGTAATACAAAGGCAAATAATAATGACGCCTCATTACCAAGAAACTACTTTAATAAGTAGTTGCCATTACCGAACACCAAAAAGTTTTTGCTGGGAAATTTCTGTTTCATCAAATTTTTTTATGCGATTTTGTTTGAATTTTTGTATTGCATTTTAAAGTTATGCGGATTCTGAACTAAATGGTATCTACCACTTTTATGTGGAAATTCAGTTTTTTAATGTTTGAGTGATTTTCCTCATTCTGTAAAGTTTTGAGAATATATATTATACATTTACTTTTTAATTTAGAAAGATCAGTCAACGAAATATCTTAAAAAATGCAAAAGAAAAGGAAAAAAAAATTTCTTAAAAAAATGTGTAAACGAAAATTTGTCTACATTTTAAAACGTAATTTTTAAGTTACTGTGATAGCGATTTAGTATTTAGTTGCTTTTCCTTCGCTCAGTCTTCGAGGCATCGATTCTACAATTTTTTTTTTTTTTTGTTATGTCGGATGAAATTTTCTGCCACTCCTCTGTTAAAACGGACTTCAGCATATCCTTACTGCTAATTGTTCTTTTACGAATTTGGCGGTCCAGATGCCCCCACAAATGCTCGATTGGGTTTAAGTCCGGTGATTGGGGGGATGATCAAGTGTTAAGTGTTTTAGGAGTGCGATAGAGTAGTCATTCTTTCACTATTCTGTGTGTGTTTGAGATCATTGTCTTGTTGGAAGACCCAAGATCCCTGTAAGCCTAATTTCTCCACACTAGTTAGCAAATTGTTTTTCAAAATATTCAGATAATCCATTTTGTTCATAGTATTTTCAATAAAGACCAAACCTCCCCCCCCCCCCAATCCGCTTGCCGCCATACATCCCCACACCATCACCGAACCGACACCGTGCTTGACCGACTGTGGTTATTAATTTTTTGTTGGCATACTCATTGTTTTTGGTTCTCCATACTTTTACGGGTTTTTTTTTCTGGCCAAATACTTCAAAATTACTTTCATCGCTAAAAAGGATATTATTCCTGAAAGAAAAAATCTTTATTTTCATACCTTTTTGCATAATCAAGACGTCTTTTCTGATTAACTATCGATATTAGCGGCTTCTTTCGTGGGAATCGACCATGTAACCCATTTGCATGTAATACTCGTCGTATTGTGCTTGCACTTAGCTTAGAACCTGATGTAACTGAAACTTCCTCTGATATTTTAACAGCGCTTTTAAATGAATTCTTCTTCACAATACGCACTATAGACCTAATTTCAAGTTCTTTTAAGACTTTTGATCGGCCTGCACCTGGCTGATTTTCTATTTTAACGAAATTTTCGTACTTAACAACTATTTTCTTCACAGTATTATGACTTCTGCTGATAAGCGAGTCAATCTCACGAAAAGTTTTACCTTCCTTGCGAAGCTTTAACACAAGCTGCCTAACATCAACGGAAGTTTGTTTACCCATTAAAAAAAAAATAATAATATGTTTTACACAAAGAGTTATTACTCTGCCAATCGCAAGTAATTAATAAAAAACATTAACTATGTTTCAATAGAATGCAAGAAACAAGTAAACAACCAAAAATCACGGCATTTTTAATGGTACAAAATCGTTTAAATGTTACAAAAGTAAGCTATACACTTTTTTTGACGCGTAAAATATGGATAAGATTTAGTTTTTGTTCTACAAATTTTGTTATTGTAAAATTTTTTTGTTGCTTTTTTTAGAATTAAGTAGAGAATTGAATAATGATTTAAAAAACCTATAATGTTAAATTTAGTCGTATATTAAAAGTCTGAAATAAAAACTTCATTTTAACAAAGTAGATCGAATACTTTTCTGAATCTTTGAAGTAAGATCAAGCCATTATTTATAAACTTAAAAATTTAAAAATAATACAAAATTAATTTTGGGCGAATTTTTTTAAACTCTGCATCAAGCAACTTTAAAACGCAAAAAAAAAAGTTAGTTATCAATGATAATTTCAGTAAATGTTACATCAAAGAAAATACAATGTCATAATTTATCAATTAAAATACTAAATAATGTGCAGATAGATAATCTGATTGACTATTCTGACTAGATTTTGCAATGAAAAGTGAATAGCTAAAATGGTTCAGATTAAAAACTGTAAAACACACTGAATAAGTGTGTCATAAAAAAGCAAGGTTGGAAACCGAAACGAATATCGGAATCGATAACGGTATCGGTATTCAATTTATTTTTATTTCGGTAACGGTATCGGTAACGGTATTTTAAATTATATCGGTATCGGTATACCGGTACCGAAACTAAAATACCGGTATATACCGTTATTATTAAAGACAGAGCAAAGACATTAAAGAATTAAATCTTCTATTTATTTTCAATTAAATTTCATTAAATAAAACTTTGAATTGAATATTTTTATGTTATATATCACTTTAAGACATGAATATTCTTTGCAGTTTGATTTTTGTGGCGGTTCAAAGTATACATTTTTCTGATTTTTTAAATATATCTTCGGACCTAGTTTCAATTCAAATAAACTCAATAAAATTTTATAATTTTCGCCTAATAGTTTAAATGGCATAGCTATCTGCTAACATATTGCCAGGTCGTTCATTCCAGAAGAAAATTCCTTCGCAAATCATCCACTCGATCAATATCTTTGTATAGAAGTCTAAAGTTTCCGAATTAAGTTCCCCGAGTAATGTTAAAATCGATTGCATGTGACAAATGTAAAAGCCTCGACAAACTGTAACGCAGCTATATTTAAGACATAATTGACTTGTTCCCCAACCCAGAGCGACTTTACGACTCATATCATGAACGTATAAGAATTACACTATAAAAGAACGTGTAAATTAGATTAGTAGATTAAAATATAAATAAATTTAAATTTATAAAAGAGGTATAAGAGTGGGCAGAATTTTTTGTTAACATTTTAGAGACCTCACGTCCAGGGAAAATTACAGAAAATTACAGCCCAGATTTAAAGGATATTTAAATGCATTGTCCTGGCTGTAACTTTCCGAACAAAACGTTTCATTCTCTTAGAGAATTGTAAGAAAAGAACCAAATCTAAACGATATAGGAAAAGAAGCCAGAATAACGTAATAGTTTTTAAGCCTAATATAAGTAGTTAAAATTTATGCGTAAAAGTTGTTAAAAATTTTTATTTCTCTATATACTCGAGAGTATTTACAAATTTACGCTCCCAAATCGTAGAAAGTTCTCAAAAGCTGGGGAACGCAAAAAAAATTAATAAATAAATAAATTGTGACCCAAAACATTCCAGAATGAGGTCTTTCTGTTTTGAGCGCGTTTGGATAACTTTGGGTAACTTAGGCAAGTTCGTCGAACTCACCTACCATATCTAGCACAAAGGATATGAATTACGTAAAATTATTTGCCACTTTTGCCATTCTACCACTTTATTGACTTGTGTTAAGAATTTTTAGAAATCTATATACAAAAAAAACCTTAACATATTTTAGACGAAATAAAGTAAAGAACTGAAGATATATTTTTTTAATATTCTTCCTGTACGGATCGTTTTAGGAATTCTATTGAAACAAAGATATAAATAATAAAAGGACTTTAAAAACAAGATTTAAAAAATATTACTTTAAATAATCTCTTATTATTAAAATTAATTTCATCTTTCTTAAAGCAAGTAAATTTATATGAGAAATAATTTTATAAAACATATTACATAGAAAATATTATATTTTAAAATACCGAAACTAAAATACCGGTATATACCGGTATTGAGGGAAACAGTATTTGAATACCGGTATTTTTAGAAAATAATAATTTCGGTAACGGTATCGTTTACGGTAATTCATTTTAAACGGTATTTAATCGGTATCGGTATTTATAACGGTATCGATTTCCAACCTTGTAAAAAAGTCATAACGGATGAACCCAGTCAAAAAAAAAAATCATATCTATTATTGACATAGTCAAAAAAAAGGTAAACTGCACACTGGTCAAAAATCCACTTTTTATGGCATAAATTCAAAAAGCATTGTTAGTGTTTTTTGAGGTTGTATTTACTTCTTTTCTTTTGGTTTTATTTCATTTATTTTGTAAATGTTTAAAATTTTCATTGATTTATAAAACTACCCAATAGGTTAGAACATAATATTTTCTCCCACTTGTTTATAAAAAACCATTAAATTGCTGCTCAGGTTAGACAAAATTTAACTAATAGGAAATTGAAAATTGCAAGAGTTTGCCGAAAAATGCTAAATCGTTACATAAAATATACGCCTTGGCAAACACTTTCACGTTTTTACATTCGTGCAAGTTCATGCACAAACATAACTTTTCGTCCTTCAAAATTATATGTTATTTTTATGAACAACCCATATAACCACAAAATTCAAAAATAACATTAAATACACGACTAGTAGAAAATTTAAAATAAAGTTCTTAAAATACATATCCTAAGCTGTAATTTCCATTATAAAACATTGTTGTATATTTTTCTGATAATAAGATACAATTTTTGTAATTCTAACTCCATTTAAATAAAAATGATAAAAATAATATAAAACTACCAACTTTAATGCCCTGTCAAACTGTTATATTTATTAATATATGTTCTTGATTACTTGGTCTATTATAATTTATAAAATACATTAACATTTTTCCAAGAAATTGGAATTTCTGTCAAAACAAAAAAAAATGGATTTTTGACCAGTGTGTACTGTAAGAAAATTGTAAACATTTATTATACGAGGGCAGATCAATAAGTCTCCATTACTTTTCGAACTTCCCTCGTAGTTATATGAAATGCAACACTATTCCCATCAAGTACCACGTGTTAGTAGGTTACTGTCAAATTTTGAGCAAGTGTCATCATTTACTTTGCGTTTAACAGCTGTTCAAAACATACAACCACGTGTATTTTTTCTAAAAATGGAAAAAAGTGAATTTCGAGTGCTCATTAAACATTATTTTTTGCAAAAAAAAAAAACCGTCAATCAAACGAAGGAAAAGCTCGATAAATACTATGGGGACTCTGCACTATCGATTTCAATGGCAAAAAAGTGGTTTACTGACCTTCGTTATGGTCGCACAACTACAAATGACGCTGAACGTTCTGGACGGCCAATTGAGGTCAGTACTACCGAAAGTGTCGAAAAATCCACGATATGTTGTTGGCCGACCGAAGAATAAAAGTGCGTGAGATCGTTGATGCCATAGTCATTTCATATGGCAGTGTGGTTTCGATTTTAAATAATCAGCTGAGTTTAAGAAAGTTGTCTGCAAGATGGGTGCCGCGTTTGCTCTCAATTGACCATAAACGTAAACGTGTGACAACTTCAAAGTATTGTTTGGAGTTGTTTAACCGCAATCCGAATGAGTTTTTGCGGCGTTTTGTAACTGTGGATGAAACATGGATCCATTACTGTACTCCGGAGACCAAGCAGCAGTCTAAACAATGGATTTCTCCGGGTGAACCTGCTCCGAAGAATGCTAAGGTAAGTTTGTCGGCCAATAAGGTGATGGCAACAGTTTTTTTGGATGCACGCGGGATAATCGTCATCGATTACCTTCAAAAGGGAAAAACAATAAACGGCGAATATTATGCCAACTTATTAGACCGATTTAATGAGGACTTAAAAAGAAAACGACCCCATATGGCCAAGAAAAAAGTTCTTTTTCATCAAGATAATGCACGGGTTCACACGTGTGCGGTCTCTATGAATTTGGCTACGAATTGGTACCTCATCCGCCATATTCTCCGGATTGAGCCTATAGTGACTATTTCCTATTTCAAAACCTTAAGAAATGGCTCGGTGGAAAGAGATTCAGCTCCAACGATGAAATTATTGACCAAACAAATGCCTATTTTAAGGACCTCGAAAAATCATATTTTTTACGCAAAGTAAATGACACTTGCTCAAAATTTGACAGTAGTCTATTAACAAGTGGTACTTGATGGGAATAGTGTTGCATTTCATATAACTACGAGGGAAGTTCGAAAAGTCACGGACTTATTGATCCGCCCTCGTATGCTATAAGAAATTTACAAAAGTTTTTAAAAAATGATATGGAAAAGTGCGCAAAAGTATTTTTTTTTTTTTTTTTTTTTGACTGATAGCTTTAAACAAAAACAATAAACATATTTATATTCTCTAGTCTCTAGTTTTATAAAAATATAATATTTTTTGATAACCCCTATAGGTACTTAAATATTTACATTTAAAAATGCACATAACCATTCTTTATTTATAAATCGCTTATTTGATGCAACAACGTCATAACTCAAAAAACTAAAGTTTGGAGTTAATATCACTAGTGTATAGTGAATAATGTGAAAAATTATTAAATGACAAAGTCTTTTACAAGTATGAGTTTTTTATATTTAACGCAGAATCGCGATAAAAGCATTTTGTACAAATTTCATAATCTATTGTGTATTCCTTGCAATAACGTATTATTTTATTTATATCTCTGCTATTGTGTAGTCAACATTGGGTTTCGTAATTCCCGACTTTTTTTCGTTCCCAGGAATCGGGAAAATTCCCGAATAATTAAATTAACATACAATAAATAATGATTTTTCTTTTTTAACTTTTTTTCACTTCTCTAATACTTAAGTAAATGTACTATTTTAAATTCTATCACTTTTAGTCTGGGGACAAATTCATTTGAAAAAATTTATGCAAATCCATAACAAGTAACTCAGAAATATTATATTACAAGTGGGAGCTGTGAAACAAAATGTTCTTTTTGCATTTATTTTTTATTTTTTACATTGGCCTTCATATGTGTAGGAAGGCCAAGGAAGGATCAAGTCTATACTTATGTATGGAGCGATAGTATGGTGGAAAGCGATGGAAAAATCCACCTTTTGCGGAATCTTTGAAGATTCTGCGTAGTTCAGCTAACTAATTACAGGTGCGTTACGTACGAAACCATTCAAGGCATTATTTGTTCTGATGAACTGGATGCCAGTGGATCTAATGGCCAAACAAATCGCCATTATGTCGGCGACTAGACCGACCATTTTGGGAATCTCGGATGACATCCCTGACAATATTGATTATTATATTCCCAAACCCTTTCTGGACAGAGGCTTTTCAGTTTCAATCTCAGCCGATCTCTCTATAAGAGACGGAACGATAGAGGTTTACACTGATGGATTCAAATCTTCTGAAGTAGTTGAGGGAGGTGTCTTCATTCCCGCAAATAGGAGGAACATCTCCTTTAAATTGCTGGATCACTACACTGCTCATCAAGCGGATATCTCAGCCATTGGGAGAGCGGTAAATTGGCTAATGCACTATAGGGTATTCGGAGTGTATATTCAAATTTGTACCGATAGTCAAACCGCGTTTAAGTCTCTTAAGGCTATCTATTCGACATCCAGGCTGGCACATGAATGCCGGACATGTTTAAATGAGATGGCGAGACTATTCGATATCCAGGTTGGTACATAAATGCCGGACATCTTTAAATGAGATGGCGAGACATCCAAACCTAGAGTTGATCTTCCCCAGATCACTCAAGTACCCCGGGAAATATTATTGCGGATGAATTAGCCAGAACTGGTTCCCTTCTTCGAAGTGAAGAAACGCACTAACTAGTTGGCATACTGCTGTCATCTTGCAGATCAACAAAGGTGGACAAGCGAGTCCGCCTGTCTATATCGAGACAGATATGGCCCCAGTACGATCAAAAACAGGTGTCAGCTACGAACACTTGTAGCCATTATTACAGGGCACGGGATTGCTGGTGCACACGCTAAGAAACTAGGACTCCCTCTTAACGACTATTGTAGAAGTTGTTTTAACGAGGAGGAGGAGACAGTAAAACATTTTCTTTGTCACTATTCTGCTCTTGCGAATATAAGGACTGCTGAATTTGGTGGTCAGTACATGCACTGGTTATTTGATCTCTCTTTCTGCAATTGATGTCAGATGGATTAGATCTTTTATTTGTGCGTCGGGTTGGTTCGATTCGAATCTATTCTCGGACATATGAAAACAGATTCACAACGGGACCAATAGTACCCAAGTGAGCTGTATAGATACATTTGCAGCTGCCCATCTAACCTAACCTATGTATATATCAATTTTGAAACTAAAAGTGCGTCTCCTGAAAAAAAACATTTCTTGAATTATGACGTTCTTGCAGCAAATGAGCGATATAATATTCAAAAACAAAAGACTATTTTTCTTCGCTAAAAGTAAACAAGGAATATATAAATATTTTAAAGAAATGCGCAATTTATTTATGTTCTACAAAACAATTTGCCTAATTTTGGAAAGAAATTTCTAAAAAAAAAAAACAAAACAAAACAAATTAAAGCAGAAAATAAACAAAATATGTATGTAATAATAAAATGTCTAAACATGCTATTAAATTTATATTTCTACATGATTTCCCCTCCATCTCAGAGAAAACCACAATGATATTTATACACTAAATTTACACTAAAGACTAAAATGTAAGCAAATCGTGTGTATGTGTATAGTATGTATTATAATATACATTAAACCAAAATATATATTTTACATTAAGTTTTTGTTAAATTAACCAAAAAAAAAAAACCAAAAGGAAAAAATTAAAAAAATAAACATTTACTATTAGATTATATAAATTTTACTTTTATTAAACGAAATTTATTCCTTAAAAAAATAAATAATCATTATTATTACAGTGGATATTGTTTACAATGAAAACTATTGCGTTTCTTGTGTTTTCAGAATTAAATACAATTTCCAAAAATATATTTTACCTACATATTACAAAATATATTAACTGAGAAATAGGGCGATGGAAACTTATATGTAAATTATATTTGTATTTGCACAACATTTGACTGACAAGCGGCTGAAATTACTATAAAAATATGTCAATTTTTAGAGACCGACCGAATATTCAGTTTTGGATTATTCCAAAAATTCTTAAGTGGAAAAAAAACTATTACCATCTTGTATGTGATACTCCAAGAATATTCGGGCCTTATAAGGACCTAAAATAAACACATTTGCCATTAATAAATATTATTACCATAATATTTATGTACAAATTAAGTAGTTTTTGAGAAAGGTCTTTTCGTTTCGAAGGAGAGAACCATTTCTTGCCGATATACTAATGTCATATTTTTCCACCTACAAACATTTGGAAATCTGACAGTTACCGGAAGCCTCGATCATCAGAGAAAATATCAAAATCAGTAACCATTTACATGCTAGATGCATCCGTGTAAATTAAATTGTGTAGTTTCGAAAATAGTAGTTTAAACAGAATGGTAGTTTAAATAGATCTCTTCAGTATTGTTTTTACTAGAGCTTAGAGTTTGCAATTACATCAACATATTTGGCTTCCAGAGTGATGCTATCCAAGGGAAGTAGGCAAGGAAACAGTATATTTTGTTGTTAGAGTACTTACTTAATCATAATAGAGTAACTCACGTCAACAATTTTAATCTTGAGAAAGTTGCTAGAGTTGACTTGTGCACCAAATTTAACAACAAGAGCGAACAAATTTAAATACTCCTAAATTTCATGAATTTCAGTTTTATTTCCATTTTATATATTTTTACTACCTCATTAATTTTAATTTAAAAAGATTTATGTAATTTTTTTAGTTTTTTTTTCTTGTAGAAAAAATGTTGTCTTCGGTATTTTTTCTTAAAGAATGGGAACGATACAAACTAACGTTTGTGCAAAAGATCGTACAGAAATTACACGCACTTGGTTATAGGTATTGCCTTGTCACATTAGTTTTTTAATGAACACAATTGTAAAATATTTTTTATATTTAAATTTATAGATTTTTTCATATTTTTGTTATCAAATCCTCTTTAAAAATGATAAGATAACACTGGTCGGCAAAAAAAAATCCTTCCCTAAAGACGAATAGTTGGACTATATGGAATTTGATGTGCTAAACACGAATCTACTTTCAGTTTTTTTCCATCATTCCTGCATTTTTTTTATGGGCGTGTGGAATATTTCACCCATAATAAGTATATTACACGAGTATATTTCATCATAATTCAAGAACGGTGCGTACGATTTATATAAATGATACACCAAAAGATGCGGACTAAAAATGTATTCAAGCCACTTCAATATAAATTTTTATATGTTCAATATTATGGGAGTTATGTAGAAATTAGTGTCCGAAAAAAACTTTTTTTTTCAAAATTTAAGATTTTTTAAAAAGTTCTTTTAAAAAGTGAAAAGAACAAAAAATTTATGGTTTTTACCTTTGACATAAAGTTTGTATGCTAAGTATAAAATAAGACATGTATCATCAAAATTGATGCACAAATCTTGATTTTATTCACAGTTAAGTGAACTATAATCAGGTGGAGAGAGAGGGCAATCAAAATTATTATTTTTTTTTTTTCAATAAAAAAAAATAGATAAACTATGTAGATGGAATTTGATGACCCAAACAAGAATCTGCTTTTACTTTTTTTCTATCACGTACTGATTCTTTTTTATTGGCATCACCAATATGACCACCTTATTCAGAGGTCATACTTGTATAACTCGTAAACGGTTTGTCAATTTTAAATAGTTAAAACTCCCATAGATGCCTATTAAAATTCTCTTGAGATTATTTTAACAATATTTTTTTTTATTCGATCAATATTTTCCGAGCTAAGGAGCAAAATTCTTCCAAATTTTCATGAAAAGTTTGTATATATTTTTTTCAATACTAATTTTCGAATATTAAGCGGATAAAAAAAAATAACTTAAATACAATTTTCGTTTGCATGTTTTGGTGTTTCAATTGTCTAAATCAGACAACCCGTTCTCTAGTTATAGTAAATTTATACTCCTGTAATTGCTTTGTCAATGGAGAAATATTTGACATGCCCATAAAAAATCAAGACCTGAAAGAAAAACATTAGGCAGATTCGTGTTCAGCATGCTAAAAAATAAAAACATTTTTTTTATTTTCGCCAACCGTGTGTCTCCACTTAATTGTACTTATACATAGGTATTTTCTCTTAATTGTGAATAAAATCAAGATTTGTGTATCAATTTTGATGATACATGACATCATAGTACCAACTTTATGATAACAGATTAAAAACTGCACATTTTTACCAGTTTTATTGCTTAAAAGAAAAACACCGAAATCGGTGGACAGATAAATAAATATTATTAAGATGACTTAAATATAATTTCTGTCTGCATCTTTTAGTGTTCCAAATAACGATCTGATGGAAGAAACTGAAAGCAGATTCCATCTAGTCCACATTTTTTTTTTTTTTTTTTGTTTCACTGCTAGTGTAATCAATCATAGAATAAAATGGTGTAAGAATTTTTTGCAACATATTTCAAGAATCTTATTTAAAAGTAGTTGCTACTAGTATCATCCAATTTCTTTAAAATATAGGTTTTAATTATATATTTTATTACACCTAGACTCCTATTGCGGATGCACTAGCCAGAGTTGGATCCCTTTTTCGAGATGACGACACGGACCAAATGGTTGGAGTACCGCTTTCGGCCTACAGATCAATAATTCTGCAGAACTTATCAAGGATTGCACAGAATAGATGGACAAATGAATACACATGTTCAACCTCGAGGCAAACATGGCCCCATTATGGGACTATCGAGGCATCGGCTAAGAATTCTGGTAGCCGTGGTCACAGGGCACTGGATTTTTGGTGCGCATGCTAGGAGACTAGGGCTCCCTTTTAACGACTTTTGTAGAAGTTGCTGGGATGAGGAAGAGGTGGAAACGGTGGAGCTTCTTTTATGCCACTGTCGCACTCTTGCCGAGATCAGGACTGCTAATTTTGGAAGTCCGTTTGTGCATGTATTATCAGATCTCTCTGATATTAATATCAAATGGATCAATTATTTCATACATGCATCGGGTTGGTTCGTTTCGAACGCTATTATGGACATATGAGTTAGTAACACATGATCGCTCAGGGTTTCACAACGGGACCAAATTGGGCCCAAGCGAGCTGTCTTTCATAGACTAGATAGCTGCCCTATGAACCTAACCTAACCTACACTGCTATATTTAAAATTTTATGATTTTTTTTTTTAACGATAACAAATTTAAAATGCGCAAAAAATATTTAATTAAAGCTAAAGCTTATTATTAGATTAATTCTTAATTAAAAAAAATTTATAAAGCATATGTATGTATGAGTGTATATAAAAAATTATAGATTTCTTAATGTTTTGTCAATAAACCGGTATACGTATGTAATCAAAAACAAAACAAGATCAGTTGTTTACAAAATAAATGAAATGTTCAATATTTATTCTACATCTTGTTTACGTTTTTTAAACAATGAAATAATTATATTTATTAAATATATACTATACTACCCTGCCAGCAATTAGGTGATAGTTTTATCCACTATCAGAAGTATTACTCTTTCTAGTATTCTCAAGATGTTATTTTGCTGTTAGTAAACAATTTGACAAAAAATTTAAAAATTTAAAAATAACATTAATTTCGATTTTTGATCTACTTATTCTACAGTTCTTACTAACTAAAATGTCGAAAAAGTCTTTTAAAAGTTAGTTTTTCGTTAAATATAAAGTTACCATAAACTGTCTCCCATTAGTGTTCTCAAGATGTTATTTTCCTGATAGTAAAAAATTTTACAAAAACAAATTTTCGACTTTCTGAAAGTAAAAAAACCATTACATTGTTTTTAAATTAAAAACAAAAAATGTGAAGAATGGTACTTAGTTGGTGTGATACTTTCAAAGGCAATCGATTTTTAAAAATTTTAAGAAAGCTTCGTAAAATTTAAATAAAAAAAAAAATATATATATATATATAAAGATGTTAGGCTCTTCGAAATCAAAAATATCCTGTTCCAACCCAGCAAAAACTTTTTGGTTTTCGGTAATCAGCAATTTGGTGTAATTTTATATTTAAAAATTCTTCTATTAAATTGATTATTTAAAGTTAGATTTTCCTAAACACAACTAAAACTGATTTTGAATAACCCTAAATGACTCTAATTCGTCACACAAAAAAACATTTAATAGTGTCATTAAAAAAGCATCAAAACTGCGATACAGTTTTGCCCGAACGATGACTCTTTTTCGATAGGAAAATAAATTCTTTTTCTTTTACTATTTTAAAATAAATGTTGATAGTATTAAGTTAGAATTTCGACAGAAATAGTGACTTTTTCTGTTCCTCAAAATAACTCTAATTTAACACATAAAAAAAGCACTTAATAGTGTTATTAAAAAAGTATTAGAACAGCTGCAAACTTCTTCCCGCACGGTGACTCTTCTTGGATAAGAAAATGATATCATATTCGACTGTTAAAAACAACTTGAGGTTACTCTTTAGTGCAAATTTGGATAGAAAATGTTGCCAGGGTATGTATGAATTTATATACACACACAAACTTGTATTATGTATACATGTGTGAAAGGTGCTAGCAGTAAGTATTCTAAAAACATTTTATATTTGACACACAACATTTGACTATTTATTTACAATTTCTATATGCAATATTATTAGCAACACGTACAGAGTAAAAGAAAACTATGTCAGTCTAGAGAGACTTTATTACATTCCTACTTGTATTTATGGCAGCGACACACTCATCTTAATGTCTGTGATGTTCTGCATTTTACTTTCTAATTAATACAGCATGAAAGGCATTAAATTATTTAAAGCTCTTTAAGTAAATGAGAATTTTTAAAATATACAGACAATTTTAAAAACTTTAATAGTTAATGAATAATGACTGATTTCTTCTTTGCTAATGTTTTTCACCAAAGGAAAAAACTACATAATTTTAAAATAATTTACAACCATTTTCAAAAAACTTTTTTTAATTAAAAATATTTTAACAAATTCCAAAACAAATTTCTTTATTAATATGAAAAATATCTACCTCCGCGAAATGTAGTCATCATTTCACGATTCAGAGGCTTATGTGCATGAAGCCCCGGTCAGTGGCTTCACATTCTCCGGAGACTCTATTCATACAAAATAACTCAAATAAAAAAAAAAAAATCAAGTGCTAACATTGGGCCCCGTTAGTTTATTAGCTACTGGCTTTGCAGAAGCTTTGTGTTACAAAGTTTCGAAAGAATTAATTAAATCTAAGTTAATTTCGTAAATTTCAATTCTTAATTAATAAACACTAGTTGTTTATTCCATAATACCATTCTCAAAAACTTTATTCTACAATGGCTTTTGCTTGAATAAAATTAATTCATTATTGAATTTATAATGAATTACAATCAACAATTTAATGATTCAATTTTTTAAATTCAAACCTGCTCCAAATTGAATGAAATTTATTTATTTATTTTTTTTATTTATTTATTTATTATCATAAAATTACATGAATTTTTAGATAAGTTAAATTTAGCTATGGCTACCATGTTATGGCCTTAAGTTAAAGGTGAAAAAATTATAAAATATTATTTTGATTATGGTTGGATAATTGAAGTTAATTCTATTTATTTTTTTATACATATGCATATACAAAATTGAATGAAAATGTTTTTACTTTGCCTATAAACATTTGGAAGATATCTTCCTGGAAGAAATTTAATCATCAAAGCAATATTTCTCTAATATTGCATTTTTATCAGTTTAAAAAAAAATTAGGCAATAAAAAATAAAAAAAAAATATATAAAATTAAATTCGCCCTTTTTTCAGTAAGGTGATTATCACCTTCGCAATAAATTGATGATATCCCATTGAGATCTTCTGCAAGAAATTAATACAATCCTTTTATTTTTCAGTCACAATGTTTTTAGTTGTCGAAAAATTGTTCAAAAATGAAAAAAAAATATGGAAGAAATTTGTTTGTCTTTTAGTAAAAAATGGATATTTTATGTGAGCGTTTCAGTTTTCGTGCTTTATATGTGCATGCATGCTTCAAGATTTATTTAGTAATAATTTAGTAACAATTTTTCTATATATTTATTAAATCTTCTAGAAGATTATCTGGCGGTATCTTCTTTTTTCACCTAGATGATTATCTAACAATATTTCCTATTTTTCTTTCAGGGGTATTGATTTCTTATTGCTAAGATGTATCGCCTGTGACGCCCAATCTCTCCCGAATTTGATTATTGCGGCATTAAAAATTTTCTTCTAAGCAATACAAATTCGAATCACTTTCGTATTATTTTGCTTGTAGGTTTCATTACATTTTAAAATATTTTAGTATATAGATAGTTTGTAATAGATTTGAATTAAAGAAAATTTGAATGATTCAAATATAAATATTGTTAATTTTATTTGTAGTGGAATTGAATTATAGTAAAATAGAATTGTTCTATTGATTGTAAATTATATTAAAGTGTGCAGTCGATTAAAACATAACATAACAAATATTGATATAAAATTTAATTTGAATAAGTTATAATTATGATTTAATATGTGTAACAATAAAAATATTAGGACTTCCAATTTTGGAAGTCAGATCTCTCTAATATCGATGTCAGATGGATCAGTTCTTTCATACATGCGTCGGGTTGGTTCGCTTCGAACGATGGAATGGTCATGTGAGGTAGAAATACATGATCCGTCAGGGTTTCACAACGGGACCAAATTGGACCCAAGTGTGCTGTCTCTGGACAGCTGCCCTAATAACCTAACCTAACCTAAGCTAACAATAAAAATAAATTAATGATTAAATATGATTTTTTTTTTTTTATTTTCTTTGAAAGACCCTTCATTATTAATTCGATTGTGTTTAAAATTTGTCAATCAGGTTATGTTTTCTTATAAATGGAAGCAGTTTTTTTGTAGATACTCCTTGATATAAATAGCCGTGTTTATTGTGCCCGATGTTACATGCGATTCACTTCTTTCACAACAGCTGCATATAGCTTGCTAAATAAGAAACTTTTTGGTAAGTTTTTATTGTTTTTTCGTACGGTACCCTTCTAGCACATTTCTTCTAACGTCTGCTATATAAAACTTTTGTCCAGGAAGCTGTCAGAAGTCAGAAATGACGTACGTTTCATTTCACAACATTTAAAAAAATTTTTTAACTATTTTTAGGAACTTTACTCTCTTTTTAGCTGCAGAATTCCTCTTTGCGTTCCTATATAATACTTTTTGCACTTTAAATGTTTTAAGCCCAATATTAGATTTAACTTTGACAACGCTTAGAACTGCTCCACTTTTTGGCTTTGAGTTCTTTTTATGACCTTTTGTTTTTTCCTGTTCCAGGTTTCCGATCATTTGTAAAGTCATTGTTTAACTTTCTTACCATTCTAGAAACTGATTATCTGCTGACACGTAGTTCCTTTCCAATTTTTTTGTGAGTCCAATTTGGATGAGTTTTAATAGTTTCAAAAACTTGTTTATGTGTTTACCTTTAACTCTCCATTATGAAGCAAACACACAAAATATTTTGAAAATTCGTATCATTATAAAATTAGAAATATAATTATCTCTTGTCAAAGCTATATTTGTCTGTTATAAGTAGACAAAGTTATAAATAAAAATATGTGTTACATTTTATTTGAACGCACACTTTAGAAATGAATTCTTCGTATAAAAAATATAAATAAATTTAAGTCTTTGAATTAAATTGATATGGATGTCTTTTAGGAATGATTGGAAGATCAAATTTAATTCGTCAATTGAAGAAATAAGTATTTCAAACTTTTACCTTTTCTCGCTAATTAGTCGATAATATGAACTTTGAGAATTAAACATCAGCACAAATAACTCTGATTAGACTCTAAGTATGTCAAATTGAGTGAGCAAAGACTTTATTGCTGGCCTTAAGTATAACCCTACCACTGCTTCAAGGGAAGAGCCTAATAGCAGATCATTTGGTGAAATGTCTAAAAATCAATTCACAGGGGCCGTTATCTTAACACAGTGTAAGTAATGGAGACATTTTCTATTCGAGATGGGATCTGGTGAAGCAAAAACTTCTGTGGATCATTCAGGGCAACAACTTCAATGCAATGGCATTGATTGGTACTAAGGTCATGTTAAATTAATGGCTCGCCGTAGAATCAAGAAAAAGATGTGTGGTAGGCCGCTAGAATGAAGGTAACTATAAGTGATAAATCCCGAAGTCCTTAATCTTCTACTTAAACTGTTCTGTACATTTGTCAATATAATAATAATTTTGGATAAAATTCATTTCTTAAATTCGTTTCGCCAATCAGAATGTTTTAGCCATACAAAATAAAGAATGAATTTAAGTAATAGTTCATTGATTTCTGTTATGTTTGATGATCTCTTTGTTTGATCGATTTCGTTGATCGCCTTTCAAAAAATGCTAAATACGAAAACCGAACTTTTATCATGAATTTTCTAAAGTTTAATCAACTAACTAACGAACTTCATATTAAGGCAAACTATACTAATATACCAAAAACTATATTCTAAACTAAATTAATTAATATACAAAATCTTTTATTTTGAACAAACTATTTCAAAAATTAATTTAATCCTCTTTTTCGTGTAGGTTACAAAAACCAGTTAGCAAAATAATAAAGTAAAATAAATATTTAACATGAAAGGTGTAAATAATTTTTTTCACTTCATTATGAAGTTTTATTTTCGTATTTATAAAATTCATTACTAAGAATAAATAAAAAAAAAAATCACATTTAATTTGATTTTTAAATAGCTGTATTAATTTGTATACAAATATGGATTCTATTATATAATTAAAAGATTAAAATAAAAAATAAATTTAATTTAGATTAATAATAATTAAACTCAGTATTTAATTGTAATTAAACGATCACTTTATCAATGAGAAATTAAAGGTATTTGTTGTAATATTTAAAAAGAATAGTAGAAGTATTTTGCTAAGCCTATATTTTTAATTAGAAAAAATATTTTGAATTCTGTTTGAATTTTAAACTTTTTTAACAAAAAGTTTATTGTATTTGTAGCTGTTTATTATGTAGAAACTTTTACGCTTGTTCAAGCAACAATTTGATCAAAATATCGATGAGTAATTGCAAAAATCTTTTCCTTCTAAAGTAATAAGAATTTTTAATCATTAAATTTAAATTTTATTTCTCAAAATATAGCGACTAAACTGGTTTATTATAATAAACACAATATGTATTAAGAAAAAACTTCTACTGAGGTTATAGTTGATACAATGACTTATACAAATATTAAGTGATAAAATGTATGTATGTATGTATACTTCTGTGGCAAAAAGGAAAACTACATAATTGATTTTTATTATTTTTCAGGAGACCGTTTTTTAGGTTTTAAATTTTAATTTCTTAAATTTTAATTGAAATTAAAGGTTGTAAGTATACAATTTTTAATTATCTACCGTGTAAATATATCCACAATTTGTACAAAATTTATTTTGTATGCGGAACGTTCCCATGACAATTGGATCTACGTTTCCAACTGATCCGTCAACTCAGCAGTAGCTGTATCAACCGGACGTTTTCCCCAGGGAAGGAACTTTCGACTACTACAGAGCTATTACAACAACCAGGTATGTGGAATAATATTACAACAAAATTAAAAATGTTCAAATTTCTCCAAAAATTAACATAAATCTTATATTATTTCTTCGAAAGATAACTTATTATATTTTTTATATGAACAATATTTGGATCGCTTTTGTGCACTTTTTAATCATTAGTTTGAAAACTCGATGTTAAAAATTTTCGAAACTGTTATTCGGTTATTGTATACTAGTTTACCTTGCAACTATAAGCTCTCCTCTGTTTAAATTTATCTAGAACTTATTATTCGATTTTAATTTAAAATTATTTGGAGATTTTCTATTTTTACGCTTTGATTTAATTTGTAGATTTTTCACACCTCCCAAAAAATAATTCTGTAGTTATATCCAGATATTAAAGTATTTTAGAAGATATATATTTATTGGATAATATACCTCGATATTTCTTTTTATGAAATACATTACCTCTGCATTACACAAAAAATGCAGTCAAATTAGAAATTTGAAATTTAATCCATAAAATTTTTTCTTCGAAAAACCTTTGGTCTAAATTTTTGTACTTTTTCTATCAATATATATATATATATCTATCTATCGAAAAAATACATTTCCTTGACACTCATTGCCATCTGAGTTAAAACGTAAATCATTTTATGTAATGATTTATGAAATAACGAGAAAGATATAGTCGGTCAAGACCGACTATATGATACCCTACACCATTGTATACGAGCTTAAAAATTCGGGAATGGAACTTATATTACACCTGTGGCCAATTTTACTAAATGTAATATAAAATATACAAATACCAAATAATGCGTTGATACTAACATCTAGATGATTTTATTTCATGAAAATGGGTTTATGTGGAAGCTATGGTAAATAATGGATCGATTCTCATAAAATCTGGCAATGTTGTTTCTACTTACATAAAACTCATTCGTGTTGAATATTAACTTGATACTAACATTCGTATATGATTTATGCACGTTAAAGTGAGTGGGATTTATATGGTAGCTATGGTCAATAGTGGACCGATCTTCATAAAATTTGTTACAAAGACTGATACTTGAACAGAACTTCTTTGCACCGAATTTCATTAAAATATACTTATTTTTAATGCATTTTTGAGTGTTTAAAATCTATTCTCAGGGGACATTGGTATGGGTGCTAGGTGAAATAATGGACCGATCACAACCAATTTCAATAGTCTTCGACCTTGTATCATAAAAGTCCCAAGTGCCAAATTTCATTGAATTATCTTTAAAATTGCGACCCGTACTTTATGCACAAGGTTCACATATACAGCAAGACAGACGGACGGACGGACATCGTTAAATTGATTTAAAAAGTGATTCTGTGTCGATTAGTATTCTTTAAGGAGGGTATTGGATAACATTTTCTATGCGTTACAAACATCAGCACAAACGCATAATACCCCAACCACCTATGTTTGTGTAGGGTATAAAAATAATCGAACAAAATTACACATTTTTTTAATCAAGGTAGTTCTGTTTTTGTGAACATTTTAAAGAAACTATAACTCCGATTTTCATGCAAATTTGCCAAATTAGATTTTAGAATTTTCGCCACAAACTGACTTTGACCCATAAACAATTTTTTTCTTCGAAGAACTTTTGGCCACAACTTTTGTATTAATTCTTTCAATGAGCTTATATCTACTAAAAAAAATATTATCTTTGACTCTGATTGCCATCCGAGTTAAAATATAAATCGTTTTGTGGTGGTGTATAAATAGAATTAATCAAAAAATTTACAAATATTTTTCCAGAGTAGTTCGGCAGTTATTAATATTTTGAAGAAACTAGAAGTATGATTTTCATAAAATTTTCACAATATTATGAGAAAACATGTAGTCACCGAAAATTGATGATAAAAGATATTATTCCGCATACGTTATTGACTATCGAAAAATATAGCAAAAAAGTAATGGTGTTGTTTTGCACTTTATAAAATTAATACTTTGTTTAAATAATATCTCAAGTAATTTTAAAATATATCTTGAATATGTTAATTTATGTACCTATTCCATTATAAAAATAAAACATGTCTTAAAAAACTACATATTTCAAATAAGTATATTAAATTCAATCATGAATTTTAATATGGGAAATATGGAAAAAACATATTTAATTTAAACAATTTTTACATTTCGAAAAAAAGTAAAATCCTAAAGTAATGAATAGATATTTGTAAAAATTTACACAATTGGGCGATTCACAAGGTGTGCTATCATTATCATATTATCATAATGTTCTAAAATTTTACAATGGTTTAAAAATATTATCGTTGCTTTTCAAACAAAAAGTGTCTTAATAATAGAACTTTGTTTGGTATTATTGACCTGCCGTATTTAATCCGACTGATATCCGAATTTAAGATACTGTTGCCAATTTTTTCAACAAATCACTGGCGGCGTCAAATTATATCGGCTGTTTTTGTTCATCAAACAAAATTAAAAAAGATGATTTTATACAAAAATAAATAAAAAAATTTTGTTTATTTACTTGAGACAGCCATCACAACAAATGTACTTCTTTTCGCACAAATTGGTTAATATTTTGATTTTTCCAAATGCCTACAGAATAAGACTTTGTTGGGTTCCTGGTCACTGCGATATTCTCGGCAATGAAATAGCCGATGAGCTAGCTAGTAAGGGCTCGGAGTTGAACTGGTCTTTTGTGGAGGTATCGGTTAGGATTCCGATAGGGTCATATTTCATGGCCATAAGGGAATGGACCATAGGTAGAAGGAATAATGATTGGGGGAGTAGATCGAACTGCAGGGTATCTAGAGCGATATGGCCTAGTCTTAAACCAGCAGATTCGAAGCATCTTCTAGGCATGAGTCATGTGAACCTAAGGATCATTGTTGGTATGATTACTGGTCACCTCGCAATAGGGAATATGACCAGTAAATGGGACACTGGCGCAGTAGTTTTTTGCAGGACATACGATGATGTGGAGGAGCTACAGACAGTGGATCACTGTGTATGGCTTCATCGAAGTAAACTGAGGTGTTTTGGGAGCCATATTCTGCACGAACTAGAGGAGGTTGCGAGTGAAGAACTCGGCAACCTTATAGGGTATGTAATGGGAATAAAGTGACTTAGAGGTAGTCAGGATTAATTTGATGGGTCTTAGGTTCCACACCTTTTTTATTTTTCTTATATTTAGCTATCTTTCTTTTCAATCTTTTACTATATTCTACTAGGATATTTCTCTTTCTTTATCTGTCAGCTTTCTCTATTATCTATAAAGGAATCACAATGGACCGAATGGTCTCTGGGTGGAGGCGTGAAGACGCCGCCCTTTTTAACCTAACCTAACCTTGGTTTTTCCATTTTTTTTTTTTTTTTTTTGCATTATATATTTATTATTAATATTTATTTTTATAATTGTTTCACATAGTTCAAGTAATTATGAGTTGTTGTCTACAACAGTCGTATTTTTTCATGCTATTATTATGACATATGATTTTATGACACTATGTGAATCCCCTAAATATTTAATAATATACAACAATTCTAAAAACTAAGAATATGGAAAGCGACATAACTTAAGTTATGCAGTTTATCCTTTTGCCCACAGTTTTTTTCCATTAAAATATTAATGCTAAATTTAAACTACAATTTATCCTTATAAACGTTTAATTGCGTATAGTGGGTGGATGTCGCCTTGGAATAAATTTCGTATTAATTTGAAATTCTTTTTTAGTCACGTTTATTTTAGAACGTTTTAAAACATGTTTTATAAAAAAATGCTAATCAAACAACGTGATTCATTTCTTGTAAATACAATCTTCTGAAAACAATTCATAGAAAAAGAATTTTTTTATTTGTTTAGAAGTATTTTTACACTTTAACTAGCTGGGACATTCAGCGTTGTATGTAATCTGAAAGTTTAATAAAAAAAAAGTAAGAAAACGTACAAATACAGCTTTGTCCAGATATTTTTGATAAAACAATGTTTCCAGTAATGTTTCTTCTATTAAAACATAACTTTTATGGAAATATTAAGAAAAAATAAAGTGCAAAAACACTGCAATATTTTCGCTATTTTCAGCAATCTGCAATTAATTTATACCCTATAGTTGAACAAACAAACAAACACACATTTAATATGACTAATGTGGATTCTTATTACTACATTACATTTACAATCTTCTAATTAAATGCTCTCATAAATACCATTTTTAATATAAACTACACAATTTCTTTTAAAAAAATTAAAAAATATTACAATTTTACTATATCGTCATGAAATATAGCAGATACTAAAAAATATTAAATCGAACATATGATGACCTATAACTCCAAAACTAATGACGGTACATGAAAATGTACTTCAGCAAAATTGTTGCAAATTTTATACTTTATAAATGTTATAATGACATCAAAAGATGTACGATGCATTGTAAACATTCTATATGCAAAAAAACTGCTTTTTGGGATCTTTAACGGCGAATAACTCGTGTAGCGTACAAGTGATTATCGATGACGCTAAGACGAAGCTAAAATTCACTTCCCTCTTTTAAATATCGAGGTTGAGTCATTATTTCGCCTTATTTTCCTGGAATATAATATATTAGTAATAAACAGTAATTTTGTTTGGAACAAACAGAAAAACGTTTGCAATTGTTATGTTTTACAAACATAAAGATAAACGTTCGAAAATTACATTTATACATACGAGAGTATTGAATTTTACTTTAAAATTGAGTTTGAGGTTAGGTTTGAAAAATGCTATTTAAGCATTGAGTTTGGAATTAAAATTTAAAACTTTTTGAATAACTTTGAAATTTTTCTATTTTAATTTTGCCATTTAGCACAATTGCGGCATTAAAAAATTTCCTAATTAAATGAAATTCCTGAAAATTGTTCAACATAGAACAAAACGACCGCAATGTAATACTATTTAAGTAATGAATAGTTTATTTCTCACACCAATTTATAAAACCAAACAATGATCATTTTTGCATTAAAAAATAAAGAATATTTACGCTTATGATCTTCTACAACATGAGTTTAGTGTTTCAAAAGAATGGTTCTACTTACATATGAAAAGAACGAACGCAACAAGTGTAACAAATCTTTAGCACTAACTACTTTACAAAAAAAAAAAAAATATATATGTACAATAAAGAGATTATCTTTTGTTTCAAAATAAGCATTTAACATATTTTCCATTGAAAATCATACAACAAATAAAGAATGCTTCTTTAAAATTCATGTAAATTACAAAAGGCAAAATGATGAAATGAAAACAAGATAATTTTATACGAACTGTAAAATGCAAGAAGTGGCAGATGTTGTAAACTATCTGATTTCCCTTCAAAAAAAAAAAAAAAATCTAAAAAAATTCTTTTTAAATCATTTGGGTTTTGATTTCTATATATTGGTTCTAAAACATTAATCCCTTTGATTTAATCAAGAAATGTTAATGCAAGGTGTGCGTTCGAATAAAATATAACACATATTTTTGTTTACAACTTATTTTTTTATTTTTTTGTGATTAATATATCTTTGAAAAATACTCAAGATTTTACAATGAGTCAAAAGAAACACATAAAAAATGTTAAACTATTAAAACTCATTCAAATTGGACTTACAAAAAAAAAAAAAAAAAAAAATTGGAAAAGAACTACGTGTCAGCAGATAATTAAGTTCTAGAATAGTAAAATAATTAAACAATAACTTTACAATTAATCGAAAAATTGGAACAGGAAAAAATAAAAGATCACGACACGAACACAAAGTCAAAAAGGTAAAGCAGATCTTAAGAAATACCCCAAACATTTACGTCCGCGAAATTGCTAGACGTGTCTTTCTGAACGCTATGTACGCAAAGTTAAAGCCAATATTGGGCTTAAAACATTTAATGTGTAAAAAGAATCAGATAGGAACGCAAATAAGAATGCTGATGCTAAAAAGAGAGCAAAACTCCGATATTTTTTTAAAGTTTAAATGTTGTGTAATATATGATGAAACGTACGTCAATTCTGACTTCTTACAACTTCCTGGACAAAAGTTTTATATAAAAGATGTTAGAGGAAATGTTCCAGAAGAGTGTCCTACAAAAAA
Source organism: Protocalliphora azurea (assembly GCA_932274085.1). Classification (NCBI taxonomy): domain Eukaryota; kingdom Metazoa; phylum Arthropoda; class Insecta; order Diptera; family Calliphoridae; genus Protocalliphora; species Protocalliphora azurea. Next base: position 20,482,582 of record OW026523.1, read on the forward strand.
ACTGTGGTGAAAGAAGTTAATCGTATGTCAATGAGTGTCTACAAAGAAGATTGCTTCCATATATAAGAAAACACAGAGTATCAACATTCTTTTGGCTTGATTTGGCATTGTGGCATTATAAATGTGTTCAAGATTTACGTGGGTACCTGCCTGACGGCCCAAACTCACGATGGTCTTCACACCGCATGAGTACAATGCGCCCACCAACGCTCCCAGATGCAACAAACTGCTACCCCTGTGTACCGATTTGCAGACACGTATTTGGACATAACTTCCTCTTTGATCAGTAGCGGAGCCCATCTAAAACTCCTTCCGATCATTGGGTCACGCCACCCGGTTGCAATGCAACTCCACACTGAGCTCACGCTCTACCCGCGATTTGGGTTTAAACCACAGCCACCACGAAAAGTTCCCCAGGGACCCACTCCATCCGACAGGCTGGAACCGAAGTACCAGAGGCTCCTAACACCCGTGGTACCAGTATTAAGTCACCGGTCGGAATTCGTAGCCAAAAATCACTACTACCAGTTGAACTAACAGTTCGGGACTGGTGACTCGCCACAACATCAAACATGCAACATACAACAAAAAGGATGAATACACACAATTGTGGCATTACAGTAAAAGAACTTTAGAATGGTACAATAGACATAATAATAATTTAATTCCAAAAAATGCCAACCCTCCAAACTGAACAAGAACTTCGGCCAATTGGAAGATATTGGGCTGCTGTGAAAAGGGAATTAAGGAGGACTAATGTTGTACCCAAAACATTGACAAATTTTAAACACAAGCGGATAGTTGGCTCCAAAAGAGTTACGCAAAGTAAAATCAAATTACTAAATGAGGGTGTTTCAAAGAAAATAATAAAAAAAATGCATATCTTATTATTAATTTATTCTTTATTGTTATACGTAATAAAACTGTAGAAAAAACCCTAAAATATATTGTTTCTTTCATATTGGTAACTTATTCCAGTCAACTTTTATATCAATATTTGTGTTTTATGTTTTATTCGTACGCACATTTTATAAAATAAGCATACATGTTTTTGTGTCAAGAGAAAATAAACAATATTATTAGTTTAACTCAATTAAGTTTCTGTAAATTTATTTAAAAGGTCTAATAAATTGTGTTTAATAAAAATAAATTGTTTATAATTTTACTTAATTATATTTTTAAATGTAGTCATAATTAAATGCAATCAAAAAATCAATGTTAGTGTTAAAAAATAAACGAATTTTAAAAATTGAATCGAATAGTTTGAAAAAAAAGTCGAATATTTCCCAGATGGAAAAATGTATATAATTTAAAATATGTGTTAAATATATAGAAAATAATCTGAATTATCTGATTTTTTTTAATAAATACCAATAAGACATAAGAATAAAAAAACGACATGGAATTGCGACCATTGATAACTTCGACAGTGCAGTGACAAATACATATCAATTGGCCGGTCACATATCCATAAAGTGAATCAAATAACCGATTCTTTATAAGAAAACACAAATTTTTTTTTTTTTTTTGTTTATTCAATTACAATTAAAATAAACACAATTATGGGTATTAGCGAGAACAAGACGACGGACCATAAACGAACAAGAAAATCAGCTTTAATAATAATTAAGTATTTGATTAAATGAGGTGGACAATGTTCGACCTTGTTATTTGTTTGTTTAACATAAATACTAACAACACTCTTTCATACATTCATTTTACATGCAATAGAGATGAAAAATATATGGTACAATTTTATTATTTATTTTATAAAATTAGTACATTATTCAAGAGATTAGAAAAATGTCTTTTTATAATTATGAAATTTAAAGCATTCTAATTTTCCTTCTCAATTATACTTATAGTTTTTGGTGAAGAAAATAATTTGTTTTATTTAAGAAGATTTTGAAGCCGCAAAAGCTATAAATGTTTAATATCGGTATAAGTATTTAGACTTACAAAAATAAATACAAATTATTGTACTTTATTCGAAAGATTTTTTTATTGTACAGTTATTACACTTGTAATAATAAATATCTACTGTATGAAGATTTTTGTGTTTCACTATATATTTAATTTTTAATTTTGTTTTATTAAAATTTACTACTAAATTAGGTATTTGAAAGATGCAACAAATGTTCTAGAATATTAAATAAAAAAAATTGTATGCAATATAATTTTTTTAACGTTTCTTCTTTTTTTTACCAATGTCCAATTTATCAGCGGAAAAAAGTACACAATCAACACTGGCATTTATCATCCCCGTTACATATGTACATATTGTGTGGAAAAGAACTACCCATACAAAAACAACAGCAACTAAATAAAAACAAAACAACAATTAAAACACAACTACTATACATTGATAAATGAAACAGACGACAAGACTACATACTAGATAAAAAAGAAAAGACAAAATAAAAACAATAACAAAACAAATATGCCAGATTCAATAAACAAACATGTTGTCAACTCTTGTCGACAACAAATCATTGCTAATTTTTTAAATATGAAAAAAAAAAACGCTTAAATAAAAGAACACAATTTCGTATACCAAATAAAAATATATGAAGAAAAAAATAACGTAGTTTGTATTTTTTATGATACAATTTAAACTCGTTTACTTTTGGGGTTCAAAAAAATTTGAATATTTTTTTAATGACACATCAACGCTATTTAGTGTCAATATTAGCTGGCTTTAATGAAACATAAATCTGTTCGCGTGAATAACTTTTACCGAACGACGTTAGTGTTATGGAGGTTTAAGATAAAAATTTATAAAAAAAAATCCAAAATTCTATTTTCAACAACATTCAAAAAATTACCAATTGATGACACCGAAGATAATCGCGATCATAGATTTTTTAACATTTCATTAAACAAATTGTAATCAACAAAGTATGTATAGATATTCTCGTTTTTTAAATTTTTTTAGAAGTCCAATACCAATAATAAATGTTCATACATATGTAACCTACAGAGACGTATATAAAATACAAAACATAATCGCGACCACAAATCTGTTTAAACCTCCCTTTAGAACCTAGAGCAAAAAACAAAGTGTAGATAAATTTTTAAATTTATTTTTTTAATTGCATTTAAATCGCTGATATATTTTTCACATCTAACCACAAAAGAAATCTTTAAATGATGTTAGTAAATAAAAAGTTGCATATATTAATTGTATAACTATAAAATACATTTTTCAATGACAAAAATGCATATACACCCAAAAATGTTAAAAGTTGCATTTAATTCAGAAGCGTAATTATTTTTGAGTACCACTTGATTCCGATATAGCTATAATAACAACTGCAGATTAGTATACATTTTCACCGAATTCAATTAGTGTCATAATGTGCTTCGACATGTTATGAATTCTTTTTATGCAACTTTTTGTTGAAATATATTTTTCGCTTAACCAAAATTAAATTTTCTATGAATTGTAATTTAATATTATTGTTAAATAATTTTTTAAGACTATATTGTATACTTAGTAAGTTTTATTTAAAACTCAGGATTATTACTACTACATATTTATATTTTGGCCTTGAAGGCTTTGTATTATTAAAAATAAATAAAACCTAATAGATGTACTTATTCTAAATATATCACATAAAATATAAAAAAGATTCTAATATAAAGTACACAAAATTTTGGATCAATTTTAAAGAGTTATAACGATTTTATAATTTAATATTTTACAGTCGTATTTTTTCATGCTATTATTATAGGACATATGATTTTATAACACTATGTGAATCCCCTAAAAATATATTGAAATACAACAATTCTAAAAATTAAGAAGTGGTTTTCCTTTTGCCCACAGACTTTACTTTTCTAGTTTTTTTTTCATTAAAACATTAATGCGGAAATCAAACCACAATTTATCTTTATAAGCGTTTAATTGCGTATAGTGGGTGGATGTCGCCTAGCACTGAATTTCGTATTAATTTGAAATTCCTTTTTCGTTACATTTATTTTAAAACGTTTTAAACACGTTTTATAAACAAAATACCAAATCCAACAATGTAATTCATTTTTTGTGAATATAATTTTCTGAAAATAATTTATAGAAAAAGGAAATTCTATTAATTTACTTATTTAGTAGTATTTTTATACTTTAACTAACTGAATGTCCCTGCGTTGTATGTAAACTAAAAGTTTAATAAAAAATTTAAGAAAACGTAAAAATACAGTTTTGCCCATTTTAAAGACTTATAACGTTTTTGTGATTTAATATTTTATCGCGCCGCAACGATTTTAAAATGCAATTTGGAAACCTTTTTTGATCACGCAATACTTTAGCTTCATTGAAATTACGCTGAGAGTGTGCCTAGGGGAAAAGGCACCTCTTAGAGCCACTCACACTTTTTCTAACCAAGTTTAGGCACCCCCACAAACAATTCATAATTGCAAGGGCAATAAACCTACATACTTTATTTTATAATACTCGAAACGGCGTAAATTTTCTAATCGAAAAACTGCAAGAAATTAAAATTTTGAAAATTTGGTTTCACCACTTGCTCACAATATAATTCAACACTGGTCAACGACAGATTTATTACAAGTTGGCCTATTTCTACAAGTGTTTGAAATTAGATTAGAGGAATTGGACGTAATGACAGCATTAAAAAAAAAAACTTGTTATTTTCAAAGACCTTTTTGAATTTTGAACTTTGAGTGCTTGCCGGTACCACAAGGAATCATTTCAGATCTTAATTTTCGTTATTTTACTCCACGAGGTGTTGTTAACATAATTGCATCAAAATTTAATTTAAAAAATCTAAATTAAAGAAATATTTGAGGTTTAAGGTAGGTTTCGTAAAAGTAAACGTAAAGAGAGATTTTTTATTTAAAAATTTGGAAATATTTAAAATACTTTACAATATTCTTCTTAATTTAATTTAAACATAAGTATTTAATATATTCAAAAACTCTCGAAATTATTATTTTTTATAAAACATAAATTTTCTTCTAAATATATTGTTATTTTCTTCTACTTTTATATAAGTTGGAAGCATGTTTTACATATGTAGACCTCTATAGAAGTGACCTTTGTGTTGCAGTTGTTGTTGACTGTGTAAGTCTAAAATTCCCAACATTTTTTAGTTGATAGGGTTGCATATCACGTATATAAAATTTGTTTTTGCTCTTTAAGTAATTTTTTTTTTATTCGTAATCTGCTTTTGGTTATTCTTTTAATTAAATTGTTTCATGCAAAGTTTAGCTTTTGAAACTTAAGTAATTGTTTTAAGCTAATTATTTTTGTTATGCTAATTATATTTTCTCATGCTTAAGTAATATTTTAAGGTTTAACCGAAAATAATAAGAAATAAATAATGTAAACAAAAACCAAACCAGCTAAAAATTTCAAATTTTTACTATTTTAAACTCTGTTCCAGTACTTGCCAAAATTTAGAGGTTTTAGTCAGAATTAATCAGAAATTATTAGAAAAACAACAAAAAACAATGGAATTCTGAGTACGGGAACAGTTTCGTGTAAATTCTAGCTAAAAATGAAATATAAAAACAGAGCTTTTTATAAAAAAAAAGTTTATTTCCAAAATTTCTTTGGATCACAGTATGTTTGTAGTCATTAAAATAATATTTCTGACTTTTATATAAATTACCAAATTAAGCTAATAGGGTCTATCGTTCCAATATAAATAAAAATCGAACTTTTTAATACAATTACGAATACAACAAAACATTAAGAAAACGATGAATTTGAAAGAAGACGCTGACAATATAAACGACAGCTACATAGCTCCCATAACAAAATCTGTGATATAGTTGTTAAGATATGTTTATATATATATATATATATATATATATATATATATATATATATATATATATATATATATATATATATATATATATATATATATATATATATATATATATATATATATATATATATTTCCTTGAAAACATAATGTTTCATGTTAAATGTAAAATTCAATAACACAATGTTCAAATTGTAAGTAATAATGTTATATATGTTAAGTTTTTGTATTTTAAAATAGACGAACCCCCTGAAAAAGTCGACATAAAATCAATGAAACGTTGGGAAAATTGTATTAAAAAGTTCGTTTTTTTATTTATATTGGAACGATAGGCCCTATTAGCTTAATTTGAAAATTTATATAAAATAAGGAAAACTCTAATATAAACACGTTAGACTATTTCTGACTTTAAAATGGATAGTTATGTATATTAAATTGTATATTAAAATTTTTAACTACATAGCAATTATATGAAAAGTTATTTAGATACTTAATACTTTTACATACATACAAAATACATAGTTATTTTCAAAATCATCTTTTTCTTTGTTATTTCTTAGGTTCCTTGTCCATGCAGACATGTGAATTTGCAAATATTTTGCTATTAATATTTGAAAATTATAATATAACGTCAAAATCTAATTGATTACACTTTAAGAAAATATAAAATTTATATGTGTTATGGGCAAAAGAAATCTAACATTTAATATTTGCTGTTGTCAGTGATATTTATGACAAGGAAAAATCATAAGTTTGAATGCAAGTTAAAGTGGAATTTTAGTAATTTTAAATATTGCTTAATATTTTTAGAGACTTTTTAAATAAGTGCAAACTATAGTTTGAAAAAATATTACTATTTGTTACTTTTAAATGAAAATTAATTTGTTACAGATATGTATGTATTTATGTAGATAGTCATGGTAAAGTTAGTAAAATTATTATTCTTTCACCCATTAATTTTCATTTACTTTTGAAGTCCTCTTATAACATTTTGTTAAAGTTTCAAAATACTTAATAAAAATTAAAAATTAGGTTCTTACAATGTTAAATGTTAAATATGTACTTAGTTTGTTCGAAGAATTTTATTTTGTCTTTGAAGATGATAAATCATAAACTGATTTTGAAATACAGATAAAGCGAAATACGGAATTTATTTCACTTTGGACCGAAATGGTTTTCTGTAACTAGTTGATTGAATTTTTTAAATCTAAAATATATTCTGATGTGGTTTAAAATCCTAATATTTTTATTACATGCTTTTAAAAAGCTTAATATTGTTTTAGCAAAATAATATTGTTTAAGGAAACATAAAACTCTATTCGTTTGGTTTGGTTATTTTTCAATTTTCTTTCTCAATTATATAAAAAAAATCGAAACAATCATCACCATTGTTATTACAAATTTTTGAAGGATAACGACTTGAATAGTTCATCAAGTCAGATGGGAATTTGGCCCTGTGAATATAATAAGTTTTAAAATAATCAAGTATGCCCTATAATATAAATTCTACCTAAAATCCTTAAATAGATCTAATTCAAGAATGCTTCCTATTCTCTCTCATTTAGTAACAAAAAACTTTTAGGCTGTGTGTCTTCGCTGTGCTAGGGATGATCAATGAAATTACAAAAAATAATTATGTCCTTTCATGCTATTATTGCAATTTATTAATATTTAGTCTCAAACATATAAATTTGCTAAATTTAAAATATAAGTTTTCTTCATAAATAAATCATCCTATCTATATATGTATATATATGTATCCAAAATGATACAAATATATATATATATATATATATATATATATATATATATGTATATATATTGTTAAATAAATTTTTATTTGCCAGAGTATTTGATTTATTAGAATTTATAATATAAAAGAAAAAAGAAATGAAGCGCGCAATCGATTTTTTTAATATTTTTTATTTTTATTTAACATTTGACATAAATTTATAAATTTTTAAATAAATTTTTATTTGTAGAGTAATTGATTCATTAGAATTTTAAGTTGAAAACAGAAATATAATTATTTAAAAAAAATCGCACGATTTTTTTCATTTTTTTTTTTTAATGAAAAATAAATAAAACTTATTATACATTTTTAAATATGATATTAACCAATATTACGAGCAAAAATCGATTAATTTTTCTAAATATTAAATTTTAAAGTGCTGTCTTTGTTATTTAATGTATTAAGGGTGTAACATGGGGATCATACGAAAGCTTGAAATGTTGTCTAAATGATTCGATGTAAACGAGAGTAAAAAAAATATATTGACAGGTTACTGAATTGGAACATTTTATATATCAATCGAAAGGATTTTCCAAGATATTTCCAACGATATCCATATTACATATATATAGTCATAAATTATGATATTAACAAATATTAAGAGAAAAATCTATTAATTTTTCTAAATATTAGTTTTTAAACTGCTATATTTTTGTTATTTAATTGGCTAAGAGTGTGACATGGGGATCATATGAAAGTTTGAAATGTTCTATAAATACCCATACCCATATTGTTAATATTAATTAAAGGAGGAAGGAGAAAATAAAACTAAATTTTAAAAATTCAAAGTTATATAAAAATCAATATAATCATAATATATGTATTCAGATTTTAAATACTTTGCATATTAATCATAAACTTCAGTTAGTCTTTAGGAGAAAAAAGTATTTAAAATTTAACTGTTTAGAACAATGTTTATCAAAATGTGATCCAATTTTGTATGGGGTCGGGTTTAATAATAAGAATTTAATTATTCATACGTCCTTATGGTATGATGTCGAAAGCAAACCAGACTGTAATTAATTACAATTACAAAACAGTATTCAGTTTCAAAGGATCGCTTTAAATAATTGTAGCTTCTACATAGTTTCCTCTCCCGAAAATCAGTTAAAAGTACAGAAATACCACATAAATGTCCGTATGTTAATAAAATTTAGCTCAAATAAGATTAATTATACCACCCATATAATGCTTTCTCTCAAGTATGTATTAATTTAAGTCACGTACACAATAGAGTAGTAGGATATCATATATCGAATATACACTTATTTTTTAATAGTAAGTTATTTTGTAATTACAAGTATTTAGGTTTAGTTCGTTAAAACTTTCTTACAAAACTTTCCCAATCCATTTCAATTTTTAGTTAAATATTAGAAAATATTTATATTTTGTACTGATTTAAATTGTTTTCTTCATTTGACAGTTAAAATTGGAATGAAAAGTTATAGGAACCTTTAGTTTTTAAATGTATGAAGAATTTTTAGCAAAATCTCTTTTTATTTCTTTTTTACTGCTGACAAGTTTAACAGAGTAAAAAGCATTTTTTAAACTAATAAAAGTATTATTTTGATTTAACAAAAAATAACTGAAGTGAAATAATGTTATCTCCACATTGGAAAATAAAGTAACCAATTTTGGTTAAAAATAACCAAAACGGCAACACTGATCATAACTTCCAGTACCTACAACTCGAAAACTAAAAAAAGAGTGGAGAATTTTTTTATTTTATTTTATTAACTGAACAAAGACCTTTAAGTTTATTGAAACAAAATCTTCAAAATCCGTAGTTCCGGTAATCTTTATTTATGACATTTTTTACATTAATCACAAGTAAAAGCTACTGAAACATTATAAAATTTGTTTAAAATCAAGTAATGCCAAAAAATCAAATAAGTCTTTGATTAATAGATAAACTTAATGATCCACTAAATAAAATAATTTAAATACGAATATTTTTAGTTATCAAGGTCATTAAAGTAATAAAATCTTCTTAGTTCTCTTATATATTTATTTATTAAACAAAATTAAACGTACCCAAATGCACTTGTTTTTGCCTGAAACCATTATTAGGCGCTTTCATTTGTTGTTATTAAAACGCAAATTTAGCATCATTGTAATATTTATACAGACTACATACATTCTTTGCAGTTGTTATTTTATTAATGAGCTGAATATAATTAAAGTGGTAGTTGTAGTGTTTTTTACAGTTTTTTGTATTTATTATTGTTGTGCATAGCAAAATTTTTGTTGTTTTGAGTGAAGGTTTTTGCACAATTTCAGGTCGATGATACTTGCATTATTGAAAATTCTAATTTTTATATGATTTAAATTGATATTTTTTCCTTTTATTATTAGCAAAACAAAGAAAAATGTTAAAAAGTAAATAAAAATAAAAGGAACATGAAACCAAAAAAATAAGCAAGCAACCATTTTTATTTTAACTCTCATCCCATAACACCTGGTAACCATTATAAAAACAACAACAACGAAAATAATAAGGGCAAAAAAAATATAAAAGTTTAATAAAAAAAATATCTTGTGTGTATAAATGTGTCTATACTTAAGTCCTAGAAAGCAGCAGCTGTCTTAGCAAAAAAATATTAGCCGTTTCCTTTCATATTTTTTTTCAATATTTTATCAATTTTTTGGTACATAATATTTTAAACTTAAACTTACCTTATCCTGCTCACTTTGTGGAGTCATACACGCGGGACTGGGCTGAGCACTCATTATAAATCACACCTTTTTTTCTATTTTTGTGGAGAAACACAAAGAAATTAATTGCTTTATTATTTCCTTTACTTTGCTTTTCTTTTGCTTTTATTATCTGAATTTGCTTAATTTTGCTGTGTTTCTTCACCTATAAAAACAATTTATTCAAATGATCACTATTTTTTAAAAATTATTTTTTTTTTATATTATTCTATGTGTATATTTTCGTCACCCTCGAAAAAAAAAATAAATTTATATTATTTCTTTTTTTTACTTTTTTTCTTTGTTCTTCTTATGTGTATTTAATTTCATGTACGTAGTCTTAATTTTTTCACGAAGACTTTGTACAGAAAAAATATGCCACTTTTAAATTAAATTTTATGCTTATAATCAGGCAAAAACTTACTTCTATTTTATTAATTTTATGAAATTTAATACTTTTTTTCAATTTCAGTACAATTTTTTGACTGATTTTCACCTTTTTGGTATATTAAAATCACAATTATATATTTTTCTTCCTTATTTTAGAGTTTCACTTTTTCTCTAGAGACCTTTTTTCCGAATATTTTTTTTTTTCGCTTTGCTGCTTAAAATGCTTCTTCTTTTTTGTTCGTGCTATGCGCAAATGTCATATGTTTCTTATTGTTTGCTGAATAGTGCTGAATGTTTATAGCAGTGTTGTATTTTGTAGTGCTATGGAACCATAAATAATTTTTTAGTGTAGAACGGAAATTGAACTCATGTGTTGAAATACAATGCATAATCATGTTTACGTAGTGTCTATACTACACACATTTTTATTAAGACAAACGTTAAAATCAGTACAAATCTATGCAAGGTAACCTCAGTTAAACAACTGATTATTATTTTTGGTTGTTACAGCTGTCAAACTGCATATATAAAAAACATTAATGAATTCGCCTTATTGTTGTTTTTTGCAACTGTTGCCACCTTCCATAAATTCGCGTTAATTTTGAAGTTTGTCTTCATAAAATATTGTCTAGTATAGGCACTATGTTAAAGAGGCGAAATAAAAATAATTTGATAAATAATATGTAAAAAGAATATATTAAACCTCTTATTAGGACTTTAAAGACAACAATAATTTTTAAATTTGACAATTAAATACAATTTATTAACAGATCAAAAAGTAAAAATTTAGATGTTTCGGCTACACAACACTTCAGGAGGAGAATTAGACCCCATGATTAAAAAATGTAAAGTGATTGTGTTTAATCCAGTTGTATAATAAAATATATTTGTATATAATTGTATAAAGTACCTTTATTTTTTTACTTATATAGAAATTATAAAACGTTTCTGATATAAAAAACTATACTTTTATTGAATAAACTTTTTGGTGAATAGTGCTATATTGTCTGTAACTGCATTAAGAGCCTTCAATGTATGCATTAAAATTTGGAGATTGCATAACCTATTTACCCCAGGCCTACAACTGAGATTAACACTGATATAATATGTGGGATAACGCCGGCAGCAGAGAGTAACCATGTTGTTTATATTATGTTAAATATTAAATAAGAGATACCCCTATTCTAATAAATCCTAGAAGATATCATTATTTTTAATCAGTCATAGAGTAAATAAGAGATACACCTATTGTAATCCTAGAAGATATCATTATTTTTAATCAGTCATAGAGTAAACATGTCCTTTTTATTTAAGAAATTGTGCTAATTTTTATAAAAATGTATTTTTGTTTATGTAAAACAATCATTAAAAAGAAACAATTTACAAATAACATTGTTTTTTTTTTAGTAATTTTCAAAATTCACATGCACACACATAAACAAAATTTCATATTTTTTTTTTTTTTTTTTGAGAGTTAATCTTATGAGATAGTTGTGTAGAGAAATCTCATCGCATCAGTCTCATAATATTTCTTATAATACCAATATTTCAATCCACACGTGAAATAATTTTCTCGGAGTCAATTTGACACTATCTCACAGAAAAATGAGATATTATGGAGACAAATCCATTGCTGTAACTCGTTACCATACTATTTTTAACTATAACTAAACAAAGTTTTTAGCTAAAGTCGTTTTACATATAGTGTCATAATTTTTCATAAATCATAATTTTTTTAGATTGCACTTCCGAAATAAATTTTTAAACCTTAATTGGAAAATGGTCTATAATTTGTAGTTTAAAACTGGATTACTTTCTATTTTTGATTAAAAAAAAATTAATGCATCGAGATTAATATTTTTCTAGTAAAATTACTGCATTTTTATTATTTTATTTGCAAATTTTGTTGTGCACACTTTTATACATAAACCATATGGGTTTTTCTATTTTCTGGAAGAAGAAACAGATTTACATCTTTTATAGCACAAGTTTTCGTTAATCCTCAAATATGTTAACAATTTTATAAAATTAGTTTCGTTGCAAATTGAGTACTTTGAAAAATAAACCAGCTTTTAGGATTATTCCTATTTTGTTGTTTATGTTCTGTACATTAATGTGTATAGCAAACACGTACAAATAAATTTTCAGAATGTCAAAAATGATAAATATATTCTTTGATTAGCAATATGTAAACCGAGGAAATTTCAACAAAGTTCAAACAACAACACACATTGGCAACATTTAAAAAGAATTGTGAGATATCCTAAGGGTGAAATTTATTAAAAACAACTTTGAGCTAGTAATTGGATATGCCGACGCAGATTGAGCTTTATATATATCAGAAAGAAAATCAGTATATATGTACATCGAAAGCGGAATATGTTACTCTTAGCGTAGCAACCAAAGAGGTAATTTGCATAAGAGGAATAATGCAAGTTGTTCAAGAAATAGATACAACTATGATATTGAAATATAGTCAACATCCATTTTATTCGAGGACAATACATTATATATTTTATATAATATAAAATATATAATCATAGATGTATCAATTTCTGCCGAGGTGTAACCGTTTATACGGATATATAAATATAATTTTCAAAAGTACTATGTTTTGTATTTATTATTTTTTTAAATATTTACAATAAGTAAATATATACATAGATATATGTATATTTATGATAAATAATACACAGTCGTTACAATTTTGTTTTTTAATCTTTAACCTTCGCACACTCAATACACACCCGGGTGAAATTTTCATTTTTAAATTATTATTATTTTTTAATATTTACCTAAGTGCCCTCTTAATACGGTAATTTTTATAACAATGTTAAAATTAACTACTAGAAAAGTTGAAAATATTCATTGGATACTTTTAATGTGATTTAGATTTAGATGCCCATCTACACGTAACAGAAATTGTAAAATTTTCCTGTCAGAGAGTGTCAAATTCGCTCTCTGAGAAAATTATCTCACGTGTAGATGCAAATATTAGTATTATAAGTGTTATGAGACTGTTGTGATTAGATTTCTCTACACAACTATCTTATAAGATAACTGCAAAAAAAAAAAAAAAAAAAAATTCACACATACAAAACTTTGTTTGTGTGCGTGCATGTGTATTTTGAAAATTACCAAAAAACAATTTTTTTTAATTGTTTCCTTTTAATAATTGTTCTATATTAAAAAAAAATATTTTTATAAAAAAATGTGCTAAAAGGGTGCAAATTTCTTAAATAAAAAATACATGTTTGTAACTGAATGAAAATAGTGATATTTTATATGATTTACTAGAATACGTGTGCCCCTTATATAAGATTTAACATAATATAAACAAAATGGTTACTCTCTTTTGCTGGCGTTATCTCACATATTATATCAGCGTTATTGTCAGTTGTAGACCTGGGGTAGAAAATGACTTCCATTATTTTTTTCTAGGTAGATATGAAAAATTTAAATTCTTACGTAATTATGTGATTCTTATTTAATTTTTTTTAATACTAAAAACTTAAGATTTCTGAATGAATAAAGAAAAAAAACTTAAATTGAGTTTTATCCCATTTACGTAAAAATGTAACTACATATTTTTATGACTAACTCTATTTTGTTTTCAAAATAAACGGCTCATAGATATTTTTATCAATTTTTCTGAATATAAGGTTCTATATTTGAATAAAAAGTCAACTTTTCGACCTGAAATGTTTAAATAATCGACCTTTACATAGTGTCTCCATTAGAGATTTTTTTTATCAAGATAAACGGCAAACTTAACGTGAATTTGTGGAAGGTGGCAACAGTTGCACGAAAACAACAATATGGCTTATTCATTATTGTTTTTTATATATGCAGTTTGACAACTGTAACAGCCAAAATAATAATCAGCTATTTAACTAAGGTTACCTTGTATATATTCGCATTGATTTTGACGTTTGTTTTGATAAAAATTTGCCTAATGTAGACACTAGGTTACCATTTTTAAATAGTCGATTTTTTGCTTTTTTCAATATTGGAATAGTTGACTTTTCAACTTTTTAACTTTACACGATATTTTCACGATTTTTCTCCTCTTTTGACTATTTTTTATTATTTATCTTATAAAAGCTTAAGTAATATAAAATATATACAACGCAGTAAAATATATAATATATAAATAACAGATAATTTATGCAATGAAAGTGCTGGTTACACACAAAAATATATTTTACGATACTATTTCCAACAGTGATGTTTTCGAATTGAATTATATACTACTTGTTGTTGCAAAATATAACTGTGTTTTCAAATATAACTTCAATTATGTTTAAATTAATAACCGTTACTATCTGCAACTGTCTTGAAGCTATTAAATATAAATCATTTATAAAAGTTACTAAGAACTTTTTAATAGCCATTTAATTCAAAAAATTAAATTTAAAAATAAAATAATATACATTAAGTGACGAAGTACATACATATTTATTCTATAAAATTTTCTATTTTTATCTTCACAAAGTATTTTATTTTATTTATTTTAATAAATTGTGATACCACATCTGGCATCCCCAAAAATTAATATAAATGAAAAAAATTAAAAAGAACAAGCACTGGTAGTTCCACATTTAATTTTTTTTCATTTTGGCAGTAATGTGTTCTTAAATCTGAAGTGTCAAATGTAAATAAACATGTTAAATGTCAAAATTAAAGTTGGAATAAGAGATTTCAATGCAAAAACAAAATTCATGGATTTTTTTGGTGTTGTGGTTGTTGTAAAGTTGTCGTTACCTTACTTATTGTACCATGGTGCCACCAGAGACAGGGCACACTAAACATGTATAATCGTCGGCCTAGCTGATCGTTTTTTATGTATTGACTTTGGTTGAGTAAATGTCAAAATTCTTATAAAAAATCATAAAACACCTTTCTCCTGACGATTATAACAATTATACCTTAATCTGGCTTGACCAGAGACCTGCGCCAGCTAGCTTTACTGGCGGCTGAGTCAAGACTCAGATTATTTTTACAAAAAACGCCGCCGCCGTTAAAATTTTTCGGCGCAGATCTCTGAATGCCACACATAAAAAAGAACAAACAATTGGAAATTGAAGCAACACAATATTTAGAAAAATATCAAAATTGATTAAACAATATCTTATTGTGAAATTAATAAAAAATCTTTTATAAAAACTTTAAAAGATAATATAGTTCTGCAAAACTAAAGGTAAATAACATCTATTTTAATTAAAATACATATTTTATACGAAAACTGCAATTAAGAGATTAGAAGACCTTAAAACAAGAGAAAAATGAAGCAAAACAATAATGTGCATAAAGAATTGCGGTGCTGTAAGCAGAGAAAAAATAATAATGAAATTGATTCCAAAATATAATAAAAAGTCATGTACATACATACAATTTTATATATAAATAATCGCAAATTATTGTTCTTGTTTTTAACACGACCAATTTTATTTTCTTAAAAAAGAAAGAAATCACATTTAATTTAACACTTTCAAACATTGCAGGCGTAAATGAGTATTGTACGGCAGGCCAACAAACAAATAGCATAAAAAACAAAGAATTTTTTACGTGTCCTCAAAGAACAAGCAGAAAAATCTTTTTTTGCGTAGAAATATAATTTTCTCTTAAAATTAATTAAATTTTAAATCTAAAGTCCATCTTTGAATAAAAAACTACTAAGCCAAGATGAAAATTACTGTAACAACCACAACAGATAAAATCTTTTTTCTTGATGTTTCCGAGGATTTGGAACTGGAAAATTTTAAAGCCTTTTGTGAGGTGGAATCTGGTATTACCGGCTCACAAATGGTTGTGGTCTTCAATGGCAAACCATTGTTAGACAACCAAAAGCCTTTGAAACATTTTGGCATAAAAGATGGCGATTGTGTGATGTTACAAATACAACGTCCTCCTCCGAACGCTAGATCAAATTTGTCTGCAGCGAGTCGTGGTACTCCAATGGATTTGGGTAAGTTTTAAAAGTTTTTCTTAATATATTATTTTTCTCAAAATAAATTGTAATTGAATCTTGCAATCTAGGCGCAGTAATTCCAAATATGTACACAAATACTGCAGCGTACAAATTGTTTTGTTTTTTACAAAATTTATTTTTATTTGTCATGCATTTATTTATGACTTGTTTATCCGTCTGTCCGTCTATCTGTCTGCCTACCAGCCCGTCCAATTTGAGCGTCATATACAAAATTCGTAGAAGTGTTTGTGTGCAATTTTTGTTTTGGACTTTTTAAACTGGGTCAATGCGCTTAAATGTGCGTGTACATTATTTTATACATATGTAATTATTTTATTTTTAAGATGTTATTTTTATATTTTACTTTATTCCAAAGAAGCAAAATAACATTTGGAATTTATTAAAAATTTGGATTTTTATTTATTTACAAATAAAAAAGTAAAAAATCCATCTAAAATTTAGAAAAAAATACCTATCATCTAAAAATAAATATGTAATTGAAATTTTAATAAAGGAATGTTTCAGTTTATTAGCTCAGCATTTTTATGAAAATCCTATTGATCTTATGAATAATTATTTTTTAAGTCTTTAAAAATTAACTAAAATAGCTTTCCTATAACCAAATTTCTACTATTGCGCAATATCTCAAAATGTTAGTAGTAACATTGAATAAAAAATTATAGAAAAAAATAATGCTTCTACTTATTTGTTCTAATTTTAATTTAATATGACTGCATCTCCTAATTTCGGCTCTTAGAATTCTGTTTCCAATTTTTGCACAGTGAATGATGATGTTTGCGGTCGATGATACTTATTGGTAATTTTCATTTCCTTAGAATCATACAACTATTCCTTTCATATCTGAAACGTTCAAAAATATAAAAATCAAAAGAAGACCGTCAAGCCTACAGAGACTTCATTCATTGTCTCAACTTTTCGCTAGAAATCTTTTTTCTACTTGTACTTTTGACAATATCTAAATCCAGTTGGTTAAATATATCCATTATACATTTATACATCCTATATTGATAAATCCTTTTGAGGATCACACGGTGCTACAGTAAAAAAAAAAAATACTTGAAATGTAACAAAGTGTAGTTTGTAGATATGAGTGAGGAGACTATTATACCATTTATAGAATTTTCGATATACCATCAAAATCGGGAGTTATATTCAAAAAACCAATTTTTCGGACTTTACGGCTTAAAAAAGATTTATATTTAATATCTGTTAACCAATTTACATTTTTAAAATGACATTAGAAAGGAAAGACCTTACCCTTTTTAAGAAGTATATCGAGGGCCTATATTCAAAACCCTCGATCTCAGGTTTTCATGAAAAAGCGTTTTTGAAATGGGTGTCCGTGGAACTCTAGGGGTCCGTAGCAACATTATAGGGGGTCCGCGGGAGAGACCGAAAATGTATATGAAATTATTGTACATGATATTTTTTGTATTTTTCGCCATATATGTATAATAATGCCAAAGTTGGTTTCTTCCGTGCCTTTCATTTGGATGGGAAAATTCTTTGAAGTCTCGTACAGTATGTCAATCTATTAGCATTGACAAAAGCAAAGAAACCACACATAACTGGCCTTGTTTTGCTGTCTATGGGGATATAAAAGAAAAAAGTCATGAGAATCCATCTGTGAGATAGGTTTGAAAAAAAAAAAAAAAAAATAGAATTGAATGACCTGCAGTGTTGTTGCTAATTTAAGGCAGCTTTTATTTTATTGTTTACTAAACCTTAAATCACTTAAATCTCCCTGTGTAATCCAGCGAATTATTGCGAAAACCTTACCTGATATATTTAAAAGTGCTCTTCAAACTACTATAGACGTAGCAAATTTTATAAAAAATAGTGTCTTAAGAAATGGGAATTATTTAAGTCCTATGTGTCGATTTAAATAATAAATTACCACTTCATACCGATTTCAATTGGATTTCGAAGGAAAATATGTTGAAAAGGTTATACGAATTGAAGACAAAAGTAGATATTTTCCTTTTATACAAAAATGAAGATCTTTATAAAAAGTTTACAGAAAACTATTTTTATATATTACTTTGCTCATATCTCAAAATTTTTCGAGGCGTTAAACAATCTTAACATTAAACTACAAGGCAGACAAGTAAATATATTAACTAAATTTGATTAAATAAGTGCTATTATTTGCAAAATTTCTTTATGGAAAAGACGTCTTTAATCCCTTCTACCAAAATATTCATCATTTCCACTGCTGAATGATATCTTGGATTCAAATGATATTCAAAATGACCATATATATAAAAAGTTTAATAATACAATTGGATTCACTTCATGATGAATTTTTCTGATATTATCCGGAGCTTAAAACCAATTCTTGCCAAACCAGTTTACTTCTAATCCATTCAACATTGCTATTGATGACATACACGATAATTTCCAAGAATAAACAATAGAACGTGTGCCAAAGCTGACTTCCAATCTTTGTTGGCTAAAAATGTTTGGTTAAAATTAAAGTTTACGCGATGGTTGGGAATGAAGCGTTAAAACTTTTGCTAAAGTTGGTATCTTCTACATATTTATGCGAAACTAGATTTTCTGCCCTTCAGTTCATAAAATTCAAATTTAAATCACGTTTGTATGTGGAAAATGAAGTAAGAAATTCCTTTTAGAAATTTTTCCCAATGTACACTGGTCAAAAATATACTTTTTCTGGCATATATTCAAAAAGCATTCTTACTGCCTTTTTGAGGTTGTATTAAAGTTATTTTAACTAAAATTAACAATAATATTTATAAAAACCAATTTCAAGTGTTTTGGCTAAAAATCCCTATAATACATAACTTTTTGCTACAGTAGATATATTTTTTAAATATGATATTTACTTTGTCTGCTTTTGTTTTTATTTTAATTATTTTGTAAGTTTTTATATTTTTATTAATTAGTGAAACCTACTAATAGGTTAGAACATAATATTTTTTCATGCTAATTTGTGGAAACCAAGAAATTTTCGTCCATTAAATTCATAGGTTATCTTAATAAACAACCCATATCACTAAACTCAAAAATTACGACAAATATACATTTATATAAAATTTAAAACAATGGTCTTAAAGTACAATACAGTAGTAATTGCTTAGATATGCGATAATTCAGATTTACATTGCATGAGGGCTAATATTTCCCCTAGAGCTGCCCGCCCTATTTTTATTTCAGTTATGAATCTTGATAAGAAGATTATTCCCACACAATATTAAAACTTTTGCTTTAATAGTTTAAAAGTTTTTTTATAATATTATTTGCATATTTAATATTAAATTCTTAATTTATATTTATATACATATGTACACATTTTTGATATTTTTAAGATGTTTTAATGTTTAGGATTTTGTAATATATATTTATTGGCCTAGAAAGGCTTCTTTATATTACTTGATTTAATAAATAAATAAATAGTTTTTCATTTAAGTGATAAATAGTTTTTACTTTGTTGCTTTTTAAATCACTAACTAGTCCCTTTATATCGTAAGTTTATTTATACACATTGAATATTTTAAAAGTGCAAAACCGTCTATCTCTCTCTAAAATTGTAAATATTGTTAAATATTAAGAACAAATTATATGTAAAATTTAGTAGTGGCTTTGATTAAATATTGTAAAAGAAAAATTTTTAAATGCTTGAAAATTAAGAGAAATAAACAGTTTTTTGCTCTCCTGAAAAGTTGTGATTTTCAAGATAGATGGTTTTGAAAATATTCATAAAAAGACTGTATAAAACGTTAAATATACAAATTAAATTTTTTATTCGTATTTTTTGGGTTTTACAGCCATCTTGGACACATATGTACTTTATTGGAAAACATAATTTTTCCTAATACCATGTTTCATTACGAATAAAATGAGCTATCGCTTGATGAAATCAGATGAGAATAGTAGAACATACGTTTGGTCTCAAAGTTAAAAAAAACTCATAAAATCCTCTCATTTTACGTGTATTTTGTTGTTGCCATTATTTTGCATCATAAACATGACAGCTTTTTATTTGTTTTACAACTTCGAAAAAATCTAATCCGGTTTTATTAAGTGATGACTCATTTTACTGCTAATAAAATATAGTATTGGAAAAAATTATAAACAAATATATTTTCTAATACATTGTGAGTCAAAATGGCTGAAAATTTTAAAAATAAGTATGAAAAATATAAAATTGATCTTGTAAATAAAAATTTTAAAAATGATAAAATCTAATCCGTTTAAAAAAGTTAAATTGGATAACAGATATTCGAGATACAAAATTTTAAAGCCGCAAAGTCTGAAAAATCATTTTTTCGGAAACAACTTCCGATTTTAGGGGTATATTGGCAATTCTAAAAATGATAATAATCTACTCACCCTTACCTACAAACTAGACTGTGATACATTTTATGTGTATTAAATTTATTTATTTTAAGCTCACGGTGTATATCCGATTTTAATAAAAATATATCGTTAGAAAGGTATTTTTTATTAAAATCCGTTCAGTATTTTAGAAGTTATAAGCGGTAAAAATTGAAAGTTATAAAAGTGAAAGAAGGAAGTTCCTTTCGAAATACGAATTCTATTTTTGCCGCAATAATATTTTTTATCCAGGCAATACATTTGGCCAATCACTATCGTATTGCTCTATTTGCAATTTTATTTCTCATGCATATCATTCAACTCTCTCAATTCAAAGCAGTGTCATTGTTGTTATTTATTTACAAAAATTAACTAAACAAGTTATATTGATATAATAAGAATGATTTTGACTTTTTTCCAATTTTAATTGAGAAAGTTTTAAGAGAGAAGTATTAAACAACATAGAATTGTTTATTGTTTGAAAGTAGCAAAAGTAAATAATTTAAGTTGCTTTTTAAAATGTGTTTTGTTTTTGTTTTTATACCGTTCCTTTTTATTTTTGACAAATACACATTTTTATGTAAAACTAACTATTTTACTTGCGTTATCAAGATAATCTTATTTTACTTATCTTTTCTTTTAATTTGGATATTTAAAATAAGGATGCCTAACTGTTATGACCAGGTCAACCAAAAATATGCTCTAAAAAATTGCGCATACAAAATGCTCTTAGAATCGGAAAATATGTCTTTAAAATTTAAAAAATATATATACTCTTAGAATATATTTTTTCTGGCTAAATTTTAACTTATCTATTAGGTATTCATGCTAAAAAATATTTTAATTTTTATCACCAATTGAAGTATAAAATATGCATAAATATATCATTTAAATTGCCAAAATATTCTCTAAAATTCAAATTTTCTAGAAAATATGACAGGTTTTTTCACTTTTATATTTTTTGACAGAAAAAATAGCAGTTATTTTCTGATTTTTATTGATAATATTCTAAAACACCAAAAAATTGCCAAAATGAAAAAATTGTCGAAATGGGAAAAAACCTAAAAAATCGCTTAAAAGAGAAAAAATCGCCAAAACGAAAAGAGCACGAAAAATATACAAACCAAAAAAATCGACTAACCGGAAAAATAACCAAAACGGAAAAAAAAACGCCAAAACAAAAAACCCAAAAACGGAAAAAAATCGCTAAAACAAAAAAAAACCAAAAAGAAAAAATCGTCAAAACGAAAAAACTAACCAAAAAAAATCGCCAAAGCGGACAGACGGACATCGGTGTTTTGGCTTCAATTTTTATAAGGATCCAGAAGATATAAACTTTTTTGGTCTCAGACGAAAATTGTGGAAATTACAAACTTAATGACAAACTTATATTGGTTAAGGGTATAATAAAATTAAAAATAAATTAGGAATTTTCAAAAAAGTACCAATTTCTTAAATATTGCTATTTACAAAAAAGTAAGTTAGTAATATTCAGAAAAAGTACCGGTTTTCAATAAAAGTGCCTTTTTATCAAAATAATGTTCAAGTTTTCGAAAAGTAGCAATAAAAGTACCATTTTTTAAGTAAAACTTAGTTTTCTTAGAAAAAAATTCTTAAAAAAAATTGTCAATTTTACAAAAAAACATTTTAAAAAGGTGCATATTTTTAGAGAAATATAAAATTTTTTAACTACACTTTTAGAAAAGAAAAATTTTCAAAAAATAGTTCTGTTTAAAAAAACGTATCAATTTCAAAAAAAGTATCAATTTTTTTAAAAAAAGCATCAACTTTCAAAAGTACAAATTTTCAATAAAAAAGTACCAATTTTCTCAAAAATGTGCATTTCTTTCTTTAAGTATTAAATAAAGGTATACATTTTTTTAAGAAATGTACTATTCATTTCAAAAAAGTAACAAATATTTATTATTGTTATTACTGTTATTATTATTATTATTATTATTATTATTATTATTATTATTATTATTATTATTATTATTATTATTATAATTAATTTTTATTATTATTATTATTATTATTATTATTATTATTATTATTATTATTATTATTAAGACTGCAAACAGTTTTTTGAATACGATTTTCTTAATAAAGACTTCAAGGGAAAAATTGTGAATTAGCTAGTTTGTACTTTATATATAAATTAAATTTTTATTTTGAATACGGTTGTAAATCAATAATTTTTACAAAAAGAGAACATTTTCATTACATGTACATTTTGATCTCCACGTTAACTAATCAATTTTCAAATTTCAAGTGCATATTTTCACAAAAAAGAGCAAAATTTAAAAAAATGGAAAGAATTCCCGGTTTAAACAAAAAAGTACAAATTTTTCAAATTTTCAAAAAACTGCGAATTTCTGAAAAAATACCATTTTTTATAAAAAAGGAAATAATTTTTGAGATTTTAAATAATAATAATAATAATTTTTAATTGTTTAATTCAAAATATCACGGCATTGTATATTATTTTGAATATTGTTACTATATTCTACAACAATGAAAATAAGTAAATCAGTTTTTATCATAGAAATCAAGGTTTTCCTTAGTTCGATTGAAAGGATTTTCCGCATAATTGTATTTATAACACTTTTTTTCCTTTTTTCCAAAATTTTCGTTTACATACTAGTTTTACTATTTTTCAATATTTTGTTTATTTTTTGTATTGAAAATTTTCAAAGCAATTAAAATAATAAAATATAGCAGACAAACGAACCATTAGATAGACGTCTTGACAAGAGTAGTTAGCTACAAGAGAAGTACAAAAAGTTACGAACTTATTGATTCGCCTATATTAGATCCTCAAGCATATTTTATAAAAAATTAGAACGTTTCCTATATTCAGAAAACAGTACGAACTGTAAGTTTAAAACTATGGTCAAAATATTAATACTATATGTGAACTATAGTGTGTTACTCGATCAACACTAACACGGTTAATTCATTTAAAATCATTATTTATTTACGACATAATATGACATCATATAAATAATTTCAACAACTGGAAAAGGCGTAACACATAACATTCAAATGTTTTTTTTTTACTTAAATTTATTTACAGTTCAATGTTAAGTTCAAGGATTTTCAGTGCGAGCGCAAATATATTCTTGCCAATTTAAAAAATATTGTATAAACAAAAAAATAATAAGACTTTTTTAATAATATTTATTTACAATATAAACAATAACTCACATAATTTAAGAAGATTAGGAAAAATCAACAGCTGCATTTTTTAAATACTAAAAATAAACAAAAATCAAATAAAATATTTTAAATTAAAATTACAGATGAAGCCGCTATACGTAATTTGGATTTCAGCAATATTAATATACCTGGTACCAGTTCGGGTACCAGTACTAATAGTGGCTATCGTTTGGGCGGCATGCCTTCAGGCTCCAATATTCTAGAATATAATGATTCTGATGAATTTAATGTCAATTATGATGATGATCCAGCTACTGTTCGTAAAATGTTTCTCGATAATCCCGAATCATTGGCGTTGTTAAAACAAAACAATCCCCGTCTGGCTGATGCCTTATTATCGGGTAATTTAGAGAGTTTTCAAAAGGTGTTAAAAGAACAAATTGATGCACGAAAAGCACGTAATGCTCAACGTTTGCGTATGTTACATGCAGATCCTTTTGATCCGGAAGCTCAACGTATGATTGAAGAAGAAATTAAACAAAAGAATATACAAGAAAATATGGCTGCAGCTATAGAGTTACATCCAGAAGTATTTGGCACTGTTACAATGCTGTATGTTTTTCTCTCCTCCTAATTTCTTTTGTAAATTGTTTGCCTATAACTTTAATTGTGTGTTGTTTCAGTTATATAAATTGTAAAGTCAATGGAGTTCCTGTTAAGGCTTTTGTGGATTCTGGTGCTCAAACTACCATCATGAGTTCGGCTTGTGCTCAACGTTGCAATGTTACACATTTAATTGATACCAAGTAATGTTACGAGAAACACTCATTTGTTTGAACGATATTTAATTTCTTCTTTTTTTTTCTTATTTCATTTATTTTAGATGGAGCGGTATTGCTAAAGGTGTGGGCACTCAACGTATTATTGGCCGTATTCATATGGGGAAATTACAAATTGAAAATGATTTTTTAGTTTCAAGCTTTTCTGTTTTAGAACAACAGCCCATGGATATGTTGTTGGGTTTGGATATGCTCAAAAGACATCAGGTAATTAGTATCAAAATGTTTTAGAAATTAAATGTTGCCCCTTTAAAGACCAAATAGGGTTGAATATTGAAAATTTGTATATGTTAAATGATAATTGTGGAAATTTCAAACGCGTCTAATCTTAACAATATTGCATTTCTTGTTTAGAATTTGTAATTAGCAAAAATTTTATGTAAGCTACATTTAATGTGAAGTTTGCTGGTTGACTGATTGATATCCTCCCCATGTAACATATCCTGATTATATCCGGAATGCATATGAGTAACTCCATCGAATATATCAGTTATGGAATATCGAATATCTATATTAAAACAACAGACGAATTTCCTTTTAAACCGGCACTTTTTATAGCCGAAACCTAGTTTTCGTGACATTTATCTCATTGTCTCCTTTTTATTTATTTATTTATAGTATTTAAAAACATAATAAAATTATGGCATTAAATATGAAAGAGTTAGGTATTAACAGCTATGGTTTTAGGCCTAGGTAAAATTTATATGAACATAATTTTTTTTTAAATGAGGTGGTATATATTATAATTTTTTATGATAGTTATTACTTTGTTTATATTTATGTCAATAATTTGTAATAAAGCAGGTAAAGATATTTTTCCGTATATGATGGTGCGATTATATATTAAATTATGGATATTTATGATGCTCGTGTTATATAATATACAGCTTGGCACGGTTAACTTGTTTGATAGATGGTTATTTGTGATGAACGTGTGTCCTTGTCTAAGACGTATATATTTTTGAAGTCTTAATCTGCAAATTAAGAATGAAGAAAAGCGTATATTGCATATTTAACCGCTTCGTCAACTAATGTATACCTGATATGCCTACATGGCCAGGTATCCGAAAAATTTGAATTCGTTGTGGTATTTTATCAATATATCTCTTATTTTAGAAATAATAATACATTTGCTCTTAATGTTTTATGTAGCCATGACTCTCGATTTTGAATGAGTGCATATTATATATTTCCCTAGAAAATTTTTGTAATTGGTTAGGATCAGGAATCCCGAAAACTATTTGAGATTTCAATAATCTCATCTCATTGTCAGGAAAATCTGATAAGACTTAATGATCTAGCACTCAAACAAACAGAGGCCTCGGTGTATGTGGCATTTATATACAATACAACATGAAAGCATGGATCGTGATTTTTCGAGTTCTTAAAGTTAAACGCTGGTGGTAAAAATTATAAATTATTAAAAACAAGTACCAATGCCAAAAAAGTATCTCTTTGTAAAAAAGGGTAAATTAGAAAAGATGAATCTTCAAAAAAGTACCAAAATATGACTATATTAAAAAAATTATAAAACTTTCAAAACAAAAGTAACAATTTTAAATAAAAGTACCTTTTTTTAAATTGAAGGTCTAGTTTTAAAAAATGTACCAATTAAAAAAAAACGATAATTGGTATATAAAATTTGTAAAAAAAGTTAATAATTTTTGAAAAAAATTCTTTTCGAAAATGCACAAATTTTCCAAAATAAAAGTACCATTTTTGAAGAAAAAACTTCCAGTTTTCTAAGAAAGTACCATATTTTCAAAAAGTACAAAATTTTAGAAAAATTTACCAATTTTGAAAAATGTACGTTTAAAAAAAAACTACATTTTTCTAAAAAGTACCAATTAAAAAAAGTACAAATTGTCAAATAGTACCAATTTAAATAAGTACAAAATTTAAGAAATGCAACAATTTAAATAAGTACCAATTTTAAAAAAGTAACAATTTCCAAAAAAACGTACCAATTGAAAAAAGTACTAATTTTCAATAAAAGTACTCATTTCGAAAAAAAAGTTCCAATATTCTCAAAAAAGTAAATGTCTTTTTTAAGTATATTTTTTTAAGTACTGATTTAAAAAATTTTCAAAAAAATTATCAATTTTTAAAAAAGTTTTTTGATTTTTGAAAAAAGTGCAAGTTTTTTAACAAAAAAGTTCCAACTTTTAATAAAAGTATCAATACAAAAAACTTCCCGTTTTAATAGAAAGTATGTAACAATTTTTAAAAAACTGTACTATTTTTACAAAAAATATATTTTCAAAAGATGCAAATTTTTAGACAAATTGACAAATTTAAAAAAAATTTACGATTAAAAGAAAAACACTCCAAAAAAGTACAAATTAAAAATAGAAACGATTTTAAAAAAATACCAATTTTCAAAAAAAAATATATATATATTCATATCAATTTCTAAATAAGTAACAATTTAAAAAAGAACCAATTTTAAAAGATGTACCAAATAAAAAAATACCAATTTAAAAAAAGAACCAACTTCCAAAAAATACAAATTTTCAAGAAAATAGTTCAAATTTTCTCAAAAAGTGCATTTCTTTCTTAAAAAGTTAACATTTTTTAAGAAAATTATTAATTTCAAAAAAGTACCAAATATTTAAATCACAAGTTTTTACAAAAAAAAAAAAAAAACTAAATTTCATTAAATTTAAATTTCGACCTCCACGTTAACTAATCAATTTTCAAAAATTGTATTTTTTCAAAAAAAAAAAAAAAAAAATTTCAAGAGTACATTTTAAAAAAAAGTGCAAATACAAAAAGTAAATAAAAATAATACCGATTTATAAAAAGTGCAACTTTTTGAAAATTTTTTCAATTTTCAAGGGCGAATTTCTGAAAAAAATTAAATTTTCATAAAAAATAACTACTATTTTATTTTATTCGAAATTTTCTTATTTTTAAGATTTTAAATAATAATTTTTAATCATACAATTAAAAATATCGCGACGTTAAGTTGTACTTATGTATATTATTTGGAATATTGTTACTCGTAATAAACTGAAGAAATATTGAAAAATTGACAAATAAAGATAATTTAAAGAAACTAGACCTCAATCAAGATCATTTATTATTATTTAAAATCTTAAAAGGAAATAATTTTAAAAGAATACCAATTTTAAAAAAATCCAATTTTCAAAAAAGTACCAAATTCAAAATATATTAATAATAATTTTTAAAAATATTGCCAATTTAAAAAACTTCAAAATGAAACTTCAAAAAAGTACCACTATTTTTAGCAAGAAGAAACTCAGATGAAAGGCATTTAAAATTCGATACAGCGAAATAACCGCACTAATTTTTTAAAATAAAATTTTATTCATATTACATACGCAGACAGATTTTAAAATTTAACAAACTCTTATTTATATTTTAGTGTAACATTGATTTGCAGCGTAATGTTTTGCGTATTGGTACCACTGGTACAGAAACACCTTTCTTGCCCGAAAGTGAACTGCCGGAGTGTGCCCGTTTATCTGGTAACTCAGAAGATGACCTTAAAGTTTTAACCGAATCAGCCAATGATGCCGAAGAGCGAGCTATTAAAGATGCCATCGAACAGAGTAAACGAGAAGCGAGTGGTGGAGGTAAATTGAATAACTAACTTAATATGTATCCAATGCAATGCTTCTAATATAACATAACAAACTCGTATCAATTTCCAAATATTTAGCTTGCTCCTCAAGTTCAGCGAATACAATTGCTGCCGGTGACAAATTTAGTGAAAATGATGTAAGTGATCTCGTTAAAATGGGCTTCAAACGCGATGAAGTCATTACGGAACTGCGTAGAAATAATGGTAATAAAAATCAAGCTATTGCTGCACTCATAGCAAAAACTTTAAAATTTTAAAAGAAACATACTAAATAAAGACTCTTCTGGTGGACACAACTCATCTATAGATTTAGATTAAACAATAACGAAATTTAATATTTAAGTTGAAATTGAAAAAAAAAAAAAATTTAAATCATATACGAAATTAGATACGTGAATGTGGAAAAGCAAATAAAAACTAGAAATAACAATAAAAATTAGATTGAAAGTATAAATAAATTAATAACAACAAGAACAAACACTAATTTTAAACAAAAAAAGCCTACCATTTTAAATACGAACTACCTCAGGCTGGAAGCATTTCTTATAAATATTTTTTTTCTATAAAAACAAATAAAAGAAAAATATGAAATTAAAAAAAAATATTTATTAAATATTGCAAGAATAAGTCATAAACAAATAAATGACTAGACATTTAAAAAAATATATGTAAAACAAATATACAACAACAATAATTTAAAAAACAACAATGTACTGAATTTCATAACAAAACAACAAAATATTTTAAGAAGAACAACAACAAACATCAACGAATCAAGCAAGATTTAAGATTTTTAAATGTATACATTTCTTACACTTTATTTTTTTTTTCTAGATTGTAAGTAAATTTTATTTAAATAAAATTAAAAAAATACACTATGTCAATGATCTACAAATATATTGTACTATAAAATGCTAAATATTCAAAATTTTTAAAAAATAAGCAAATAAAAAAAATAATTTTAAAATTTTTTGAGATTTTTTAGTTTTTCGTTTGTAATATATATATACTTTTTTTTAAATACAATACATTTTAATATTGTAAAGCACTTAGACAAAATTTTATGGGGCTTAATAATTATTAAAAACTATGAAAATATTTATGATCTGGTTAGAGTTTATAGTTGTATAAATTATAAAACAAAATACATATTATATATTAATATTAATTGGTGGTTGCGTAAGTTTCATTTCATAAAAAAAAACTTTAAATATTTATTCGGTTAAGTAATATATTTTTTTATAATTTACTGGTTAAAATAAATAAAAATGAATTAAAAAAAAACAAAATTAAAAAATTTTAATTTTAATAATTCAAGAGCTGAGAAAAGAAGAAAACAAAGAATATTGGATTTCTTGATCTGCCCAATAAAAACTTGTAGCCAGTCTCCAAAACTCTCACAACAAAAAAGAAAAACACCCAAATTTTTTTTACAAATAAAAGCATTTCTTCTCTATGTATATCGAAGACCTATATTCAAAACCCTCTATCTCGAAAAACACAACTTTTACAAAATAAGAATTGGTGTTGGAATAAAAAAATTGTATGGTAATAATTTCCTTATCAAGAATCAACTGATATGAAAATAGGGCAGCTCTAGGGAAAGTCTTAGCCACCATTCAAGGTTAATCTTAATTATCGCATATCTAAGGAACTATTACAGTAAGTGTCGAGATTTTGTGTTAATAATTTTCTTGTCAAGTTCCACAATTGATATGAAAATAGGCAGGTATATCTAAAGAACTATTCAAGTGATTTAAATTTTTTCATATTCAGCATGTGAGTCTATCTTAAATTTAAAAAATATTGACCCTTGGTTTCCGATTTAGATAAAATTTGGTGCATGTGTAGACGACGATACAGAAGAATGTAAAATTAATTTTTCTCATTTTTATTTTGACAATTGTGGTAACTATAGCTTTGAAGGTGATTAACATATTTATTTAACCTAGTATCTACATTAGGCAAATTTTTATCAAAACAAATGTCAAAATCTATGCGAATATATACAAGGTAACCTTAGTTAAACAGCTGAATATTATTTTGGTTGTTACAGTTGTCAAACTGCATATGTAAAAAAACAATAATGATTACGCCATATTTTTGTTTTTGTGCAACTGTTGCCACAAGTTTACGTTTGTCTTGATAAAAAATTCTCTAATGTAGACACTATGTAAATGGCCATAACTTTTGTCATATAAAAGATATCAAAATATTTTTTTTGTAGTAGATTTGTCAAAGCTTGTATTTGTCATCTAAAAGTTTTGAAAATATTTTTATTAATTTTTTTTTTTTTTTTTTTTTTTTTTTGTAAGAATTTTCTTTAGTGACGTCTTTCTAAAAAAATCCATCTTTAATTTTTTATATTTTTTTGGTAGAAAGCCTTGTCGATACACTTGCTACAGAAAAAATTCCAGAGAGGTCAAAATTTTTAAATTTAAAATGGAATTACTCATGTATAAAATAGTCAGAATTGATACATATTCCATCCAATAAACCATATAACGACAACACAGCGAAAACGATATCATATTAGGTGCCGATTATAATATATTGTATTGCAGAAAACATTATTAATGTGATATTGAAATTTCAAAATATTTGTTTCCTATAAAATAAAAAACATAAACATTTTGAAAATAAAAATATAAAAAATAAGAAATTTTCAACGAACAGAAACTAGGTGAGAATCAAATACAAAAAAAAAAAATATATATATATATATATATATATATATATATATATATATATATATAATTTGTTAACAGCTGTTTAATAGTAAGACTTTTTAGGTATCTAATTGCAAAAACATATCCGTAAGGGAAATATGTCATGTATTATGATTTTTATATATTTTTAATTTAGGATTTTTTTTCTTATTTTAGCTGATTATTGTCCTCAATTATTATATTTAGTATATTTAAATGCAAAAAACACAATGGCATTCATAACAAAACGTTATTTTTGGAAATTACGATACCGAAAACGATATCATAATTTTATGGAAAAACGATATCATAAGGAAAGGTACATTTTAGTCCGTAAAAACTTTCGTTTCAGATTCGAAAACGATTATCATTAGTGATAATTTTTATCACCTAGATGATATCGTTTCGATATCGTTATAATATTGTTTGATTTGTTGGAATATTTAAATTGTCAAAAACGCAGTTTTTTGTGTTAATTTTCCAAAAGATGCAAACATTTAGAATAGAAAATGATAACCCTGTTCAACGGTACTATGATCATAACGCTCTCATGATAGTTGTTTTTGCGCTGTCAAAACGTCGCAAGTGATAACCCTGTTAGACGGTCCTATGATGGGTTTTTACAACGTTGTCATGATGGTTTGAATAGTACTTTAAAAGTTTATTTTAAAAATGAAAAATATTATTATTATTATTATTGCCATTATTATTTTTCTTCATATATATATAATATATCCGAAAGGAATGCAACAATGGTCTTCAGTTTGTTCACTTTTATACTCCAAAAGATCTCGCTATTAAAAAAAAAAAATAATAATATTAAAAAAATAAAAAAAATTTGAAAGAATTTATTAAAAATATATATAGAGAGATATTTTACCAGGCTATCTTTAAAATGCTTCTCCACAACTATACTTGAATCAAAGTCATCAAAAGTGTTCTGGTTTTCAATAGGCTTATCAATGGCCAGTTCTTTCCGAAAAATTGTCATTGAATGATTTTTACTCTGCTCAACTTTTTTTGTCAATTCTTTTAATACTTTAAACAAGGTTTCTCAAAAGGCAATTGAATTCCTCCGATTAAACTAAATTTATCTAAACATGTTTTCTTTAGATTTATTTTTTATTTAGATTTTAGATCTGTATTCTTTAGATTTGACGAAGGCGTTTAATTCTGTAGATTTCTTCATTTTAATTGGCAAGTTAAGGGACTTGTTTTCATTCTCTTACTTATGTGATAGGTTTAAAATTGTTGATATTGGTGGTATATATTCCAATATTCTACCTCTTAAATTGGGTGTTCCTCAGGGTTCGGTATTAGGCCCACTTCTGTTCAATTTATACATAAATGATCTTCCAAACCTTGTTGATAATAATGTTTCCTATCCTATTTATTTGCAGGTGATGTCATGCTATTATTTCGAATAGCTTTTAATAATGGTGATGTAATGCAATCTAATATTGAATATTCTATAGCTCGTTTCTTACCATGGTCTTTTGATAATCGTTTGACAGTTAATAGTTCTAAAACGAAGGCAACTGTATTTGGTAATATTGATTTGGCTTTGAGAATTGTTATTGATGGCTCTTCTGTTAATTTTGTAGATAAATTGTAATGTTTAGTTGTATATCTTGTTAGGCGCTTGTTATTTGATTATCATATTGATTGAATTAGTTTTAAAGTTATTGGTATTTTACGGAGACTTTATTCTCTTGTCGTTTATTTATATTGCCGGACGAGGAATTTAGTTGCCCATGCACTTTTGATGACACATGTGTTGTATGGCCCGGAAGTAATATCCGGTACTACGTCTTATAACAATACAAGGCTCAATCGTATTATGAATATGATTGCTCGTTATGTATGCAATGTTTCTCGTCGAACGCATATCTCAGAATATATTAAACAATTTTTGGGTTGTTCTTTTAAGAATTTTATTTCATATCGCAATATGATGATGTTTTTAAAGTTATTAAAACTGGGTGTCCATTACAGCTTCGGTCAGAGTTCACATTTTCACATTCTTCTAGGAATCCGCAAATTATTATTTCTAGAATTAGAGCCTCTGTTTTTGAGCGATCATTTATCGTTAGGATTGCACGTTGTTGGAATTTTTTGCCACTTGAGCTTTGTTTATTTTCTCTAGATTATTTTTATTATTGTGGTAAGTGGTTTACAATTGTATGACTTTCTTTTTGATGTTTATACTACTTATGGGACTATGTAACTTTATGCTGTTTTTTGGTATATTATTATATATTGTGGCTGGGGAACCATTTGAGTTGGAGTATTGAATATGAGTGTAATTAATTGTTATAGTTTTTATTTAATATATCCTTATTCAGGAATAAATCTCTGTAATATATATTTATTGGCCTAAAAAGGCTTTCTATATTACTGTGACTTGAAAATTATTAACTAGTAATTATTATTATAATATATATAATAATTACACTATGTGACAAAATGGCTGTAGTTCTAGTTAAGTAGAAAATTTTTTTAATTTTTAGATTTTTCGTTACACCCTCAAAATTTTAAGTTATCAATAAAAAAAAAACGGTTTTCTACGACATGACGGATTAAACCATTTTTTAATTATTTTTTTACCAATTTTCATTTTTAAGGTTTTTAGATAGAGAAATTAAGTGTGTTATTTACCATTGGTATAATATATATTACCATTGGTATAATATATATCATATTATAAGTTTAAGATAATTTTAGAATTTTATAGTTTGTGGCAGTTCGTAACGTCTGTTTATTTAAATGAAATTTCTTAGTTGAAATTTATCTAAATTATATAAGAGAATTTTACTTAATATAATGATAAAGAAAGCTTTTTGTTAACTTGCTTATGTATTAGTGAAAAACTTGTAGGTTGTGAATCAGTCGTTATGTGATGAAAGACAAATAAATTTAAAAAAGTCGTATACGTAAGTTATTAAATATTTTATAAAATTTCTTTTATGTTACACAATTAGTTTCTATTATAAATTTTTATTTTCAGATACAATTGATGACCAAATATATTAAAAAAATGTTAGCACACAAACGGAAAATAAATTATACCAAATGTTTGTAAAAATCGTCAGAAGAAGGAATAGGAATTAAAAAGCCTTAGGAGAAGTCTTTGTAGTATTAAAATAGTTGATGAATTGATTCAAGTATAGTTTTCGAGAAGGATTTTGAAAATTGCCTGGTAAAATATGTCTATATATTATGAAGTCTTTAGTTTTACGATTTAAATACATATAAAATATATAAAAAAACGTTAAAAAAATATATATTATGAATAAATTATTTAAAATTTGTTAAGCTTTTTTTTAACTTTTCGAGTATAAAATTAGAACAGAAGTTTTACATTGAAGCTATTGATACATTCTTTTCCAACGTTATGTCGCAGCCTCTACAAGTTTTGTTTAGCGGATGTGGCAAACCCATAACTCATATAAGAAAATGGAAGGTACTTACAATTTTATTTAAAAACTAACTAGTATGAAAACTATAATTAGTATTAACAAAAATAAGTCGATAAGTCGTCACAGAAAAGGATAAATCTTTTGGGCGCTCCTAAATATCATGTTTTTAATAATCATGTTTGTATATTTTCATTACATTTTGCATTTGTTAATTAATAATTATTTATTAAATGTTTATTAAATTTATATAAATATATATTTGTTTTTAAGAATAAAGTATTTTTCTTTTTTTAAATAAACTTTTGGAGTATTATTCAAAACATCGTGACAACGTTGTAAAAATCATCACTATAAATAAACATAAACTTTTATATATATATATATATATATATATATATATATATATATATATATATATATATATGAAAAACCCTATCAAATTATAGACCTTTTATTTTCTTTAATTACTCAATATAATGACGAATTCTTTCTCTAAATGTGAATCCAATCCATACACGCCAATGACACGCTAATGTTAAAATGTGCATCATCATCATGTGAACTCATGCATATAATATTTCTTTTGCATGTTTCTTTTTGCTGGTAATGTTAGAGCATCCAGAACAGTTTTTCCCGTTTAACTCTACATAATTTAACAATCATTAAAAAAAAACTCGCATTGATTTTTGAAAGGAAGCGATGGAAAATTTCAGCTTAAGTTGTTGAAAAAGTGTTTATGAGATTGTTCCATAAAATCTGTGTTCCATTCGTATGAGTTCTAAACAAAAGATCAGTCATTATTACTCCTTCCAAATTTTCCCAACAGCACAAAAGTTGCACCCGGCCAAAGCATTAAACTGTATTTCTTCCGAAATCCGCACACTTTGCCATTGTACGTTTGGAGTATCAAAGCACTATTAGTTGTGTGGTACGCAATAATCGCACAATCATTGAATTACCAGGTTATCCGCCATACAACCCTACTTTGTTTTCTAATAACTTCATTGTATTACTCTATATAGAAATAAATTGCATGGCCAACTTGTTTCGACAACTGAAAAATGGGTTATTGTAATAAAAATACATCTTTTTGAAGTGCATCAAAGTGGAAAAAACTGCCGCAAAATATAAAATCGATTACCGTAGAACACATTCTAATTTTAAAATGTATGTACGTGCTGGTCTCAATATAATGGATATGGACAAACATATATATCTGTGGAGAAAAAAAAAACTATATAATTTATTTACTTTTCAAGATATCGTTTTTTAGGTTTTAAATCTCAAGTTACACATTTTTCCAAAATGGAAATAAAATTGATGTCTTAAAAATCTACATATTTCAAATAAGTAATATAGGAAATATGAAAAATAATATTAAATTTATAAAATTAACATATTAAATTTATAAAATTTTTACATTTCGAAAAAAAGTAAAATCAGAAGAAATATGTTGTTATACAGAATAGATCTTTGTAAAAAATTTACACAATATGTAATGAAATACAACAATTCTAAAAATTAATAAAACGGTAGACGACATAACTTATGTAGTTTTTCCTTTTGGCCACAGATCTGTACATACCTACACGTAGTCAACTATTGTTCTGGGGAAAGCAAGTCTCAATTCCTGCTAGAGATTCTGAAAACTTAAACATGTTTATTTTTCCTCTCTAAACATTCAAAACATGGTTAACCAAATCTTAGAAAAATAATTTTTAAAAATCATTTACATTACAAAATTTTCGAGGTTTATAATTTATATTTTATTTAAAAAGAATGAAACCAGTCCTTTAATAAAGTCCAGTTTCTTAAATTTATAAAAAAGATTGTTTTTATATGTATATATATTATTCTTAAGTTTCTTCTTTTTTTTTTTTCTTCAATTTTTTTGTTACAATTGCATTTAAATTTATTAGCATTTTTTTTTTTGTTCTCATTTAGTTTCATTAAAGGAAACAAAGAACTTGAGTATGAAAACTGTACACGAAAACTTTAAAATGAACTAAAGAAAAAATATATAATTATATAGCAATTGCAAAACAAAATTTCAAATAAAAATTTTGCAAATAAACCAAAACGAACTAAAAAACAAATTATTCCTCGTCTTCTTCATCATCGTCCTCTTCGTCATCTTCATCGTCAATCTTTTTCGTGGGACGACGTCCACCTTTGTGATTGATCGATTCATTTTCTGGATCAAATTGCATGCCCTCTTGATCATCATCTTCATCTTCGTCATCATCACCACCCACTTCAGCATTTTCAGCTTCAGCCCGTTGCAAACGACGAGCCAAATCGGCTTCATCAATAGCAGTAACAAGTTTGGGTGGCATAATAACCTTGAATTCTCCATTATATTCGGTGATTTTTTCTTTAATATTATCGATGGCTTGTTCCAAAATTTTTAAACCTTCAGCTTTTTTGGTAGTTGAAGTGGTCATCACATAACTGTTAAAATTGAATTTATAATTAAAAAAATGTAAACTTAATAAAGAAATATAAAATTACACTTACAGTGGAGGAGCTATTAAATTGATACGAATGGGCAAATCTTCGGTGCTCAATTCCAAGCCCTTGTTTAAGGCAGCCTTAACAGCATCAATACCTTCATAACCATAGCAGGAACATTCAATATCCGAACGTATCTTAACAGTTGGCGAAATCAACTTGCGCTTAACATTGTTCAACAACACCTCCTTTGTCTTTTCATCTAAATCACATTCATCAAAAACAGTGGGTTCTGTAACTGACTGTTTGAAAATGTCATAGGCAGCAGCCTTGCTGTTGTATTTCTTTTCAAAATGCCAAGCAGTCTTTTGGTACAACTGTTCCAATTGTTCACTGCTTTCATAACCCAACAAATTAGCTACGTGACGCAACAATAGATCGACAGCTTTTGCTTTGGCGAAGCGTTCTGTACACTTTTCTACATCTTCGGGTGAAACACGACGTTTGGATAAATCGATGTAACCCTTATCCTTGTCCACACGTATGACAACAACGGGTTCTGTTTTGCCCACACGAATCAATTTGTTGATGGAACGTATACGACGTCTAGACAATTCAGACAACAGAATCATACCCTCTATGTTATTGTATTCCAATAAATGCACATAAGCACCCATTTCGGCAATGGATAGTACATTGACCATAACCACATCTTCCACTTCGGGATACTTTTCACTATAAAAACGCGAAGTTAATGCCATTTTAAAGCTTTCAATACGTTTCGTAAGTTATTTTTTCAATTAAATCACTTAAAATCTGATTCAATTTCTGTTAGTTTTGGAATTTTGCAGAAAAATTTCGCTTTTTTAACTGCAAAACGTGTACAATTTACGGGCGATTCTTTATGGAAAAGGGAGATGAAAAATGTCATACTAATGACATTTTCTTTTGTGTCTCACAATCGTGTTGAGTTTTTAAAGGTTGTGTTTTTAAAGTTGCCACATTGTGAGTATGAGGCTACAAAGTATAGAATACAACTAGAAGTTTTTTGATGAGAGCCATGATCCTAATTCATGCAACAACAAAATACATCTAGTCACATTTATTATGTTTTTGAGTTTTGAAAAAATTAGTAAATTTTTTGAAAAATTAGTTTGAACTGGTTTTCTCATAAACTACTAGTTGCATTTTATGCTGTAAAATTTTAAAGAATTGGATAAAAGGTATAAATTATGTTAATGAAGCTATTTTTGGATATATCACATAGTTGAAACTGACAAAAAGTTAAAATAAAATTAAAATAATGAAACTTTTATAATATAAATAATAATATTGTAATAATTTATCATTTTAAACTTTAAACACCTGTTATTTAGTATCAAAATTTTCTATGATTAATGAATTAATAATATTTCAAAAAATTAAGGCACATATTTCAGTTGAACTGTACTAAGCCAACAAACCAAGAGTTTTAAATATATATGAAAAAATATCAAACTAATTTCTATTCTTAGAAAAAAATTCAATAAATTTGTATTGAAATAAAAATGCATAAAATTTTATGGAAAAACAATATTTAATGTTATGTATGTATTATTAATATATTTAGTTCATTATTGATATATCACTTTAATTTTTAATAAATTAATTTAAAATATTATATATTCTTCCAATCTTGATATATATTTTGGAGTTTTTCGATATCATTGCTAATATCGTCATTTTTAAAAATTATGATATCATTTTCGTATGTACCTTTTAGAAAGAAACCTATATCATTTTGATGGCATCATTCTCGGGCCGAAATGATATCGTTATGTTATCACTACGAAATCAGTTGGATTGTTGTGAATGTTTTTTCTTAATATTATGGTCTTCAGTACAATTCTTAAAAACCTTTTATTTAATATCAAAACTTCCCATGATTTCTAAGAGAAAATTAAGGAAATCCGTCACTAAACATAAAGATACGATTTTACAGAAAACGGGTTTGAAATTTTCAACTGATATATATATATATATATATATATATATATATATATATATATATATATAGATATAGATATATACAACATTGCAATAATATCAGCCTTTTTTTGTTTTAAACAGGACTGAAACATATTAAATTTAAATTAAATATTTGTATACAGCACTTATTTCTTTATTAAAAATACTAATTTCACCACCGAAATTAAATGGAATTTAATTTCAGTAGATGAAATTGGTAATGTTTTTGCATCACCCAAATGTAAATGAGAATTGGACGGATCATTTTTAGTACTCAAGTTTATTTATTCTCGAAACACTTGTAACGTATTTTTAATTTCAAGAAGATAGTATTAATTCAAGCTTAAATACGTATGTATGTTAAAATACTTTGATTTGTATGAAGTCAAAAAATTTTCAAAATATACACCCTTAAAATTAAAGATTGGTGTGTTTTAAACTAATCCCCAAAATATTTCGATTTAATTATTTCGTTTTCGTGAGCACGACCATTTTTAAAATACCTCCAAAAATAGGGTTTTCGATCAATAGTGTACATAATTTTTACTATTAATATATGTATTCATTTAACCCTTTATTTATAGAAGTAATATTTCGGGATTTCCGATTCATAATTGGTTAGGTTAATTTTTATGTCAAATAAATAGTAAGGAAAATAATACATTTATCATAAAAACCATAAAATCGTGTAAAATAGTGACTAAATTTCAAAAACCTCGTTGATTTAATTTAATTTTAAAGGAACTTTATTATATTTAAAAAAAATTCATTTATATTTAAGTATAATAAATACTTCTATGTGACTTATTTGTAAAAATTGCTAATTTAACCTTTCGGGAACTGAATGTATAAAATTGACCCTCTTGATGTTAAAGGGTTAATTACGCGTATTATTCATTAATATTAGGATATACATTCCAGGTCTTAGTATGCCTTTATTACAATTTGAAGTTAATTTTCTTTTAACGAAAATTTTAATACTGACAATGAAATAAATACGTATTTTTAGCTGTGTTTTGAAAATGTTTTAGCTCACTTATATAATATTATGGAACCTATTTTCGTGAGGATCTTTGATGTGTATATGTATTTTATTTTAATCCTTTTTCATTTCAACTTATTTATTTTTATTTTATTTATAATACAAAAAAGGCTTCAAGGCCATTTTTAAGATTATAAATACCGTTATTAGCAATGTTGCAAATTAAATTACTGTTTATAACAAATTCATGTTGTCTTTCTATGTTCACCGTTTTCAAAATTTAAAACACTAAATTACCATCACTGCCAGACAGTTTGTCATCAAACGTTTTGATATTTGGGGAAAATCCTCAAATACCGAAAAATATTTTTTCAACCAAAGCAATATTGAAGCTCAACGGATTTTAACATACATATTTAAAATAAACTATATACATTTTCTCTTATTAAACTAAATTAAAAAAATTATATAAATGTTTTGATAAATCTAAAAAATCTGTGTACAAGTTTTGGCAATAAAATTCGCATCAAAAAATAAAGGACTAAATTTAACGTGCGCGCGCAACGGCGCCCCCATACACAAAGACTGGGAGTGTTAAATTGCTGAATAAGTGTCAAAAAAATCAAACAAAAATAAAAATAAAAAATAAATAAATTTTTTCTGCAAAAATAATAAAAACCAATTTTTAAAAAATCTATTAATATATAAATATTAAAAAAGTAGTAAATGCAACTCTGAACCCACATTTTTCTTGTACAGGTTTTTTGTTTTGTTTTGATTAAACAATACGCCGCTAAGTAACTTCAAGATAAAAAGAGATCACTATATATTAACAGCATAAGAATTGAAATCAAAAGAAACTTGTCAAAAACAAGAAGAAGAACTCCTGAATTCGCCGTAAACTAAGAAAAAATTGTATGATTAGACAAAGACAAGTATAGTGTGATTAAGACCATTCGAAAAAAATAAAACATGTCTGCAAGAGGTGGTTTTGAACATCCTAGGTAAATATTTAGTTTTTTTGTGTTAAATTATCAATAAATTTGCTATAAATTTTAGCAAAATCTATTAAATAAAGTGTAAATTTTAACCAGTGCATGAATTTTTTACGAAAAACGCAAAAATGTGCATTAAAAATTGAAAGAAAAATTGGTGATTTTTTGACTGCTTGTGTGTGAAATTTTGTTCGCCCTGTTAAGAAATGGTAGCTCTAAATACAAAGTTGCCGTACAATATATTAATTCATTATTTTAAATGAGTTTTTTAAGAGAATTCCGAGAAATGTTTGGATTCTTTTTTTTTTATCATGAAGTGCTTAAATAGACAATTTTTAAACTATAGAAAATATGTGGTAATGAAACTCTAAGTGTGATGTATTAAATTTTGGTGGGGCAGACAATTGTGTTTTTTTTGCGTGAAGCCAGAAAATGTCAAAGTAAAAAAATGTGTTTTTTCCTTTTTATGTTCAGCCGACGTTGGCAGAGCTGCCGGCGTGCGCAGTCGCTGTTGCCAAAAATTATTCGCCTTCAAATATTTTTTTTCACTTTTCATCATACATACTTGTTCCTAATACTAAATGTAAGCTTGGTGAACGCTTCATGGTTGTTATTGACTAGAGTCTAAGCTATAGTAAGAAGTGTGTATGAAATCAAGTGCTTCAATGGCGAGCCCCCTTTTTTCCTAATCTAACTGACTCAAAGACTAACAGACTAATATTTTGTTTGCTTTGAATTTTCATTGTTTTTCAATTCGATTACCGGAAGTAATAGTCAGTAGCATGTGAAGCTTTATGGTTTGTGAGTATTTTTACCCTTTCGTGTGAAGAATAGGGGGAATTGTCATGGTAAGTCCTTAAAAGTTGGGTGTTGTTTTAATCTTTCATATTTTATATTTTGGAAATCGTACTAATTATATAATTATACAATATTTAATATAATATAATAATAGAAATAATAATAGAAATAAGAAAGTAATTAATGCATTTGTTTAAAGCTGTTGTAGATCTTGTTAATTATTAATCGTGAATGAAGGTTAGTGCATAGCTACTTATACAGGAAGGGTGCATAAATCTACATGTCGATGTGAAATAGGTTTAGTTGAACAGTTGAATATATAG
Organism: Protocalliphora azurea; assembly: GCA_932274085.1. Classification (NCBI taxonomy): domain Eukaryota; kingdom Metazoa; phylum Arthropoda; class Insecta; order Diptera; family Calliphoridae; genus Protocalliphora; species Protocalliphora azurea. Next base: position 20,524,868 of record OW026523.1, read on the forward strand.
GGAGTATTGTGAGGTCTGAACTGGGCATATGTTGGGAATGTTTTGAGATGTTGATCCTAAACAAATAAACTCAAATATATTTGAAGTCTGCAAGAAACTAAGTCTTACAATCCCCACAAGTGCTTTAAGATGAACGTCTTCTGGTTTAAGCTATTTAAGGTTTGGTGACAACCTGCGTATAGCTAGAATTTTGCTAGAGATGTAGATATAGCTTAAAAGTCCTTATAACAGATGACTTCTATTACCCTGCTTCAACATTGATATTTCGTATGGGGCAAGTCTAAATGGTTTTGCAGATTTGAAGACTTACTTCGTTTCGCCTTAGTTGAACTAAAAAAAAATTTTCAAATCCTAGTTAAAACTAGGAATTAGTTTTCAAAAAGTTATATTTGAAAAGTATTTAAAGCTGCTACATTGTATCGGACAATTACAAAGTTTCTATCAATTTAACAGATGAAAGTAATTGCAAAGTTGAATTTCGGAAAGATTTTTAACATCGAAAAGAAAAATTATAGTTAATGAGCAAATATGCCTTAAAAAGCTCGCAATTACAAAATATGAAAAAAAAAAAAAAAAATGCTCTTAAATATAACATTTTGCAAAAAAATCTATATAATTTATAGGTAAACACTTTTTCTGTAATCCGTTTTACGCTCACAGTATATAACCGATTTTAGTAAAAAATATATCGTTAGAGAGGTATTTTCTCATAGATGTGCATAATATTAAATATTAAAATACGTTCAGTATTTTAGAAGTTATAAGAGGTAAAAGCTACTATTAACGCATATACAAAACTCACATATACATCTGTGTTTAAGCCTCAAACCAAAGAGCGACTCTAATTATTAAACTCCACAATTTACTTTCCCATGCCTATTAGATATTGACCAGTGTTACCAGAAGATGTAACTGGGAAACTGCTAAATGGTAAAAAAAAAATCCTAAATTGTTATAGAGCTGTAAACAACAATCCTAAATTGTTTTGTTCAAAAAATTCATATGTCTGTTGCCATTGAGTTCAAAAGACAACTTATAAACCACATAATTATTTGCAATATCGGGAAATAAATCAAAAGAAAAATAATAATAATAATAATCTGAGATTCTTAAAAAAAAAGTATAGAATTAAATGCTTTTTACAGTATAAAGGTGCTAAAAAGCATTCTAAAAAGCATTAAGCATATTTGTATAAAATTTCAATGCATTTGAACCTATTCATATGCTAAAGATAGCTCTAAAGTTTTAAAATGGCAACACTGGTATTGCCTAATATACAACTCTCTAAATTCAAAGCGGTGTCATTATTGTTATTTGTTCGTAAAAACAAACTAGACAAGTTGTAATGAGTTTTTTTCAACTTTTAATTGAGAGAGTTGTAAGAGAGGGGTGCAAACAACATAGAAAAAGAGTTGAATACTTTGAATTGCTTTGTTAATTTTCTATTTAGTTCTTGTGCATAATGGAAACAAAGTAGAAAAAGTAAATAGTGTGAATTGCAAAAACATAACACCTTTATGTTTTTGTTTTTATACCGTCCCTTTTTTTTAGCAAATGTAAATTTTTATGTAAAATTAATTATTTTACTTTCATTTACAATATTATCAATAAAAATCAGAACAAAAATTATATTGCTTATAAAAAATAAAAGTTATAAAATAACTGTTATTTTTGCTCAAAAAATATAAAAGTGCAAAAAATCCTCTGATACCTAAAATTATTTTTTCTAAGTAATATAATTTTTTTTTATTTTTATTGATAATGTTGTAAAACACTAAAAAATTACAAAATGAAAAAAATTGCTCAAACGCGGGATAAAAACTTCGAAACAGAAAAACAAAAACGATTAAACGAAAAAAATCGTCAAAATAAAAAATATCACTAAATTTGGAAAAAATTTCCAAATTAAAAAATTCTTAAATGGAAAATAATCGCAAAAACGATAAAATGAAATATAAAAATTATAAACGGAAAACAATCGCCAAAATGAAAAAAATCGCTAGAATGGTAAAAATCGTCTAAATGAAAAAAATCTAAACGAAAAAATCGCAAAAATGGAAAAGATCTCCAAAACGAAAAAAATCACCAAAATAGAAAAATTCGCAAAACGGTGAAAAAATCGCCAAAACAAAAAATCGCAAAGTATAAAAACAAAAAATTGCTAAATCGAAAAAATCGCTAAAACGGAAGATAAAATTGCAAAGTATATCACCAAAACTAAAAAAATTATTAGTTATTCTTTGCTTTAAAGAATTTTAGGAGGGAGAAAAAATTTCGAAGATTATGATTTTTTTTATAAAACCCGGAATCTATAATAAGTACTTTACAAATTACAATTGGTTGAGTATTTGATTAATTAAAATTGTTAAGCGTTTCTTCTAACATTTTTTATTTTATGTTTTGCAAAATATTGTATACCAAAGTTTATTTATACTAAACTTTTTTTTCAATACGATAGGGGTGACAGACCACTCCAGGTATAATCTAATAATTGTGATCATCGAGTTGTTTTGAAGTGGGAAATGCGTAATCTGCTAATTTGTAATATTTGCTTTTAATACAAAATGTCACAATTTTCTGTAACCTGTTTTGATAATACCGATATATGCATGAAACTGGAGATCATAGGTAATAAAACTACGTACTTAGGTGTTCTTCTGGACGTCAAATTTCCTGTTAAAAACACTTGAAAATTTCGAAGGATACGTATTAAAAAAAAAAAAAAAAATATTTACGAATATTATATCAACTCAGTATGAATGTCAAATGAAAGCTAGGAGTCCCTTCAATATAATAATATTTTTTATTTAAACATTGCAGTGCAAAAACTTAAGAAAATTTCCTTTGGAAAATGTTACCTTTTAGTATTTATTTTCAAATATATATCAGCCTGCAACAATAATTTTCACACATGAAAAATTCGTTCTACGGATAAAACTGGAGACCATCCATAATAAAACTGTGTAACCGGTGTCAAATTTTCTCTCAAAAGGACTGAGTACGTAGTTTTATTATGTATGGGTTCTAGTTTGATGCATATATCGATTTTTTCACGTGTGAACAAATTTCAGCTTGGTTCACACTTTTTCACTATACAGCTACGATCATATACATATGTAAATAGGAGACTTTAGAAGCTTGAGAAAACTATAATTTTTTTTGTCAGCTAAAACAAATTTTTTATTATCTATGTTTATGTACTTGACCGTCTGATAAACTGCGAAATTGTAAGAATATTGAAATAAAAATTAATCAGACGTCTGTAACTTATATTAAAGCAAGTAAAAATTTAAAAATTTAAATTTTCGTTAAAAATAACCAACAATATTGTGAAAATGCCTTGAAAATAGGATATTTTGTGGAATATATAGATATTGAGATCACCTTTGGATATGCTTTATATACAAATGGAAGCGGCTTCCAAATATCTTTTAAATGATATCGCATTTTCATGCGTTTCTTTAGAAAAAAAAAAAAAATACAAAAATTTCAAAATCCAGCTCACGAACGATTATCAGTAGACCCGAAATATTTTTGGAAATATAAAACAGACCAAGGTTAATTTTCTGGGGGTAACATAAACATTTTTTCGAGTGAGTTACCTTAATAAATACATTAACTTATATTGTTGGACATCAGGGTTGTCAGATTTGTTTGAGCCTCTACTGCCAAATTGTTAATCAGATATCGCCAAAAATAGCAAAATTTAAATTTTATTTAATTTTTAATCGAAAATAATAAGAACATTTAAAGTGTCGCACGATTTTTAGTGCTTGGAATTTGGTATAATTTATAAATGTAAATTCAGCTTCAACAAAGCCTATGAAAATTGCAATAGCTAACAGTAATTCAATAAAAAATAATATAAAATTATTAAAAATTTTAGGGCAACAACTTTTAAAAGTTATATAAGAACATATGAAAAATTCTAAAATTTGGTCAAAATATCTGTCATATCGCTCATTTACTTCAAGAACGAGATTTTTAAATTAATGATGTAGACATACGCATTTTGTCAAGATTTATCTTCTGTAAACATTACGTGCACATATCTTTTATGGTCACCGATTGAGAAGAGAATATGTCATTAATTTTTTTTTAAGGTAAATGACATTTGATAGCTTTGAATGCGATTTCTGCAAAACTAGTTCTTGAAGTAAATGAGCGATATATTCTGGAAGTGAAAAATTGAACAAAATCCACAGAAACTGTGACCTATTTGAGTGTTTAAAATTGTCTGTGCAAAATTTTGATGATTTCTGACGAAGGATATATCTTGGAGCCTATTTTTTATAAAATAAGTACATTCACACATCCAGAATATAAACGTAAATATATACCGAAATTTCACTAAATGCCAAGTAAAAATATGTTTTTATTATGAAAAGAATAAAATCGAATTTTATTATTCTTTTGCATACAAATTTTAATATGTCCTGTAATAAGGGAAAAATTCTTTTAATTACACGCTGTTACAGTGAAAAATCACTCGAGAAATGACATAGTGTAGATTATAGGACCTCATAAATCAGTTTTAAAAATTTGTAATACACCCTTAAAAACTGTTTTTGTGTAGGTTCTTGTATAAATGTATTTCTAATTCTGTTATTCTTTTGTTTATTTTTTTTCTTTTTAAACTTCTTTGGAAAGTAAAAGAAACAGGATTGTTTTGGTCGAATATTAAAAGCAAATTTTCAAACTACTTCTAGAAAAAATAAAATTTTTTCACAATTTTTTGAGTTTAACTTTTATTTAAATTTAATATTTTTAAATTGTACAAAAACTGTAGAAGTTATTCGATTTTATCTGTAATAACGTACTAACGTACATATTAGATTCTGCTGGGTACCGGGTCATTGCGAGATAACTGGCAATGAGGTAGCTGATGAATTAGCTAGGAAAGGCTCAGCTTTGGATAATGCTGTAAGTGAAAGTGGTGTGAGACCACCTCTAGGTTTTTACTTCAGGTTGATTAGAGAGTGGATTTAGGATAGAACCAATCATGGAATCGTAGAATGGACTGCAGATTATCAAGGGTCCTATGGCCTAAACTTGATACAGCAGATACAAATCTACCATTAGGCGTGAAAAGGGGAAACCTGAAAACTATGATAGGAGTTCTAACGGGTCATTGTCCCATAGGAGGAATGACGGAATTGGGAGATAGGTTCCTCCGGTCTTTGCAGGATGTGCGAAGATAATGAGAAGATAGAGACGGTGGAGCATATTATATGTCACTGTCCATGTCTACAAATAAGTAGGCAGAAATGGCTAGGCAGTCGATTCGTTGACGAATTAGATAGCATATCAAGGATCGATATAGGTAGCTTGATAGGATTCGTCATGGGAATAGGCTGGCTGAGAAGGTGTCGTTGGCATAGAGCGAACGAAATAGGGTGGCAGTATTTTTCCTTCTACCCAAGTCTTTTCTATTCTTTTCTGTTCTTTTCTAGGTCTCAGCTTTCTAATCTTTTTCTTTCTTTGGATCACCCTTCACAGGAATGCACAGGAACTCTTCTGAGTGCTGTGCAACCCTTCTCTACCTACCTACCTACCTAACGTACTAAAACTTTTCATATATTTTTAATTTTAACGTCAAAAAGTAAAAACCAAGTAAAAAATATCAAAAGATATTTCGTCTTAAAATATATGAACAATTTTTTTAATAAAGTTTAGAAAAAGCTTAATAATTTTTTGAGATCTTAGGCGGTTTTATATAGGGACATCTCGTTTTATTCTAAAACAGAAATTTACATTAGTCAAAAATTTCGAAAAAGAAAAATTATTTAATTTAAGTGTATATAAAAGATAGTAATATAGTTAGAAAGCTACATCCTTCTGTATTTAAAATCAATTTAAAAATCTTAAACGGACTTAAAATTTAGGAAGCTACGAGATATATAATATAAAAGCGGTTATTTCGCAATAGTTTGAAATTTAGGGGGTGTTTCGAAATTTTTTAAATTGTTTTGTGATGTTCTCAAGAAGGTTTACAACTAACTCACATTCCGAGTGAAAATAAAAAGTGCCATTTTGTAAGAGCGTGTTATATTTTTCTTTTAAATATTTTCCTTATGTAAAATTATAATTAAACAAAATATAAAATTTTCCAAAAACTTAATTTTTAATAATTATGTATATTATTTTTGATTATTAGTATTTAGGCAATTAAAAAACATTGGGTGTCATTTGCATCATACACTTTAAAAACATGTTTGCAAAATATTTGGAATTGTTGATGCTACAAGCAGATACACCTTACTCCCTTTTGTTAAGCCGGAGCAAACAACAAATAATGGTTAAATTTCCCAACTAGTGCCTATTTTTTTTTTCATTTACTAAATATTGTATTTTTTAAAATTTTGTTTTCGTTCTTTACATATAAAGGTAATGAACACAAGATTTTCAAATTTTTCTATGTATTTAATGGCAATTTTTCCAATTTAATTCACTTTTCCCAATTTTATTTTTTAGTAGTATTAAATTAAATGTATAACCCTTCATTAGTTTTATTTTAAACAAGCTTTTATAAATGTGTATGCCATGCTTTTACTAAATATTAAAAAATTCTTATTTTGGGCCTGTGCCGACACAGAAAATTGTAAAAAAAATTGGGAAGAAGACTTGCAAAATTAATTCCTTGAATTATAAAAAAGTCTTTTTTGGTATTTTTTTTAATTCATCATTAAACTGAACTTGTTTAATATAAAAGCCTTTTCCAATTTATTAAATTCAAAATAACAGTAAATCAAATGTGACCTATGAATTTTATAAAAAAATTGTGTTATAATATTTCTATAATGAAACAAAAATAATTTGTGTAGAATTAGACCGCTTTATAATAATTTTTAGTTTTATTAATCTGTTAGCATTTGCTTATTTTAAAATTTCTCTACAATAATTTAACATCAAACAAAAACTTTCAACTTTGAACCCACATAATTTCTGAAAAGAACAATTTTTTCAAAAAATTCTTTTTGATTTTTATTAATTGAAATGTCTTTTATAAAACGACATTGCCGTTTTCCAAAATTTATATGCATTTCTTTCATTTTTGGCCACACTCACGACACAATGCCGAGGGATATCAGCATCATGTACGATTTTATTATTATCAAATGTTTTTTTTAGGATAAAAAAGAATATTTTGCTAATTCTCACTATACCATTGAATTGATGCTGTTCGTTTGTATTGAGTCCTTTACATTTTTTAAATTTTAAAATGCTTCTAAGGGTGTAGTGACTTCTTTTATCAACTGTATTAAGTTCTGACAGATTTTGATATTAGAAGTCCTTTATTATTGAAAGGTTAAATTTGTGAAATCTTTCGTGATATTTTTGGGATAAATTTAATGAAATTAAGATACAATTAAGAAAAAAGTATAGCAATTGTAGTATATGACTTTTATTTTAACCCATAGAACGAACTAATCTCAAAATTTGAATGCATTTTTACTTTGCTGTTCCAATACTTTTTTCCTTAATATATTAGGAAATAATTGAATGCAATGACCGATTTTATAATAATTCATGAACTGTGTCGTACTTATTTCGGCCTGCTAATATGTCAGGAATGTCTAAATTCCTATGATTTTATTCATATTATGCCAATGTTATCAAAAATAAAACTGGCAGTTAGATTTTATTGTTGTTTCTGTTTAATATTTATGTATTTAGTATAAGCAAACTATTGTTAAGAAAGAGCTTAAAACAGCAACAATTAAATTAGCGACACAAAATTTTTAAGCCTTTATTTTTATGTTAATTCTGTTTGATGATTATTGATCATAACCAGCAGCTGTTCTAAAACAGATAAAGCTAACAAACCTTTATAATTTTTTTTTTATTTTTTATTTAATTTTGCTTCTATTATGTGTTGTGGTTTTAAGAAATTGCTGGATTTTTATTTATATAAATGACCTGTCATAAGACCTGTTAAAGTACTTATGATAATTTTAAAATTGATAGTAGAAAAATTTGACTTAATATAATATAATTTTTGCACCTTTTCATTATAAGATGTTCTTATAACTAAAAAACAACATACAAATTTTTACATAAAAGAATTAGGAAAAAATTAGAATTAAAAGTAAATCAAATGAATGCTGCATTTTTACTGCAGACTCTTCTGAATTATTCTGTAGGTATAAATATTAATTTTTAAATTTGTATATGTTTTCTTATTTTATTTTTGTGTATTCTCTGTAAGCAACTTGTCAGTATTATTTTTGTAATTTGTAATTATCGTAGGCATAACAAAGGGGTTTCTTCCACTTCCTTCTAATGTGACAACACTACCATTCAATTGGTAGTAAATAGTTTGCCCCTTTAAAACCCCGGGCCCAGATGGCATCATACAGTATAATACTGATGTGATAGTTCTATGGTTACTTCAGATATACTCGGCTTGTTTATCATGCTCTTATATCCCCGACTCATGGACTAGATGTAAAGTGGTCTTTATCAAAAAAGGGGGTAAGACCTCCCATACAAGACCGAAGGACTTGAGACCTATTAGGATATCGTCCTTCCTCTTGAAAACTTTGGAAAGGTAAAACAATAAACCCTAACATATTGTCAACGTCCCAATATTCCTACATGAAAGGCAAATCTGTTGAGACGAAGTTGCATTCTCTTGTAGGGTATATAGAAAATGCTCTCGAGCACAAGGAATATGCATTAGTGGCCTTTTTTTGTTATAGAAGGAGCCTTCAATAATGTGACCCCGGATGCTATTAAAATGGCTATGGAAAGACTGAACATACATCAGTCGATTATTGGCATCATATGGAGACTTCTAACCAACAGGGTTATAATCTACATTATACATAGAGTAGCAAATAGAGACACTCCTCAGGGTGGAGTCTATCTCCACTTCCTTGGAATATTGCTGCTAACACAATGCTCAGGGAACTTGATTCCCTTAGGTTCAAAATCGCCGCGTATGCAGGTGATGTTGTTGTGGCCGTATCTGGAAAATATTTAGATACCATATCCCACCGCCTTCAAAATGCACTAGGAATTCTCAGTAAATGGAGTATAAATAGTGGCCTTAGCGTGAGTCCAGGAAAGATGGAACTAGTTCTCTTTTCAAGGGGAAGGGATACAAAATACCATCTTTCCCACTCCCTTGCTTAAAGGGATTGAATCCTAAGAATACAAAATGACTCTTCGACATGGTGATCAAGTCTATACTTATGTATGGATGGTGGAAAGCGATGGAAAAATCTACCTTTTGCGGAATCTTTGAGAAGGTTCTGCAATGCTCAGCGCTACTAATTACAGGTGCGCTTCGTACAACACCATCCAAGGCATTATTCGTTTTGATGAACTGGGTACCAGTGGATCTAATGGCCACACAAATCGCCATCATGTCGGCGACTAAGCTCAGTGCCATAGGTGCATTCCCTAAATGCCATGCGACCATTTAGGGAATTTCTCTGACAATATTGATTATTGTATTTCCAAACCCTTTCCGGACAGAGGCTTCTCAGTTTCTATCTCAGCCGATCACACTATAAAAGCCGGATCGGTTGAGGCTTATACAGATGGATCCAAATCTTCTGAAGGGGTTGGGGGAGGTTTCTTCATTCCCGTATATAGGAGGAACAATTCATGTGGAGACCTCAGCCATTAGGAGAGCGGTAAATTGGCTAATGCACTATAGGGTATTCGGAGTGTATATTCAAATTTGTACCGATAATCAAAACGTGATTAAGTCTCTTTCCGGTGTCTATTCAACATCCAAGCTGGTACATGAATGCCGGACATCTTTAAGTGATATTGCGAGACATTCAAACCTAGAGTTGATCTGGGTAAGGGTTCACTCAAGTACCCCGGGAAATATTATTGCGGATGAGTTAGCCAGAACTGGTTCCCTTCTTCAAAGTGAAGAAACGGAGCAACTAGTTGGCATACCGCTGACATCTTGGAGATCTATGACAGTGCAATACTTGTCGAGAATAGCTTAACAAAGGTGGACATTCGAGTCCGCATGTTCTATCTCGAGACAGATATGGCCCCAGTTGAGTTTAATTCTGGAATTGCCAAGGCGCCAGCTACGAACACTTGGAGCCATTATTAACTGGATTGCGGGTGCACACGCTAGGAGACTAGGACTCCCTTTTAACGGCCATTGTAGAAGTTGCATCAACAAGGAGGAAGAAACAGTAAAACATTTTCTTTGTCACTGTCCTGCTCTTGCGAATATAAGAACTGCTGAATTTGAGAGTCCATATATGCATGGATTATCTGATCTCTCTGCAATTGATGTCAGACGGATTAGATCTTTTATTCGTGCGTCAGGTTGGTTCGATTCGAACCTATTCTCGGAAATGTGAAAATAGATTCACATGACCCATTTGGGTAACACAACGGGACCAATTGGACCCAAGTGAGCTGTCTATTTTACATTTACAATTTTAAATCTAACCTAACCTAAATAGTTTGAAGGATTGGAATTTTATGGGACAAACATAATTCGTATTAAATTTTATAATTTCGTATATGTAAAATCTAAAAAATTGAACTCGCCCAGAATTACCTGTATTCTTTACTTTCCTTTCCAAATTAATGTATTTTTAAATGATTCTTAATATACTATTAATATACACTCTTCTTCTTTATTTCATATTTTATAGAAATTTTGGAGATCGTGGTGGCAAGCAGCTGCCTTCGGAACCTCCATATATTGCATATGTTGGAAATTTACCCCAAGGTCTTGTACAAGGTGATGTGGTGAAAATTTTCCAAAATTTTGAAGTGAAAAATGTACGTTTGGTTAAGGATCGGGAAACAGATCAGTTCAAAGGCTTTTGTTATGTGGAATTCGAAACACTGGAAAACTTAGAGGGAGCATTGGAATATGATGGACGCATAAAATTGGATGATGTTTCAGCGCCGTTAAGAATTGACATAGCTGAGCGCAAAAAAAATGATCGGTAAATTAATAAAATAATCGTAAAATAAAAAACTTTTGTTATTTAAATATGTTTCGTTATATTTTCATAGCAGCGGTGGCGGCGGTGGTTTCAACAAACGAGGTCCTCCCAGACAAGGTGGCGGTCACCAGCAAAATTTTAGCCGCGGCGGTGGAGGTAATCGGGGTGGAGATCGTGGTGGCGATCGCGGTGCTGATCGTGGCCATGATCGTGGTGGAGATCGGGACAATAGAGGTTCGTACAATGATAATCACGGTGGTCACAATGATAGAAATCGTGGAGGCGGCGGTGGTATGAATAGAGGATATAATGGTAAATCTTAAGTCGCATCTTATTAGCTACCAAACAATTATGTTTTTTTTATCTAATTTTCACTTATCCTCTGTAGTCTAATCAATCTAATGTTTCAAATACACATATTTCTTCATTTCTTACAAATTTTTCTTTTCTATGTCAATATAGTTTTGACTATATTTTTTATGTCTTGTTTTATATATCTTCGGTCACGTATACAAAACCTCTATATGCATGCCAAAATTTGTTTATACACTCCTTTATACACTACTTACCCGCCTTTAAACCAACCAACCTCCTAAGCAAAAATTTTTTTCTTTTCTTGACAATTAATTTTATTATTTTAATTAAAAAATTAAAACACTTTTATTCACACTCTTAAACAAATACTAACATATTTGCTGTAAGGGTTTTATTTTTGCACTTAAATAATAATATTTTATCTTTTTTCCCTACTTTATTTTTTCTATTCAATTTCTATAGATCGTCCCGCGAATCGTGGTCGTTATGGCAATTTCAATAATGATGATCGCTATAATGATCGTAACCATCATGATCGTAATCATCGCGAAGGTAGCTTTGGCGGTCAAAGTCGGGATGGTGGCGGCAACAATGAGCGCTATAATAGTTTTAGCAGAAATCGTGGTGGTGATCGTGAACAACGTGGTGGTGCAGGCGGTGGTAGTGGACATTTTAACCACAATGATCGACCATCATCGGTGTCAACATTAGGTAGTATAGGTAGGGTTTTTTAAACCTTATCATTTTTTGAAATTTTATTTAGTTTTAATTTCGTGCATGTGAAAGATGCTTGGGTGAGAGGTTTGGCGATAGATTATTCCTATAGAAAAGTTTGAGCGAGAGGTTTCCTTATCGAAAAGCTTTGAACTTAAGCGAGAGATTTTTCTATAGGAAAGCTTGAGCTATAGGGAGAGATTTCCCTATAGGAAACCTTGAGCTTTAGTGAGAGATTTTCCTATAAGAAAACTTAAGCTTTAGCGAAAGATTTCTAAATAGAAAACCTTGAGCTTTGGTGAGAGATTTCCCTATACGAAAGTTTGAGCTTAGCGAGAAATTTCCTTATGTAAGGATTTAAGCGCAGGGCTGCCAGATACTTTTTTGACCAATCCCAAAATTTACAAAAATATCCGTACAAAAAAATGTTTTGGATACTTGATAATTGAAAAACCGGTCACAAACAAATTTCTAAATTAAAAAAAAGCAACGATTATCCGGAATTTCCTGGAAATTTTAAAATAGAAAATAACATATTGTGGGGGACTTTAATTAAAATGTGCAAACAAAACAAATATTTAAATTTAATAAACAGCAAAAGTGAATTTGTAATAAGGCAATATTGAAACTTCGGGTAATATTAACTAACTATCCATCTAATATGGATCAGTGACTTTTATCAGGTAACTGCTATTTGATGTTCAATTGATAGAAACAAATGTTAACGTACAAAATAAGTTTTTATATCATAAAAATCTTCGGACCCCCACTTAAAAGTATTCCGCTCTACTCAGAATCTCTTCCTTAGTCGACTTAACAATGTCTCAATTTTTAAGGCCTCAATGAAATTTGGCACAAATAAATATTTTGGTACATGGACGTATTTGTTTTCATATTTTTTTTATTTAAAGATCAATGTTATTTTTTGTATATCTAAAAATAATATAATAATTTTTGGATTTTTTTAAATATATTTCTGCTTGCTCATTGATTTAGTTAATTTAACAATTTGTTTTCGCATGTAACCCACAATCTTTAAATCATGCAGTTTAATATCTTTTTTCCTATAATATTTTCCACTTTTAACATATGAAATGTTTGTCAGGTAGACATAAATATTTTTGATTTTGTGTTCATATTGTGGAATCAATATGAAAATCTATTAGTAATTCTGCCGATGTTTTATTATAAATTATAACAAATTTCTTTCTAATTTAAAAGATATTATGTTGCAATTATAGACCTTCAAACGAAATTGAAATTGCCAAATAACTTGTTTTACTTTTTTTCCTGAAAAATTTAAAATTCAAAATCAACTTCCTGATATTTATCTTTCATAACCTCCATATTTTTCGTTACTTTTAAATGTTTTTTACACTTATTTAAATATAACAGAAAAACTGCATCTGTTTAAACTTTAAAAATAACAGCCTATAATTCAGATGTACTCAATTAGGTACGATCGGATATTAATGTGTTAAGATGTCTCCCAAAGTTCATATTACATACTATCTTGAAGTTTGGTTTTTGTTAAACTCATACACTCAAAGACATGCATTACTTGTAGAGATCGCTAGCATATTAAGGACTGAAAGATTTTTATAATGACATGCAAATGTAGCATCTTTAAAATTACATACTTTTGTTAAAAATTCCAATTTTATTAATTAACCAAAGGATAAAATTACTACATAATTTCCCAGAAAAAAACCCCAAAATATTTTAGATATCTCCAACAAATTCCCCAATTCCTCAAATTTCGTGTTAAAACCCCAAATCTGGCAGACCTGCTTAAGCGAGAATTATAGAAAATTTTGAGCTTTATCGAGAGTTTAAAATAAAGCTTTTATTTATCTGTATTGTATGGGTTAATCTTAACATTTTTAATGTCTTGCTTATAAAATTTTGATGTTGACGTTTAGGTAATCTGTGATTTTTTAAAATTTTCTTCAATTAATACCATTATTTTCTAAATTTTCATTTGTATCAGCAGATGACAGTGAAAGACCCCGACTTCAATTAAAACCCCGAACCGTAGATGCTCCCATTAATGGGCTGGCGGAGACAAAGCAAGCTGCTGCTATTTTCGGAGCTGCTAAACCACGCGAAGAAAAACTAAAAGAATTACAACAAAATAATAATGCTGGTTCGCCAAAAGAAGACAATTGAATGCATTAAATGAGAAAAATAAGATATACAATATATAAAAATTTTTTTTGAAGAGAAATTACCAAGAGGATTATATGCAAAGAGATAGATACACACGACGACTACTAACCAATCACTCATCAAACCACTTTATGCTAAATAAATGATAAATACCAAAACCAAAAAGCCGATTTACGAGATAAATATATATAAAATTGTGAGACGACAGGATAAACGTGTATAAGAAGAATTTTGCAATTTTTTTTCAAATATATTAAAGAAATATATGACTTTATTTAAAAACAAAATATATATTTTAAAAACAAATGATAAATTCAAAATATTTTTTAAGATAACAAGGAAATATATTAAAGAAAAACAAACTTTTATTGAATGTGAAAATAAATTAACAACCGATCAATACGAAAAAGAGTTTAAAACAAAAATTTAATAATAAAATAAAACGTAAAAAAAGAAAATCAATACGAAAAAGGACTTTTTCCTCACTTAAAAAAAAGAAGCAAAAAAAGTGTGTAAGTGTTAAATAAAAGAGAGCGGGAAAATAAGGATTTTTTTCAAAAGCCCCAAAAACATTTTAAGTTTATACATTATAAAAAAAATTCAAAAGCGATATTATTAAATATAAATATATATTGAAATATTCTTTCTCCATTTAATAACACCAGTAGCAAACATCAACAAACTACAACAACATTAGCATAAAGAGAAAACAAGCAAAATAAAGAATTTTAATTAATTATTTGCACATCTCTTAAACATAAAACAATAAAATAAACCAGCTCCTTCTTTTAAAAAAAGAAAAACAAATTAAATATTATAAACAAAAACAAAAACTACTTTTTAACTAAATATAACTTTAACACATATACTTATATACTTGCATTATATACATACATTATATACATACGATAAAAGAAAAAAAAAATATATAAAAAAATCTAATTAAAACTAATTTAAATATACATACAACATAGAATCTAACAAAACCACAATAATAAAAAGGTAAATATTGTAATTTAATAAAAACTTAAAAAAATACTAAAAAAAACTAACAAAAACAATTTATGCAGGCTAAATAAATAGATTTTTAATATAAAAATTAAAAATAAAAAACAAAATAATAAAATTTAAACCAACAGATATATTATAAAAAAAATTAATTAATCCATAGGCTTTTTTGAAGAAAAAGGATAAGAAAAAAGAAATACAAAACTTTTTGACTAAATACCAAAATACCCCCTCCATTAAACTTAAAAATTAAAAAACAAAAAATAATAATAATAAATATATTTAACAAATTGGGCAATATTACTGAAATTTATCCTTTTAAATAAAAGTAAAAACAAGTTTAAATAGTTTTAAAGCTGTTTTTATATTTTTTTATTTAAATAAATTTGAACATTATATATATATTTTTATATATTAAAAGAAATATATAATAGTTTCCCTTCCTTAATACCTCTCCTACAAAAAAAAATCCTTCTTTTACTACTCTCTTTGTTTATCCTTAAAATCTCTTTACATTTATAATAACTCTTAAATATTATTTTATTTTGTTTTTCCTTCATCTTCTGTTTTAATATTTAAAATACTATTATTATTTAAAAATAAAAGGAACGTAAAATTTGTAGTCGTTTTAAATTAATATAACTCCGCTGTTTAAAAAACACTTAACAAAAAAATTCTATATATTTGTTTATTTTAAATAATTTTTTTTGTTGTTTTCAAAGTAACAAGCTAAAATATATAAAAAGTAATAATAAATAATTTTTTTTTTTTAGAAAAGCAAAATCAAAACAACTATCATTTTTAATTCTCTCTTATTATTTTTAAAATCCTCGCTCCCTTTTATTAATTTTAGTTTTGTCAGCTACATTTAATTATCGAGAGAAAAGAATTAGTAATATAAATTAATAAAGTAAAAAAAAAATCAAGTAAGAATAAAAACAAAAATATTAAATTTACTTATATATTGCATATAAAATTACTTTTTTGTATAAGAAATAAATAAAACATAAAAAAAGATTAAGTATACTTAAATATACTTTAATGTAATAATATAATAATAAAAATAAAATAAATAAACTGAATAAAAATGCATACATTTAATAATTTTATGTTTAATAAATTAATAAATAAAATAATAAAACATAAAAAAAATCGGAAAACTTCTTTTTTATTTTGTTTAGCATTAAAACCAAAGAATTATTTATTATCAGGGCAACCAAAAACATGCTCTGAAAAGAGTGTTTTATGCGCATAAAAATTGGAAAATATGTCCTTAAAACTAAAAATTACAGTGCCGGTCAAAGAAAAAAAATAGCACCAATGAAGTTATTCTTCAGAACAATAAAAAAAATTACTTGCTTTTCATTTGTACATCACTGTGCAATAATATTATGCTAAGTGTATTCTCTGAGAATACTTGTTTTTCCAGAAAAACTTAACGGTTCTTTTCCCATGATCGGTACTTAAAAAATTTGTTGATTTTGGGCAGTCAATAAAATAGCACAGTTTCACAACATTTTAGTTTTAAATAACAAATTTTAATTAAATCATTAAAAAACGTCGTCAAAACATAAGGTAAGCTTATTTAAGTTTAAATAAATAAACTTCACATAAATTTTATAATTTATATTAATAGAAATGGGGCATAACAACCTGAAAAACATGCTATTATTAAGAAAATGGTTTCTGAAGGTAAACCATATTCTGAAATAAGAAATTTGGTTGGATGTTCCAATAAAATGATTGTAAATGCTTTAAAATTTGATCAAAGAGCTGAAACACGTGGCCGCAATAAAGTAATGTCGCCTTTAATAGTTAAACATTTGGTCAGACAAAGCAAGAAGACCCCATTTATGGCAGCTACAGAGCTCTTGAAGGAACTAAAAGTAACTGCAAGTGTTGAAACTATTCGCCGTAGATTAAGGAACAATAAATAAAATGCCCGTAGTCACCGAAAAGTGCCATTGCTCACGAGTAAGCACGTTGCAAAACGTTGGGAGTTTGCTAAAGCTCATTTGAGTTGGCCTGTTGAAAAATGGAAGAATGACCTATGGACAGATGAGTCCAAAGTTGTTTTATTTGTAGTTCAGTAGACCCCCCCAATGCAGAATTAAATGAAAATCACCTCAAAAACCACTAAACATGGTGGTTCTAGCATTATGGTATGGAGGTGCTTTTCTTACTATGGTGTAGGACATATACATTGGATCAAAATAATCATGGATAAGAAAAATTATGTTGATGTCCTACGAGATATGCTCCGTCATGCTTCTGAAGAAATACCGCTGATATAGGTCCTTCAGCAGGACAATGACCGAAGCATACTACCAGCAAACTTGTAAAAAAGTAGCTTGTGGAAAATAACAAATCTGATGGAGTGGCCCACTCAGTCACCTGATCTCAAACCCAGCGAATTTGAAATTCAATATCAATTGAAAGATGTCAAAACTTAGTAAATTCGATGCCAAGACGCAATAAAGGGAATGCGACAAAATTTTAATTTTTACGCGCACATCGATGATAATAATAGTGAATTCAAATTGTTTAATTTATTCATAGTTTAAGTACTTATTTTTTAGTGTAAAAGAATCTAGTGCTATTTTTTCTTTTAAGTTTTGCTTTTAAAAATTTTAAATTTATAATAAAAGCCAAGAAAAATAAACTAGTTTTTTTTTGGCTGCAGCTGATTATCTTTAAATATAATTTTTTCTGGCTAAATTTTAAATTATCTAACATTCATGATAAAAATAACTTGATTTTTTTCAGCAATTACTAAATATTTTTTCTTTTTTATATAAAAACATTAGGAAATTATAAAATTTCTATCAATTTCTGATATAAAAATTATTAGGGAATCGGTTTTGCAAAACGTGTGACAGTAAAAAGAAACATTTGCTAATGGCAAATTATGTAAAAAATTCTATTGGGTGCAAGATATGCAAAATTTTCCTCTTAAGTGTAAAATATGCTAAATTATGCTCTTAAGTATAAAATATGCAAAATATACCATTTAAATTGCTAAAATATGCTATAAAATAAGGTTTTTCTATGAATATATGCTATACCTAAAATATAAAATATATGATATGACCAAAGTGTACAAATATATGGGGTAATTCTAAAAAATTTCGACCCAACTCAGATTTTGACCGTCACTGATTTTTAATGAAATTCAGCACGCTGCGCTTCATATTCTATGAACTTCTAAAGTTGGACACCTCGAGCTTTTTGGTCAAAATGAGCAAAATTTAGGCTTGAATAACTAAAATAAAATAATAATAAAATAATAATAATGCATATATCAGATTTCAACAAATCTGGTATCATTGGAAAGAACTGAGATTATTCTTTATCATGAAGTCATAACAACTAAATATCTTCCCGGAGCAAGGACCCCTAAAATGAAAAAAATATCATTTACCCTTGAATATCGTGAAAAAGGGTAATTTAATTTTCAATAATTTTCACACGACGTTTATAATCAATTTGTCGTTATAATGTAAAAATTTCAAAATGGGATCAGAAATTACAACAATTTTTCTTTAATAACATATTTTCTGTTTGATATTAAGTGTTTTTTATGCATATTGATGTACTTATTCAAATTTTAATATAACAGATCACTATATTTGAAATAAATCGCCTTCCTGACCCCGATAAAAAATTGATATTATTTTAAAAGTTTAAAAGTAAAAGTGGGTTACAGTGGGTTAACCCACACTTTACAAAATCCGCCGAATTATTTGTGACGATTTTAAAGATTATTTACTCAAATTTGCTACATGGGGCTACAAAGACAAAACATACTGAAATTAGTCAAGATCGGTTCATTATTTCACCCATACCCCATACAATTTTTTTTCTTAGGGATAGGGGTTTAACGCATATAAATATCTAAAATATGTTGTATTTCACACATAAGCTTTGTACAAGTATAGATCGTTGAACCAAATTTCATCATATCCTTCATGTATGTTCCGCTGCCTAAAAGTTACTTAAAAGCGCATAAATCCCACATCAATACAAAATTTTGTATATTTGAGTTGTCTATAAGTAAACAATTTCATAATAATAGGTCCATAATTGAACATGGTTCCTATATAGTCCACATTCCCGAAAATCAATTAAACTTGCATAAATCTCAGATAAATGCTAATATAGAAATAAAATATTACATAAATAATTTTCATATACGCATTGTGATAAATTTCATAAGGGTCGTTTCGCAATTGATCATAACTGTCATTTTACACTAATTATCACTCTTTAAGTAAAAAAGTATCAGAGATTTTTTAGCAATTTTCTTATTATTTCATATATAGACGTTCCCCCGCAAATTAATTAAACATTTTATGGTTAAAATTCCTATGCAGTAGATCAATAGAATATCTGGGGTATAGGTTATGAATTATTTTCAAATTTTTATTTTGTATTATCTGCAGTTTTCTTGTGTAAGTTTTAGCAGCTTTATGAAACCAGACTTGACAACCATAGATCAAAATTGGACGAATACACATTTTGTAAATAAGAATCTTGCTATACCTTACATCACCATAGGTGGTTGGGGTCTTATGCGTTTGTGTTGATGTTTGTAACGCATAGAAAAAGTTATCCAACACACACCCTAAAGTATACCTATTGACTTAGAATGACTTTTTAAATTGATCTAACGATGTCCGTCCGTCTGGCTGGCTGTCCATGTAAACCTTGCGCAAAAAGTAAAGATAATTCAATGAAATTTGTCATTTGGGACTTTTATGATATAAGGACGAAGCCTATTGAAATTAGTTGTGATCGGTCCATTAATTCATCAAGTCCCCATAGAAATGTCCCCCGGACATTTCACTGTACCACCTTAAAAATAAGAATATTTTAATGAAATTCGGTGCAAAGAAGTTCTATCAATCTTTGTACCGAATCGGTCCACAATTGGCCATAGCTCCCACATAAAACTTTCTTTCGGAAATCACTTTAACTTGTATAAATCCCATATGAATGTTATAGTATCAACTTAATATTCGACACAAATGAGTTTTATGTAAGTAGAAACAACATTGCCAAATTTTATGAGAATCGGTCCATAATTTACCATAGATCCCATACAAACCCACTTCCAGGAATAGCCCTAAGGTCAGATTTCTAAGTATTCTTGACGACTTGGGCACTTTGTGTCATCAGCTCTATGGTTAACGTTTTTTAAGTTCTTCTACTATCACTATTACCTATGCTGAGTGAACACACTGCATAATCGTTTTTTCCAGCGCAAGCTGAACACTCTACGATACGGTTACAATTTTTAGCACCATGTTCATACATAGCATATCTGGAGCATGGTATGGGACCTTTGTTACCCTTTAGAGATTTTTTCCAATACACAGAAATATTGCAAAAATATCTTATTTTCATAACATCTCCTTTTGAAACATGTTGACGATCAAATTCGATAAGATAGAGTGCGTAATCATCTCTTTGTTGGTAGTTCCTTAATGCTTACCGGGTTTATATTGAGCGAGCTCACAAATTCTTCGCCAATTATCTTCGTGTTCAGTTTTGGTAGGCCAACTAATAAATATCGTCCAAAACGGATTTAAAAGTTCTAAATTTAGCTATAAATATGCTAAAATGGCCACACTGATTCCAACTTTATCAAGATCCTATTCGCAGATCTAATGTAATGAAAAAATAATTTAATATTACTTTCATATAGTTGGAGAATTGACTACAAGGTAGAGTTAGATTTTCAAAATTGAATATTTTCACTAAAGAATCTAAAAATGACGTACGGCTTTGGTTGTTGTGTTACTGCAAGGAGTTGAAACAATGGTAATATAAGGTCTAATGCAGTCAGCAGCTATCAGAGAGAGCTAACAGCACTTCGGGCCCACCTTATAATAATCTTTGGTAGGTGACAGTTCAAACAATATTTTAGGTAAGGAGAAAGCAGATGAACAGGCGAAAAAGAGATAACCCAATAATGACATATTTATTACCCTGTTCTTAATATTCCAAAGTATTAAACAAATATCTAATTTTGAATGGTTATATCCCTGAGTCATGGACTAGATATGCAGTGGACTTTATCCCTAAAGAAGGTAAAACCTAACATATAAGACCGAAGGAATTCAGACCTAACAGTCTGTCGTCCTTCCTCTTGAAGACACTAGAAAGGTTAATCGACCTACACCTACGTAGAACGATCAACCCTTGCCTATTATCAGTGTCTCAACATGCCTATATGAATATTCATTAGTGGCCTTCCTTGATATAGAAGGGGCCTTTAATATTGTGATTCCGGATCAAATTGTACCTGGAAAGACTGGATATTCATCAGTCGATCATCAGTCTCATATGGAGACTTCTAACCAATAGGGTTATAATATCCAGCATGAGTGCGTTTACCATTTACAGGGTAGCAAATAGGGGTACTCCGCAAGGAGGAGTTTTATCTCCACTCCTCTGGAATATCACCGTTAACTCATTGCTCAGGGAACTTAATTCAGTGAAGTTTAAAACTGTCGCTTATGCGGACGATGTTGTGCTGGCTGTATCTGGAAAATACCGGGATACTATGTCTCACCGCCTGCCTGGGGGGTGTCTATATTCCCGCTTATAGAAAAAACATTTCCTTTAAATTGCCAGATCACTGCAGCATACTTCAAGCGGACATCTCGGCCATAATGAGGGCGGTCAACTGGTTAATGTTCTATAGGGTATTCGGAGCGGATATCCAAATCTGTACATACAGTCAGGCCGCGATCAAATCGCTCTCGGATGTCTTTTCGACATCCAGATTTGTACATAAATGGCAGACATCTCTGAACAATATGGCGGAGACATTCAAACCTGGAGCAGGTCTCGATTAGGGGTCATTCAAGCACCCCGGGTAATTTTATTGCGGATGCACTAGCCAGAGATGGATCCCTTCTTCGAGGTAAAGATAAGGACCAACTGGTTGGAGTACCGCTTTCGGCCTGCAGATCAATAATTCTGCGGAACTTATCGAGGATTCCACAGGCATCGGCTGAGAACTCTATTAGCCGTGGTCACAGGTCACTGGAAGACTAGGGCTCCCTTTTAACGACTTTTGCAGAAGTCCCCACTCTCGCCGGGATCAGGACTGTTAATTTATGCATGCTTTGTCAGATCTCTCTCTCTCTCTGTCTATATATATATATAGTGTCTATTTTGTTTTCGGAAATTATTAATAATTACTTCCAAAAAAGTATTTTTAATATCTTTAAATAAGGTTAAAACAGAATTTTTATTAAAAAAATTTATAAACATGGTTTTAAGAAAAGTACTTCAAAAGCAATGAACAAGAAGCATAAAGAAGAACATTAGCAGATTAAACACTGGAAATTAAAAAAAAATTCTTTTCTCAGTACATTTACAATTTAAATCTGATAATGAAAAGATTCATATGATATTTGGGTTTCAGTTGTTCAACTAAGTGAGAGTAGTAATCTGGGATCCCGGGAAGTCGAAAATTTTTTTCCGCTATCCCGGGAAATCAAAAAATCTGAGAAATTGCGATCGCTAATTGAGATATGAAATACTTCTATCTAAAAAGATATGATCTAGTATCCAGTACGATATCATTATTTAAAACACGTTTCAATATTTTATTGTATATTTGTTTCTTTATTAAGTTTTATTATGTTAGTTTGCATTTACATATAAATTTTACACATCTATTTTATAATAATATAATTTTTCCATTGCAAAATATGTAATTCCGAAAAAGTTTATAATTAAATACAATTTTTAATTTATTCGTTTTTAATAGTTTTTTTTTGTCTCAGTTATACTTAAATATTACAAAATATAGCAGTTTCATGTTATTTCTAAATTTTAAGTTTCAAAGGTTGTCTGTCATTTTTCTTACTATTATTAAATATAAATTGTTAGTTTAAAATGATTACATAAAAAAAGAACAAAATATATAAACAAGATTAATAACAAAAATAAAATATTTAATAATGTGATATAAAATTTTTAAAAAAAATAATTTTTTGTTTTACTGATATTTTTACTAAAATTTTGCTATTAAAAATATAGTAAAAATAACCAATAAAACAAATAGAATTAATAATAAAATTTATAAAATAAAACAAAAGTGGATTATAGATTAATAACTAAATGCCTATAATTGTTAGATTAACAGATTTTAGTTTATAAAGAATTTTGAATTGTTTTCTTATAAAAAGTGGTTAAAATCTGTTGTATCTGAGTGGCACCGGAACATAATAAATCTAAAGAAAAGTATAAAAATTATTTTATATAAATTACTTACAAATAAAAACAAAAATATTTTTTACCTAAATTACTTAAGATTTTTTACTAAATTTTATAAAAATTTTTTTTTTAATTTTTTCTTTTAAGTTAAATTTTGGAGAAAAATGTGTGTTTTTTTATTATTATATTTTTTTATCAAAATTGATTTTATTTAAATTGGCTTAAAGTAGGCGGGCTTGTGTTTAGAATATGGAGTTTTCAAAATGAGTTCTTAATAACTTTATCTAGTCAAATATGAAAGAAAGTTTTAGATATATGTATATTTCGTAAAATTATTATTTTGTCCATGTAAAAGCTGGAAATAAAATTAAAATGTTTTTAAGCTGCTATAATTATTATCATTTATTTTATTCTACAGCTCCCTGTATAAAATAATCAATGGATTGTGTTCGTTCAATATTGATTTTATAAATCTTGGTAGGCCAGATTTGAAAGGTTTATATAAAGCTTAAATTGTGTTCATTTTTGAAGCAGGTGCTTTAAAAAAATACCGTAATAAGAATAAGACGTTGAAATGTCAGTATGGACTTAGATGTTTAGAAAACTGTATAAAAAATATCACCCGGACCATTGAACGAACAATTTTGTGTGTACTAAATTCGATAATTGTGTTAGCAGATACTAAAAATCATTTGCTATGCGGATAATTCAGAAGCGATCTAAACCCTAAAGAGCAACATTGTTTGACTCTTTCGTGAGAGATCGAAATTTTTAGCGGGGTCATGCCTTAAGTTATGAAAGACATTGTGTTCATAATTTATATTTGTGCCCCATTTGCCCACATCTGTTGGCCTAGAAGTTTAGGCAGCATCTGTCGGATATATTATTTATTATTTAGCTACTGCTTGTGCCAAGTTAGATGATAGAGTTCTAAATGATAAAACTTTATTATGAAAATGAGTGCTCGTTAATGCCAATATTGTTTGGCTATTTTATGGCAATGCAATAGCCCTTCAGAGTCAACTCTCTCACGTTTGGTGACCAAATTTGATATAACCGTTTTTATAAACTATTAGCCAATAGCCGTACGTCAAAAAAACGTATGGTAGTCGTTGGGATTTTCACAGATTTATTTTGACAACCGTAAAAGTTCCAACTATTTTTGCAAAACTGCACTGAGTGCCATAATAAACATTCTGCAAGTGGTTTCAGGGTACGGTTATCTCACGCGGATGTAACTTGAACTGACCACAAATATCGTGCGTTCTGACACTCCAAGCATTTTTCTTTTGGGGTTTTCTGCAGTCGCAGGTGTAGGATAATAACTCGTAATTGGGCGATGCCTTCAATGTCAATATACGGTATTGAACATTACACATTTTTAGGAATCATCAAAATATTCAATATGCCACGAATGACCTTACACATAGCTTGTGTTATTCCATTTAAACATGTTTATGAAATTCTCAATGGAGTTGGATTCAACTTGAAATAAGTTTATGAATTTTAAATGAATTTCTGAAAACGTAACGAAAACAATTTGTTAAAGGATTGTTATTTCTGGCTCTAAATTACTTTTTTATGTTCTTAAATAAGTAATGAACGATTTTAAGCGTTGTTTTGACGAAAATATTTAAATTTTCAAATCCAATTATTGGATTCTATAAACAGAAATCGAATACATAACACAATATATTGGTTTTGTTGATAAAGCCAATAATAAAACCAATTTGTGTTGGTTTCTATAAACTGTCCGATTATGATGATTTTAATTCCTAATTTTATGAGTTTAGATGACCTGAGATTCCTTTGCACTAAATAGAACATCTCGGATAGAAGTTAGATGCTCAACAAAAACCCCCAATCGTGGATATCATTCGCAATTTGATCGTGTAAAGAATAACTGTCATAAAGTATATTCTTTACAGAAAGATTATATGTGGCATACTTGATCTTAAGATTCAAAAGACTTACACTAAAACAATAAATCTTTGAAGGGTTTAAGACCTATATCTTTTGAGATACCTCTTCCAACAGACGAAGAGGATGTATTTTTGCAATAATTAAAAAATTAAAAATTTTATTATAATTAAAATAAAAGACCATTTATTTACCACAAAGAATTCTCTAAAAGAGAGAACGGTCTAACGACTAAAACTCCTCCAGCTGGTACCAAGGTAACATTCAAATAGTAGTCCTCTTTAAAATAAAATTTGTAGGCTACATGGGATTTTAACAAATTTTAAATTTGTTTCTCATTATAGTTTCAATTATAGAATACAACTAGAAGTTTAAGTGAAAGACAAAAACCTAATTCAGTTGTCAAAAACTTAATTCATGCAACAACAAAATACATATAGTAACATATATTTTGTGTTTTGAAAAAAATGAGTAAATTTTTTAAAAATTTAGTTTGAACTGCATCTCACATAAACTTCTTGTGGTATTCTATGGTTTCAATGATTAATTAATTAATTAAAAAAAACTATATTTTCTCAAATAAAAAATCTGTAAAATATAAAATTCTATAATAAATGTATTTCAATTTAAGCCAATTTATAGTGTTTATTAACTATTTATTTATTTTTACAATAATTTAATATTTTTTTTATTATTTTACACACACACTTTATTTGGTTTTGCCTAAATTTACTTGATTTCCCAACAAACCAAACTGCATCATAAATGATATCACATTCATTAATATTTGTAATATCATTAACGAGATTTGTATATGATATCATAACTGTGAACATTTATGACAAAAAATATCGAAATAAAACAAAAATAAATTTCAAACATTTTTATAAAAAATTAAAAATAATTAGAAAATTTGTTACAACGAAATTTAAATGCCTTGCAAAAAATAAAATTTCTTATATGAAATAATGAACTGCTGGTGGATAATTGCAGGATCCAAGCAAAATATCAAAATTGTAAGCTTTTTTCAATAAGCATTGATCAAATATGAAATTAATATTTTGATATCTCTCGGCAGTCTCAATTAATTTGGAACAGAATACTAATCAGTTCAGTTAGTTTTTGATCGACAAATTCTAATGAAGTTAAAATATAAAATATTTGAAATTAAAATTATTAAACTATATTTTTTATCATTAAACATATCGCAATTTGCTTTGGTATTACTATCATTAATGATTTACCATATTTATTTATAATAATATCATTATAATATCATATATTCCTGGAATATCGATAAATATAACGGAAAATTATCGCCCTGCTTTAATTTTTCGATATCATTACTAATATCATTATCTATTAAAATAATGATATAATTTTCGATTGTACGTTTTAGAAAGCAACCTTTATCATTTTAGTATTATAAATGATATAATTCTCGGGCATTTTTATCGTTGAAATGATATCGTTATTATATCATTTGGTTTGTTGGGTTTTTACATGATTTTTTGTTTTTAATTTGAAAATGATATAAATGAAAATAAATAATTTAAAAAATATAATTTTTCTTTATAATTGATTGTTTATAAGAATTAATGTTATTTCATTTTAATTTCAATAATTTCGTCAAAATTTTTTATTTATCGTCTTCATAAGTCAGAAATGCAATATCGGAATTCGTTTATATTTTGTGTTCATGCCATTGCCAAATCATCAAATCCTTGTGCCGAAAGATGAGCTAAATCTCACGCTTTAGCACCCGGTATTTTTGATAAAACCTTAGAAAGATCGACACCGGTAAGAGCATTAATTGAGGGTGGCAATTGAGCCACAAGGCGGGTAACATCGTTGGTTACATTATCATTGCCGCCAATAAGAACAATTTCTTCGGTTTTAGCCAAAGGAGCGGCAACTTCGGCTGCAATCTATTAATAAAAAAAAAAAAAAAATCATGAAAAGTTAAAGTAAAAATTTCTTTTTGAAGCTTTAAGAATTTTACCTTGGGCAGTGATTCCAAAACAATATTCATAATAGCAGCATCTCCATATTGTTTATAGACATGAGCCTTCATGCGCATACGTTCAGCTTCGGCCTTACCCACCAACTCAATGGCATGAGCCTCGGCAGCACCAATTTTACGTATCTTTTCAGCTTCAGCACGGGCCATTTCAATCGTTTGACATCTGGAATTAAACAAAAATTTCATTACAGAATGAATATTTTATTCAGATCCATTAAAAAAAAAAAAAACTTACTGTTTGCCCTGGGCTATAGTTTGTACTCTATATGCTTCAGCTTCGGCGGGTAATTTAACAGTACCCATCAATTCTCTTTCCTTGCGTTGTACTTCTTGTGATTCAATTTCAATTTGTTTACGCCTCTCTACCACATCGATTTGTATCTCTTCGTTACGTATCTTTTGACGGATTTTGGCTGCTTGCAATTCATAGGCCAATTGTGATTCAGCCTTGGCCGTATTCGTTTCTTGATCGAAATTGGCCTTTTGTAATTTAAAGAGACGTGCATTATCTTCAATTTTCGTATCGGTGGAATATTTAACATCCATGGCGCTTTTTTCACACTCAGCTTCTCGTATGCCAGCATCACGATTGGCTTCGGCTACGCCAGCATCGGCATCACGTTTAACAACAGCCGTTTGAGCTTTGCCGAGCGACGCCAAATATTGGACATCATCGTAGACATCCTTGATGGTGAAGGAGAGAATTTCGATTCCCATGCGACCGACATCAGGTGCGGCTACTTCGCGTACTAAGGCTGCGAATTGATCGCGATCTTTGTAAACCTCTTCGACTGTAAGAGTTCCTGTAAGTATAGCAAAATAGGTTTAGTAAATATTGGAAATAGTTTTGATAGAAAAAAATTTTAGTTAAAGTTAAAAATTTTTTTGTGTATTTCTTTTTTAGTTGACTTAAAAAATCTCTGTTGTGGAGATTGTAGGGGTATATAAGATTATTGATTTCCAGCACTTTTAAAAAAATTAATTTTATATATATATTTTTTTTTAAATAGTAATACTCGATTTATTAACTAAATTATGTTTCTCGAAATAAGCTCAAATTAAGTAATAAAAATATTTAATTTCATGAATAGTTAAAATTCTTTCAAATTTTGATTTGAACAGAATTTTGGAGCAAAGATTTATCTACATATATTTAAAAGTTTTAAGATTCATACGGAATTCAATATCTATTTATTAGTATTTCCATCTAGTATTTGCTCCCAAAGATGGCCCACTACTAATATGATCTTAAGTGATAAAAAAGTTATAGAAAATTTATTAAATTTGTATACAAGTATGTACATTAGGGTGATCCAACATAATATGAAGAATAGTGAGGGGTATTGCACATTTCAACTTTTGTGGTGTATATCATTAATATTGGTGGGATCATCAGCATAAACGGCTGTCAAGATCTATTATTGGTCCAGATGTTCTAAATGACATCACCTTTCATAACTTTGGGTACGTTTACATAGTGTCTACGTTAGATTTTTTTTTGTCAAGATAAACGTCAAACTTAACGTGAATTTATGGAAGGTGGAAACAGTTGTACAAAAACAACAATATGGCGTATTCATTATTGTTTTTCATATATGCAGTTTGACAACTGTAACAACCAAAATAATAATCAGCTGTTTAACTAAGGTTACCTTCTATATATTCGCATTGATTTTGACGTTTGTTTTGATAAAAATTTGCCTAATATGGACACTAGGTTAAATGTTTTTTTTATTAATTAATTCTTTATTTACAATCTGTTCAAGGACAATAAGCAAATATACATCACAGGAGCTTAATAACTCCAATAAGATATTAAGCATAAAATTAATATTAAAATATTTGTAATTCAAAATATTAAATTTAATTTAACAATGATTTGGCAATGATTTATAATTTGATTTGGCAATGATTTATAATTGAGATTTAACTTCTGAATTGAAGATCCAAAACGTGAAATCTTTTAAGTCTTCTGATTTCATCAGTAGAATCTATTGATGAGATGGTGGTGGGATTGACATGATTACTTAACCGTTGAAGATATTTTTCGCTAATAGATTTTATTTCAGTTTCAACTGTTGTCATGGAAAGATCATTTCTAATGGCTTTGTTTGTTATAAACCACGGTGCATTTGTTATCATTCTAAGAATTTTGGACTGATATCTTTCGAGAATTTCAATAAATTACCGGCAGTTCCCCAGAGTTGCAAACCACTTGGATTTAAGAATTGTTTTATAAATTCTTAATTTGTTATTTAGATTCAATTGCGAATGCGGACCAATTAACCAGTACAATTTCTTTGCTTTGATTTTAAGTTGATCAGATTTCTTATGTGAGGTTTCCAGGTTAGGCGTATATCTAGTATCATACCAAGATATTTGACTCTGTCTTCAAAAGGAATAATATTTCCATTGAGAACAACTGGAGGGCAATTTCCTTTTCTGAGTCCAAATGTTACGTGTTGAGATTTTTCGCAATTAACTTTGATGTTAAATTTCTCCATTCACAGACATAATTCATTAAGCATATATTGTATATATATAGGCGCTTGAATGGGTGATTCACTGGTTGGCAAAATTGCGGTATCGTCTGTATCGAGAGTAGTCATGTCTGATGTGAAAGCTGTGTATAAAACTCGACCCAAAACGTTACTTTGTGGAACTCCAGCCTGTATTTCATGAAGTTCTGAAATCGAGTCATTGACCTTAACGTAAATAATTTTACGTCAGTTAAATAGCTTTTGAAGAGAATATAATAAGGATCTGTCAAGAATTGTTTAATATTATATAGCAAACTGGTGTGACACACTCTGTCAAATGTCTGCTGAATATCAATAAATACCGCAGAATAGTATTCTTTCTTTTCAAACGCTTCTGTAATAAAATTTTCAATTCTGTGAATTTGCTCCGGAGTACCGTGTCTGTATCTAAAACCAAACTGATGTTCGGTCATGAATTTATTTTTGTCTATAGCAAGCAATAGCCTTCGTAAAAGAATTTTTTCGAATATTTTAGAAAATACCACCAGAAGACTTTAAAACAGAATTGAAAATTAACGTTAAAAATATCACGCATTTATGGGTGAATTTGCTGACAACATTTGCGGCTATGAGGTCATATCCAGGACTTTTATTTTTATTAAGAAATTTAATTTCATTCTTCACTTCGTTTGGAGTATAAAACTTGATAGGAAAATCCATCTGTAGGGAGCAGTTTAAAAAAATCTGCAATTTCTTACGTTTAAATGTAGATAGATAGATAGAGAAGGTTGACGTGATACCAAAAAGTACCACATCTCCACCCAGAGACTGATCTCGGTCCATTGTCAGTCCCTTCATTGTAAAGCTGTGAAAAAGACAGAAAAAAGGAGAATAGGGATAGAAAAGAAAAAGATAGGAATGAAAACGAATTATATAGGAGGATTAGCAATGTTACCAATCCCCCTAGGGTTGTACCCCTGATTCTCCCTTAAACAGTCGATTCCCATGACGAAGCCTATGACGTCTACAAGTTCTACGTCCCGAACGTCACTTAGCCCGCCGAGGAATTGGCTGCCCAGCTATTTCATCCTGCGATGCTGCAATCGTGGACAATGGCATATATTGTGCTCAATAGATTCGGTCTCGTCGACGTCTCCACACATTCTACAAAAATCGGAATTGCCAGCATCCCACCTAGACCTCATCTTCCCTATCAAACAGTGAAACGCTATGGCCCCTATCATGTTTCTTAAGCTTCTCCTATTCAAGCCCAGAAGAGTGCTAGTGCCTGCTTTGTCTAGTGCTGGCCATATCGCCCTCGACACCTTACAGTCCTCTCTACTCTCCCAAGACGAATTGGTTCTGACCAAGATCCAATCATTGATCTTCCCATAGAAGAAACTCGGTGGTGGTTTCACAAAGGCTTCTCTCTCTGAGATATCCTTTGCTACGCCTTGCCTTGCCAGTTCATCAGCCAGTTCATTGCCTGATATATTGCAGTGGCCAGGCACCCAGCAGAGTCTCACCATGTAGTCTTTCATCAGCTCTCTCAGAGACGTCTTACAGGGCCTTCAGAGTCGCCTGACTGTCCACATAGAGAGTAACTTCAGTACCTCTTGCAACGTTTTACTTGATTATTTCTGCGGCTTTCAGGATGTCGAGAATCTCAGCCTGAAAAACGCTGCATACGTTTAAATGTAGCTCGCAAAAAATAATTTTCAATGGCCCTAATATATATATTTTTTTAATTTTATTTAAAAACTCTTTTTGAAACACTCGCAAAAAATATAATTTACCTTGAAATGACAGCATATGTTAGACCCACAATTAAGGCCAATTTAAAAGTTCCCATCCAAATCATGGACATTTTATCTTGGAAAATTTTCTTGCTGAATTAAATAAATTTCATAAAACACTTTTTATTTTATTTTTTATTTCGAATATTTTTATTTAGTAAATTGGTTTCTTTTAATTAATTTAGCTTTAAACTATTGAAATGGCTTCACTTTTTATTTAATATTTTTATTATATTTCAAAATGTATTTATTTAATTAAATATTTGTGGAAATTTTTTGGTTTTAATTTTAGATTTTTTAGCTTTTCATATTAAGTTTTTAAGTTTTTAATTATCTGATATATTTTTTAATTATTTTTTTCGCTTTTAAAAAATATATTTATTTTGTTTCAATTACTTTAGTTGAACAATTGCTTATTATTTTATTAATTTCTATTTAAATATAAATTTGTAAAATGTTTCAGTTATCTTTTTCTATGATTGTTTATATTTATTTCATTTATTTAAACGAAATTATCTCACTGCTAAAGTTTAATTTTTGCTATTGTATTGTTATTGTTATTGTTATCTCTGATACAAGCAATTTTAAATCAAATTTAATTTTGGTATTTCTTCCTTTATTAAACTAAGACACTACATATATTGAATTTGACGTCATCATGCGGTAGTTCAACAAAAATTATGATAGGTACTCAACATTTTGAACAACTATTTAAACTTATGAATTTTGTAAGAAATTATAAATTAATTTTTTTTTTACAATCGATCATTTTAGATTGGCAGTGGCGTCATTAAATAGGGTTTTCAGATAGAAGTTTGTAAGTGAGAATTATTAGAGCTAAATAAATAAAAAAAATCCCCCAAAATTTCCTTTCAGTTAACAAAATAAAGCAATGTCTCTGAAATTTATTCTAAAAACAATATAATACAGTTAAAGTTGTATTTATTATAAAGTCCAACAAAAAAAATCGAATGCCTATTAGTAAAAGTCAAGCGAGAAGTCAGCGTGTACATTTTATAAATTTACAAAAAGTAAATTCACATTAAATAAATACGTATTAACACTATTTTCAAACGAGAAAGAAAGATACAGTCGGTCAAGACCGACTATATGACACGCTACACCATTGTGTGCAAGCATAAAAATTTCGGGAAGTGTACTTATATTATACCTATGACCAATTTTACTAAATGTAAAATATAATATACAAATATGCAATATTGCGTTGATACTAACATCTAAATGATTTTATGCACTTTAGGGCGATTCCTGGAAGTGGTTTTATATGTGAGCTATGGTAAATTATGGAACAATTTTCATAAAATTTGGCAATTTTGTTTCTACTTACATAGAACTTATTTGTGTTGAATATTAACTTGATACTAACATTCGTATGGGATTTATACACATTAAAGTGATTTTCGGAAGAGGGGTTTATATAGGAGCTATGGTCAATTGTGGGCCGATCTTCATAAAATTTGGTACTTTGAACTGAATTTCATTAAAATATTGTTATTTTTAAGTCATTTTTGAGTGTTTAAACTCTATTCCGGGGGACATTTACATGGGGGTTAGGTGAAATTATGGACCGATAACAACCAATTTCAATAGGTTTCGTTATTGTGTCATAAAAGCCTCACGTGCCAAATTTCATTGAATTATCTTTAAAATTGCTACCCGTACTTTGTGTACAAGATTTACATGGACAGCCAGTCAGCCAGACGGACGTACATCGTTAGATCGATTTAAAAAGTGTTTCTGAGTCGATTGGTATACTTTAAGATGGGTGCTGGATAACTTTTTCTATGCGTTGTAAACATCAGCACAAACGTATAATACCTATGGTGGTGTAGGGTATAACCAGGTCCATTTTATTAAAAAATACAGGTATCTAAACGAACGACAAATTAATAAAAAATTTAATGGAAAAAGTCAACTTATAAATTCGCAAGAAATCTCCCAAAAATTCTTTTAAAAAAACAGTATAATTCAAGTGTTGTTAACTCTATTCTAAACAATATAAAACCAGTCCATTCTATTCTATTTATTTTAAAATTTAACGAAGTTTTAAAAATACCAATAAAAAACTACTAAAGTAAAGTACAATTACTTTTTGATGTTTTCAAGTTTTTATTGTTCATAGTTAAAGGCAGAATAAGTGATGAAGAAAAAAGAAACTTGATTCTAATTCATGCAAGTGCCTCAGGGCAATTTACACGTTATATATTTTTTTATATATTCGAAATTGTTTTACCAAATTAAATATGTTGTTTACACGTGTTTTATTTTCTGCCTTTAGAAGAAATTTTATTATGGGAAGCATAAAATGTTAAATTTTTGATTACGGTTATAAAAATTTACTTGCTACCTGAGTTTAAAAATCTACATCCTGGTATTTAAAAAAACTAGTTTATAGTCGCAATCATATAATTATATTGTTATTTCTTTGGTTATCTTGCAAAATATTCATTACATAGTGTCTACATTAGAGAATTTTTTTATCAAGACAAACGTTAAACTTAACGCGAATTTGTGGAAGGTGGCAACAGTTGCAAAAAACAACAATATGGCGTATTCATTATTGTTTTTTATATATGCAGTTTGACAACTGTAGCAACCAATATAATAATCAGGTGTTTAACTAAGGTTACCTTGTATATATTCGCATTGATTTTGACGTTTGTTTTGATAAAACTTTGCCTAATGTAGACACTAGGTTAAAGTTAAAAAAATATATAAATCTTAGTTTTATGATGGAGAAATATTTTACTTTTTCTTTCACTGAAAGTAGTAAGTATTCTTCTATATTGATTATGAATGTTTCAGAAATTATTTTAATATATAAAACTGGTTCCAATCAAGTGAGGAGTCGTTAGAAATTATAATTAATGTAAAAATCCAATCGTCTGATTAAAGTATCGGATCTTATAGAACAGTAACTGTTGAGGACCTTAAGACAGGGGAATATCTCGAAAAATTACGAAAAAAGACCTCTTACACCGCGTCCAATGATTAATTTTCTTTTGACAATAATTATAGACACAGAATAATTGACCCCAATCCATAGTCATGGCATCATAATAGCGATAAATTTTATAGACAGAGCTCAATATCATGGCAATAATCTGTATAATGTGGTGCACAAATGAATTATCCAGACTTAAAAACATAAAAAACAAACGCTTTAAAAAATATAAAATAACTAACTTGCTGTCTGATTATAGCAGATTTGCGGTTTCACGTGCTGAATATAACTTATTAAACATAAAGCTATACAAAAACTA
Organism: Protocalliphora azurea; assembly: GCA_932274085.1. Lineage (NCBI taxonomy): Eukaryota > Metazoa > Arthropoda > Insecta > Diptera > Calliphoridae > Protocalliphora > Protocalliphora azurea. The sequence continues at coordinate 20,559,752 of OW026523.1, forward strand.
TATATCTAATATGAAACAAAATTTTAACTGTGACCCGAAATCTTTTTATAAATTTGTTAATTCCCAAAAGAAGTCTGGTGGCTTCCCTAAAACAATGAAGTACGGTGCTAACGAATCAAGTGACGATCAGATAATAAGTAACTTGTTTGCTGATTTTTTTTTCCACCACTTATTCTCATTACCAATATGATTTAAATGAATACCCACATCCAATTGCGTTCCATCAAACGATACACTTTTATCCAATCCACACAAATAAGATTTTAGACTCTTTAAAATCTGTTAAATCCTCATACCACATGGGTCCTGATGGTGTTCCTTGTTGTGTTCTGAAGAATTGCGCACAAGCAATAGCTACTCCATTAAGCACAATATTTAATTTATCCTTAATACATGGTTATTTTCCTCAGTTGTAGAAAGACTCATTCATTATTCCGCTATTTAAATCTGTCAGTAAGTCATGTGTCACAAACTATAGAGGCATAGCAAAGTTGAGTGCAATCCTTAAACTTTTTGAAAAGTGTGTTACCGACAATTTCATTCATAAAATTTCGTCCCTACTATCTTCCTGTCAACATGGTTTAGGTCGCTCATCAGTAACTAATCTCATGCAGCTGACTACTATGGTAAAACGTGGATTTATTAAAAGGAAATTTACAGATTTTATTTACACGGATTTTAGTAAAGCTTTTGATAAAGCTTCATACTATGGGTCTTACACTCGGGAGTTTAAATTGGATTAAATCATATTTAACAAACCGAAAACAAAATGTTGTTTTTAATAATACCACATCAAAAAAAAATTATTGTAAGTTCTGGAGTGCCCCAAGGTAGCCACATTGGTCCAATTTTATTTTCCTTATTCATCAATGACTTGTCGTGCGTAATTAAATATTGTAACGTCTTAATGTATGCCAATGATGTGAAGGTATTTCATAGCTATGACAATAACATTGAAAAAAAAAAAAAAAATTGCTGCAACATGATTTGGCTGAACTATTTCAATGGAGCGTGCTTAATTTAATGGAACTCAATTTAAAAAAAAAAAAAAAATGTAAACATATGCGTTTTTCAAGAAATGATAACGCTTTATTTAACTTTTCACTGGGTGGACATCAACTTGAATTGGTTATGGAATTTTCAGATCTTGGAATACTTTTGGATCCTAAATTAAATTTCAAGAAACACATATATATGATGGTAAACAAAGCTCGCGGAGTGTTGGCTTTTATAAAACGATGGGCCAAGGAGTTTACTGAACCAATCATTACTAAACGGTTATATACATCTTTAGTCAGACCAATCTTGGAATACGGATCTGTTATTTGGGATTCGGATGCGTATTATCTTAAAAACTTTATAGAATCAGTTCAAAAACAATTCCTTCTTTTTTACTTAGGTAATTCAACATGGAATCCTAACGTCATTATTCCTCCTTATACTACAAGGCTTGCATTAATAAAATTACCAACGTTAGAGAGCAGAAGAACTATGCTTAACGTTTCATTTTTATTCAACCTAATAAATGGTACAGTCTGTTCCGACTTCCTATTCAGCAACATAAATTTTAATGTTCCTTTTCGATCAACTCGTTTCTACATTCCAATCTATTTACAAGTTTTCCAAACTAATTATGCTAATTCTGATCCTTTAAGAAAATTGTGTAAACATTATAATGATTTTTATTTTCTTATTGATTATTCTGTTAATATTAATGTCATTAAACGTAATATTATTTTGTACCTAAATCAGTGTAATTAAATGGATGTCTTAATCTTTATTTTTGTATATTACATTATTATATTTTATATGTTATATATTATATATTGTATATTATGTAAATTTTTTATAATTAGTCTGTAAGGATTCCGTAGACCTTAAATAAATAAAAAAAAAAAAAATAAGTAGACCGTCAATTAAGGCGTGTCTTTGAAGAAATTGATACTTGTCTAATATTACTTGGCAACTATAAATCAACTCTGTATAAAACAAGTGTCATTTTTTAGTAAAATTATTCAGTTTTAGTAAATGTAAAATGTCGTCAGTACAAGAAAAAAAAAAAAAAAATCGATTAACAATTTTGTGCAAAATACTTGAAAACCCAAAACTCAAGATATAGTAAAGTACTTCGGGGTGTAAAGGTTTCAATAAATTCAGTTATTTGAACTATGTGTCCATATAGAGAAGATATGTCTGCCTAAGATATGCATAAAAAAAAAATAAAAATTCATTTTTACAAACAGTTGGATAAATTTTTGAAATGACCGTAGGTCTAGTTGGAAAGATAATTTTTAATTTCTAGATTTTTCGATACACCCACATAATATGAAGTTATCAATAAAAGACGATTTTTATGACTTGACGAAATAAACAAATTTTAAAAATTCATTTGTTTTTAGATTTAGATTTTTTTTAAATTTATTTAATATATTTATTTAATATATATATATATATATATACTTTTTTCATATTACACGAACTTTTGCTGAAATATTGTTAAAAATATCTGTGATTTTCATTTTTACTAAAATTTTTTCAACTTCCGTGGCATTTTAATACCCTACACCTACATAGGTAGTTGGGGTATTACGCGTTTGTTTATAATGCATAGAAACAATTATCCAACACGCACCTTAAAGTATACCAGTCAGACTCAGAATCACTTTTTAAATCGATCTAACGATGTCCGTCCGTCCGTAACTTCGTCTGGCTGATTCATGTAAACCTTGTTCACAAATGAGGGTTGGCACGTGGGACATTTATGATAGAAGGACGAAGCCTATTGAAATTGGTTGTGGTCGGTCCATTATTTCACCTAGCCCCCGTATAAATGTCTCCCCGAAAAAGAGTTTAAACACTCAAAAATGCCTTAAAAATAATAAAAGTTCTGTACAAGTATCAATCTTTGTACCAAATTTTATAAAGATCGGTCCACAATTGACCATAGCTCCCATATAAACTCCTCTCCCGAAAATCACTTTAACGTGCATAAATCCCATACGAATGTTAGTATCAAGTTAATATTCGACAGAAATAAGTTTTATGTAACATTACCAAATTTTATGAGACTCGATCCATAATTTACCATAGTTCCCATATAAACCCAGTTCCAGGAATCGCCCTAAAGTGCATAAAATCATCTACATGTTAGTATCAACGCATTATTCTGTATTTGTATATTTTATTTTACATTCAGTAAAATTGGCCACAGGTGTAATATAAGTCCCCTTCCCTATAGTCGGTCTTGACCGACTATATCTTACTCGTTTTCTAATATTTTATATGAAACCCTATCTGTTTATAAATTTATTTTAAATTTGCATTATATAACAAAAGCCCATTTTTTAAATCGAGAGTTTATTAGCAAAGATATATATATTTTTTTTGTAAATTAATAACTTAGGAATTTATAAGAAAATATATTTTTAAATAATTTTGAAACTAATTTATTATTATTATTATTATTATTATTATTATTATTAATATTATTAATATATTATTTTGGTCTATTTGGGGCTGGTACAAAAATATATCAAAAATTACTTTAGTTTGTAATAAAGTTTTATCGAATTTTTGAAATTATCAATCATAACTTTTTGCTAAAAACTCAGCTTCAAAAAAAAAAAAAAAAAAAAAAAATGCATATAATAATACAAATCCCTTAGGATCAATAAGGAACTTCAGTCATAAAAATTTTTTAAAATTTTTAAATATAGCACTCTGTAATATCTATAATTTAGAACTGTCCTTAACAAATTTCATAACAACATTTTATTAATTGTTTTTCTTTTGTCTTCTCATAAAAAGTGAAACTTTAATAATTCATCTTCTCGGCTTTTACATTCAATTTCATTCCTTGTCATACTTTCTAAAACCAAAATTGCATTATCGTTATGGAGCCAGAGCGTTTCTACAATAAAAAATAATTAAAGTTTAAATTCCTCTATTGCCTGCTTCCTACCCCCTTTAAATGGGTGCTAAAAGTTACAGCTAAGAACCAACTACAATGACATTATAAAGTCAAATGCCATTAAATCTTAAAGAACAATGCACAGTGGGGCAGAATCGAAAATATTTGAAAAAAATATGTAACTTCTAATTGGCTGGTTGCATTTACTTAAAATTTCAGATAGGCATAGTAGAGGAGTGTACAATTTTAAGTTTGGAAGGGAACCCCACAAATCCCTCAGGAGCGGAGCTACAGGGCCTCAAAGTGGGATATTCTGACACAGAAAATTTTTAAACGTTTGCCAATTTTTTGTTTCTTATGCGACTTAAAATTTTTTTACATCTTAAAACCCTTAATAAGGCCTTTGAAAAACATCTTATAGTTTTCGAGTTATTTGCATTTGGAATTTTAACTCCCAATATTTCCGACCGATTTTATTAGTTTTTATCTAACTAATTAAACAACAAAATTATCTATTGAATAAAGAAAATTTAAAGTGGATATCTTAAACGAGACCAAAAATAAATGATTTTGAAATTGAAAATAGCAAAAAATACGATTTTTGTCTGTTGTTGTTCTTTCAGCCAAAAAATTGTCTACACTCTTTTTGCTCTAAAATGTAATTTTCTTTAACAACATAAAATAATTTTATACTTTTCTTAAAGGCATCTTTACAAAGATGACTCTAAAATAGAAAAAAAACTCAATAACTCAAGCGGTCTAAGTACACACTCTCCCGAATTTGACCTATTTTATATGAAACTTTTAACTTTAGTCTATATGTTCTAAAATCCCAAAGTATGAATATGCAAACAGAATGCAGTTTCGGAATTTATGTTGTGTTCTAAGAGTTAGTAAGTATCTCTGGGGAAAATGTGGAGTTTATGAGAGAAAAAGTGAGAAATGCCATTTTTGGGATTTTCGGGGGGTTTTTTGGGAGTTATGGGATTTCTTTTATAAAAATCTTTATGTTTTTTACACTTTATCATTTTAAAGGATATAGTCTATAACCTCCTAAAATTTCGTTGTGATATATTAACTAACAAAGATGTTATTACTTGTAAAATATTTATAGTTTCTCCAAAAACAATTTTTTTTTACAAAAATTTTATTTTAATTCCAAAACTCGGAAAAAGTATGCATTTGATTTTTTTTCAATTAAATTATTAAAATTCTTCATTATATACAAAAATATTGAAGACATATCTTTTACAGAGGTGAAATTGCACTACTGCAAAATTGAGGTAGATAAAAGTTCAAATGTAAATAACTCGAAAACTATAAGAGATAAATAGTGTAAGTAAGCATGTTTTTCTTAGGCCTTATTAAAGGCTTTAAGAAATATTTGAAATCGAATAAGAAACAAAAAATTGGCAAACATTTAAACATTTTCTATGTCAGAGATACCCTTCTTTGAGCCCCCATAGCTCCGCTCCTAAGGGACATGTGGGGTTCCCCTACCAAACTTAAAATTGTACACTCCTCTGCCAAGCCCATATGAAATCCAAGTAGACGTTTAGAAGTTACAGATTTATTTCCAAAAATTTTCAATTCTGCCCCACTGTGCAATGTTAATAAAATAGAACAGTAGAAAAAAAAATAAATAAAATACTTTATTAAATTCTGGTATTGTTTGTAATTTTTCTTTAAGAACAAGAGACAACAAATAAATTGAATAAAATTGCAAGAGTTTACTCAGAAAAGTGAAACAAAGATAATACAAATATTAACAACAACAATAACCATAATAAAAACACTTGAAAGGATGTTCAAACAAAACGAAATTTTAAAATGACAATGACAAAAGAGCAGGATATTGGCAGATGGTATGATTTAGATATCAACTGTCAATAGTGTGTATGGAAGTGTGGATATGGAGATGTGTGACTTACAATCTACTGATAATGATTGCTATTGACAATGAAAGGATTCTTGTGCTAGTTTTCACAGTAACTTGATGTTGTAAAGTGGGATGTTAAAATTTTGTTTTAAATGCAGTTGACAGTTTAGTAATTGAAGATAAAAAAAGGGGGAAAAAATATATATAAATTGTTACTAATTTAATTAAATTTATTATATTTAGAAAAATTTAACAAAAACTAATTAATGTCTATTTGGATTTTTTTCCTATTTTTCGCAAAAATCGTACTTAAAAATTTAAATACGAATCGTACTGAGGTATACTTAAAACAAGTATAAAACGCGATTGATCTAAAAATTAAGAACAAAAAAAAAAATAACTTAATTTAAGTAAGAAAATTCTAATGCTGAATACAAATTGTACTTAAATCAAGTAATTGATTCTTAAAATTTTAAATTAAGTCTAATTTGACTTGAATTAAGAGGAAAAATCTTATATTTATCTCAGATAGAATATGAGTGGAATGAAATTTACTCTCACTCTTTATTTGTCTATCGGTTGCTTTCCAGTTTCGTCATTCAATTTTCATTAGTCTTTTATTGTGTGTGTGTTTTAAATACTGTGGCATTTGTTTTTAATTTTTCAAGCGGTGATTTTTTCTATAAATGTGTAACCAACAAATGAAATTAATTTCTGTTGAATGACGACTTACACCTGCTCCAACTCCTTTAAGTGTTTTTAATTTAGAAACCGATATCGATTATTTAAAAGGTAAATGAAAAATTGGGGCTTACATGAAGTATTTCGAAAAAGACCACGTTCCAAGTATAATTTATTAATTTTTTAACATTATTGCAATTAAATAAACTAATAATAAATAACAACGAACTGTAGTTAGTATGTAAATTTATTTCTAAAAATAATTTATGTATCAAATATGTATGTACGTCCATACAGAAAACATGCAAACTTTTTTCAAAATACGCAGAAAAAGAAAAAATTCTCCCTTAGAAACAAATGACATTCTTTGTGTTTTTTTTTTTTTTTTTTAACAGAGCCACGTCATTGATTAAGAAATTATGTCTTAATTTAAGTATAATTTCTACTATATTTAGAAATACTTTGTATGGTGTTAACAGAAGGGGGAAGGGTAAAACAATTTTAATTCTGCTTTCTTTGAGACTTTTTTTCGCATTTTTTTTGTCATATATTTGTAAGTATGTATATGTACATACATGTAAATATGTAAGTAGGAATTGTACTTAAATCAAGACATAATTTCTTAATGAATTAGTTTTATTAAAAAAAAGTCAATATAGTTTCTAAAAAGAATTTTTTTTTTACGAATATTTTAAAAAAATTCAACAAAAAATTAGTTATATATTTTGCCATCGATGGTATACTATTTCGATCGACTCCAAAGTTGTAAATTGGCTGAAGTGTGATTTTAGAGAAAAACATGTTTTGAATAAGGTGAATATCTATATATGTATATAAAACAGGATGTGTGTATGTATGTAAAGTATGGATGGGCCTTTTTGGAATATTCAAGCAGGTGACACTGTGAAGTCTGATTTTTGATTTTCGGTCTGTGGGCGGAGGTGCGTGGCAAAATCCAATTTTCATATTGCACCACCAATGACATATACATATATTTATTTTTTTTGCTTTTTTTATTTTATTTTATTTTTTTTGAAAGCCGTTGTCATGTTTTTCAAAACGGGATATCAAATTCTTAAAACGGTTATGTAGTTCCGAAGATATTTACAAAAAACCTATGTTAATAATGATCCAATATCAAAATTTTAAAACTTTCGAAATGTTGCATACAAAAATCCGAGTTTTCGGTTTATTTACAAAATATTTACATCATTTAAATCGTGTGGTAATACAACACTAATATTTGCTTAGGGCCAGCAACGCGGTCCGGGTCAGCTAATTTAATATATTTCTTTTTTTATTAAATGCACGAAACAATATATTTATAGTTTTTATTTAGTACTTTTTCAAGGTTTACTTTTTCATTTTGAGAGGCAACATTGAATTAATTTAAATAAGAATTCATCACAATTAGGATTGATTCAAAATATATATAAGTGCATTTTGGGAGTAATTGCGATTCGGTTATTGTGAAATCAATACTATTTATACTCACTTTAAGTAAGAACTTAGACTAAAATCAAGTCAGGATGTCTAAAAACAAGAATAATTTGCGATAAATTCAATCCAAAATTGGATTAAATAGAGCTAAAATTAAGAATTTTTCGCCATTCTTGATTCAAGTAATTCTCACTTGGTTCAAGATTGATTTAAGTACGGATTTTTCAATTTATTTCTTAAGTGTATGGGAATCACTTGTATTATTACTTCATAGCGAAAAAGATACAACAATGTCTGAATAAATATTTTCATAGATTACTTAAATATCTTTATAACAGATAATTTTCTAATTTTTCAAATAAGACAGCAATAAATTTTTTCCCAATTAAATTCTTTTAGATAAATCAATCTTCAAGTACTCGTATAACACCATATCCAGTTGTATTTCAGAAATTTAAATTTGTACTTTAGAATTTTCTAATTGTGTTTTAGAAATTTGTATTCGATTTCAGAAATTTCTAATTATATTTGAGAAATTTTTAATTATACTACAGAAGTTTCCAATTATAAAACTTCTAAATGTGCTTAAAAATCTTCAAATTATATTTACGAAATTTCCATCTGCATTTCAACATTTTCTAATTATATTTTTAAAATTTCCAATTGTATTTCAGAACATTAAACATATATTTTCTATAGAGAAATTCTTAACTACAATTAGAGATTTCTTAAAAACAAATGGAAATTTCTAAATTACATTTAGATTTTTCTAAACTAAAAATAGAAATTTCTGAAATATAACTAAAAATGGTGTAGTACTTGAAGAATCTCTAAGACCCGGTATTATACTGCTCACTTGTTGGCAAAATCGTACTTAAGTTTTTAAAATTGTTTTATGATTGAAAACTCAGGTATTTTTAAGTTTTTCCTAAGTATGAAAATTGTTTGACGTTTTAAAAAATTTTTTATTGAAATAAACAAAAATAAATAAAAATACAAAATCTAATAAAATTATTTAAAATTTTAAAAAGATTTAAAAATGCGCTCTAAATTTTGTATTTTCTTTTCAATTTCACAGCCCATAAGCTTAAGATTTCTATACATCTTTTAAATTATTTTTTTTTATTTTTTAATTATTGATTTTTTATTTATTTTTGGTGTCACATTAGGGTGGCATCAAAAAATGTTTTACTCAAAAAAGTAAGTTTGATTATTTATAATGATTTTTGGCATTACCATAAGCAAATAGTAATCTAAACTAAAAAAAATATTCAATAACAAATTAACTTAACTAGGATAAAACATTTTGGGATAAATAAAATATGTTTATGATTTTTAGTTTAAGAAAAATTTTTGTAAACTTGGGACAACCCTATTGTACATATATAAAAGCTTAAAGCTCTTTTTTATTTTCCTGCCAACTTAAGTTTTGAACCGTAAAATGCAACATTATTTAGGTTTGCACTTAAGTATGCACTAAGGGAATAGTATAAAACCGGGCCTAAGTACTACTAGGGCTAACTTTTTTCACCTTTAGAGTACTAAAATTCAATAAAACGCACACAAACTACTATTTATATCCGAAATAAATATATCATATTTTAAGTCGATATTTGAATAAATATCACTGGCGTAAATAAAAATAGATCTTTATTTGGTTTTTATTCAGGGTATTGTTTTAAAAATATGAAGATCTTTCGTACTTTTGGGTAAGTTTTTGAGACCAAATTTAAAAGAAAGTGGAATCGATTCGATTTTTTTAACTATTTTAACTATCGATATAAGCACCGATTTTTTATAATTAAGTCTATTTGTCCTATTTCTATACTTCGATATCCTTAAATTAGTTTTTTTTATTGTTTTGGGAACTCGCGAAAAAACTTGAATAGATTTAAAAATTTTGGTCAAAGAATATTGTTTATTCAAATTTCATAATTACTTCCAAACTCCAAGAGAATATCAAACAAGTAAATCCCCAGCAAAAACTTTGCTTTCCTGGTAAGCTAGCAGGTATAATTGGAAACAAATATAAACTACTTATTTTTTGCCTGAATAACTAGTTATTTTTGTTCGAGTTGTCCACAAATTCATGTAGTTATTTTTTGACTCTAGGGGTACTCAAAAATATGTACCTAAACGAAAACAAAAATAAAAAAAAAAACAAAAAAATTCTGCCGTCAGTGAGACTCGAACTTGGACACAAACTAACCATTCGTTTTTAATGAGTAACGTCTTACTCAGTACACCATCTCGCACATTGCATCCTAAGCGACAAAAACTCTTTTTAGTTTAAAATATCTTTTTAGACATTTTGTTATAAAAAACTAACAGCTTCAGAATGGGGTTGAACCAACAACCTTCTGGTTGTTAATCCGGCGCTCTAGCCAACTCATCCACGTGATTGCAGTATTACTATGCTATTATACTATTGAGTACTTATTAATGTAATACTGAGTAGGCAAAAAATAATGACGCCTCATTACCAGAAACTACTTTAATAAGTAGTTGTCATTACCGAAAACCAAAAAATTTTTGCTGGGTCAGTATCGATGAACTGACTAAAAAACAAATAAATGTAAAGTAATTCTATTCAAAAATTAAAATGTTTGAAATTAACTTCGGAATACATTTTCATTTGAAAAAGTTTAATTTGTAATCGATTGTAGAGCAACCAACTAATTGCTTGAGAATATCAAATTACTTGCAGGAGTAAAAAAAAAAAAAATACGGTCATATCAAATTTTCCATCTCTGCTAGGAAACGAAATGAAAAAATGTAATAAATGCTATAATCGGTTGTACCGATTTAGCTAGTTAGGGCGTAGTATATGTTGCTATAACTCGAAAACGGTTTATCTGATTTAGAGAATTGAAACACCAAAAGATGCAGACGAAAATTATCTTTGTCAGTTTTTATTTTTTATTTTTTCCATCTGCCCAATAATTTCGGAGTTATTCAGAAATTAGTGTTGGAAAAAACAATTTTTCTTGCAAAATTAAAAAATTTTTTTCTTGAAAAATTATTTTAAGAAATGAAACGATCAAAAATGTGTACTTTTTAATACTTTATCATAAAATTGATAATATTATGAATAAAATAAGTCATATATCAGTAAAAGTGATGTACAAATCTTGATTTTATTCACTGTTAAGTCAAAATACACATATATACCTACAATAAAATTTAGATACACTGATGGGGGAAAAAAAAAACAAAAAAACAAAAAATTTGGCTATGATGTACGCAGTACCCAGTAGTTTTTTATACCCTACACCACTATTGGTGCTTGGGTTTGTGCGAATGTTTGTAAACCATAAAAAAATATTCGGACCCTCAGCTAAGTGTATACCGTTCTACTTAAAATCATTTACATAGTGGATTTTGTGATGTCTGTCCGTCTGGCAGGGCTGTCAGATGTGGCGATTTTTCGCCAAACGTGACGCTTTTTAATTGCTTTTGGCGACTAAAACTTCCGTTTGGCGACATGGCGAATTATAAAATGTTAACGATTTATTTAGCTAATTTTAAAAATTTTATAAAATAGGTATATCTGGAGAAATACTATTACATATTCTTACTAGTAATCGATTACTTTCAGTATCTTCTTATCTAAAAAAACGAAGGGCCTTAATTTATAAATTCAACTTCAACTTAGATGCAAAAACAAGTCAAGACAGTAGAAACGATTTTAGGTTCATAGTGAAATAAACTCTGAATATCATATTGATTTTAAATAATTTTTTTAGTATTATACACTGAATGAATGTATGTTTCAGCACTTGTGTTGGTGTAAAGTAGAAAAACGAATCGGGGTTTTTTTATACCCTCCCTTAGATGCGTTGAAAAAACAGTACATTGCACAGTGGGGCAGAATCGAAATTTTTTGGAAATAAATCTGTAACTTCTGATCGGCTGGTTGGATTTTCATGAAATTTGGTATAGGCGTAGCAGAGGAGTGTATAATATTAAGTTTGGAAGAGGGGCACAATAAACCACTCAAGGGCGCAGCTAAGGGGGCTCAAATTTAGGTATCTCTGACATAAAAAATTTTTAAACGCTTGCCAAATTTTTGTTTCTCGTCCGATTTCAAATATTTTTATATATTGTTGTAGGCCCTAATAAGATCTATAAAAAAACATCCTTACGTATCCTATTTATCTCTTATAGTTTTCGAGTTATTTGCGTTTGAATTCTTAAGCACCATAACTTTTGCATGATCTTGGTCCAGTTTTTTTTCAAATATAACCTAGTATTTCCGACCGATTTTATTAGTTTAACTATTTAAAGAACAAAATTATCTATTAAATAAAAAAATTGTAGTCGATATCTTTACCGAGTCCAAAAATAAACGATTTTGAATTTGAAAATTGCAAAAAAGACGACTTTTTGTGTTTTTTTTAGCAGAAAAAGTATCTACACTCTTTTTTATCTAAAATAAAATTTGCTTTAGCAATATATAATAATTTTGCACTTTTCTGAAATGTAACTTCACAGAGATGACTTTAAGATAAAAAACAAGCCCAATAACTTAATTGTTCATGGTACACACCCTCCCGAATTCGACCCATTTTATATGAAAGTTTTGATTTTAGACCATATTTTCTCAAATCCTAAAGCACGAATCGACAAGCGGAATATATTTTAAGAATCTACAATATATTGTTAAATGTTTTTAATCAAAATCTACGGGACTTCGGAAAAATGTGTATTCTAAAGCCAAAAATGTAAAAAATCCCATTTTTGGGAATTTTCATTAGTTTTTTGGGAATTCAGGAAAACCCTATCCCTGTTTGAAATTTGGTTAACGCGCTTTATTTATGTTAATAAGATCCACATTTCCTAAAAATTTCATTAAGGTATCTTTTTAAACAAATATGTTATTACAATTAAAAAATTTGTATTTTCTCCAAAAACCCCAAAAATTGAAACTTTTGTTTGGTTTATTTCTAAATAGCGAAAGAAATTTTAAAAATATGTATTCCAAATTAAGCTTATCCTTTAGCACATATAATTTCTAATCTTTTGCAAAAATATGCGTCTTTAAACTTTTATATTTAAAATTTATTTTGCCTTTAGCTTTGTGTGAATAATTACTTAGAAAATTATGAATATTTCTGTATACTTTTAATAATATCTATACACAAAATATTTTTATAAAAATAATAAATATTTTTTATTTTTAATAGGGTTGCCACATTTCGCAAATTTAAGTAAATCTTTATCCTTTTCTAAGCATTCATATATTTCAATTTGTCAAATTTGAAGTATCGCTTCAATTGTCCAAATTCTAAAAGGAAATCTATATCTGACTTATATAATGCATTATTTGCTTTGCGGTGAAAGTTATAGATTTTTTTTAGAATTTGGGCAATTGAAGCGATACTTCATTGAGGCATCTGTTAAAATTTGTCAAAAGCACATAAAAAAGTTTCCTGACTCAAATCTTTCAAAAAAAGAAAAAAAAATCAAGTACCTTTAAATTATTAATATCGTTAATGCATCTCCTCTGTAGTTTTATTTATCTTTTTGCCTAAGGCATACTTATATTTTACAACCTGTGATTTTTCTCTAATAACATTGTAAAAATAACCAAAAATAACTTTTTATAAACAATATATAGATCAATAGAAATTTGTTTATCTAGCCAAAGTTTCGTGACATATAAAAGTATATTTTCGTTCAAGTTTATTGCTTTCATTTTGAAGGATATTAAGGATATAATTTTAATAACACAAAAATGGCATGAAGGTACAATGAGGGAAAGTAAAACCTAAATATTATTACGAGCAAAGGAAATGAAGGTATAATATTAAACAATAAAAAAAAAGAAAAAAAGAACAAAAGAACAAAAAGAAACTAAAAACACACAACAGGAAATATTTGTTTAGTGGCACAAATACAAACACTCTTACTTAGGGTTTGCCAGACAGACTTGAATGAACTCGATTGTCAAGATAGAAGTTATCAAGTTACAAGTTAAATGTAATTTAAGTTGAAAACAATTTATAGTTATATAAGTTATAGTGAATAAAAGAAGATATATATATATATATATATATATATATATATATATATATATATATATATATATATATATATATATATATATATATATATATATATATGTATGTATATATACTAGCTGACCCGTTGTTTTCCCATATAATTTATTTATACATGGGTGGAGGGAGCTTTTACCCGTTTTGCCCTATTTTAAGCCCTAAATATTGGAATGTTACAGTATCTGCATGCCAAATTTTAAGAAAACCCGTTGATTAATTAAGAAGATTTAGAGAGGAGGAGCTTTTACCCTTCTTGCCCTATTTCACGCTCTAAGTAATAAAAATTAAAGGGTATAGTTCCTTCCAGACGCTACATTATTTGCGTGCCAAATTTCAATAAAATCGGTTGATATAGGGAATGGGAGCTTTTACCCGTTTTGCCCTATTTTACGTCCTAAATATTGGAATTTCCAAAAAATTTATATATTTAAGTTCCTTTCAGATGTTATAGTGTCTGCATGCCAAATTTTAAGAAAACTCGTTGATTAATTAAGAAGATTTAGGGAGGAGGAGCTTTTACCCTTCTTGCCCTATTTCACGCTCTAAGTAATAAAAATTAAAGGGTCTAGTTCCTTCCATGCCAAATTTTATGAAAACCCGTTGATTAATTAAGAAGATTTAGAGAGGAGGAGCTTTTACCCTTCTTGCCCTATATCACGACCTTCATAATAAAAATTATAGGGTATAGTTCCTTCCAGATGTTACACTATTTGCTTGCCAAATTTCAATAAAATCGGTTGATATAGGGAATGGGAGCTTTTACCCGTTTTGCCCTATTTTACGTCCTAAATATTGGAATTTCCAAAAAATTTATATATTTAAGTTCCTTTCAGATGTTATAGTGTCTGCATGCCAAATTTTAAGAAAACTCGTTGATTAATTAAGAAGATTTAGGGAGGAGGAGCTTTTACCCTTCTTGCCCTATTTCACGCTCTAAGTAATAAAAATTAAAGGGTCTAGTTCCTTCCAGATGCTACATTATTTGCCTGCCCAATTTAAATAAAATCGGTTGATATAGGGAATGGGAGTTTTTACCCGGTTTGCCCTATTTTACGCCCTAAATATTGGAATTTCCCAAAAATGTATGTATTTAAGTTGCTTTCAGATATTACAGTATCTGCATGCCAAATTTTAAGAAAACCCGTAATAAGTAATAAAAATTAAAGGGTATAGTTCCTTCCAGATGCTACATTATTTGACTGCCAAATTTCAATAAAATCGGTTGATATAGGGAATGGGAGCTTTTACCCGTTTTGCCCTATTTTACGTCCTAAATATTGGAATTTCCAAAAAATTTATATATTTAAGTTCCTTTCAGATGTTATAGTGTCTGCATGCCAAATTTTAAGAAAACCCGTTGATTAATTAAGAAGATTTAGAGAGGAGGAGCTTTTACCCTTCTTGCCCTATTTCACGCTCTAAGTAATAAAAATTAAAGGGTCTAGTTCCTTCCAGATGCTACATTATTTGCCTGCCAAATTTAAATAAAATCGGTTGATATAGGGAATGGGAGTTTTTACCCGGTTTGCCCTATTTTACGCCCTAAATATTGGAATTTCCCAAAAATGTATGTATTTAAGTTGCTTTCAGATATTACAGTATCTGCATGCCAAATTTTAAGAAAACCCGTAATAAGTAATAAAAATTAAAGGGTATAGTTCCTTCCAGATGCTACATTATTTGACTGCCAAATTTCAATAAAATCGGTTGATATAGGGAATGGGAGCTTTTACCCGTTTTGCCCTATTTTACGCCCTAAATATTGGAATTTCCAAAAAAATGTATGTATTTAAGTTCCTTTTAGATGTTACAGTATCTGCATGCCAAATTTTAAGAAAACCCGTAATAAGTAATAAAAATTAAAGGGTATAGTTCCTTCCAGATGCTACATTATTTGCCTGCCAAATTTCAATAAAATCGGTTGATATAGGGAGGGGGAACTTTTAACCCTTTTGCCCTATTTTATTCCTAAATAATAAAAAAATTATTAAAATATTTGCCTGCCAAATTTCAAGAAAATCGGTTGATTAATTAAGAAGATATAGAGAGGGGGAACTTTTACCACTTTTGCCCTGTTTTACCCCCTCTAGCGATATTAAATATATTTTACGACACCGTGACACGAGAATTATATATATATATATATGAGATATACGAATCATTTTAGAAAACTGGATTGTTTTAAATTTAAACAAATATTTTTTCAAAGCAAACTTATTACCATATTCCTCAAGACTTATTTGAAAACTTCCAAAACCTATTCGTTTATACGATATATTAATTTAACGTGCTTAATAAATGTTCAAAAGTAATATATTGAAATATAAAGAAGCCGTATCATATGTTTTATTTATTTTTTCAAATAACAATTGCAAAAACCGAATACCCCATTTATTAATATTTTTCCATAGCCTAAACGGATATGCAATGTAAATCCCTATTGTACCGATGTATTTATATACGTACTTCCATATAGATTTCTTATAAAAAAAAATAAAATATTTTTGACAGAAGTCGGTTGCCAAGTTTTTTTTTTTGAAAACTAAGCTCATTTTTCAGGAATGTCAAATTAAATCACAATTCGAATATGGCATCCCTAATCTTACTTGATATTGATCTAATGCTTTTTAAAATTGCCTTAACTTCCAACTCTTTTTCATTTTTGCTGCTGCTAAAAAAAAAAAAAAAAAAAAAAATCAAAAAATCAATCAATCAAAATGGATGAATGTACCTAAATCCATGAGTTTTCTACTTATGTAAGTAAATTTGCCATTTACTGTTATAGAAAAAATACTCAATGACATGGAACAAATTGTTTTGATTTATTTTTATTCAAAATTAAAAAGTTCTAAACACCAGCTAGGAGGGAGATGTTGAAATATGTACTTTTTGTATAGGAAAATTAATTTAAAAAGTTTTTTTTTTATACCCTTCACCACAAGTATATATATATATATATATATATATATATATATATATATATGTCATTCCGTTTGTAATTTCCATAATTTCGTAGGAGTTCAAAAAAGTTTATAATTTTTGGATGCTTGTAAGAAATGATGTCGATATGACGATGTCCGTTCGTTCATTTGTCGGTTGAAATGACGTTTATGAAGCCCACCGATAACTGTCATATAAATAAATATCAAATGATCGGAAATCCCTTCGAGAATTTTATTATTAAAATTCAACAACATCGTTTCATACATGTCAAAAAAAAAAACGTTTTTTTTAAACCGATTTTTGATTTTTCGAAGCCTCTATATAAGCTAGGGACTTGGTCTTTGCAAAGGAGATTTGGAAAATTTTTACTTAGTTTTTATATAGCCCTTGGTATATAAGGTACGGATTTAAGCTACGAATTGAAAAAAGTTTGAGAATTTTTATATAGATCGGTCGCAAATATTTTTATAAAATTTCGGTTTTTTTAATCAACCAAATTGGTTCATATATAACCGAGTTATGGGACAAAAATTTTAAAAATCTGTTAATATATACACACAAACATTTATATTAAGCATTACAATGAGTATTAGTGTTGTTGTTTTTTGTTTAAGCAAACAGTTTAGTTGACAACAGCAGTGTTAGTGTTGTTGTTTTTAGTATATGCAGTCAGTTTACATACAAAAATATATAAATATATGTACGCTTATAAGTTGTTGTTGAGTTTTTGTTTCTTTGTTTAAGCAAGCGTTGCTTGTGGAACAAATGTACAAACATATGTATTATTTTTTTAAGTATAAATATGAAAATATTATAGCATACTATTTATACTTATTTGTTGGTAAAGTGGTAAAGCGTATAAAAGATTCGGTACAGCCGAATATAGCGCTCTAACTTGTTTTGTTTTATTTTACAAATTGTTGTGGTACATATTTCGAGATGATTTATGTGGTATTTGCCACTTTTACTTTTTTTATTTGGCAATAGTTATACATATTTAAATTTTTTTCTGCTTTAACAATAATTTAGAGGAATGGTATGTGTTTATTGAAATGAAAAATTGCATAAGTTGGGAAAAAAATTTTAATAAATAAGTGGAATTTCAATGTATTTTATTATTTGGGGGAAATAAATTGTTGGAGTATTATAAAAAAAAGAACAATTTATATTGACAAAATTATGCATAAGGATATGTAATAATAAACACAATGGGGCAATTAAAAAATTAAAAAAAAAAAAAATAAATAAATAAAAATAAAATTATAAAATTGTAAACAATTGAAGGGCGTTTAAAAATTTGTCAAGTTCCCAGAAAAAATTACTTTAAAGACACGATTTTACGGAATTTTTATTTTTTCATACTAATTTTTTTCTTGAATTTTTAGGTGTTTTTGAATAAATAAATAGAGTGCAATCCTGATACATAAACTTCAGAAGAGCTTTAATGCATACAAGTAAGAACAAGTAAAGGTCTTATCTCCATAATTGAAATAATATAATAAGATGATCTTTTGCTGTGATTTGATTTTGTTAATAATTTCAGCAAATTTATTCGCAAAAACAAATAAAAAGCATGTTGTTGTTCAGATCCGATTATTTGATAACCTATTTCATGCTTTTTTAATACGAGGGCGGATCAATAAGTCCGTGAGCTTTGTGAGATTTCCTCGTAGTTATATGAAATGCAACACTATTCCCATCAAGTACCACCTGTTAATAGACTACTGTCAAATTTTGAGCAAGTGTCGTCATTTACTTTGCGTAAAAAATAGGATTTTTCGAGGTCCTTAAAATAGGCATTTGTTTGGTCAATAATTTTAACGTTGGAGCTGAATATCTTTCCACCGAGCCATTTCTTTAGGTAGGTTTGGAAATAGGAAGTAGTCACTAGGGGCTAAATCCGGAGAATATGACGGATGAGGTACCAATTCGTAGCCCAATTCATAGAGTTTTGCCATTATGACTGCGCACGTGTGCAACCGTGCATTATCTTGATGAAAAAGAACTTTTTCTTGGCCATATGGGGTCGTTTTCTTTTTAAATCTTCATTAAATCGGTCTAATAAGTTGGCATAATATTCGCCGTTTATTGTTTTTCCATTTTGAAGGTAATCGATGTGGATTATCCCACGTGCATCCCAAAAAACTGTTGCCATCACCTTATTGGCCGACAAATTTACCTTGGCCTTCTTCGGAGCAGGTTCACCCGGAGAAACCCATTGTTTAGACTGCTGCTTGATCTCCGGAGTACAGTAATGAATTCATGTTTAATCCACAGTTACAAAACGCTGCAAAAACTCATTAGGATTGCGGTTAAACAACTCCAAAGAATTCTTTGAAGCTGTCACACGTTTACGTTTATGGTCAATTGAGAGCAAACGCGGCACCCATCTTGCAGACAACTTTCTTAAACCCAGCTGATTATTTATAATCAAAACCACACTGCCATATGAAATGCCTATGGCATCAACAATCTCACGCACTTTTATTCTTCGGTCGGCCAACAACATATCGTGGATTTTGCGACACTTTCGGGAGTACTGACCTCAATTGGCCGTCCAGAACTTTCAGCGTCATTTGTACTTGTGTGACCACAACGAAAGTCAGCAAACCACTTTTTTACCATTGAAATCGATGGTGCAGAGTCCCCATAGTATTTATCGAGCTTTTCCTTGGTTTGATTGACGGTTTTTTTTTGCAAAAAATAATGTTTAATGAGCACTCGAAATTCACTTTTTTTCCATTTTTAGAAAAATACACGAGGTTGTATATTTTGAACAGCTGTTAAACGCAAAGTAAATGACGACACTTGTTCAAAATTTGACAGTAGTCTTTTAACAGGTGGTACTTGATGAGAATAGTGTTGCTTTTCACATAACTACGAGGGAAGTTCGAAAGGTCACGGACTTATTGATCCACCCTCGTATTTGTAGAGGGGATCTTTCATGTTACTTATGGTCAATTGCCGACCGCTTATTATAAGATTTGATGTTGTAAATTATATTTCTGTAAAACATATGTATTTGTAATATTATCGTGATATTACCATTTTAATCACATTTATTATGCGCTTGATGCTAGAAACTAGGTTTTATATGGGAGCTATGGTCAATTATGGACCGACTGTAATAAAACTTTGTACAAGGTTTTGTACCCATATAAAACTTATTCGCCTCAAATATTATTGTTATGCCAGTAATTATATTGGGCTTATGTACTTTAAAGTAATTTTCAGAAGATGGTTTTATATGAAAGCTGACTATGCAGTTTTCTACCTATACGAAATTTGGCACACTGATTTATTCTTATATACAGGTCACTTGGTCTGAATTTTAATGACATCGTGATTAATACAAAGCATTTACAAACATTCATTACAACCCTTATTTCATATTGAAAAAAGATAGGAAAACGATTAAGTTTTATGATTTTATGAAGTTTTTATAAACTCTTGTAAAATTTTCTTTATATAAATCTATGCTGCAATTCTGCAGATTTTCTATTAAAGAAAATATCATGAATCTGTTTATATTTTTTATTTACACTGTAAACTCAAATTACTAAACAAAATTTTCTCAAAAATTCCGCTACTTATTCTTAAATTCTGCTATTTATTTTGATAAAAACTTAGTCACCATTATTTTAAATACTTTAATCTCCTAAATCTAGGATTTAGGATTTATAGGATTTTAAGTATGTTCTTTATTTTGCAAACTTTTGCTCCATCAATATTTATGTCTATCATGTTTTCTAAACATTTCTAAACTTATTCTTGTTAATATAAATTTTCTTTAACTTTTAAATATTTTGTTTCTTTCATTTAAATTTGACTTCCTTTTTTTTCAATGTCAACCATAAATAACAAGTAGACAAAAATTTTCTAGAGTTTGTATTAGTTGCAGAGAGGAATTTCCGGTAATTACAGTTTTAACGTTATAAAAAAGAAAAAAAAATCGTACTTACACCCAGCAAACACGATGTCAAACGTTTGAAATATGATGACTTCAACGTTTGATATGAAACATGTTTCTCAAATTTGTTTCAAATGTAGGTAGAGGTTTGAATTTTAAGTTTGATTTCAAATTGAGAATTATTTAAGAATAAACGTTTAAAAATTGTACATTCTCAAATTGATATCAAATGCTCCCAGCAAAATCTTTGCTTTCCTGGTAAGCTAGCAGGTATAATTGGAAACAAATATGAACTACTTATTTTTTGCCTGAATAACTAGTTATTTTTATTCGATTTGTGCACAAATTCATGTAGTTATTTTTTGACTCTAGGGGTACTCAAAAATATGTACCTAAACGAAAACAAAAATAAAAAAAAAAAACAAAAAAATTTTGCCGTCAGTGAGACTCGAACTGGGACACACACCAACCTTTCGTTTTTACTGACTAACGTCTTATTCAGTACACCATCTCGTACATAGCAAACTAAGCGACAAAAACTCTTTTTAGTTAAAAATATCTTTTTAGACATTTTGTTATAAAAAACTAGCAGCTTCAGAATGGGGTTGAACCAACAACCTTCTGGTTGTTAATCCGGCGCTCTAGCCAACTCATCCACTTGATTGCAGTATTGCTGTGCTATTATACTATTGAGTACTAATTAATGTAATACAGAGTAGGCAAATAATAATGACGCCTCATTACCAAGAAAATACTTTAATAAGTAGTTGTTATTACCGGGCTATTATTGAATCATTCTCAAACCTAAAGATAACTTTAAAAATATTTGGAAAATAGTATATTCCTAATTTTATATTTAATATTCTTATCAAATCATTCATAAATCTAAAGAAAAAAGTTAACATATATTTGAAAAATTGTATTTTCTTAATATGATATCAAATGTTATTTTCAAATCGCTCTTAAAGATATTTGAAACAAAATATTAAAAAAAATATATATTTTTCGAAATATATACAAATAAATAAATTACTAAATGAAATTATTTAATCAAATATTTTCCAATTAATAACTACGTATATTGATAGGACAAAATTAAAAGTCTTTACAAAAGAAAACAAAAAATTAAAAATGTAAATCACTTTTTTTTTATTTTCCACATGTGATCATAATCCACATTTGAAAAAAGTTTAAGAATTACATTTAACAATGATTTGATAAAAATAGTATTTCTCAATTTCACAATTAATTCCCTTTTTTTTGTTGAGAAAGCTATTATTTTCAAGTTATTTTCAAATAATTCTCAAACGTTTGACTTTTGAGAAAGGAATTGATTTCAAATCACTCTCAAATTTGATATCAAACATTTTTGTGTTTGCTGGGCATGCATACATACATACATACATACATACATACATAATATATACATACACACATAAATACACACATACATACATACATACATATATACATATATAAATACATATATATATATATATATATATACGTACATAAATACATACATACATATATACATACATACATACGTACATACATACATACACACATAAATACATACATACATACATAATATATATATACATATATACATACACACATACACACACACACATACATACATACATACATACACACATACATACATACATACATATATACATACAAACATACATACGTACATAAATACATACATATATACATACATACAACATACATACATACATACAGACATACATACATACATACAACATGCATACATACATACATAAATACATATATATATATATATATATATATATATATATATATATATATATATATATATATACATACATAAATCCATACATATATACATGCATACAACATACATACATCCATATGTACATTTATTTGTTGTGTGCTTAAACATTTATGTTCAAAATGTTCACGCTTTTCATGCTTTTACAAAGAATTTTTGGTAAATTTTTTTTGAAGAATTCAAAAAAGGGGGAAGGTTTGCTAAGGGGACAAAATAAAAATTTTTTAAATATTTCTTTAGTATAAGTATTTAGATTAAAAACAGCAATTAAATCAATATTATAGTTATTATATAATTTTTAAACAAATCCTTTCAATATAAAAGTACATAATTCTATTTATTCTTATCTTGGCATACTTTCTCCCTTTTCAATGCAAACAAAATATAAAAAGTAAATTAAAAACTGTTAAATCTTTCAATCTAAGGAAAAGTTTTTTTGTGGCAGTAAATAGTTGCTTTTTTGGTGAAGGTTATATAAAATATAAAATTTTCTTTTGTTTTTGTTTTTTTTTTTAATGTAAAAAACATTTTTTGGTAAATATTTACGAGTGTTATCAAATAACTTATTGTAGATTATAATACAAGAGAATATGTTTAATGAGCTTTACAGAATTACATAAAACACGGTAAAGAATAAAAGGTACATTCTGCAAGATTTGATAAAAAAAACCCCGTAAAATAGTGAATTTCGAGTGTAAATAACGCGTTATTTTGGCGGGTAAAAAATATCACTTAAACCAATGCAAAGTAATAAAGTGGTTTACTAAGTTCGTTATGGACACACTATCATTACCATCGCCAAACGTTCTGGTCGCCAGATTGAGATCAAAATTGCCATTTTAGCACTTTCAGTACTAGATTTAACAGATTAAAATGCATTGACAATTTATAAAAATATGGTAAATACTTTTTAGCACTTTTTTTTTATCAATACTTTTTGGATTTTTTTTCGTAAATTTGACGGTTTTAGCTGTCAGTTTTGATATATAATTTTGATATATATATATTTTGATATATATATTACAAATAATTTAGAAGAAAAATTAATTTAAGTTGTTATTTGAACTATATTTTACAAAAAACAAAAGCAACGAAAATATGAATTTTTATGATGTATATATATATATATATGATGTATATATATATATATATTTTTTTTTTTTTATTGTTTTATTTTTACGATTTAACACTTTACCAATTACTTTTTCTGGCAACACTGATTGAGATCAATTGGATAATATCGATTTTAAAATATCAGTTGGGTTTTAACTGGAGACTAACCAGTACTCTACATAATAGACAGCAAGTCGGCTCAGAAGAAGTCTAAGGAGCATTTATGGTTAAACAGAAACATCTAAATAGTTTCCACAGTGGTCCACACTGATTACCATTAAAAGTAGTAAACATTAAAAAAAAAACGACTACATTTGGGCAAAAAGAAAATGCTTTTTGATCAAAACATTTTTCAGAATACGAGTGCACACGTCATCTTGGTAAAAATGTATAAATTAAACTAAGTCTTGTTACTTCCAGTTACGCATATAGAATTTCCCGAAGTTTTCAATCGCATAGTGCGCCAAGTGAACTTTTTCACAAAAATCCATTTCACTTTTGGTTAAATATTTGAAAGTTTTTATATTTTCTATTGATTTAAATTGTTATCTTCATTTGTCAGTTAAAATTGGAATGAGAAGTTATAGGAACATTTAGTTTTCAAATGTGTGGTGAATTTTTACACTCTCTTTTTATTGTTGACTAATAAAAATAAAGTTTTGATTTAACAAAAAAAAAAAAAAAAAAAAAATAACCGAAATTGAAAAAATCATCATCTCCAAATTGGAAAATAAAATAACCTATTTTGGTTAAAAATAACCAAAATGGCAACACTGATTGCAAATGTTATAAATTCTTTAAATAAATTGAAATAAATGCCTTAGTGTTGCATTTTCAAACAACTGACTATTGCAAAATTAACGACGTTTGAATGTACGAACTTACTGCACATAATATGCAGAATAGTGGCCACGAACAGGGCCCACCCTCTTATCATAGAACTTTATCTTATCAAGAACTTCTTTAAATCACTTAGCCGCAAAAGACAAAAATCAAAGAAAAAAATACTTATTTTTCAAACCTAATAATCGAAAAGTAATGACCGACGTAATCTTTAATAAAGGTTTTCGGGAAAAAAAGCAAATCTCTTGATTTGAATCTAAATATGGAGAGTTTGTTGAAAAACTACCACAATTTTGTAGCTCGAATTTCGATTTTTCACTCAAAACTTTGGTGGTTCGAATAACGAGAAAGGAGAACGAATACTATTTGGCAAAAATCGAAAAATAATACGAAGGACTTTGGGCAAATACTGCAAATCTCCTGACTAGAATCTAAATATAGAGAGATTGTTGAAAAACTACTACAATTTTGTAGCTCTAATTTCGATTTTTTGTCAACTAAAATGATAAAGATTAAAAAATTTTAAGATTTTTGTAAAAAAAAAAAATAAAAAAATAAAATACAACAATTTTCATAAAAGCGGCGAAAATCCTAAAAAAGGGACTTTTTTTGAATTTTCCCATAAAGTCCACATTTGTTGCAGGTTTGGAAAAGGCCGTTGGCAAACTCTCTGGAACACATTAGAGTTTTCGAAACTGCATTCAGTTTACAGAACTGGCCTTTGAGATTTCAGAACATATAAGCTAAATTAACAATTTTTATATAAAAATTAAAAATAAAATTGTTATATAAAATATTTAGTCCTATTAGGCATTTGAGTTTGCTTTTGGTATCATTTCTGTGAAAATACCTTTCAGAAAAGTATAAAATTAGTATATGTTCTTAAAGAAAATTTTATTTTAGAGAAAAAAAGTGTAGGCACTTTTTCGGTAAAAAAAAAAAATATTTTTTCAATTTTCAATTCCAAAATCGAAAAAGATTTTTCGAAAGCTAATTTTGTTCTTTACATAAAAAAAAAAAATAGAAAATCGGATAAAAATATTGAACTATATATTGAAAAACTGGACCAAGATTTTGAAATAATTGAGATAGTTGAAATTTCAAATGCAAATAACTTGAAAACTGTAGCACATGTAAGCATGTTTTTCATAGGCCTTATCGAACGCTTTAAGAAGATGTAAAAATATTAGAAATAAGATAAACAAAAATTTGACAAGCGGTTACAAATTTTCTATATCAGATGTATCCAAAATAATCCGCTACTGAGGGGTATGTATGGCCCCCTACCAAACTTAAAGTTGCACACTCTTCTGCTATGCTTATGTGAAATTTTATGTAAATCAAACCAGCAGATTAGAAGTTACAGATTTATTTTCATAAAATTTTCATTCTACACTACTGTGGATCACAGAGTTCGTCGTGGTATTGGGCACCGTCTAATTCAACAGTTCCTCGTGTAACCTAAAAAAATCTGGTGTGCCATTGTCCCGTCTACTTAACCTAAATATGATAGAACAATGTGACGTGATAATACCCATTTTAATGCTTAAATTTCTTTGGTTTATGCGTTAGATTACCATGTATAGACCGATCCACAAAGCCTACTTTCCATGTATGGTCAGTTCTGTTCACGACCCACTACTTTAATAGCTTCAAGTTCATGGTAAAGTAAAAATACGTATTTGCTTGAAAACTAAATGATGAGATATCAAGTAAATATACCATTATTTCAAAACATTGAAAAATGTATTTAATATTTATAAACTGTATGTAATATTAAGGATTACATTAATTGTATTTAATAGGGTTTCTAATTTTCGTTTTTATTAATTTCACAAAGCGGACTAAAATAATATTTTGAACTAAGCACTTAGTACTTGCCGTTTTTTTTTAATTTGATGAGTTTTTGCCGATGCTAATATAAAAATTACTACTATTTTCGTTAATAGTATTAACTTTCGTTAATAGTATTAACTTTTGAAAACAATAGTATTAACTTTTAATTTTAATATTTGAATTTTGTCCTTATTTTGAAAAATGCCAGAAAATGCTAAATATATTATTAAAAACTCCTAATAATATGTCAAATGCTAAATGAGAAATTTGCGGCTAATCAGAGTAAAAAATGGTCACACTGGTTATAATTCAACAATTGTGGAGTGAATTAAATTTTTTTAATATTAAGGATATATTTTGGTGGCATATTTTGCTCTCTGAAAATATTATATATTTTTTGGAAATAGTTCTCTAACTTATGAACCGTTTGAGTTATCTAAATAAAATTTTACATGGTCACACAATGGAATTTCTCCAGATCATGACCTGAAAAAAACTTAAAATTTGAATTTTAAGCATATTTTTTGAGAAATAATGTTAATATTTGGATCTAAATAAAATTTTAAAAAGTGGAAGTATTCTAATGAAATTTTTGCACAATATAAATAAACTTGTTTTAAAATCAGTGATTTAAAAAACCTCCCACCATTTCATATCAAAATACCCAAAATCCCAGTACGGGGAAAAGTTTTTTAAAAATTGACTTTTTTTTTCCTTAAAATTATCAACCAACTGTTGTAAAAAGCGTGGCTCAGAAAATAGTTTTTGTGTGTTTAACCAACATAAGGGAGTATATAGCTAATATATTTTTTTTGTTAATCTCGGCTTTGATATTTGAGGATCTAACAGAAAATTTTTAAAAATTTTTAAAAATTGGCAAAATTTGGATAGGGCTTGGGAGAGAGGGGGTAGGAAACGATTTTGCTTTATACGCATTTACGTTAAGATTTCTGTTGAAACCATTATCAAAATTTTGTAGTCCGGAACAAAAAAATTTTGTGAAGTGAAAGAATATTACCACCTTTTTGAAAAATAAACCCAAAAATGTGTGCGTTTTTTAAGTTTCCATTTTAGATTAATATAACTTTTTATCAGATGGATATATTTATATGATATGTATAAATTAATAATATATTATAAATTAAGGCCTCAAGTTTAAAAAGCTTAAAAAAGCGAGGTCAAAATGAGGGTAAAATTTGTTTCGGCCTAAATATCTATTAAACTAAAAGAGGTTTAGGTTACACATGTGTAAGTTACAAATGAAGGTATGTTTTTTTTTGTAAAGATTTATAAGGACTACCTACTTTTTTTTAAATCAAGTCATAAATTAATTTTTGGCGAATTAAAAAAAAAATACATACCCGAGGTGACCAAATTTAGAGGTCTAACCTCGTGACCCGCTAGAGGCATGTGCTCCTCTAAATCAACTTGAAAACACCTCAGCTGTGACCATGATAAATTTTATTTAGATATCTCCAATGATTCACAAGTTAGAGAATTATTTCCAAAAAAAAAGCGTTTTGGGACCACTGTGCTACGATAGTGTAGGGCTAAATAGAATCATTCTATTCAAATCATTTAACTTTGTAAGTAGTGCATGTCTTTTGTAATAAACTACTAACAGGAAATAAAAAATTACTATTTAACAGTTTTTAACATAAATATTTTTAAAATTGTGCTAATTACTTTTTTAAATGTTTAGTGGATTCATTTGTCATTGGATAAAATATGTTTTTACACAGAAATCATGTAATTTAGAATAATATATAAATTTGAAATTTTGACAAATAGATAAATGAACTTAATAGATCAACTATATATTTAAGGTGATATTATTTTGTCTAATTTATAAACAAATTTAAAATGCAAAAACCTTTCAATTGAATAATTAAAAAAAAGATACAAATTTAATTGCATTTTTGTCATAAAATTCAAAAAGATATACTATATCAGGATTATTAAAATTATATGCACATGCATCTGTTTTTCTTTTATAATTAAATTAATCAAAATAGCAAATGCTAAAATAAACGACACGAATACGTATTTAATATAACAATATGTAAGTAATAGTTTGATAAATTTGTTTACGTTCCCAGCAAAAAAAAAAAAAAAAACGATCAAAAAAAAAAAAACATTTTAACCCCTTCAAAATTAGAACTAAGAGCATGTTTTGTGCTTTTTTGGAAGTCATTAATAAGTACTTCAAAAAAGTGAAAATAAATGTATTTTTAGCAGGAAAAAAGTTAATACTTTCTAAGAAAATTAAAATTTCACAAATTTAAAAGTATTTTTTATTATCTTTTAATAAGGCTATTAAAAAATTGTATAAACATATAATGAACAAGAAGCATAAAAAAGAACATTCTAATAATGACAACCATGATTTAAAAAAATAGCTTCTGCAGCTCTTTTTCAGCACTAAGTACTTTTTAAAATCTACTTAAAATCATGAATTTTTCAGCTCTTTGTCAGTTCTTTTTTTTTTTTTTTTTTTTTTTTTTGTTGGGTTATTAACTAACTAATTTTACAATTTACATTTATTAACTGAAGGTTATTTTAGTTTAAATTTTATGAACTTTTATTATAATTTACTTTATGTTTTTTTATAGAACCTTCTCATTTTATTAAATAAAAAATGAAACCATTTATTTTACTACTGTTTTCATTTATTTAAATTTAATTGGTTTATTTGACTAGTAATTTGTTTTTATTATTGTTCATAAAAAAAATTTATTATTTTAAACAAACATTTTTACGTTAGACTTTTGTTATAAACACACGAACACTAGTTTTTTTTTTATTGAGTTTCTTTTGCCCTTCTTGTCATTTGTAGTAAACGAGCAAACAGTTTAAGGTCTAGTTGAAAACTGATTTTATTCCATAAAGCGCGCCAAACAAAAACCCCACAATTTGTTGGGGTAGACACCCAGAAAAAATTGTTAGTTAATTTCTACACAGAGAGTAAGAATAATAGAAAAAGCTCTCTGAGCAACAGGGGGGATAAATGTTGTTGGTTTATAAAAGAGCATAATTCTTGTATATCAGGGTTTCCAGATTTTTTTCAAGAATTATCCCCATATAGAAAAATCTCATCCACAAATAACTGCTTATGTTACTCGCAAAAATCCTCACTAAAATAATACCTTTACTTTAGAGATTAGTGTAAACTACACTACTTTTTATTCATGCTGAAATCCATAGCCTTTGTACATATGCAAGTTTGGGTAGATAAATTACCTAAGTAATCAATATGGAAAAAGAAAATTTCCTATAGGTTTTTTTTTTTTTTTTTTTTTTTTTTTAAAGAGATTATATGGAAATTGTTTTATCATTTGTATCAATAAACTTTGTAGGTTAATAATTTCGCCTTAAAGGCATGAAAGCATGATAAATTAAGTTTCATTGATTCAATTATTTTCGTTAAATTTTATTGAATTTTTAAATAATTAATTATACTAGCTGAATGTTCCTGCGTTATAAAATTATAAAAGCTAGTAAAAAATAAATTGAAGAAAACGTAAAATCAGCTTTGTCAATTAAAACTTCCAGTTTCATAAAAAACCAGAAGTGCGAAAAATAGCGACATTTTGGCTATTTTCAGCAACACTATATCCTATAGTACCTTCCAACTTATAATTAAGCTATATAAAATTTCATTCAAATTACTTCAGCAGTTTAGACATGATTGCGTCACAAACAAACACACATTTGATTTTACAATAATAATATGGATAATTATTAAAGGCTTCTTTCTATATTATTGAATATTATTGAAGCAACAATCAATTATCCTCTCAGCCAAACAATAAATAATGATCTTATTGCTGAGATTGGAGTTGATTTTCCAATTTTATGGCATCATATTTTGTATATATATATATTTTTTTTTTAATTTTCTCTCAGTTAAAAAGAAAAATTTTGGAAATAAAATAAAAATACCCAATAAATGTCCAAAAATCCCCAAAACCTGAAATTCATCCCTAACAAATTCCCTAATCCCTATACTAAATTTTTTAACCCCATTCCCCAAAAGAAATCTCCAATTTGAAGATAAATCCTTTAATATGACAACACTGTTGTATATATTAAAAACAAGAACAATAGTAGTAGACAATAACAAAAATAAAAAATAATAATAATAAACAAATTGTAACAAACAGTAATCACTGTTGCCAGATTTGTCGATTTATTTGCATTTTAGCGATTTTTTTTATTGTAAAAATTCCAAAGTGCGATATGATGATTTTTGTTAAAAAATGACGATTTCACGATATGTTCACATACGGCAATTTCTCTTGTTTAAATCTAATTTTGTATTGTAGTGATAGAGAGAGAGAGATAGAAAAGGACTAGGAGTATAAGAAGTTTAAACTTTTACTTCGAAATTCGTTTATAATTTAACCAGTATTGGCGAAACAAAATTTTTATTTACATATGTATGTAAGTGAAGTAGTTTTAATAAAAAAGTTTAACCATGTGTTAAGTACTAAATAAACCCAATATATATAATTTTTTGAGTCATGTTTTAAATTGAGTTTATTTTATCGTAAATTAGAATCACCAGCCCACTTGATTTTTAAACAATTTTTATAATGATTCAGTAGTACTTTTAGTTGCGATTAAAGAAAAGTTAAAAATTTTAGCCACTCGCTCTTAATTTACGAGTTACGGATCTCTAAGTTTTGATATATTTTTCTGAGTATCTTTATTAATACATATGCGATTTAAATACTGCTTAATATTTCAAATACCTTTTGAATGATATATAATATAACCATATTTATTAAATCCTTCAGAAAATTTATGCAATTTAAATTTTTTGTTGAAAAATTTTATTATTTCTAAAAAAAAGTTCATTCTGCGAATAACTATAGAAGAAAGTCCCAGAGAATCTTTTTATTTTAACTGGGTCTGTAATCTTAATTTATTCCTATTTTTCAAATTTTGTATAATATAAAAAAATGTTGGAAGTTTATTTAATAAACAAATAATTTCAAAACTTAATATTATTTTTTAATGTGAACATAAATATCCAAAAAGTTTTGCATTTTAATTTTTCTGATTTTGAAGATTTCAAAAATATTATGCAGATTTTGACGATTTTATACTAAAATTATCTGGCAACAGTGGCAGTAATGCCCATACTTTGCCAATACATTGTATTTCTAGTAATAAAACGTCACGAATACAAAACCTAATATATCTAACGATGGCGCAAAAAAATTAACATTAGGTCTTTACAAATATTTATAAAGCAAAAATCTTTTTAAGTCATTATTTTCAAGAAATTTCAAACTGAGATTAAATAATATGAGCTAAACTTTGTCACAACGGCTTAAAAATATTTGGCAGTCTTTTGACAAATATTAGCCTGTAAATAAATCTGTAATTTCTAATCGTCTCTTCGATATACATTAAAGCGTATATTAAAAAATTTGGAAAGAAGTATTCCAGTTTAAGTTTTGGCGGCGTTTCTAACAAAACCCCTCAGAAACTGAGTTATGAGATCTTAAAACAGGGCACATTTTATATGAAACATTTTTAGACGCTTCACATTTTTTTTTTCATCTGTAGGCGTGTTCGGTGACTTGTGAAAAATTTTCCAATCGAAAAAAGATTTAATATATTTAATAATATATTAAAATCAAAAAACGAAAATGATTTAATATTAAACACCCTGTTTCCAACAAGGCGGCTATATATTTCTAGAATTAAAATTTCGCACAAAGTTACGGAATATGGGTGTTGGTATCAAAGATTTTAATATCTTCTTAAAGTTTTCATTAAAACCTGTTATTCGCATCTTAAAATACAAATTTCGCAAAACCTTGGACTAGTCTTTTTTTTAAATATCTGAAATATTTATTTTACAATTACAATACAATTACAAATTATATTCTAATTCTAACCGAGCTGAATAACGAAAACTATTGCTCGTTGTAGTGAAACAGACCAGAGTCTCTGATGGGAATCGAACCCACAACCCCCAGACTGACAGACAAATCACTATCAACTAGGCCATCGGGACACCCATATCTGAAATATTTTTATCCATATTTCTTTCCTAAGTTAAACATCTAATCAATTGAGAATTGGTGTATAAATACCCTTAGAAGCTAGTGACTTTGTTTTTGCTCACAAAATTCGAAATCTTTTTTTTGGATTTTTTGTTTTTTTTTTTTGCGGAAGAAATGAAAAAAATCGGTTCATTACTAATCGAGATATCGGTAAAAATGCATTTTTAGACTTGTTGAAGTTCCTGAATAAACCTAATCGGTCTATAAACAACTGAGTTATTTGAAAATCTTTTTTTATTTATTTAAGGGCTAATTTGCAAATAGTCGCTATTTTTATGAGCACTGAAAAACAACAACAATAAGCTATATCATTTTTGATTTTTTTAACTTTTTGAAGCTCCAGAAAATTTTGATTATTTTCAGGACTTCATTGAAGAAATGTACTCAAACGGTCCATTAGTATTCGAGATATCGGCAAAATGCATTTTTGGATTTTTTAAAGCACCTATGTAAGCTACAGATTTCGTTTTTACATTGTGTTCTGTGACAAATATTTTTTTTCAAATTTATAAATCAATTTAATCGGTCCATAAATTTTCAAAATAATTTTTTTTTTTAATTAATGTTGTCTTCATTTGGTATTATTATTTCATTATCTTTAAAATATATTAATTTTTTATATAACATCCTGATATGGTTGAAGCATATATAAGATAATTTTATTAATGTTTCTGTATAAAAAACAAATTTTTAATTTCCTAATATCGGGAAAATATGAAGCCTTTTTTTAAATATATTTGGATGTCTAGTCAAACAAGTTATCCATGATATAAAAAGGGATTTAAGTCAATATTATTCTTAGAAACAAAACTTTTCCCAAATAATACTACACAGTGGGAGAGTAGACATTTCAAAATTGTCAACTGATGGTATCAACCACAGAAAACAACTAGAAGTCCAACTCTTTGAATTCGCTCAGTAAAAAAATAAAAATACTCTCTTCTGTGCAACACAGGAGCATTCAGCTAGTATATTATAATTAATCATCTAAAATTTCAATAAAATGTATCAAAAATAATTGAATCAATGGAACTTAATTTATCATGCTTTTATACTTTTGAATAAATAAAATTTAATTTTCGGTATTTGCTTTAACTATAAAAATGACGAAATTATTTACCTAGAAACTTTATTGAAACAAATGTTAAAACGATTTCCATATAACCTTTTCCTTTTTCAATATTGACTACTTAGATAATTTATCTACCCAAACCTGCGTATGTCCAAAGGATATGGATTGTATAAATTAGTTCTGAAGAAAATTCTACTAACAAATACAAAGAGACCTTACCCTTTTTAAAAAGTATATATTTACTTATTTAATGTCTGCTTCCCCTTATAGTTGTTGTTTTCATGGCTACTGAAAAACAACAACAACAATAAATTAAGTTATATTTAGTTTTTTCAACTTTTTGAGGCACCTTTGCAAGCTTGAGACTTCGTTCTTTCATAGAAAAATCAGATTTTTTTTTAATTTTTGTGTTAAAAAAAATGAACTAAAGTCTATTATTAACCGAGTTATACGTTAAAACGCATTATTAGAATTTTTGAAGTTCCTATATAAGCTTTGGGCTTCATTAAGTTTGTTAATTCAATTTGTTATTTACTAGCTTTTACCGCTGCCTACTTTATTTGTATCAATAACTAATATTTATTTTATATGGGAGCTACTACTCACCTTAGACCTATTTACCCTATTCGAAATTTCATATGAAATTACTTTAAATTTTTTTTAAGACTCACTGTATTAGTCCTTTAGATGGAAAAATTTATATTTTCTTTGTATGGGGGTTATGTCTCCCCTTGGGCCTATCCGCACTATTTTCATTTCATCAATGCAATATGATAGGATAAAAGTTCCCATGAAATTTGAGGGCTCTCACAGAGATATGACATATTCTTAAATATGCCATAATGAATATTTACTTTATATGGGGGGCACAACACAACTGTTCCGATTTTAAGCTAATTAGTTCATCCGTTTGAGAGTGTTAAAAAAGTGGGCATAAAATATAGGCGTGGCATCCGATCAAGATCCAACATAACCTATAATATTCTACGTCATATTTCATGTAAATAGGTTCATTAATAACGTGTAAAATGAAAGAAAAAATTGATTTTTTTTAAAGTAGGCGTAAAATTTGGGTGTGACTTCCAATCGAGATCTAACGAAGCCGAATATAGGACTCTAACTTGTTTAAATTTATTACTAAAAATTACCCTTAAATAGTACAATTTTATTCGTAAATAGAGATGTCATTTTCTTGGCACAATTGTGCTGGCGTATTTTTATGCTCTTCCATTTAGTCGTTGCTGAGAGTGCAAAGAGTACAAAATGCACTGGAAAAAATTTATGTAAATAAATTGTTTGGTAATTAATAAGCATCAATTTCTTTAATCTTAATGTTGTAAGATAAAGT
Source organism: Protocalliphora azurea (assembly GCA_932274085.1). Classification (NCBI taxonomy): domain Eukaryota; kingdom Metazoa; phylum Arthropoda; class Insecta; order Diptera; family Calliphoridae; genus Protocalliphora; species Protocalliphora azurea. Next base: position 20,594,688 of record OW026523.1, read on the forward strand.
TGGAGGAATGTGAATTTATTTATTTTATGTAAAAAAGGCAAAAATGCATTAAAAATATGTTTGTTATAATAGAGTACCATGTATAACTGACATTTTTTATTTACTATTCCCAACTTTTCTTTAAGTGCATTTTTTTCACACTCCCTAACACAACTACATTTTTAGTCATTGACATCCCAAACGTAAATGTAAAACATGAGAATATTAGAGATGTGCTAAAAATTTGCTTTACAAAAAATGACTTTAAATGTATTAAATTTAAATTTATGTTTCATGTTTTATAAACCAAATATAGAGATAATAGATTTTATGTTATAAAAAGTATAAAAAGCAAATGTAAATGTGGTGAAAATAATGAAACATTTTAACAAGATATAAATTTGAATTCATAATTTGTTACAAATTCCTTTTTTTTTGTCTTGCAGGCTACATATAATTATTTAATTAAATTTAAAATCTTTATGAATTATAAATTATATAAATAAATTTTTAAAAAGATCAATTTGATATCGAAAATGTAATTATTTTTTATTTTTTGAAATTAAATTTCAAAAATGTGTTGAAAACTATAAAAAATGTCGGTTTATTTTTAGGGAGAGCAGAACTAGTTTTTTTTTTAAATAACTTTAACAGTCTTTTACAAAATCATCGCCTGAGCCAATGTGAAAAATAAAATATTTTATAAAAATTTTAATCCCTTTTAAAATAAAAAAAATATTTTCGTATAAGTAACACATTTATATACAATCTAAATAGAGTTTTTTTCTTTTAATTATATTTATACCATAGGTGGTTGTGGTATTATGCGTTTGTGCTGATGTTTGTAACGCGCAGACCAACACCCAACTTAAAGTATACCAATCGACTCAAAATCACTTTTTGAATCGATCTAAAGATGTCCGTCCGTCCGTCTGGCTGGACGGCTGGCTGGCTGTCCATGTAAACTTTGTGCACAAAGTACAGATTACAATTTTAAATATAATTCCATGAAATTTAGCACCTAGGACTTTCCTGACACAAGAACGAAGCCTATTGATCGGCCCTTTATTTCACCTAGCCTCCATACAAATGTCCTCCCTGAATAGGAGTTTAAAGATCATAAATTCCTTAAATATTAATAAATATTGAATTTTTATGAAATTCAGTGTAAGGAAGTTTTGATCTTCATGAAATTCAATCTTTTTATCGGTCTATAAATCCGAAATCACTTAAACTTGCATAAATCACATACACATGTTAGGAGTAGTATCAAGTTTATATTCGACACAAATATGTTTTATATAAGTAGAAATCATAGTGACAAATTTTATGAGGATCGCCCCAAAATTTACCATAGATCCCATATAAGCCCACTTTCGGGAATCACCTTAAAGTGCATAAATTCGTATAAATGTTACTATTAACATAATATTCTATATTCGTATATTTTATTTTACACTTAGTAAAAGTATCGGTCCATAATTGTCCACATGTCTAATATAAGACCCCTCCACGAATTTTAATGAACATATGCAATGGTGTGGGGTATCATATGGTCGGGCTTGACCGACTATATCTTCTTACTTGTTAATTTAAGAAACATTTCATAATATAATTTTTCATTTCAAATTGTGGCTGAAAAGAATTTAGCACATATATAAATGTAATGGAAGGAGGTAAGTGCCATAAATAGCTGGTCATTACGTAGCAGACGCTGCAGAGTAGGAGCACATAATTATCATGAAAAGCTTTACACTATTTACCACTATTATAAATATATACATATGTGCACAAGTGGTTAAAGTTTGTGGCATGTTCATGTATGTGCTGCCAAGAAACGTGTCTAAAAGTTATTTAAACATAATCGTCATATGAATTAGAAATTTAAAGTCATATAACTACCCAGCAAAAAAAAAAAAAAAAAATAATAATAATAATAATAATAATAATAATGCTGAAAAAAGCAATGATTTTAATATTGTCTTGTCATTTGTGAAAGAAGTATATAGTGCTGAAAAAGAGCTGCGGATGTACATACTAATGAAACCCATGGTTGATGGTCTTTTTTATGATTATAGTTCATTGCGTTTGATGATATCCTCTCAAAACTATTTTAATAATTTTTTTTAATAAAAATATTATTTTAACTTTGTTAAAAGATAAAATAAAAATACTTTTAAATTTGTGAAATTGTAAATTTCTTAAAAATTATTAACCTTTTTTCCTGCTAAAAATACATTTATATTTTATTTTTTTGGGAAGTAATTTTTAATAACTTCCAAAAAATACAAAATATGCTCTTAGCTCTAATTTTGAAGTGGTGAAAATGTTCTTTTTTGGAAGTGCTTTCCCGCTTTTTGCTGGTTAGTTGTTAAAATAGTAAAACACATAATGCTTCAACTAATTCCTTCATTATTTATAAACTTAATGAACATTTTTTACACGCGACGTTTCAAAGTAAATATTCAACTTTTTTTGTAGGGCATTAGACTTTTAATTCCTGCATAAATTTCGCTTGATCTAACTAAAAAAAAAAAAAAAAAAAATTTAAAGAATCGCTAATATTCGAAAATTTCAATCAAATGCACGTCACATAAATTTCTTACTAAATGACATGAAATTTATGTTACAACATATGTTCTTCAGTTGTCAGGAGCTACCGCAGATAAATATTTTCGAAATAAAAAACGGAATGACATACTTAGCTATACTCTTTTGTTGGGACTTAAGGCATTAATATTTACTATCCTTTAGAGAAGAAATCTGCTTTGAACAATGTTCCTTTTCTTTATTATTAATTTATTTCATTTGTGGTAAATAAACTTTATGTCTTACTGTAGAAATATAATAATATCCTTTTAGGTCATTTTTAATGGTTTAATAGCAATGTTTGTGTTATATATAATTTATGGAATTATAATAATTTTAACGACATATTAAAAGGAAGATGTAGATACCATAACACTTTATATATTACAAAAGAATATAAAAAATAATACGAAGGAAAAACAAATTAAATATATTGGATAGATTGGATTAGAACTGCGATAAATGAGCCTCCATATTTAATGCTGTTTCTGACTGAAATGTTACCTTTATTCTGCCCGTTGCCCTTTTTTGTGTTCTATTCGGAAAAAATGTAATAGTGTATATGTTTTATCCTTAAATTGAATAGAGAGTGAATATGCTGCACTTTATTAACAGAAAACTCGAACATTTTTTATTAAATTTTGTGTTTAGTATTTAGAGCTTTAAACGTTCCACAAAATTATGAAAATTTCATCAAAAATCTCAAAATTTCAAAAAAAAAAAAAAATCAAAATTTCACCAAAAATTCCAAATATCTTCAAAAATTGGAAATTTCACTAAAAATATAAAATTTCACAAAGAATTCTAAATTTAACCAAAAATACCAAATTTATCCAAAAATCACAAATTCACCAAAAATTCCAAATTTCACCAAAAATTAAAAATTTCACTAAAAATTCCAATTTTCACCAAAAATTCGAAATTTCACCAATAATTAAAAATTTCACCAAATATTACAAATTTCAACAAAAATAAGAAATTTCATCAAAAATCTAAAATTTTACCAAAAATTTAAATTTCAGGAAAAATCACAAATTTCACCAAAAATTAAAAATTTCACTAAAAATCGAAAATTTTACAAAGAATTGTAAATTTAACCTAAAATACCAAATTTATCCAAAAACCACAAATTTCATAAAAAATATGAAATTTCACCAAAAATCCCAAATTTCACCAAAATTCCAATTTTCACCAAAAATTCGAAATTTCACCAAAAATCACAAATTTCACCAAAAATAAAAAATTTCACTAAAAAAAATAAATTTCACAAAAAATTCTAAATTTAACCAAAAATACCAACTTTATTAACAGAAAACTTGTACATTTTTTGTTAGATTTTGTATTTAGTATTTAGAGTTTTAAAACTGCTGTTCCACAAAATTATGAAAATTTCACCAAAAATCTCAAAATTTCAAAAAAAAAAAAAAAAAAAAAATCAAAATTTCACCAAAAATAACAAATATCTTCAAAAATTGAGAATTTAACGAAAATCTGATAATTTACTAAAACTATCAAAATTTCACCAAAAATTCCAAACTTTACCAAAAATCAAAAATTTCACTAAAATCACAAATTTCACCAAAAATAAAAATTTTACTAAAAATCCAAAATTTCACAAAGAATTCTAAATTTAACCATAAATACCAAATTTATCTAAAAATCACAAATTTTACCAAAAATTGGAAATTTCACCAAAAATCCCAAATTTCACTAAAAATTCGAAATTTCACCAAAAATAAAAAATTTCACTAAATATACTAAATTCCACTAAAAATCTAAAATTTCACAAGAAATTCTAAATTTAACCAAAAATACCAACTTTATTAACAGAAAACTTGAAAATTTTTTGATAGATTTTAGAGATTTAAAACTGCTGTTCCACAAAATTATGAAAATTTCACCAAAAATCTGAAAATTTCAAAAAAAAAAAAAAATAAAAATTTCACCAAAAATACCAAATATCTTCAAAAATTGGGAATTTAACGAAAATCTGATAATTTACTAAAAATATCAAAATTTCACCAAAAATTCCAAACTTTACCAAAAATCAAAAATTTCACTAAAATCACAAATTTCACCAAAAATAAAAATTTTACTAAAAATCCAAAATTTCACAGAGAATTCTAAATTTAACCAAAAATACCAAATTTATCTAAAAATCACAAATTTCACCAAAAATCACAAATTTCAGCAAAAATCCCAAATTTCAACAAAAAATCACAAATTTCAACAAAAATTAAAAATTTCATTAAAAATCACAAATTTCACTAAAAATTCGAAATTTCACCAATAATTAAAAATTTCACCAAATATTACAAATTCCAACAAAAGTAAGAAATTTCACCAAAAACCTATAATTTTACCAAAAATCAAAAATTTCATTAAAATCACAAATTTCAACAAAAATCCAAAATTTCAACAAAAATCAAAAATTTCACTAAAATCCAAAATTTTACAAAGAATTCTAAATTTAACCAAACATACAAAATTTATCCAAAAACCACAAATTTCATCAAAAATTGAAAATTTCAACAAAAGATCACAAATTTCACTAAAAATTCGAAATTTCACAAATACTTAAAAATTTCACCAAATATTAGAAATTCCAACAAAAATAAGATATTTCATCAAAAATCTAAAATTTTACTAAAAATCACAATTTTCACCAAAAAAATTACAAACTTCACCAAAAATCACAAATTTCACCAAAAATCCCATATTTCAACAAAAATTAAAAATTTCACTAAAAATCCCAAATTTCACTAAAAATTCGAAATTTCACTAAAAATTCGAAATTTCACCAATAATTAAAAATTTCACCAAATATTAGAAATTCCAACAAGAATAAAAAATTTCACCAAAATATTACACCAAAAATCACAATTTTCACCAAAAATCACAATTTTACCAAAAATTCGAAATATCACCAAAAATCAAAAATTTCACTAAAAATCCAAAATTTTACAAAGAATTCTAAATTTAACCAAAAATACCAAATTTATCCAAAAATCACAAATTTCACCAAAAATTGAAAATTTCAACAAAAAATCACAAATTTCACTAAAAATTGGAAATTTCACAAATACTTAAAAATTTCACCAAATATTAGAAATTCCAACAAAAATAAGATATTTCATCAAAAATCTAAAATTTTACTAAAAATCACAATTTTCACCAAAAAAATTACAAACTTCACCAAAAATCACAAATTTCACCAAAAATCCCATATTTCAACAAAAATTAAAGATTTCACTAAAAATCCCAAATTTCACTAAAAATTCGAAATTTCACTAAAAATTCGAAATTTCACCAATAATTAAAAATTTCACCAAATATTAGAAATTCCAACAAGAATAAAAAATTTCACCAAAATATTACACCAAAAATCACAATTTTCACCAAAAATCACAATTTTACCAAAAATTCGAAATATCACCAAAAATCAAAAATTTCACTAAAAATCCAAAATTTTACAAAGAATTCTAAATTTAACCAAAAATACCAAATTTATCCAAAAATCACAAATTTCACCAAAAATTGAAAATTTCAACAAAAAATCACAAATTTCACTAAAAATTGGAAATTTCACAAATACTTAAAAATTTCACCAAATATTAGAAATTCCAATAAAAATAAGATATTTTATCACAAATCTAAAATTTTACTAAAAATCACGATTTTCACCAAAAATCACAAATTTCACCAAAATTAAAAAATTTCACTAAAAAACCAAAATTTTACAAAGAATTTTAAATTTAACTAAAAATACGAAATTTAACCAAAAATCACAAATTTCACCAAAAATCCCAAATTTCACCAAAAATTAAAAATTTCAGTAAAAATCCCAAATTTTACTAAAAATTTGAAATTTTATCAATAATTAGATATTTAATTAAATTTTTTGAAATTTTTTGTTCTATTGTAATCATAAAAAGGTACCATTTTATAAGGGCGAGGGTAATATTTAAATACACAGTAACAAGGTAACATCTTTCTTCAAAAAAGAAAACTTTATAAGACTATTGGCTTGGATCCTTGATTTTTTTAAATCAAAATTAGCCTTTAATAAAAAAAAAAAATCAAAAAATTTTTTTTTATCAAATAACCAATAACATTGGAGAACTTTTTAGATTATAATGATATCAAAACTAAATAAATCTAAAACTCATATTGACTCATATTTTGCTATGAGAAAAAAGTGTTAGAAAACCTCTGATTTATTAAAATTTTAATAGAGAAAACTATTTTAAATAGCAAACGTATAAGTAATATTTAATTTGATAAAAGAACTCAAATAGTACACGATTTATAAATAATATTTACTCTTTATTTACAATAAATTTAAACTAAAATCATTTAAATTAAATAAATATTAAATGTTATAAACTTTTTTTCTTTTATATTTATTAAAGCTTTATAGCACAATTTCCCATAGAAATTTAATTAATAAAACTTTTATAAATTTTGAATTTTTATCATAAATAACGCTCCTTAACTTTTTTGAAAATATAATAAAATTTGAAATCTCACCAATTTGTATCGCAAATTCTATTGTAGAGTGTTTACAACTTAAACTTGTTTTCTTCTTTCCCTTTAATTTGTTTCTCCTTATTGCGCTATTTTAATGACTGCTCCCTGATAGAACTGTTATCAAATGCATTTAATGATGTGTGATTCGATTTGTGTCATTTGTCAATTATTTATCTCTACGGACAGTTTGCTCGGCTTAAATGCTTTTATTGGATTTTTTTTTTGTGTTTCCATATCAGTATTTTTTATGCTGAGTATTGAGTATTGATGGCAAAAGTTAATGATCTATGGTGTTTTTTTTTTTTTATTACTTTTTAAATACACTTGTCACTTAAACAGCGAAGTTATTAATGAAATGAGTTTAATTATAAAAATTGATATAAATTGTAGTTAGCTGGTGTTATTAATAATTAATATTAATATCGGGTGAAGATTTTTAAATTCATTTAATTAAATTGCTTAGAGGAAGTTCATATTAAAGAATTTTAGATTAGACCAAGATGCTAAAAATGAAAAAAAAAAAAAATTCTTTTTTTTTTTTTTGTATGAAACTTTTTTTAGAATTTCGAATATTGCTATATTTAATACAATACTATAATGCTGAAATTGTTTAAAAACAAATTTGCAAGGGAAGAAATTTTATTATTATTTTTTGTATTTTTATTTTCTTTTTACATTTTTAGCAAATATTGAAAAACATGCAATTTTATATTCATTGTTATTTGTGTCATGAGAAATGCGTGCAAATAATTGTTAACATATTCAAAACGAATTTAAGAATGTAATGAACATCTATTATTGTCTATTATTGTGTACGGAGTACATATGAAGTGTTCATCGCTAGATAAAATGCAGCAATTCAAAATTTAAAAATGTTATGGAAATTTAAATAATAGTTTTACAGTCATATTGATAACAAAATTTAAAATTTCTCAAAAGTTTTTTTTAAAGGGTTTAAAACCAAAAACCCACAAAAATAAAGAAAAAATATTTTATTATTGAAAAAGGTAAATACAGAAAAGAAGATCTGACTGAGTAAAAAATATAACTTTTTTTTTATTTTTTAATTGGAAGTAGGTGGACAAATTGCGAGAGAGTTTTCCAGGAAAAAATATTATCCGCAATATTATGGGTAACTAATGGGTGATTCAAGTAGAGATACTTTTTTCAATAGCCTTTTTTTGATAGATTACGTGTGAGTTGTGTCATGCTGTCATGTTACTGTTGTTTATTATTGTTTGGCATTTCATAATGGAAAGACTTACGCATGAACAACGTTTACAAATCGTTCAACTTTATTACGAAAATTCACATTCTGTGAGGAATGTGTTTCGTGCAATTCCCTCAACTTATGGTCAACATAATCGGCCTACTGAGCGTACTATCCGCAACACCATCACCCATTTTTAAACCCAGCATTCATTATTGGATAATATTTGACCGAATAGACCACGTCCAGCACGCTGTGAAGAAAATATAGACGCCGTAGCTGAGAGTGTACACGAAGACCGTGGAGAGTCGATTCGGCGCCGTTCGCAACAACTCGGAACGACTTGGCGCATTTTACGTCAAGATCTTAAATTAAAAGCATAAAAAATATAGTTTGTGCAACAACTGAAGCCGCTCGACCTTCCCAAGCGACATCGCTTCGCTCTATGGGCTCTTGAAAAGTTCCAAGAAGATCCGACGTTTTCGAGGCAAATTTTGTTCTGCGATGAGGCCCATTTCTGGCTCAAAGGGTATGTAAACAAACAAAATTGCTACATTTGGGACGAAGAGATTCAAGAACTGCCACTTCATTCAGAAAAAACAACGGTTTGGTGTGGTTTGTGGGCCGGTGGAATCATCGGTCCATATTTTTTTAAAAATGATGCCGACGCCACTTCCCACACATCGCATCAATCAATGGATTTATTGAGAGAACACTTCGATGAGCACATAATTTCACGTTTTGGGCCTGTCGATTGGCCACCAAGATCGTGTGATATCACACCGTTAGACTTTTTCCTGTGGGGATATGTAAAGTGTAAAGTTTATGCGGACAAACCCGCTTCGATTCAGGTCTTGGTGGAAAACATCACGCGTGTCATTCGCCAGTTACCAGTCGAAATGCTCGAACGAGTCATCAAAAATTGGACTCAACGGATGGACCAACTGCGACGTAGCAACGGCCAACATTTGATAGACATAATCTTCAAAAAATAAATGCCAAAGAATGTTCTTTCAAATGATAATAAACATTCCCCATGAAATTTAAATTTTCTATGTCTTTTTCTTTAAAAAAGTAGGGAACCTCGAAATGGATCACCCTATACAATACATAAAGTAAATTTTTACTGTCTAGTGGAATTTTTTATTGGATTTACGTTCGCTTGCCCAAAATCCAGTAAAGTGAGAGAGAGAGAGAGAGAGAAAAATGACAGTTAATATGAGGGCGGATCAATAAGTCCGTGACTTTTCGAACTTCCCTTGTAATTATTTAAAATGCAACACTATTCCCATCTAGCACCACCTGTTAGTAGACTACTGTCAAATTTTGAGCTAGTGTCGTCATTTACTTTGTGTAAAAAATATGATTTTTCGAGGTCCTTAAATTAGGCATTCGTTTGGTCAAAACTTTCATCGTTGGAGCTGAATCTCTTTCGACCGAGCCATTTCTTAGGTTTGGAAGTAGAAAGTAGTCATTTAGAGATTTAGCCCCTAGTGTCTAGGGGCTAAATCTCGAGAATATGGCGGATGAGGTACCAATTCGTAGCCCAATTCATAGAGTTTTGCCATTGAGACTGCTTCCGTGCATTATCTTGATGAAAAAGAACTTTTCTCTTGGCCATATGGGGTCGTTTTCTTTTTAAATCCTCATTAAAAAGTTGGCATAATATTCGCCGTTTATTGTTTTATCCTTTTGAAGGTAATTGATGTGGATTATCCCAAAAAACTATTGCCATCAGCTTACTGGCGAAAAACTTACCTTGGCCTTCTTCATTAGGATTGTGGTTAAACAACTCCAAACAATCCTTTGAAGTTGTCACACGTCTACGTTTATGGTCAATTGAGAGCAAACGCGGCACCCAACGTGCAGAAAACTTTCCTAAACCCAGCTGATAATTTAAAATCGAAACCACACTGCCATATGAAATGCCTATGGCATCAACGATCTCACGCACTTTTATTCTTCAGTCGGTAAACAATATATCGTGGATTTTTCGACATTTTTGGGTGTACTGACCTCAATTGGCCGTCCAGAACGTTCAGCGTCATTTGTGCTTGTGCGACTACAACGAAAGTCAGTAAACCACTTTTTTTACCATTGAAATCGATGGTGCAGAGTCTCCATATTGACGGTTTTTTTTGCAAAAAATAATGTTTAATGAGCACTCGAAATTCACTATTTTTTCCATTTTTAACAGCTGTTAAACGCAAAGTAAATGACGACACTTGCTCAAAATTTGATAGTAGTCTAATATAAGACCCCTCAACGAATTTTGATGGTCATTTACAATGGTGTGGGGTATCATTTGGTCGTGCTTGACCGACTATATCTTTCTTACTTGTTCAATTATATGTTTGTTTAATATATTTTTTTTTAATACAAATATAATAAATTTTTAATTAAACTGATTTTTTTCAATATTGGTAAAAATTGAAAATAATTCCTTACTCAAAATACATATAAGTATTAAAAAAGGGTATCTTCGTAAAAACTTTACTATTACAGTACTACTAATTGTAATTTATTTACTTTCCTTGAAGCTAAATATTTTCTTGTATTGATTTTTGTTTTGTTATCAAAGGACTTTCACAAGGACCAATAGTTAAACTGATATTTATAAAGTAAATTATGTAAAAACTAAATTAAAACACTTTTACTTAAATTAATTTATTTCTCATAAAAAAGGGACACCATTCTAGGTATTTAATTGTGTACTATGACAATCCCCTTTCAAAGACCTTCACAGCATTTGAAATTACAATAACAAAGTTTCAGTTCATTATTATTGAATATTTTATTTACAAAACACTCCTTCATTTTTATCAAGTTCAAGTTCATTTAAAGAATTCATTCAATTATATTAATAAAAAAAAATTTCTTGTTTGTTAAAAATATAAGTTTTTTTTTTCTGATAAATAAAATTTTTCAATTAATTAAAACATTGTCTATTTGTCATCTGGTTATATTAAAGAAAATTATTAGCCAGTAAACAAAAAAAAAATTTAATTTCCTTTTTAGTGTAGTTTTACAACAAAGTTGTTCACTCAAACTTTTAGATACTAAAATACAGATACAAAAAATACACTTGTATTTTGTGTGATTATTTTCAATTTAATTAAAAGAAATTATTAGTTTAAACAAGGTTGCATGCATGACAAACAGCCTGACAGTTTAATAAATTTTTAAATGTCTTCCCAAAAAAAAAAAAAAAAAATTAAAAAATATGAAATTCCATTTATGAGTGCAACACACAATACAAGTTACATTGTAAATATTATTAGAACGTATTTGTATGATATGATAAAGCTCATTGATGGTAAAATAGGTGTTCAGATATTTGTTTTTATTTTGATAAAACTATTGTGACCTAAATTATTATGTTCACATTTTTTGGTAAATTAATATTTATTTATGCTTAATAGATGTTGCCATGATAGATTTAAAAGATTATAAAAAAAAATAAATATCAATCACGATTATTGCTGTAATAATTTATATTTTTTAATCTGTTGTAATGTTAAGTATTAATTAAGACGATTAAGATCTTTTTTATTAACAGTTTTAAATTTACAAGTTAAAGACCCTGGTCTTTTGACCCTGGACTACTAAATTTTCCCTTATTTACATATACATTAGTAAATTAATTCCATTGTCAGTGCCAGTCGTTTTTCATCTAAGATAAGATTATTGTTATGTCTGGTTCTATGCTCCAGTCCACACACACTGCAATGTGAATCATTTAATATTATTTAACTAGTGTCTACATTAGGCAAATTTTTATCAAAACAAACGTCAAAATCAGTGCGAATATATACAAGGTAAACTTAATTAAACAGCTGATTATTATTTTGGTTGTTACAGTTGTCAAACTGCTAAACAAAAATCCGAATTTGAAATTTTTCGAAAATTAAAAAATTACTATCGAAAGAGAAAATTCCTAGAGTAAAGAGACAAATACCAGACAAAGCAATGAAATTTAAACAACATGTCTATCAGATTGATTGAGAAAGCACTTCAGGAAGTTGTACATCATATTGAAAGATCATTTGATCTGGGCGTACTCTGGCTATATTTATTGATATAGAAGAAGTCTTCAATAATGCTTTGACCTTGAGTATTACGGATTGGAGACTGTCATGGAAATACCACAATAAGAACAGAATAGAGAAAGCTCATATAATATGAGCTCATATAATGTAGAGACAATTCAGGAAACCACCTACATACAATTGGTTCTAAAATTAGTGACCGAACCTGAATAGGCTTCTACGAAATAAGGCGAAATATAAGTAAATACCTTCGAATGCCGTATCACAATACCGTCTAACTGGATGAGATCAAGGCGTTTACGGAATTTATTAAACGGTTGAAGGAGGTAGATAATTAAGCTCCTACTCGTATTTCGCCTGGCTTAATTCAAACATGGAGAAGACAAAGGAGATCTTTAAACTAAATAGGCCAATACTGAGAAGGCTAATCAGTGTAATAACTGACCATACGTTGCTAAAAGTTCATCTAGTTCGTATTGAAGTAACGGATGATACAATCTGTAGAGGGAGTGAAGATGAGGACGAGATATGTCAATGTCCTGTGTTTGATCGCATTAGGAGCAAACATTTTGAAAGAGATAAAATACCGAATCTGGAAGATCTCATGGATATCAATTGGAAATCTCTGAGAAACTATATGGAGAAAACGATGTTCCTAAACTAACCAAACAAATAAGGTTTATAGATAGGGGAAACTTTCCATACCATGAATATCCGGAATGGTATTGGGATATTTTAATGCTTCCTATTTTCAACCTTACCTAATAAAAATACTTTTAGTTTGGTGAAATTATATTTTTCTTAAGAATAATTAACCTTTTTTTTCCTGCTAAAGGTACATTTACGTTCACTTATTTAGAAGTAAAAATAAAAAACGATTTTTCGGACTTCGCGGTTTTAAAAATCATTAAAGCCGCCTGAAATTGAGCATGATTTTGTAACCATTACACAGCATACACATCATTTTCATAAAACAGCTAAAAAAATAATTATTCTATATCCATTGTGTGGACAAAAATTATTAAATATTAAAAATTTTCCTAAGAAAATTTCAAACATTTTTTCACAAATTGAAAATATAAATGAAAATTAAAATAATTTTGCTCAACCCTTCTTGATTATAATTTATTTGAAATAAATATGATAAAGATTGAATATTTAGGAAATTAGTTTTAAATATTAAGAACTAAAATTAATTTTTTGTATTCATATCAAAACTATGTAATAGGGCAAACAAACATACATACTTTCGTGATTTCGGACGAAATCAAGTTGAAATTACGTAATTTCCCATAAATTTTGAAAGTTTCGAAATTACATCCTTTTGTGTAACTTCGGCAAAATTACATTGAAATTATGATGCCCATCTCCGTGCAACTCTGATTATTATGGGAAAAAATACCTTTTTTAAACTCTGTACAATATACTATTTCAACAGTAATATGTAAACAAACACAGCTGACAGCTTTTTTTCAAAAAACAATATGTTTTAATCAAATTGATGTAAACAAAAATTATCAGCTGTTCATGAAATAGCACCAAATGTCATTTAGCCTGTATGAGCAGTTTGGATTTCGTTTGTATTAAAGACACAAATTCATTTTTTTATTCGCATTTTTTGCATTTTACTGCCATTTTTGACCCACACTTTATTAGAAAACGTTTTTTAATACTTTTTTCTAATACTGTAATTCATTTGGGGGTCCGGAGCAACATTCCAGAAGGTCCGCGAGACCGCAGGAAGGGGTTTATAGTTCCTATATGATGTTGCATGGCAACACACATCGCCAATAGTGCGACAGGAGGTTAGATAGCTTCAACTCCTAAGCAAGTGGGAGTGGACTTATCCAGACAATGAGTCTCTCTAATTGTCACCTGTGTGCTCTTAACAGACACCTGGGGGGGGGGGCGTTGGTAGGCGCATTGAACCTCAACTGATGCTAAACACCGTGGGGTTAGGCCGTCATGGCAGATACCCACGTTAATCTTGAGCACATCTACACGCGAGTTGCTAATTACGTACTAGACAAGCATGTTAGAAATTGGCTCTCAACTGATATTTAGTAAGTGTGGTGGTGTCAACTGTTTCTCAACTGTAATTTTGGTGATGAGTAAGGTGTCATTTGGTACTCAATCTGTATTGAGAGAACGGTCCATTACTGCAACTGCCAACAATTTCCCGCAGGGTTAATACAAAAAAAATTGTATATCATTGTTCGGCCAGTCATTTTTTTTATTTATTATTTACAATTTTTATACCTTTTTTTTGTTTAAGTCGTCCAAAGCTGTAATTTTGTAATTATAATTTTATTATCTAAATACATTTATGGCACAGGCACGAGAAATTTTTAATTAAAAGATTTATTAATTTTCTTAAGCCATTTAAGTACAAAACACCTGGTATATCTTACATTAATTTTACTATTTTAACTACAAAACCAGTACCTTTAGGATACATATAAACTTTTTTAAACAGAAGTGTGTAAAATATATGAAATTCTTCATATATAAATATAATTATTTCTAGTGTCTTGTACTTGTTCGATAAAAAATAAAATTGATTTGTTTATAACTATAATATGACGTCTTTATATATAAATTATATTAATAATAGTTTACTTTCAAACAATTTTTTGTATTAAGAGCTATAATTACACGCCGCTTTACTTTGTCAACTTGTCCTGGTGATAATTTTTACACTTGTTTCCAATATGTATATAAAGATAGATATACCTAACATGTCCTTTTTTCCTTGAGGCCAAAAATAATCAATAAGTAAGTCTTTAGTTGCAAGTAAATGTTGTACATTGTTATTATTTATTAATGATTTATTAATATTTAAAAGAGAATCTAACAATTGTTTATGACAAATGTTCTTGAAATAAATTAAAGGAATTTTTATTAAGAACGTTTTTTTTACTTCAAATAAAATATGGTGGTGGGGTCGATCATATTGGTATGAGACGAGGGCGGATCAATAAGTCCGTGGCTTTTTGAATGAAACAGTTTTTTTTTGCAAAACAAAAATTTATTTTTCAACATAATCTCCTTTTAACTCAATACACTTAGTCGAACGTTTCTCCAGATTTTTTGTATCCCTTCCAAAAAATAGGATTTTTCGAGGTCCTTAAAATAGGCATTTGTTTGGTCAATAATTTCATCGTTAGAGCTGAAGATAATCGATGTGGATTATCCCGCGTGCATCCCAAAAAACTGTTGCCATCACTTTATTGGCCGACAAACTTAACTTGGCCTTCTTCGGAGCAGATTCACCCGGAGAAACCTATTGTTTAGACTGCTGCTTGGTCTCCAAAGTACAGTAATGAATCCATGTTTCTTCCACAGTTAAAAAAACGCCGCAAAAACTCCTAACAATCCTTTGAAGTTGTCACACGTTTACGTTTATGGTTAATTGTGAGCAAACGCGGCACCCATCTTTCTCAAACCCAGCTGATTATTTAAAATCGACACCACACTGCCATATGAAATGCCTATGGCATCAACAATCTCAAGCACTTTTAGTCTTCGGTCGGCCAACACCATATCGTGGATTTTTTCGACATTTTTGGGTGTACTGACTTCAATTGGCCGTCCAGAACTTTCAGCGACATTTGTACTTGTGCGACCACAACGAAAGTCAGTAAACCACTTTTTTACCATTGAAATCGATGGTGCAGAGTCCCCATAGTATTTATCGAGTTTTTTTTTTTTTTTTGGTTTGATTGACGGTTTTTTTTTTTGCAAAAAATAATGTTTAATGAGCACTCGAAATTCACTTTTTTCCATTTTAAGAAAAATACACGAGGTTGTATGTTTTGAACAGCTGTTAAACGCAAAGTAAATGACGACACTTGCTCAAAATTTGACCGTAGTCTATTAACAGGTGGTACTTGATGGGAATAGTGTTGCATTTCATATAACTACGAGGAAAGTGCGAAAAGTCACGGAAATATTTATACGCCCTCGTACTAAATTTAATGGTTCTGAGAGATGTGCATTTTAAATTAGTTATATTTAAAAGAAAAATCACAAATTAAAAATTAAAATTAAAAATAAATGTCCCCAAAAAATTGCCTTAATAATAAAATTCTTTTTAATACATATATCCTTTTTAACACTTTTATCATTTCTATCTATCTAGGATTTTAAACCAAAATTCTGTCAGTACTAATAAATTGTCAAACTCTAACAAAAAGATTTATTGAAATTACTTTGACTTTTCCAATAAAAAAAAAGCAAATGTGCAATTTTGGCTCCTTTCTTCAACATTAAAATAAGCAATCAATATTGGATCTTGGTAAACATCATTAATGTCCAGTATCAGACATTGAGCAATGATTGTGCTGTCAACAATATTTTAGTCATTTGAACTAACAATGAAAATTCTTCTTATTATACTTTATGTAAGGATGTTACGAACTTATCAGGACATAATGTAGTTTGAACGTAAATGTATAAAGTCGTGTGTTCAAAAAGTAAAAAAAAAAAAAGAAAATAACCTTAAGAAAGTAAAAGGAAATAATTATATAACAGAAATGTTAAAGAATTAAAGTTTAATTTTATCGAATTTCCTAAGTTTTTTAAATATTAATTTATAAATCGTTTACCACCATACAAATGCATTATGTATGAAGTTTTTGGAGGTTAAAAAGGGCGTAAAATAGGTACAAACTAAATTATTAAATACACAGTATTGTGCACAACATAAGCAACAAAAAAGGGGTTTTCTTAAAAGCTGATTAAAATAGTCAATTTGCAAGAAAATTATTATTTTTTTTTAATTGTTAACATAATTTATACTTTAGATGTAATCTGTTTCTTCTTACATAACTGGAAAAAAAACTGTATGTTTTCTATATAAAAACGTGCATAACAAAAGCAACAAAATTTCTAAATTTAAAAAGATGCCGAAAATTTTTAAATTTGCTGGGATTTTTCTAAAGTTAATGGTAGTTTGAATGTTGCGTTATTTTAATGTATTTTCATAATTTTTTTTTTTTAATAAATTAAAAAAAAATATGATTTGTTATAAAATATCTTGGTGCATTGAATTTTAAGTTTTTTGGAGTCAAAAACTAGAAAGTAATCCAGTTTCATATTCAAAATTATAGTTCATTGTTTATTTAAGGTCTACAAATTAATTTCGTAAGCACAATTTAAAAAGTGATGCGTTGTATGCCTGTGATGCCAGTTATTATTAAAAATAATAAGGTAACTTGTTACAACAATAAATTATGTAGTCTTCAAAATTTAATATACACTGGAATCACATTTTTTTTTAAATTTAATTAAGTATATCTCCTAAACTAAAGTTCAGAAAAAATTAATTTTTTGCGCAACCAAATTTCATAGTGTTGGCTTTAGTTTCCTGAAGAAATAAAAAAATATACATATTTTGTTATACTAAAATTATGCATTTATTTAAAGACATGTATTTCTGTGGTACTCTTTCGTGTGTCACTTGAATAAGGAATATTTTAAAACTAAGTAAATTGTAATTTATTTTTAAATTTTAGGCTATAAAAATGAAAGTTATTATCTTCTAGCAATCAATTAGTTATGAGTACTGCCACCATTTTTAGAAATAAACTCAAAAATGCGATTTGGCATCGACTTGTATAATGACTCTAAGTAATTTAGCGAAATTGAAATCCATGCTTCCTTTAATTGCTTCCTTTAAGGATTCTATAGTCTCAAATTGTTTTCCTCCTTCATAAACTTTTCTTGCAAGCCAACCCCAGACATTTTCCATTGGATTCAGGTCTGGTGAATATGGGGGCCAATCCAAAAGTTGAACACCTTGTTGATTAATCCATTGTTTTACTGCTCTAGCGGGATGAATCGGAGCGTTGTCGTGTTGGTATGTCCAAGGTATGGGTCTAAAAAAAATCACTAAATTTTGGAAATGCTTCCTCCAGAATGTTTTTGTAAGCGGTTGCAGTCATTTTGTTGGATACAAAAACCAATTCTATGGTACCATAATACGAAATTTCATCCCATACCATTATTCCGCCCTCTCGGCTGTGTCTGCGGCTCAAAAATAATTCCTCCTTATTTAGGTCATGGAAGTAATAGTTACAACCGTCGGGACCATCAATATTAAACTTTTTTTCATCGGAAAATACAACTTTAAACCATTTGTCGGACCATGTCATTGTATTTTTGGCAAACTGTAGACGTTGTGATTTGCGTTTTTCATTAAGTGGTGTTTTTTTTACAGTTTTCGTCGCACTATGTATTGCCACGACTTTAAAATACCGTTCACTGTTCTTAGACTGGCTCTGACTCCACTTTTTTCACGTATTTTTGATACCAACATGGCAGAATTTGATGCAATTCTAAGAATTTTTCGTCTTTCTTTTGGAGTTGTTGCCATTTTCTTCCACCTTTTCAAGTTTTTTTCATATCTTTCCATATTATTTAAATAATTGTACACAACTGTCTTTCCTCTGTTAATGTTTTTGGCTATTTGAACCGGATTCAGACCCTTAGATTTCAAAATTAGAATTTTTTCTTTTTCAGTGATATTAAGAGCCTAACCACGTCCCGTTTTGAATAAAAACTATTTAAAACTATCAAATTAAAAATTCTCTAGCCGTTTATATTGAAAGAAATTCAAATCATAGCCTTCCCGATTAATATTAAAAGAATTCTTTATTCAAGTGACACACGAAATAGTACCACAGAAATACAGGCCTTTAAATAAATGCATAATTTTAGTATAAAAAAATGTGTATATTTTTTATTTCTTCAGGAAACTAAAGCCAACACCTTGAAATTTGGTTGCGCAAAAAATTATTTTTTTCTGAACTTTAGTTTAGGAGATATACTTAATTAATGTTAAAAAAAAAAATGTTATTCTTTATTCAAGTGGCAGGCAGTGTATAGTCCGCAAAAAATTTTTTCAAAAAGCATTTATTGAAGTTACTGACGAAGCAAAATAGTACTGCTCACCAAAAAGCATATTTATAGCGTTGCGACTATTTGTAACCAAAACGCGTTAAAATGCTCCAAATTGATCCAAAATTGAAGGAATTTGTTCAATGTAGCATTATTTTTTGCTCATTTTTTTAAATTAAAATAAGATTTATATTAATAGCAATAACTTAAATATTATAAGGTCCACATTAATTATTTTCTTAAATATTTTAACTTTAGCAGAAATATTTACTTATATTTAGAATCAAATTTAAAATTGATGTCTTATGTACGTTTAAAATTCCCGATTCATAATAGCTTTTTTTCCACGAATTTAAATTCATAAAAGTGTTAACGTTCTTTAAATATCTTTTTTAAATTTTAGTGCAAAATCTTTGATTTAATCAGTCCAATTTTATACCAAAAAAGGTAATAGGAAGGTGTTTGGAAAATTCCTAATAAATCCTTTATTTAGTGGGATTGGAAAACCGGATAGACACCTTAAATAGCATTTTGAAATGAAATGAAAAATCTAGTTTTTGATGAACTTGAAAATTAATTAAAATAAAAATGTTCTATGGTAGAAAATGTTTTTTCTCTGGTGAGAAAAATTTTTATTTCAGTTGTGTGAAATATAAAAAATATTGAGAAATTAAAATTTTATTAAAAATGTGTTAACAAAAAAAAAAAAAAAAAAAAAAAAAAAACAAGAGATATGAGTGAGCAAATTTTAAATGTTTTGACTACATATTAAATTCATTCTGAGAGCCACACCCTATTTGGGAATGGAATTATTTCAAAGAATGTAATGTGATGGAATCGTAAGACATATACAGGTGTGTCACAGAAAATTTTTCGGAAGTGAAAATTTTCGTATAGTCGAATTCGTAACGTTTTTGTTTTGCTTCTTCAGCTTTAATACGTTTTTGCAAATCCGAAAAAAATTTAAAACACATTTTTCCTTAAGAAAATGTGGCATCATTATATAACAGCTGATCATTAAACAAAAAAATGAAAACAAATTAAGAGAATCAAGAAATTAAATTAAAAGTGATATCTGTGTTTACTATTAAAAAGTTAATTTCAAAAGTGTAAACAAAATAGTTTTATAGGATTTTAAATACATATGCCTGGTGTTTCAATTGTGGCTGTATTAGAAGAAACAAGAAATGAACATTTCCTTGAAAACTGAAGCGAAAATCATTAAGGGACGCATCAGATCCTTTGTCTTTGACTTTTTACTAATTTTCGTTTGTTTGTATTCTTAAATGATGTTACCAAATCGTATTTGTTTACATTTTTCTTAAATACATATGGTAGCCATGCAAAAAAAAAAAAAAAAAAAAAACTTATTGGTAGCATGAAATTATTTATTTTCACCTTTTTTTGGCCACTTAAAATTAAATTTAAGAAAATTATTAATTTTTGGATAAAATTAGATTTTTTTTAAGTGAAATTAATAAATGAATAATTCATTGTTTATTTTCATTAACTTTTTGTGTTTTTTTAAACTGTAAAGCGCTGAAAATATCAATTTCACTTTAACATTTTAAAGTGGATTGAAAAAGAAAATTTTTTTTCCTTTTTCGTTTTCGGAACAAGCTAAATACGATTTCAGTTTCACTTTCGTACGAATTTTTGTTCTATGACATACCTGATAAAATTTAACGGTAATATTCTATGTAAATATTCGTTATTGAATTTTTTTCTAATCAATCTTAAAACGTCAAAATTTTATATACTTTTGTCAAAAATTCTGCTAGCCTTATGAGCTAGTAAAATTTTCCTCAGCTTAAAGTTGTCTAAAATTTACTAAAAATAATTTAGCGTTCCACACCGGCCCTAAGATACTATTTTTTATTAGTTAGTAGGGACGCAAAAACATGTTTCCAATTGACATATAACTAAAGCAAAACGCGCTAATTTGCGACTTTTGGGTGGTAAAAAGCGCTAAATTGGCAACGCTGCATATTTAATATACAAGCAATTCCATTTTAAATTTAAATAATTTTAAGCACTCTGGAATTTTCTCTGTAGTAAGTATACCGATAGGGCTTAATACCAAAGAAATATAAAAAAATTAAAGACGTAGTTTTTTTTTTTTTTAATATAATATTTAGAAAAAAATATGTTAAAAAAAATATTTTAATTTATACATGACTTCCTAAAATAAGAGGTTTGACAAATATACTGCAAAAAAATATATATTTTGATATCTTTTATATAACTAAAGTTATGGCCCTTAAAAAAAAATATATTAATCTCTTTCGAAACTATAGAGTTGACACAGTTTTCAAAATAAAAATGAATAAAATTCATTTTACATGCTTGTCTATACTCCTCTACACATGCACCAAATTTTATCCAAATTGGTAACTAAGGTTCAATATTTTCTAAATTTAAAATAGAACTACTCTTGTATACTTTTTACCCCTATTTTTATATCAGAAAAATTTTATAATAAATAGGCAGATTTTTTACTTAAAATCAACAAAATTGATCATATTAAAACAGGAAAGTACTTTATTTAATTTAAAACAATATTCAATTATATTCACCACAACAGATACGTAACGACAGGCACCACGGGGTACCTTCAAGGTGCATGTTTTAAACGGCGCAGGGTGGCTCAGATTATTATTTTAATTGGCCAAAAATCCAATTTTTTGTTAACACCGATTTCCAAAATTTTAATGTCGTTCAATAATAAACATATTGAAACTAATGATTTATAGTGACAAATTTTATGAGGATACTACTACTACTACTTATATAAAACTTAAGCGTTAAAGTGATTTTCGGAAGAGGGTTTTATATGGGAGCTATGGTCAATTATGTACTAATCTTCATGAAATTAGGCAACAAAGATTGAAACTTACATAAAAATTCCTTACACAGAATTTTATTTAAATATTTCTATATTTAATGCATTTATGATCGTTAAACCTCTATTCCGGGAGGATATTTGTATGGGGGCTAGGTGAAATAATGGACCTATCATAACCAATTTCAATAGACTTCGTTTTTGTGTCATGAAAGTCCTATGTGCCAAATTTCATTGAATTATATTCAAAATTGCGACCTGCACTTTGTGCACAAGGTTTACATGGACAGCCAGCCAGCCGTCCAGCCAGACGGATGGACGGACATCATTAGATCGAGTCGATTGTTATACTTTGAGGTGGGTTTTTGATGATCTTGTCTATGCGTTACAAACATCAGCACAAACACCTATTTGGATTTTAAACCTATAGGATGAGTAAGAAACAACGACACCAATTAGGAGTTAAAAAATTTATAAAACAAACATGTTCAGGACGAATTTCTCAAATATGGGTTGATTATAGATCAACCAACACAAGGATCAGGCAGTAGGAATGATGGGAACACAGATTTCAAGATTTAAAACATATATATGGAATATTTGCAGGTTATTTTCCAACCGAATGAACAATAATAATAATAATAATAATAATAATAATAATAATAATAATAATAATAATTATTATTATTATTATTATTATTATTATTACTATTATTATTGTAATATAAGTAAAAAATATAATAAACATTAAAAAACCCATAGGACTCTTCGTCAGGGCACCGACGATATGTAAATGAAATAAATATAATTAATTAATGAACAAATAATAATTGATCATAATACGATTAATATGAAACATGTTATAAGTAAATTTGAACATATTATAAAATTGTTTATGGTAAATAATATGATAAAGCTGAATCATAATATGAGAAAATCAGAGCATAATTTTATAAAACTTCAACATAACATTATAGAGTATTTACATACAAAAAATAAAAACTCAGAACATAATGTGAAAAGTTAGATTATGTTATGATTATAATGTTCATATTTGTTATTATTTATGACCATATAGTCCAATCATAATATGTTCGATTATGGTTTCGGCAACCATATTTTTTCTCTGCGTGTAGTTATATATAAAAAATTTCTAAATATGAAATAAACTTTACTACTGATATTTCAAAAATATTTAATAAATCCTGGTTGGAATAATATAGAAGCTATTCCTAGTTATTTCTAACAATATATAGTATTTTATGTAAAAAGTTTTAAATTTTATTGTTTAACATGTAAATGCAAAACTATGCATAATGTGATCACAATATATTGTTTATTACAAGTTGTTTTAGAATAAAATATTGTGTTACCCGGTAATTTACATAGTCAGCAAAACTGTGTAACTAATTGAGCGAAAAAAAAAATATAATTTTAGCGTGTGTTTTAGCTATGATAAAAATGGAACAAAAAATAAAATAATTAAATATAATTTATAATCTTTATTATTTGCACATTTTTAGTGAGAGGTAATCACAGTTTAGGAAATTATAAAATTGTAACAAAAAAAGAATGTTTCAAAGTACATTATATACATATTAGAATATTTAAAAAATTAAACACAAATTAATTAAGGCACATTTAATTTCTGCTTTAAAACAACAAACTGTGAGTACCCTAAATACTATACTGATTAACACTCATACAAGTATTAAATCCTGAATTGTTTTATATTAAATTATATACGAGTTAGAGAGAGAGAAAAAAAAAAAGATTACTTACCCAATATGGCACGCAAATGTCCTTCAAGTGTCTGTAGAATGGTTTGCTTGATTTCACTTACACTTTTGCCCAAAAATTGCTCACTGGCCGTACCCAAAAGTTCGTC
Organism: Protocalliphora azurea; assembly: GCA_932274085.1. Taxonomy (NCBI): domain Eukaryota; kingdom Metazoa; phylum Arthropoda; class Insecta; order Diptera; family Calliphoridae; genus Protocalliphora; species Protocalliphora azurea. The sequence goes on from OW026523.1 coordinate 20,618,675, forward strand.
AGCCTGATGATGAAAATAATAAACATTCATCATCTGCATAAAAAAATCATCCATTGATTTAGATTTTTTTGTTTGTTTTTTATTTATTATTTTTTGTTTGTATTTTTTTATTTTATTTTTTATTTTTTGGTTATTGAAGTTGAAGGAGATGATGATGATGGAGAGTTGATTTTTAGGGATTATTTATTATTGTTATATTATTATTTATTATTTGTTATTTTGTGTATGTAGCAAATGAAGATGATGATAGTCAACACGCAAAATAAGGAATATACGAACGAACGAAGTTACGAATCCATCAAATAGTTAAAAACGGAAATGAAATGAACGGAAACGTATTAATTTTTTTTTTTTTTTAAAGAATAGAAAAAAGAAAAAATAACAATATTAATACATCATATTTATAGTTTATATTGTATATTAAATTAAATATTTATATAATACACATATATATATACATACATATAAGATAATTTACATAATAGTTTATAAAATGTATGTGTTATATTACATGAAAATATCTATAATTTACAAATGATATAATGTTATTAGTAATGTTATTAATATGAATATATAATAAGGATAATCACAATAAATATGCTATTAAATATAATTTTTAAGAGAAAACATATGTACACTGCCTGCCACTTGAATAAGGAATCACATTTTTTAACTTTAATTAAGTATATTTCCTAAACTAAAGTTCAGAAAAAAATAATTTTTTGTGCCACCAAATTTCATAGTGTTGGCTTTAGTTTCCTGAAGAAACCAAAAATATACACATTTTGTTAAACTAAAATTATGCATTTATTTAAAGGTCTGTATTTCTGTGGTACTATTTCGTGTGTCACTTGAATAAGGAATTCTTTTAATATTAATCAGGAAGGCTATGATTTGAATTTCTTTCAATATAAACGGGTAGAGAATTTTTAATTTGTTAGTTTTTAAATATTTTTTATTCAAAATGGGACGTGGTAAGGCTCTTAATAACTTTGAAAAAGAAAAAATTTTGAAATCTCAGGGTCAGAATCCGGTTCAAATAGCCAAAAACATTAATAGAGGAAAGACAGTTGTGTACAATTATTTAAATAATGTGGAAAGATATGAAAAAAATATGAAACGGCGGAAGAAAATGGCAACAACTCCAAAAGAAAGACGAAAAGTTCTTAGAATTGCATCAAATTCTGCCATGTCGGTATCAAAATTATGTGAAAAAAGTGGAGTCAGAGCCAGTCTAAGAACAGTGAACGGTATTTTAAAGTCGTGGCAATACATAGTGCGACGAAAACTGCAAAAAAACCACCACTTAATGAAAAACGCAAATCACAACGTCTACAGTTTGCCAAAAATACAATGACATGGTCCGACAAATGGTTTAAAGTTGTATTTTCCGATGAAAAAAAGTTTAATATTGATGGTCCCGACGGTTATAACTATTACTTCCATGACCTAAATAAGGAGGAATTATTATTATTGAGCCGTAGACACAGCCGAGAGGGCGGAATAATGGTATGGGGTGCCATTTCTTATTATGGTACCATAGAATTGGTTTTTTTATCCAACAAAATGACTGCAACGACTTAAAAAAACATTCTAGAGGAAACATTTCCAAAATTTAATGATTTCTTTGAATCCATGCCTTAGACGTACCAACACGACAACGCTCCGATTCATACCGCCAGAGCAGTAAAACAATGCATTAATCAACAAGGTGTTGATAATTTTGGATTGGCCCCCATATTCACCAGATCTGAATCCAATGGAAAATGTCTGGGGTTGGCTTGCAAGAAAAGTTTATGAAGGAGGAAAACAATTTGAGACGATAGAATCCTTAACGGATGCAATAACGGAAGCATGGAGTTCAATTTCGCTAAATTACTTAGAGTCATTATACAAGTAGATGCCAAATCGCATTTTTGTGGTTATTTCTAAAAATGGTGGCAGTACTCATTACTAATTGAATGCTAGAGAACCTAAAATTTAAAAATAAATTACAGTTTACTTAGTTTTAAAATATTCCTTATTCAAGTGACACACGAAATAGTATCATAGAAATACAGGCCTTTAAATAAATGCATAATTTTAGTATAACAAAATGTGTATATTTTTTGTTTCTACAGGAAACTAAAGCCAACACTTTGAAATTTGGTGGCGCAAAAAATTATTTTTTTCTTAACTTTAGTTTAGTAGTTATACTTAATTAAAGTTAAAAAAAAAATGTGATTCCTTATTCAAGTGGCAGGCAGTGTATGTAAATAAGCTTATAACTATTTAGCTCTTCCAACAACATCTCCTTCTTATACTTGAACTTTAAATACATAAATTGAAAAAAAATGTGTGATTCAAAATTTTGATTAATATTGTAATTTAATTGTTTGTAAACAGTAAAGAAGCATAAAACTTGCAACTATTTAAACCAGAGTTGCTTTTCGATTTGCTTAATTGTGACTATCCTTAATATATATATTTTTTATATAATTATAGTGTTATATACAATTATTTGTTTTTAACTATAAGATTATTTTGTTATTATCCTTAATCCTAAGTGTTAATAGAAGGAAATAAAAACATATAAAATATTTTTAGCATACCTTGTTTTCAAAATAAAATACAGTTGTTGTTTTTTTTTAAGCAAAATAAACAATCACAACTAATGCAAAATTACTCCAATGAATTTTTTCGATTTTTTTTTTACCAAAAAATATTAATAAAAAAACAAACAAATTAAATCAAATATTAAATCAAAAGTAAAGTGAAAATGATTGTGTGTTTTTTTCTTTTTTTTTTTTTTTTTTTGTAATGAAAATCATACCTCTTCAGTTTCATAAGACTTTGCATACGAGTTTGACTAAAGAAAATAAGAAAAAAGTAAAAAAAAAAGGAAAAACAAATCAATAATTAATTTTAACTAAAAGTTTAAAAATAAATAAATAGAGGCATACTACACTACATATTTGTTAAAAGGAAAAATTAAATAAAAAATTAAATGTGATCTTCAAAATAGCTTAAAATTCAAATTAAAAAATAGTTTTACAGAGCTTGCTATAGAGATATAAAAAAATATTATAAATATACTAGCTAACCCGGCAAACTTATTTCTAGTGCATATTTTGGTTTTTAATTAAAAAATAACCAATATATTGTAAGTGTGTGGGAATGGATAGATTTTAAGACCTAAATGTTAAAATTTATAGCCTTTAGTTCCTTCAAGACTTGAAACTATCATCAGATAATTAATTAAGAAGACATGGGTAGGGGGAGCTTTTACCCGTTTTGTCCTATTTTATGCCCTAAATATTGGAATTTCTAAAAAATTTATATATTTAAGTTATTTTAAGAAAACCGGTTGATTAGTTAAGAATATATATAGAGAGGAGGGAGTTTTTACCCCTCTTGCCCTATTTGCCGTCCTAAGTAATAAAAATTATAGGCTATAATTCCTTTCAGATGTTACACTATTTGCCTGCCAAATTTCAAGAAAATCTATTGATCAATTAAGTATATATAGGGAGGGGGAGATTTTGCCCTATTTTACGTCCTAAATAATAAAAATTATAGGCTACAGTTCCTTCCAGATGTTACACTATTTGCCTGCAAAATTTCAAGAAAATCGATTTATTATTTAAGAAGGTATAGGGATGGGAAGTTTTTACCCCTTGTGGCCTATTTTACGCCCTCTAGCAATATGAAATATACTTTACGACCTGTTCTCATATTCTCTAACAAATGCACATACAAAATTTCATAAAAATCGGTCAAGTCGTTTCAGAGGAGTTCAATTACAAACACCGTAGCGCGAGAATTTTATATACAGTGGTTTCCCGGTTTAACGAATACTCAATTTAACGAATTCGTGATATACATCATATTGAAACAATGCTACTCCAATTGTTATTCGAAAGGAAAATAATAAATGATTTCTGTTCGAACAAAATTTTTTTCAGTTGAAAACTATTTTCTAATAAAAAATAATAAACACCCATCCGTCCGACTATAATAGACCACAATTTCCTTACTTTCTTTGTAATTTAGACATTAAAATTTGTTGAAAAAAGCTGATATTCAAAGAAAAATTGAATTATTGAAATTCATGAAAAAATTCTTAAGAATTTTAATTTTGTTAAATAATTTTTTCACTTTTGCTTATATGTTAGGTCCAGGTCGATACTTGAGAGCAAAAAGGAATTGAGAAGAGTAATGGGTGTCTACATGATAATACTCTCTGTTGGGGTCCTGGTCACTGTGACATTCTCGGCAATGAAATAGCCGATGAGCTCGAAGTTGCTCGGAACTAGATAGGTCTTTTGTGGGTACATTCCAATTAGTCCCTATTTTAGGGCCATAGGGAATTGGACTCTAGTCAACATGAATCGAGCTTGTAGGAATAGTACGGACTGCAGAGTTTCTAGAACCAGTCTATGAACCAGCCTTAAACTGGTTGATTAGAAACGCCTTCTGGGTATGAGTCGTAGTAGTCTGAGAGTCATGATGGGCATGATTACTGGTCACTTTTCAACATGAAATATGATGAGTAAATGGGACATTGGCACGACATAATTTTGTAGGACGTGCGATGATGTAAAGGAGTTAGAGGCAGTGGAGCGAATACTCTGTCATTGTGTGGGGCTTCAGCGAAGAAGGCTGAAGTAGTTTGGAAGCCACACACTGCATGAACTAGATGAGGTTACAGGCAAATGCTTATCAATCTCATAGAGTTTTTAATGGGAATGAAATGGTTTAGGGGCATTCTTAACTGATTGATATATTTCACTTCTTCTGTATCTATCTTCCTAGTCTTTTTATCTTTTTATTTCTCTATGTAAAAAGAAATCAAAATTGACCGCTTGGTCTTTGGGTGCAGGCGTGATTACGTCACCCTTAACTACCTACCTTATATGAGATAACAAAATTGTATTTTAACTTTAAAAAGTGAAAATGTAGATTTAAAAATAAAACTTTTGAATTATTTTTATTACTAAAAAATATTTGTGATTTAATGAATTATCATTCGTTAAACCGGGAAACCACCGCGTATAGATAAATATGGGTTAAAATCATTATAATATATTATTATATTATAATGAATTTAACCCATGGTTGTCATTAGACGAATGTTCTATTTTAATGATTCTTATTCACTACTTTTAAAATTCTCCTCTTAAAATAAAGCTTATAACTTTTTTATAAAACTATTGTTTTAGCTTTGTTAAAAAAGTAAAAATTACCTTTAAGTTGATTTTTTTTACAAAAAAGAGATTTATTTTCCCTTTTTTAGAAGTAATTATGAACAACTTCCAAAAAAGTGCAAAATCTCTACTTAGTTCCGCTTTTGTAGTGAAAACGTTATTCATTTAAAAGTACTTCTATTTTTTTATTGTGAAATAATTATTAAATCCTTTAAGGAAGTTTCAGTTGGCCTTCATTAGAACCTTGAATCATTAAAACCCATCCATATCCTAAAGAATTATTAACATTTAAAGTTACGTAATTTTTCGAATTTTTTAAACTTCTATAAAAAATTTAAATCGTGATTAAATTCGCGTGTTTTTTTTTTTTTTTTTTGAAATTGGAAAAAATAATAGTGAGAAAAACTAAATGCCTTCATTGGTTATATGCGTACTAAATATGAACAAATTTGGATGACCCTTTTTTAAAAAATAGGCATTTTTTATAAATCTATTGTGAAATGAACGATGTGTATTTTTTCACTCTGAAATTACTAATATTCAATTGTTTAATAATTATGTCTTAATCTTAATAGATATTATAGAATTAAATAAAAATTATATTACTTGATTTTCAATTGGTTTTTAATATAATTAAATATGAAGATCTTTTAACGTTTGAACCGGCTCTTGGGACAGTAATAAAATACAAAGTATTACAGTAATTCTATTCAAAAATAAAAATATTTTAAATTATCTCCAAAATACAATATTATAATATTAAGGTTAATGTCAAATCGTGTTGCAGGGTAACCATCTAATCGTTTGAGGGATTAGATTAGGGACTACTAGGTACTTTAGAATATTAAATAGTATCAAGAAATATACCATGATATATTAAGAATATAGGAAAATCCTACAAATTTTCTTTAATCATACTAGTTATACGGGTGCTCAAAAGCATTTTATGTAAAAAATATTTTTTAGCGCATTTTGTTAAATTTTAATTTTTTCATGTCATATTTTCTATTTTAAAGTATTTCTTATGTGAATAAATCACATTTTTTTGGATAATATGTTTAACTTATAGCAAATTTTTCTGAAGATTATTTAGATTACAAAATTTATTTATAATTTTATTTTTAAATAGTAAAGCCATGACAGGAAAACATTTATTAAAAGCTCTGCAAATACATTTGCATATATAAAAATTAAAGCATACTTTTAGGATCACAAAAAAAATAAACAATTTATAGTTTTGTATAGATAATTAACAATAGACTAAATACAACAAAATTAAAGAAAAAATACAGTAAAAGCATTTACAAATGGATTAATTAAAATTGAATGCATTTTTACTCATGCCTTAGTGCTGAAACACAAGCAAGCGGAAAATGTTTTTATAAGAAGATTTGACAACTAAAACAGAATAGCGAATCCGTACAAAATTAAAATTTATTTTATTTTCACAACGGTTTTGAGAAATCATTTTTTACTCTTCCTTTCTATCGGTGTTGCCGTTGTTGCAAAATAAATCATGTAGTTTAGCTGTTATTTTCCTGTTGAATAAACAGAAAAAAAAATTTTGGTAAAAAGCCGCCTTCGTCTCTGCCTTCATTTAATTAGGGCTCCCTCATAGAATTGGGCAATAAAATTTATTTTACTTTTATAAAGGTTTTCAAAAGATTTCATTTTTTTCTCTCTCTGACGGTGTTGTCGTTGTTGCAAAATAAATTGCATATGTTTATATTAAATTTATATACGATGGAAAGAGAAAGAAAGCTTTGCTTTATATTTTTTATATGTGGAGTTTTGTTGTTGAATAAACAAAAACAAAATGTATATAAAAAGCCGTCTTCGTCTCCGTCTTCATTTAATTAGGATTTGTTCTGAGAACTGGAAACAACCGCCGCCACCGTTTGCTTGTGTTTGGGCTCTTAAAGTAATTAAAAATTCCATTTATAAAATCTTTACTATATTTAATTAACATTTAAATACTTTTGTGAATTTAAAGTGTCTTTAGCACAAAAATTTACTATACGTTATAAAATAGGTATTAATTATTTTTTAAATTAACTTACATTTATTTTAAAAAATGCTGTAGATTTTAAAAACTATAATAAATAATTTATTAACAAAGACAAATATAAAAATAAATATTTTAATTAAAACTCTGTAATTAAACTAAATTTTGAAAAAAGCAAAATGACATGCAGGTATTACAATTTTTTTTTTGTTTCTTATGGATGAAGAGATCTACTAAAATGCTTTATAAATTTGTTTATATCTTTAAAAACAATTAATAAATATGTATGTAAATATTTATAAATATTAATAAGACAATTATTAAAAAAAAATTATTTTCAGAATAGTTGTTATACTAACCTTCATTATTTTACATTGTGCCACCCCTGTAACAGTCAAAGGAACACCTTGGGCTGTTTCTACATTTTCACACATGGGATTAAGAGTCATAACATTGAGAGAGAGACGTTGTACATCTGTTACAAGCCACCAGGCCCAGGCCCATCCACCAACAATAGTACGTTTTTTAGTTGAACCACAGCAGCCACCTGGAAATTTACAAAAAAAAAATAGTTGGTTAATTAAAATGTATGTATGTATTGGGCCAAATGAAATGGATGTAAAATTATCAAGAGTGTAAAATTACAAAAAACAAAGTCTATACGACATAAGATAAATAGTTTGGTTATACTATTTTTTTTTTAACGTCTGCCCACTGTGCGACTTTGCTTGGTGAAGGGCTCAGAAAATGACACAAAAATCTCACATTTAACATACATTTAGTTAAATGTCACTGCTACAGTTTTTCTTCTAAATACCATTTAAATTTAACTGACACATGATGACAGTAAGTAGTAATCTCTGTCAAATGTTTTCAACTTTAAAGAGAAAGTTTACAAGTGATGAAAAGAGCATTTTTTTCCTCTGACAGACTTTGTTAAATTGTTTCATGGTTGTTAAATTGTCTTAATAAAAAAAATTTAAGAGTGCAGTAATAAAAAACTTTTGTTCATTCTTCTCTATTTTTTTAAATTTGTCAATTCGCACATTTATGTTGGCATACGTGAGCATTACCACGCTTTTAAAGTTTTTCCTTAAAAATACTTAAATGTAATCGAGTAACAATAGAAAAAATATTGATATTTTATGGATTCATTTTTATTGACTTTTAAATGAAATTACTCTTATAATCAATTTCATCATGACTTGTCACTTACTTTGGATTTTTGTACATTTAGCTTTATTTTATAAGTCATACATATTTTCCCTTTCTTTTGAAAACGCTCTTGAAAAAGTATTAAAAATAGCAAAAACTGCTTTGCAATGATTACCAAATTGACGAGAACATTGTGTTTTGAAAGCGTTAAAAGCGTGCATGAGCAGTGTTGCCAGATGAGGGAATTTGTGCTCAAATTGAGAATTTAAACTTTTATTTGGGGACAGATTTTCGTGGGGAATGATTTGGGGTTTTTTTTTGTAAAATATGGCTAACATATTTTTTTTATTATTATTTTTGTCATTTATTCCATTTTCGATAAATTTTAATTTTTAAGGAAAAACTTCGATGTTTTAAAATTTGTAGATAATTGCGATGAATTTAATATACCCAGCAAAAACTTTGCTTTCCTGGTAAGCTAGCAGGTATAATTGGAAACAAAAATAAATTACTTATTTTTTGACTGAATAACTAGTTATCTTTATTTGAGTTGTACACAAATTAATGTAGTTATTTTTAGATTCTAGGGGTGCTCAAAAATATGTACCTAAACGAAAATAAAAAAGAAAAAAAAAAAAATTGCCGTCTGTGAGATTTGAACTTGGACACAAATTCGTTTTTAACGACTTACGTCTTACTCAGTACACCATCTCGCATTTCGTTTTCTAATTTACAAAAAATTTTTACTATAAAATATCTTTTTGGACATTTTGTTAAAAATAAAAAATTAACAGCATCAGAATGAGGTTGAACCAAGAATCTTCTGGTTGTAAATCTACCAACTGATTCATGTGATTGCAATATTACTGTGCTATTAAACAACTGAGTACTTATTTATGTAATATAGAGTAGGCAAATAGTAATGACGTCTCATTACCAAGTAACTACTATAATAACTAGTCACCATTTTCGAAAACCAAATGTTTTTGCTGGGTTTAAACACTTTTCGCTAAACATTATATCTATAAAAATTTATTGCTAGTTTATTTATTTTTTAAGGAAATTTTCAGTGAATTTTCTATTTATATAAATATAATGTCGAATTATTTTTTATTTAGTTAAAATATTTGATTGGTTTCTAGGTATAGAAAATATTAATTATTATTTGTTGTCTATACGCTAGTAGTTTTTTAATTAAAAAAATGCATTAATTAATTTTCCTTAAAAATCAAAAATAATTTTCAATTAATTCTTTTTTTTTCCCTTGAAACCTAAATAAAAACTACCAAAATAATTATCTATGAAATAGTCTGTTTAAAACTCATTTCACAACATTAAACTCTCATGGCTTTCTGCATAAAATATAATATAAATAATTAAAAAAAAAATTTGCTCAATTTTTTCAAAACACAAAAACAAATTATATGGCTACATATATTTTGTTGTTGCATGAATTAGGTTTTTGACAACTGAATTAGGTTTTTGTCTCTCACATAAACTTCAAGTTGTATTCTAAGGCTTTCGGTAAATTTTATGGAAAATTGTTTTTAACATTTTCTTTTTATAGAAATTTTTTGATAAATTATCTTATTTTTAGGAAAATTGCAATTGTTTTTATTATAGAAAATTTTCATTAAATGTTCTTTTTTAGGAATTTTTGACAAATTTACTTTTCATAAGAAATTATTGATAAATTTTATATTATTGTAAATAGTGATACAATTTTTTTATAATCTTTTTAGAAAATTTTTAATAAATCTTCTTTCTATAGGAAATTTATTTTAAAAATAATGTTCATTAAATATCCCTTCATAAAACGTTTTAATGATTATTTATAGAAAAATTTCAAAACATTTTCAATTAAAAAAAAAAATCTTAATTTTATATTAAAACATTTTGGTAACAAAATTGGGGATTTACATTTAAAATTTGGGAATTTTTAGCTATGGGGTTTGGTGATATAAGGAAAAAATTTTCTGGCAACACTGTACATGAGTTTGTATAACTGGGTTTGTTAAATTTCTTATGAAATTGAAAGTTTCGTTTACTTTATTATTTTTTGGAATTTTGTTGTTTTAGATGATTGGAATGTTTTAATATTTGTTTTTTTATATATTTTTGTTATGTTTTAGTAAATCATATATTTGGTAATATATCTTAACTGTAAAGTCATTGATTGAAGTTGTATTTATTTTTCAACACAGAGTATGTAAATATACACATAAGATCTTATATACTTCCCTTTTGTGTACAAAATAAATGTCTGCAATAACTCCATAAATTGTATTGGATTTACATATTTTAATATGCTAAAAGCATATTTTTTTCTAATATTAAAGTTATGGTCACATATATTTGGTTAAGGATTGGTATTTTTTTTATTTGTAATGGATTACACTTTAAACTGTAATTAATTACAAAAATTGTGTACTACGGAAAAAAAACTTATAAACAGAGCAACCAAAAATATGTTAAAAAAAATTGTTTTATGTGCATAAAATATGCTCTTAAAATATTATTTTTAACTGGCTTAATTTTAAATTATCTACTATTCGTGCTAAAAATAACTTGGGTTTTATTAGCAATTGCTAATAAATATTTTCTTTTTACATTTAAAAACATTCAGAACTTAAAAAATTATATCAAGAAATTAAAATTTTTTTATAAATCTGATTTACAAAATTTATGTGACAAATTATTTAAAAAATTATATTGGCTTTAAAATTTTTTTCCTTTAGTGTAAAATATGTAAAATTATGTTCTTTAGTGTAATATTAGCTTTTCATATACCCAGCAAAATTTTTGCTTTCCTGGTAAGCTAGCAGGTACAATTGAAAACAAAAATAAACTATTTATTTTTTACCTGAATAACTAATTATTTTTGTTCGAGTTGTCCACAAATTCATGTAGTTATTTTTTGGACTCTAGGGGTATTCAAAAATATATATCTAAACGAAAATAAAAAAAAACAAAAAATTTTGCCTTCAGTGAGATTTGAACTTGGGCACAAATTAACCATTCGTTTTTAATGACTAACGTCTAACTCAATGCACCACCTTGTAATTGATTTTCTAAGTGACAAAAATCTTTCTTAATATAAAATATTTTTTTATACATCAGAATGGGTTTGAAACAACAACTTCCTGGTTGTTAATCCAGCGCTGTGGCCAACTGATCCACGTGATTGCAAAATTACTATGCTATTATACTATTGAGTACTTATTTATATGATATAGAGTAGGTAAATAATAATGACGCTTCATTACCCAGAAATTACTTTAGTAAGTAGTTGTCATTACCAAGAACCAAAAAGTTTTTGCTGGGTAAGACGAGATTTTTACTTTTATTTCATTCCATTACGTTTTATTGAATTTAGGAGTTTTATTGAAAGAACTAGGGCAAATTTGTGTATTATATTTTGTATAGGAGAAATAGTGCAATTAGGTTTCTATCTTGTCCCACTTACTCCCTAGGAGTTTTTTAATTTGGAAGATTAAAAATGTACCTTTTAACTCAGCAAAATGAGATTATGCTAAGGGTGAATTTTCATATGTTATAACTAATTAATGATTGTAGATCATGAAAATTATAAAGAAAAAAAAAAACAAAATTACACTACCAAAAAATGTGCAAACAGCAAAAACAAGTAAATATTAAAAATTTTTATCTCCTTTTGTTAACTTTTTTTATTTAAAAACAATTTTCAACTAATTTGTATTGAAAGAGAGACCTGATCCTATATTCAATTGTGACAATATAATTGTCATTAGTAGCATTCATATATACCATACAATTGTCTGAGAGAAAATAAGAAATTCACATGAATATGAATCAATAATATAAGTCATGATTAAAAACCAACCGAATGTGGCCGTATTAAAGATGTAGTTCCACTATTTTTAGGTGATGATTAAAGCTCTGCGTAAGATGATTTGAAAATCAAAACTATTTGCCAACATGTACAATAACAACAATAAATAATTTTTGTACTATTCGTTGATCGAAGTAAAGTAAATCCCTAGTGTGTATGAACGATTGCAAATACAGGCGTTCAAGGCATTTGTCGCAAACAAGTGTTGTGGCAAAAAAGCAAATCATACAAGACATTGAGAAAGTATTTAAGATGCGTTAGTATTTTAAAGGCTTCGCTTGTTTTTTGGTAATACGTAGGTGCTATGTGTGGCAAAAAAAACTTCACAATGTGGGCAAAGGAGTTGTTTATAAATATTCTTGCATACACACATACATATATATATGTATGCCTATATTTTATTGTTGGATTTTCTTTTTTTGATAAATCACCACTATCATGAAAGCCTTTTCCTTCGAAATGTTTTCCCTTTCCCTAAATTTGCATTCGTGAAAAAATTCTCTATGAATAATTTCATGCTAAAAAAATCCTTATCATGAATGATTTTTTTTCGTGAGTTTTTTCACTTTTCCCTTTAATTTATTCACTTTATTTTTGCTGGGGAACAGAACAAAACATGTAAGTAGTTCTTCTTATAATTCGAATATTAAAGTTTAAAAAATTTATTTTAAGGAAAGAAATGCAGGGAATGAAAGCATAATGACAATAACGGAGTTAAAACTAAAAATAAAGCAGGCCTGGAAGAAATTGACAGTGATTTTTTTAATGGCAGACCGAATTTTTGAAGTTATTCAAAACAAAGGTTCATCAACACATTATTAATGATGCTAATAGGAAAATGTCATAAATAATGGCATTAAACTATTAAAATTATAATGAAAGAAAATTTAATGTACATTTTAAGTTTTTTTGATAATGATTTTTTAAGTGAAGTTAATAAATAATTTAAAAAATTAATTTGTAGCACCTTGTTTTTTAGACCCATTTTTGGTAAGTTGATAAAAAGAATTGATGTGCGTTTATAGGAATATGCACCAGTGTAGAGGGTTCAATCAAAAATTAAAAGCATAAAGGATGCACCATGGTGTATTAAAAAATATTCAGTTTCATTTTAAGAAATCACTGATATGGGGTTGATTTTTTCATCTAATCTCATGTTAGAGAATAAATATTTAGAGCATTTAAAGGGGATTATTTCATTAAAGCTTTCAATTCATTTATATCTCCTTACAAGGGATCATTTCTAGTTCGTTTTGAAGAATTTACATGCAAGTTGATTAGAACTTGGGTTTAATGGTTTAAAATGTTTTACAGATATTGTCTTGGTCGAATTTTACTAGGGGTCTCCAAAGGTAAAAACTTCACCCGACTTATCATGTGTTCTTAAAAAAGAAAATTAACAATTTTTCCCATATTTCCTATATAAACGCCTTAAACTAGGCAATGAAATATAACATAAAATCCAAAACTTTTTTTGAAATCGTTAACAAAATTACCAAGGTTGGAAACCGAAACGAATATCGGTATCGATAACGGTATCGGTATTCAATTTATTTTTATTTCGGTATCGGTAACGGTATTTTAAATTATATCGGTATCGGTATACCTAAAGGCTAAAGTTTCCGAATTAAGTTCCCCGAGTAATGTTAAAATCGATTGCATGTGACAAATGTAAAAGCCTCGACAAACTGTAACGCAGCTGTATTTAAGACATAATTGACTTGTTCCCCAACCCAGAGCGACTTTACGACTCATATCATGAACGTATAAGAATTACACTTTAAAAGAACGTGTAAATTAGATTAGTAGATTAAAAGATAAGTAAATTTAAATTTATAAAAGAGGTATAAGAGTGGGCAGAATTTTTTGTTAACATTTTAGAGACCACACGTCCAGGGAAAATTACCGCCCACATTTAAAGGATATTTAAATGCATTGTCCTGGCTGTAACTTTCCGAACAAAACATTTCATTCTCTTAGAGAACTCTAAGAAAAGAACCAAATCTAAACGATATAGGAAAAGAAGCCAGAATAACGTAATAGTTTTTAAGCCTAATATAAGTAGCTAATATTTATGCGTAAAAGTTGTTAAAAATAGATCATAATTAAGGGTCGTTGTCTCAAAAAAACGGAGACGTCATGGAAAATTTTTATTTCTCTATATACTCGAGAGTATTTACAAATTTACGCTCCCAAATCGTAGAAAGTTCTCAAAAGCTGGGGAACGCAAAAAAAAAAAATGAATAAATAAATAAATTGTGATCCAAAAACATTCCAGAATGAGGTCTTTCTGTTTTGAGCGCGTTTGGATAACTTTGGGTAACTTAGGCAAGTTCGTCGAACTCACCTACCATATCTAGCACAAAGGATATGAATTACGTAAAATTATTTGCCACTTTTGCCATTCTACCACTTTATTGACTTGTGTTAAGAATTTTTAGAAATCTATATACAAAAAAAAAAACCTTAACATATTTTAGACGAAATAAAGTAAAGAACTGAAGATATATTTTTTTAATATTCTTCCTGTACGGATCGTTTTAGGAATTCTATTGAAACAGAGATATAAATAATAAAAGGACCTTAAAAACAAGATTCAAAAAATATTACTTTAAATAATCTCTTATTATTAAAATTAATTTCATCTTTCTTAAAGCAAGTAAATTTATATGAGAAATAATTTTACAAAACGTATTACATAGAAAATAGTATATTTTAAAATACCGAAACTAAAATACCGTTATATACCGGTATTAAGGGAAACGGTATTTGAATACCGGTATTTTTGAAAATAATAATTTCGGTAACGGTATCGGTTACGGTAACTCATTTTAAACGGTATTTAATCGGTATCGGTATTTATAACGGTATCGGTTTCCAACCTTGAAAATTACTAATAATTTTTTTGATTTAATTTTTTTTTGGATAAATTCTACACCGAATGTAATTTAGAACTTTGGTGGCCTCTAGTGAAATTCGATGTAGAAAATTTCCGTAGAACATTTTAACCCATTAAATCTAAATTTTAATCGCAATATATTTTTTTATTATTTGGAAGAAAATCATCAAAGCAATATTTTTTTATAATATTGTATTTTTAAAAGTTTAAAGAAAAGTAAGCAATAAATAAGAAAAAATATATAAAATTTTATTTTTTTTTTTATTAATTTTTATCTTCAAAATATTGCGCTTTTTTCTGTAAGGTGATTATCATCTCCGCAATAAATTGTAGGGTGTAGTAGGGTGCAAAACTTGTTAAAATTTACCACTAGAACAGTGTTATTATTAGCTATTGCAATTATCGTTGGCTTTGTTAAAGCTGAATTTACATTTGTAAATTATACGAAATGTTAAGTCCTAAAAATTGTACGCTACAACATTTTACTTAATTTTTTTTTTTTTGTAATTTTTTTTAACCAAAAAAAATTTTAATTCTTGATTAACAATTTGGCGACAGAGGCTCAAAAGAATTTGACCATCCTGCTTAGGACTACCCTTTATTAGGAAAACACTCTTTAAAAGTTGTAACTATGAAGAGAGTTTTAGGTAACCCAAAGAAAGTCTCTTTTCTTTAACTCTTAGTTAAAGTGGTCAAAATAAAGCTTAAACATTCAAGCCGAGTATGAATTTCAGTCAACAATCAGTTACCAATAAGACGTGCAAGAGAAAAGAAGTTAAAACGGTAAAAAATAAAAGAAACTTCGAAAGCCAAGTTTAAATTGTAAAAATAGTTTAAAGAAGATACGAGAAAAGAAAAGAAAGTGAATAAAATATTTTTATGTTTTTTTTGTTTTTGTAAGAAGGAATTAAAAAAAAAAAATATAAACGAATAATACAAACGATTATAAAAGAAAATTTACTTAATTTTTGTATAGTTATTACCACAAAATATTATTATTAAGTAAGTGTTAAAAAAATATTGAAAAAGAAATACAAATAAATCAAAAAGAAAACAAATGTAGAAAAAAAAGAAGTAAAGCTGACGTTGCGCATGCGATTATAAATAAGCCAATTCACGCTAAACGTTTTTATATTTGTTATAAAAAAAATTTTCTTTAGAAATGCAACAACAAAAATAGTTAAACAATTTTAATATTTATTAATGAGTGATAAATTTTTGTGATAATTTGTTTCATAAATAAATTTGCATAATTTTTATAAAAAAAAAAAAATAAATCAATAAACAAATTTTATCATTTTAAAAAACGAAATAAATAAAAGAAATCAGTGAAATGAAAAGTGAATCATTAATTAAAATTTCATTAAGACAAAAAGCTAATAAAACCGAAACCAATGAATAAAAAAAGTGGTTTAAAATACCTTAATAAGTATATTGAACTTAATTTCTATTTATTTGTATAACTTTTTGGATCTTAAAAATATGGTTGGTTATAGCAACAAATAATGTTTTTGTTTTCTTGGTTTATCTTTAAACAAAAAGAGAAATTCAAGAACTTTTAACAGACAGACAGACAGACAAACAAAAGCAAATATATATGAATAAAACTTTCTTGTTAAAAGTTTAAACGGTTCGTTATTTTTACTACCAAATACGTTTGTTGTTGGTGACAAGAAATTTTTTTTGTTGTTATTACTTATTCATCTTGGCGTGTATTTTAAACGCCCTAATGCGTTTTATATATTAAATACGGTTACAAGTTAATGTTATTTTTGTTGTTCTTTTCATACTTATACGTTTTTGAGTGTACCCTACTGTAACATTAGGATATACTTAGTTTGAATATATGCTTGTTTACACCGGAAACGTGACCTACATCAATAAGATGTTTTGTTAAAAAATATATAATATACTATGTGTATATGTATATGTATATGTATATGTATATGTATATGTATATGTATATGTATATGTATATGTATATGTATATGTATATGTATATGTATATGTATATGTATATGTATATGTATATGTATATGTATATGTATATGTATATGTATATGTATATGTATATGTATATGTATATGTATATGTATATGTATATGTATATGTATATGTATATGTATATGTATATGTATATGTATATGTATATGTATATGTATATGTATATGTATATGTATATGTATATGTATATGTATATGTATATGTATATGTATATGTATATGTATATGTATATGTATATGTATATGTATATGTATATGTATATGTATATGTATATGTATATGTATATGTATATGTTTGTTTTTTTGTTTGTTTTTTCTGAAGTTTATTATGTATTTGCATTTTATTCAACAACAAAAATAAAAAAAGAAGCCATTGATAGGGTTGTCAGATTTTTTTGAGCCTCTGTTGCCAAATTGTTTCTCAGAAATCGACAAAAATCCCCAAATTAAAAGTTTGTTTGGTTTTTTAAAGAAATACTAAAAAATTAACCAAAATTTTAAGTCTCTTACAATTTTTATCACTTAACATTTCGTATAATTTATAAATGTAAATTCAGCTTTAACAAAGCCAAAATCAATTAAAAATCGCCACGTTTAGCGAAAATTCGCTACATCTGACAGCCCTGGCCATTGGTCAAAGCCAAAGTGTTCAAAACATTTGCAACTCTTTTTACTCTCTCTCTCTCTGACACATTTGAAAAATTTCAATCCTAAGCTTTGCATTATTAATTTTTGAGAAAAAAGGTGGTTCACGAAGAAGTTAAGACTGTAAAATGTACCTTTCAATTGATAATAATAACACTGCCATAGTCACAAATCTTAACAAGTTGGGCACCCTACTGGTAAAGCTAATTCGTGTATGCTGGATTCATTGGTGACAGGCGTTTTTCGAAATTGGCGCTCGTATTCGTGATATTTGAGTTTAAACCTAATTATGGAAGTAGCCAATTAATTGAAAATTATAAATAAAGGAGACAATATTTATGTATATGAAACATTAAATCGATTTCCAATCATAAATTCTATCAGTTTCAGCTCGATTTTAAATGTTTTTATATTTTTATTTGTAAAAGTGCTCATTGAATTTACTACCTAACTGGTAACTTTAAGCATATAAACGATAATAATTCAAAAAGAAGAATACAAAATAATTATAAAAAAGAGCTTTATCGTCTTACTTAATAACATATAAGGAAATAAGTTACCGATTCTTTTTCCCGAAAAGTTTTAAGTTAAATAGATGATGTTTACAGAGAACACCACGGTGGGACGCTGAAGAGTGCTAATAAAGGTCGTGGCAGACCAGAAAGTGCATTCCATTCTGCGAGTGTTCAATAAAACTTTTACAATGTATTTCTCTACAATTATTCAATGAACTTAAGCAGAAATACAAAAATTCTAAAAAAAAAAAAATTATAACAAAAGTTCAACAGAAAACTATAAACTAATTTTATTAAATTCTAATTTGAGTAAGAAAGGGAAATTTAGAAAATTTTGTAATTATTTTTTTTAAGTTGTGGAAAAAAGTAGGATGTAATACTATACTAAAATATTAAAATAATATTCTTTTTCGATTTTGTTAATTTTTAATAATTTGAAGCTGCGAAAAAACCATGGTTTTTAATTTTTTTTAACAAAGAATACGTTTAGTGGGAATGAATAAAATTTAATGATATGAGGTCAAAAATTGTACTCTTTTATGTATTCTTTCGTGGACTTAATTACATTTGAACTATTATAGTAAAAAAATAATAACAGTTTTAATTTACAAACACACTGAAAAATTGAAATATTTTATTAAAAAAATGAATTTTTGACAATTATTTTCCTGAAACTGTATAAAACAATTTCCTTTGTTAACTAATATTTGCAATAAATTCTGATTTCTGCGCCCTCTGGTAGCCAAAAAAAAGTTATTCCAAAAAAGTTTCTTAAAATTTTTTGATTTATATTGCTAGTTTTTTGAAAATATATATTTCAACACGAGTTGAGACAATATTTTATTTCGATTTTTGTCTACGGGACAAACCACTGTGATGCCAAATTGTAAATTTCATCCAAATTCTTCAGATTGATGCTTAGTTCT
Source organism: Protocalliphora azurea (assembly GCA_932274085.1). Lineage (NCBI taxonomy): Eukaryota > Metazoa > Arthropoda > Insecta > Diptera > Calliphoridae > Protocalliphora > Protocalliphora azurea. The sequence goes on from OW026523.1 coordinate 20,637,880, forward strand.
TAAACTTTAATAGAAGACACATACTTATATATACATACATAATATACATACATAGATAATATGCATACATTCATATGTACATACATACATAATATACATATATATCAGTTTTGCCAGCAGGCTAAATTGACTTTAAAAAACGTCAAAAAAAGGCGAAATGCCCTAAAAAATAATAAATAAAAAACTAACATTACCTTTAATTTAAAAACTTATTTTTTCTCATTCTCAAAAATAAAAATTTGGGTCATATTTCATACGAAAAAAATCTAACATTTTGAAATGATTTTTCGTCATTTTTGGTTGGTAATTCGTTTTTGATTAAGCACCCAGCAAAAACTTTTTGGTTTCCGGTAATGGCAACTACTTATTAAAGTAGTTTCTCGGTAATGAGGCGTCATTATTATTTCCCTACTCTGTATTACATAAATAAGTACTCAATAGTATAACAGGACAGTAATATTGCAATCACGCGGATCAGTTGGCTAGAGCGCTGGGTTAGCAACCAAAAGGTTGTTGGTTCAACCCCATTCTGAAACTGCTAGTTTTTTATAACAAAATGTCTAAAAAGATGTTTTAAACTAAATAGAGTTTTTGTCGCTTAGGATGCTATGTGCGAGATGGTGTACTGAGTAAGACGTTAGTCAGTAAAAACGAATGGTCAGTGTGTGTCCAAGTTCGAGTCTCACTGACGGCAAAATTTTTTTGTTTTTTTTTATTTTTTGTTTCGGTTTAATACATATATGTATTAGTGTTTATATGCATAAAGTAAAGCAAAAATTTTTTGGTTGTTTTAAAGGAAATGTCAAGAACAAACAATTACCACCCTAGTTGTAGCATGTTGTAAGGTCGACTTTTACCAAAACTATATTTCCTCTCTTGCATAAAAATGGTTATACTTTGTTGTTGTATTTTACTTATATTTTTGTTTTTAAAAATACAAAAACTAAAGACACACAGTGGTTCCAAAACACTTTTTTTTGGAAATAATTCTGTAACTTGTGTACGCTTGGAAATACCTCAATAAAATTTCACCTGGCCAGAGTCGAGGTGTTTTCGAGTTGAGTTGAAAGAGCACAGATTCCTAGCGAGTCAGGGGGGAGTGAGTAGACCTCCAAAGTTGGTCATGCAATTTTGTTTTTTAAGAACGCAAAAAATTCATTTATGTTTTGACAGAAAAAAATTTACATATAGCTAGATAATCCCTACAAAAAATACGCTTACAAGTGTAGGTTATCTGTTTTTATTTAGGTCGAAATAAATTTTTCACTCATTTTTAGCACCGTTTTTTTAGGTTTTTTTTTTTTAACTAGGCAGGCATAATATCAGCCCTATTTTTTAAATATTCATCGGATTCTTTACAAGATTCTAAAAAATATTGCTGCAAGAATCATATAAATATATATATTAGATAAATTAATCTAAAGTTGGAACTTTAAAAAATTTCATATTTTTTGAGTCTTTTTTTTTTCAAAATAAGGTGGCAATATTTTTTGCTTATAAAATTTGTTTTTTTTTGGTCTGGCTCATATAATTTTTGTTAATGAGTTTAAAAGGAATCTTAATGATGATGTGTGTGAAGTAAATCCGAGTGCACTTGGGACAACGGTCCCCCACAAGCCCTGTCCAAAGTTTGTCAATTTTCCACAATTTAAAAAATTTTTTTTTTTTTGTAAAATTCTCAAACCGCAAAGCTGAAATCAAACAAAAATTATGTTAATTAAATACTTCCATATCTTGGGTAAACACACAAAAAGTACTTTCTGACGGACGGCTCTTATAACGACAGTGTGACCATTTGAATAGAAAATGTCCATTCTTAAAACACGCTTTTTTCCGGTTGGGATTTTGGGTATTTTGGTACAAAATTTGTATGCGAAAGGATAATGACATTCGATGTTAATATATCTTTTTCATAGTAAAAACACATTTTTGATAGGCGTTTAGTAAGGTTTTAGTATGTACATATTTATATTTATATTCTAGATTCTAGATACACATTTTTACATCCATCTAGATTTAATCTGATTTAATCTGGATAGATGATTTGGGTTGCTTTGAATTCCCTGATTTTAAAGCAAGTTTATCTATACTGTGTCAAAATTTCATTTAAATATCTCTATTTCATTTAAATTTTATTTAGGTCCATATATAAATATTGCTTTTAAAAAATATACTTAAAATTTAAATTTAAAGTTTTTCTTGTAGCAATGTTATTTAGAATTTTGTAGAAAATCTGGTGAATATTTTAAAAGAAAATTTATGGACAATATTGAGCCCGACAAGTTAAAAAACCTAAAAAAACCTGAAAAAGTTATTTCGACCCAAATATCTCTTAAACTAAAAAAGATAACCTACACATGTAAAGGTATTTTTTGTAGGGATTTACAAGGATGTAAATTTTTTTCTGTAAATGAAATTTTTTTTTTTAAATTGCATACCCGAGATGACCAACTTTGAAGGTCTACCCACTCTCCCCCTGCCCCCTTAGGAATCTGTGCTCCTTCAAATCAAATTGAAAACACCTTGTCTATGGCCAGGTGAAATTTTATTGAAATATTTCCAAAGGTTCTTTAGTTACAGAATTATTTGCAAAAAAAGCGTTTTGGAAACACTGTGCGACATTCTAGTTTTAAAACTAAAAAAATAACTAAAATTTAAATAAAAAAAATAAATTATGTTAATTAACGGTAAATCAATGAAAGTTTTATAAATTGTAATAACTGAATACAAATGAACACAAAAGAGTTCTAACGTTTTTATTATTAAAAAAAAAAAAACAAAAAATTAACATTTATTAATATTTTTCTCATACCTTGAACTTGACTTTTTTTATTTCAGTATCTATTTGAATTGATTTGTTTAGTCTTTTTTTTCTTCTTGTTTTTTGTTTTATTTTACATAAACCAGTCTTTCAATTTTAGCTTTTTTGACGGAAAATTGTTCAAGTCTCACTCACCATAAATGCAACAACAACAAATGTAGTCAGCATGTTTGTGGTATTTACCAGTAGTTACAATCATCATTACACCATCCATAGACATGCCATGCAAAGTGTTTGAAACTAGTTTTTCTAAACTACCTGTTTAAAATACCGTGAAAATACCATGTTTTTATTGTTGTTATTTTTGCTATTGGAGTTCATAATTTGCAATATTATTTTGTAGTAAGAGAAGTTTTGTTTTTAAAGTTCTTTTTCTTTTTTTTTATTTTTCTTTTTGGTTCTAACAAACATGATAATTATTTTTTTATAATTTCCCGCCAAATAGTTAATAAGTCAAATTAAATAATTAAAGAAAGATTGCTGCTATTTCTAGAAAATTTAACAAAAATGTTTATACAAATGTAGAGAGAAATGTAATTAAATAAGCAAGATTAATGTCATTGATAGCAAAAAAATAAAAAATAAATAAATAAAATTTTTGTGTGTTTTTAAATTAGTGTAATAGATGGTTGCAAATGGATGAATAGTAATAAATATTGAATTTTTAATATAGGCCAATATACCATTATCATTTGAAAGAACATTCTTTGGCATTTATTTTTTGAGGATTATGCCTATCAAATGTTGGCCGTTGCTACGTCGCAGATAGTCCAGTTTTCGATGACTCGTTCGAGCATTTCGACTGGTAACTGGCGAATGACACTCGTGATGTTTTCCTCCAAGGCCTGAATTGAAGCGGGTTTGTCCGCATAAACTTTAGACTTTACATATCCCCACAGGAAAAAGTGTCTAACGGTGTGATATCACACGATCTGGGTGGCCAATCGACCGGCCCAAAACGTGAAATTAAGTGATCACCGAAGTGTTCTCTCAATAAATCCTTTGATTGATGCGATGTGTGGGAAGTGGCGCCGTCTTGCTGAAACCAAATGTCGCCGAGATCACGAGCTTCAATTTCAGGCATCAAATAGTCGGTTATCATGGCACGATAACGGTCGCCATTGACGATTACGTTCGCACCGTCATTATATGGACCGATGATTCCACCGGCCCACAAACCACACCAAACCGTTGTTTTTTCTGGATGAAGTGGCAGTTCTTGAATCTCTGCCCAAATGCGGCAATTTTGTTTGTTTAAATACCCATTGAGCCAGAAATGGGCCTCATCGCTGAACAAAATTTGCCTCGAAAATGTCGAATCTTCTGGAACTTTTCAAGAGCCCATAGGAAGGTCGTGCGGCTTCAGTTGTTGCACAAGCTGTATTTTCTACTCTTTCAATTTAAGATCTCGACGTAAAATGCGCCAAGTTGTTCCATACGTCAGTCCGAGTTGCTGCGAACGGCGCCGAATCGACTCTCCACGGTCTTCGTGTACACTCTCAGCTACGACCGCTATATTTTCTTCACAGCGTGCTGGACGTAGTCTATTCTATCGAATATTATACAATAATGAATGCTGGGTCTCAAAATGGGTGATGGTGTTGCGAATAGTACGCTCAGTAGGCCAATTATGTTGATCATAAGTTGAGCGAAGTGCACGAAACACATTCCTCACAGAAAGTGAATTTTCGTAATAAAGTTGAACGATTTGTAAACGTTGTTCAGGCGTAAGTCTTTCCATTATGAAATGCCAAACAATAATAAACAACAATAACATGACAGCATGACACGACTCACACGTGATCTGTCAAAATAAGGCTATTGAAAAAAGTATCTCTACTTGAATCACCCATTATTATACGTATATGATCTTAACTGAGTTCTATAAAGGGAAATAAACCATCAAAATCGATTGTGTGTTTACCCAATATATGGAAGTATTCAAATTAACATATTTTTTTTTGATTTCAGCTTTACGATTTGAGAATTTTACAAAAAAATTGTGGAAAATTGTGGAAAATTGACAAACTTTGTATAGGGCTTGTGGGAGACCATTGTCCTAAGACCCTTTGAGTTTACTTCATACGCATCTACATTAAGATTCCTTTTAAAAACATTAAAAAAATTATATGAGCCAGAACAAAAAACAAATTTTATAAGCAAAAAAAATATTGCTAAAATTTTTTAAAGTTACAACTTCAGACTAATATAACTTTTTATCTAATCTATATATTTATACGATTCTTGCATCAATAATATTTAGAATGTTAGTAAATGGTCTTGGTATGTTCTGGTCTATATCTGAAGTGAGGTTTAGGTTGAGGTCTTTGGATTATTTGATGCCATACTAGACTAGTTATAAAACATCTGCTAGAAAAAAAAAAAAAAAAAAAAAAAAAAATACAAGGAATGTATTAGAACAGACACGAGATAACAAATTGGGAACCACAAAAAATTAAGACAATTTTTTTCTGTGACTTGTAGATTTGGGTGCATTATATAATGCTTAGGATCGTAAATATTTTAGGATGCGCTGTATGTATGTGTATATATAATTTATATTATTTTATGAATACTAAATTTAAATAACTTATATAGCAGCTTTGGAATTTTAATTTAAATTTCATTTTAAAACTTAATAATTTTTCATTCTTTGTAAAAACTTCAACAAATAAATATCTTTTGATTATAAATTCTTATATAATTACTCACATTTGGGGGCTCAACCTTCAAAAAAAAAAAAAAAAAAAAAAAAAAAGAATATTACAACAAAAAAGATTCAAAGACGCGAAGAAGATGAATACTACTCGTATAAACGAAGTATTAGCATGGAGGGTGGAAATCTCTTCTTATCTATGGTGTACAAGATGTCAGTTAGTCATCTATGTGTTTGAATAATAATTAATTAATAATTTTTCATTCTTTGTAAAAACTTCAACAAATAAATATCTTTTGATTATAAATTCTTATATAATTACTCACATGTATGCCCTGACGATACATATACAGTAATCCAGGTAGGGATATATATACGTTATTACCAGAGAAAACAAAAATCCTTTTTTGCTTTTTTCTGCTGCTTTACAGTTTTTTATGCCTTTATGCTAATTTTACAATTAAAAAAAAAAAAACAGTTTTTTTTAGATATTTTAGCCAAAATCAGATTTTCAACATTTATTTTAACGATTTTTTTTTTCTGTATTAAAAATAGGGTATTCAAATTATTCGATTTTTCTATTGTTCGAATAAAACCAATAAGTCAAATAAGGGAGAAAAGGAAATTAAAACGAAAAAAAAAAAACAAAATAATCATGAAGACTATCGCAAATTAGTGACTGTAAGAAATATTTGAAAGTTGTCATATATTTTATTCCTTTTTCTGAAGCTCCTAAATAACCTAAGAAAGTTTAAAATTAGATTGCTTATGAAACTAATTTTCTTTTAAATTCCAACCGACCCAGATTTTATACAATGACACTTTTGCCTGACATCGACAGGTTTATTCACTAGTTGAAACAAAAACAATTTTTAATTTTAATTTAAACTTAATTAATAGAAATAATTACTGCAAAGAAAAGTTAATTGTAGTGCAAAACACATAAATATTATATGGGGGTGCCCGGGTACCCTGGATATTAACTCCCATAGGTGTCAACTTTATGGCCATTTTATATATAGAACAAGTTGATTTAATAATGTCCGTCCGTTTGGCAGGCTGGCTGTTGAAGTAAACCTTGTGCGCTAGTACAGCTGCAAGTACAAGTTATTTCACTTTTACCCTATAAAAATGATCAATCGGAATAGGGTTTAAACGCTATTAATAAAATTTGGCACAAATAAATCCTTTATAAGTATAAAATCGGTTTCCCGCCTTAAAGCATCATTACTTGAGTCGATTTAATGATGTCCATCCGTCCGCCTGGAGGACTGACAGACTGGGTAAAAATTTAAAGACAATTCAATCAAATTTGGCCTACACCACCATATTGATTATGATCGGTCAGTTATTTCATCTAGTCCCCATACAATTGTCCTCTTTATATATTACCATTTTAATAAAATTCTACACAAATAAGGTATAAATTAGTATGCCGAACTTTACGAAGATCGATTCATATAAAATATTAGAACCAATTGCGAAAATCACGAAATTGAATTTGACCAACAATAACTTTCTAATTTTTTAATTTCCAGATACCTATAATTTTTTATTAAAATCTATTTTTCCAATAAATTTCACAATCTCGACAATGAGATTTGAAATCATATAAAATAAAGGTATTTTCGATTTTTAGAACACAAAAAAAAATTTCATGAAAAATTTATCAAAATGAAATCGAATGAAACATAATTTTCGAAATTGATAGCACAAACTCAGCGAAAATTTTAATTTCCACATTAAAATAAAATTGCGGCTATGTTCTAGAAAATTTCAGAAAAACCGGTCCATAATTAGGTATATCTCTCATATAGTGCCTACATTCGAAAATCACTTTAATTCGCATAAATCGCTAATAAATGGCAATATCAACATAATATTTGACACAAATATGTTTAATATAAGCAGAAATCATAGTATCGAATTTAATAGGGCATGAATGGCCATAGGCCCATTACTAGGTCCATTTGTAAAAATCTCGAACATCCTATTAAGGTACAAATGGATTTGTGTAGGGTATCATATTGTCGGGCTCGACCGACTATAACTTTCTTGTTGAGTATACATAAATACAATTTTTTCCTAGAGCAAATTCCGATGATGAATTTCCTCTAGGAAAAAAAGTAAACAAGTAAGAAATATATAGTAGGTTAAGCCCGACCATATGATACCCTACATTAATGTGCATGTACATCAAAATTCATGGAGGGATTTTATATGGGACCCGCGGTTAATTGTGGACCGATACTTGTATTAAGCATAGTGTATATTTCTATGGAATATACGAAAGCATTATATTATGTTATGTATACACTTTATGATGATTCACGGAAGTGGGCCTTATATGAGAGCTATGGTTAATTATGGGCCGATCTTCATAAAATTTGTCAGTGCGGTTTCCATTTATATAACACTGACTTGTGTCATATATTCACCTGATACTATGATTTGTATGGAATTTACGCCCGTTAGAGTAGTTTATATGAGGGTTATGGTGAATTATGAACCGATCTTCATGAAATTCAAATTTCATTAAAATATTACTATATTTAAGGAATTTACGATCATTACGATCAGGGACATTTGTATGAGGGCCAGATGAAATAATGAGCCGATCATAACAAATTTCAATAGGCTTCGTTCTTGGACCATTATGATCATATTTTCAAAATTGCGACCTGTAGTTTGATTAAAAGATTTACATGAACGGATAAAGGGCCAGACGGATGGACATCGTTAAATCGACTCAAAAAGTGATTCTAAGCCGATTGGCTTTTGCTTGTTACAAACATCAACAGAAAACACATAATATCTTCCCCACCTATGGTGGTGTAGGGCATCATGAATACCCAGACTTTTAACGTTCATATTGATAATATAAGAATTTGGGTCAAATATGGATCGGAAGTTATAATAATTTGTGAAATAGCTTTTTGATACCTACAATTTATTTTCGTAAAGTTTAATTTCGATACCAAATTATTTGAAAAATTTAGGTGCTTTAAAGCGATTCCAGGCTAAAGTATTACCTGATTTTATTTCTTATCAACATATTGACTACTGTGTATTAAATATATTTTAGAGCAGTTTTCAACTCAGTAAAGTCAAAATTATAATTTTGGTCAGCTAATTTGGCAAAATCTCACACTGTGCCACATTTAAAGCTAAAGTCGAATTATATTATCAAAAACTTAGATCAAGTCTAATCTGTAGAAGTCTATAGTAGAGCTGGGAGCATCATTGTATGTTTTTAATACTAAAAAAAAGTCTACTTTACTCCACTCGGTGGGGACTCGAAGATATAAATTTTGGGTCGAAATTTTGTTAATTTTGTTAATTTAATTTTGTTAGTTACACAGTGGGATAGTGAAAATATACTTTTAAAATGATCTAGTATAAGTTACTTTATTTTTTTCTTTATGTATTTAGCCATTACATTTAAAACCAACCAACTGATTTCCCTTAACTCTCCGAATTTAATGATATTTGGTACAATTCGTTGTCCATATCAAAACTAAGACTCATAAAAAACTCGCAATGGTTTCTGAGCTATTGTCAAAAAACTATTAAAAGGAGTTTTGGCATTAATATAATTTTTTTTTTCTGAAATATCACTTTTTTTGAGATATTTATCCACGAACTATAAAAAAGATTATGTTGTATATCATATTGAAGATAATTTTGATACCTTTAACATGAGACCTCAAAGAATTCTGTAGCGTATATATTTTATAAAATATTTGTGATTTTGTGAAGACAACTTTGAACATATTTTCACACTTTTGACTTTTTCAAATCGGTATATTAATCTTAGTTTTGATATGGATAATTTGGAGAGGTCCAAATTTTGAGTTTTTCGTATGGGTTTTAAATGGAATAGCTCTATTGTATATTTTTTATGAAAAAACACAACTTTCTGAAACGATTTCAATAAAATAGGTAACATTTTACTTACAACTAAATGCATTTTTAAACAAAATTAGAAAAATTTTATAGTTTCAAAGGAAATAAAAAAAATAAAATAAAAATAAAACATTCTGCTAAAATAGAAAAAACTGTAAAAAAATAATAATAAGAATTTACGAGGGCGGATCAATAAGTCAGTGACTTTTCGCACTTCCCTCGTAGTTATATGAAATGCAACACTATTCCCATTAAGTACCACCTGTTAATAGACTAAATTTAATGTAAATAAGTAATAAAAAATCGTATTAGAAATAGAATATTTATTAAGGAAGATGTTAAATACCAAAAATAATAATATTGATTAAGTTAAAATAGACATTTTTTGTTTGTTTTGTTATTTTAAATTCATTAATAGAAATATATGAATGCTTATAGAAAAAGATAAAGATTTACTTAAATTTGGGAAATGTGGCAACGCTATTAAAAATAAAAAATATTTATTAATTAATTTTATAAAAATATTTTATGTATAGATATTATTAAAAGTATACAGAAATATTCATAATTTTCTAAGTAATTATTTACGCAAAGCTAAAGGCAAAAGTTGCAAGTTTGTAAAAATATATACAATAAATTGGAAATATAAAAGTTTAAAGGCGCATATTTCTAAAATGAGACATGATATTGAATATTTTTGCAAAAGATCGGAAAGGATAAGCTTAATTTGGTATACATATTTTTAAAATTTCTTTCGCTATTTAGAAATAAACCAAACAAAAGGCCCAATTTGGGGTTTTTGGAGAAAATAAAAATTTTTTAATTGTAATAACATATTTGTTTATAAAGATATCTTAATGAAATTTTTAAGAAATGTGGATCTTATTAATATAAATAAAAGCTCGTTAACCAAATTTCAATCACGGCTAGGGTTTTCCTGAGTTCCCAAGTAAACTAATAAAAATTCCCAAAAATGGGATTTTTTACATTTTTGGCTACAGAATCCACATTTTTCCGAAGTCTCGTAGATTTTGATTTTAAACTTTTAACATTATATTGAAGATTCCTAAAATATATTCCGCTTGTCGATTCTTGCTTTGGGATTTGAGAAAATATGGTCTAAAATCAAAACTTTCATATAAAATGGTTCGAATTTGGGAGGGTGTGTACCATGACCAATTGAGCTTGTTTTTTATCTTAAAGTCATCTCTGTGAAGTTACCTTTCAGAAAAGTGAAAAATTAGTATATGTTGCTAAAGTAAATTTTATTTTAGATAAAAAAGAGTGTAGATACTTTTTCGGCTAAGAAAACACAAAAAGTCGTCTTTTTTGCAATTTTCAAATTCAAAATCGTTTATTTTTGGACTCGGTAAAGATATCGACTTCAATTTTTTTTATTCAATAGATAATTTTGTTCTTTAACTAGTTAAGAAAAAAAAACTAATAAAATCGGTCGGAAATACTAGGATATATATGAAAAAAACTGGACCAAGAACATGTAAAATTATGGTGCTTAAAAATTCAAACGCAAATAACTCGAAAACTATAAAAGATAAATAGGACGCGTAAGCATGTTTTTTATAGGTCTTATTAGGCCCTACAACAATATATATAAAAATATTTGAAATCGGGCGAGAAATAAACATTTGGCAAGTGATTACAAATTTTTTATGTCAGAGGTACCTAACTTTGAGTCCCCTTAGCTCCTCCCCTGAGGGGTTTGTTGTGCCTCAATTCCAAACTTAACATTGTACACTCCTCTGCTACGTCCATACCAAATTTCATGAAAATCCAACCAGCCGATCAGAAGTTACAGATTTATTTCCAAAAAATTTCGATTCTGCCCCACTGTGCACAGTGCTATTTGTACACAACTTTAACAAATATTCTATTAAATTGGTAAAAGATTTTACAAAGTTTTCCTACAAAATTTTTAACGAAAATTACCAAGTAACTTATATAAAACAAAATTTATTAAATAAAACTATTTTCATACAAATATGAGTAATACTCACACAGGCATTAAATACCCAGCAAAAACTTTGCTTTCCTGGTAAGTTAGCAGGTATAATTGGAATAAAAAATAAACTACTTATTTTTTGCCTGAATAACTAGTTATTTTTGTTCGAGTTGTCCACAAATTCATGTAGTTATTTTTTGACTCTAGGGGTACTCAAAAATATGTCCTAAACGAAAACAAAAATAAAAAAAAACAAACAAATTTTGCTGTCAGTGAGACTCGAACTTGGACACACACTAATCATTCGTTTTTACTGACTAACGTCTTACTCAGTACACCATCTCGCACATAGCATCCTAAGCGACTAAAACTCTATTTAGATTAAAATATCTTTTTAGACATTTTATTATAAAAAACTAACAGCTTCAGAATGGGGTTGAACCAGCAACTTTCTGGTTGTTAATCCGGCGCTCTAGCCAACTCATCCACGTGATTGCAGTATTACTGTGCTATTATACTATTGAGTACTTATTAATGTAATACAGAGTAGGCAAATAATAATGACGCCTCATTACCAAGAAACTACTTTAATAAGTAGTTGTTATTACCGAAAACCAAAAAGATTTTGCTGGGTAATTCCATAAAATGTATATTTTTGGCAAAACTAAAGTTTATTTTTCATAAGTTTTAGATTAAACTTACATGTTTCTAATCAAGACAAAACTTACAAGCGAAAGGAAAGCATTACATGCATACATACATATATACATATATTCATACATATATACATACATGCATACATACATATAAGGTACGTATGTATGTGGTTTGAAAAGACAAATTTTGTTGACACATCTAATGAATTTTAAAAAGAAAGAAAAACTAACCGTAAAAAAATAATGAAGAGTGTGAATGTGTCAATGTGTTACTAAGTACACATTCATTAATTGTACGTTGCCGGTTGCACGTATTTTATTATTATTTATTTATTTATTATTATTATTATTTTTTTTTTTAATTTCAATTTCATACGAAAAGTGTCTAAAACAATAAACAATATTAGGAAATATTTTGGTAAATACCAAAAATTGAATAAAACATTAAAGATTTACATTGATTGGTTACTCAAAAAGAGTGTAAAACTTTATGAATATAACGGTACATATGACAAAACAAAATGGCCGGTAATATATATATTAAAATTTAAAATTCCGGCAACGTATGTAAATAAATGATATAATAATAAATGGTCAATACAATAGCATGAGAGTTTGAATGTCTGGAATCTTAATTCATTAAAGCAATAAAAGCATTTTGAATAAAATTTAATTGAACTTAAATTTGATTCCAAAAAATATTGTAACATTTAATTTTTAATATTAATAGTTTATTTGCTAAAATTGTGTTAAAATTGCATAATTTTTTTAAATTTTATTTATTTTTTTTTATTTTATTTCTTTCCAGTTTAAATTTGACCATGTTTTTTTAACATTAACATTTTCGTTTACTTATAAAATCTTCAAAAATTTGAAACCATTTCCTTAAAAAAAAAAAAAACAAATAACCCTCCACAATGAGTGCTATAGCCAGTGCTGCGGGTGTTATAGGTGGCGCTGTTACCGCTGCTACTAGTAACAGTTGGTTTGTACCCATGCTAGTGGCCGCCATTGCTTACTTTCAATATGAAGAAATAATGGATCCTGAATCTAAACCTAACGATACACCTGGTGATGAAATAAGAGATCATTATGATTTCATTATAATAGGAGCTGGATCGGCGGGGGCTGTGGTGGCGAATCGTTTAACGGAGGTGGAAAATTGGAGTGTTTTATTATTGGAAGCGGGTGGAGATGAAACTGAAATTTCCGATGTTCCCTTAATGGCAGGTTATTTGCAATTGAGTAAAATGGATTGGAAGTATAAGACAGAACCCTCGGGTACCTCATGTTTGGGTAAATGTATACCATGGAACCTAATTTTCCTTAAAATTTATTCATTTTTTTTCTTTTCATTCTCTAGCTATGAATGGTGGTCGCTGTAATTGGCCCCGTGGCAAAGTTCTGGGAGGATCAAGTGTTCTCAATTACATGTTATATCTACGTGGCAGTAAGCATGACTATGATGGCTGGGAGGCTCAAGGTAATCCTGGCTGGGGTTATCGCGATGCTTTATATTATTTCAAAAAATCCGAAGACAATACAAATCCATATTTGGCCAGTACTCCATATCACTCTACCGGTGGTTATTTAACAGTAGGAGAAGCTCCTTATCACACTCCTTTGGCAGCCAGTTTTGTAGAGGCTGGTGTGGAAATGGGTTATGAGAATCGTGATTTGAATGGTGAAAAACAAACTGGTTTTATGATAGCCCAGGGTACAACCCGTCGTGGTAGTCGTTGTAGTACCGCCAAGGCCTTTTTAAGACCTGCCCGACTTCGTCCCAATCTACATATATCCATGAATTCTCATGTCACACGCATTATGATTGATCCTGTAAGCAAATTAGCTTTTGGTGTGGAATTTGTTAAAGACCAAAAACTTTATCATGTCAGAGCCAAAAAGGAAGTCATTCTTTCAGGAGGTTCTGTAAATTCTCCTCAAATTTTAATGTTATCTGGCATAGGTCCACGAAAGGAGTTGGCCAAACACAGTATACCCGTTATTAAAGAATTAAATGTGGGTGAAAATATGCAGGATCATATTGGTTTGGGAGGTTTGACTTTTTTGGTTAATCAACCGGTATCTATAGTAGAAAGTAGATTCCATTCTATGTCAACCGTTTTGCAATATGCGGTATTTGGTCAAGGTCCTTTAACTATATTGGGTGGTGTGGAAGGTTTGGCTTTTATTAATACCAAATATGCTAACAAAACTTTGGATTGGCCCGATATAGAATTTCATTTTGTTTCCGGTTCCACCAATTCTGATGGTGGTAATCAATTGAGAAAGGCTCATGGTTTAACAGAAGCTTTCTATCATGCTGTTTTTGAGAAGATTAACAATCATGATGTTTGGAGTATTATACCCATGTTGCTGAGACCACGCAGTAAAGGTTTTATTAAGCTACGATCTGGCAATCCCTTTGACTATCCCTATATAATACCCAACTATTTGTCAGATGATTTTGATATGAAAACCCTAATCGAAGGTGTTAAAGTGGCTGTGGCACTCTCTCGTACCCAAGCTATGCAAAGATTTGGTTCGCGCTTATCAGCTATTAAATGGCCAGGTTGCCAACATTTACAAATGTTTACTGATCCCTATTGGGAATGCATGATAAGACATTATACCGTAACCATCTACCATCCAGTGGGCACTTGTAAAATGGGTCCCTATTGGGATCCCGAAGCTGTGGTAGATCCTCAATTGCGTGTCTATGGCATACGTGGTCTGCGTGTCATTGATGCCAGTATTATGCCCACCTTGGTGAGTGCCAACACCAATGCTCCTGTTATTATGATAGCTGAAAAGGGTTCGGATATGATTAAAGAATTTTGGATTAAAAATACAGTGGTCTAGTTAAGTAGTTGCTAAGTTAAGTCATTAAATTTTAATTATCTTTTAGTTTAAATATAATTTTCTATGTAGAATTATGCAAAACCAAATTAAATCCTTTTTAAAATACGTGCCTTTGTCTGTAATTTAAAAAAGAGGAATTTTTTATTTTAAGTTTTAATTTATGCTTAAAGTACATTTTTAAGTTATTTATAATATTTATTACAAAGTCCGCTTTTTTAATAAGATTACAATTTAGTTTTAAGCGCAATTGATTAACTGATTTTTTTTTGATATAAAAGTATAATTATAAAATAAAATTGAAGAATTAATTTAAGACTAATTGGATTGACCATGTGTTCTAATATATTAATAGAAATGACATATAATTAGTAATTAATAAAGTAAAATTGTTTTACACATTTAAAAGGTAGAAAACTTGCTGATTTTGTTAAATTCTGAAAGGCATTGAAAAGTACTCGTTATAATATATATTTACTATCAGTTCAATGACCTATTAAGCAGGTACTTAAATGAGGAAGTTAATTAAAATAATATCAATACCCTACATTTCAAATTGTAAATAATACACCAAAATTAAAAAATATTCCAAAGAACCATTGAATAACGTAGTCATTTTATTTTATTTATTTTTTTTTAATTTAAAATAGAACTCTTAAAGTGATAAGAACTTATATCAAGAAACAATCAAATACTTATTTTATTGACCAATACTTCAAGGAGAATTTAAAAATCTCCATACCACTCAATATATTCGACCATATCTTCTTTTAATTTCAATAACATTGATTTCAATAAAATGCAATTTCCCGCAAAAAAAAAAATGCACCGTTTTACGTCTAAATATTGCACTGGATTTCTTATCATTTCTTTTTTTTAATTAGTTCAATGTTGAAATTTGTTTATAAATTCACAAATTCATAGTATGAAAATCAGTAGTAATCTAAACTTAAACTTGATTAGAACTAAACAAAGTGTTTGCAAAAAGAAAAATTTTATTAATAATTACAAGTTCAAAAAATGATTAAAAATAAATAATACAAAATAATTAATGTTTATAACAAGACGTCACTTTTTCAAAGTTATTTGTAATATTAAAATTTATTGAAAATTATATGAAAAAAAAAATTGGACAAAAACGTTTAATACAAATAATATTGATGCATTATCATTATCAATCAATAAAAGCAATGTGTATAGTTATATTGAAGTAAAAATTAATTGAATTAAAAAAAAAAAAAAATGTGAAAAAAGGATTGCATTGTTTTGTTAAATAACTAGCTTAAATATATTTTATAATTGTAGTTTTAATCCTGATCTTAATACAAAAGATTTTGTATGAAAAAGTAATTTTCAGTTTTGTGATTTCAATTTATATAAAACCTTTTTGTGCTGAATTTTATTTCTAAACAAGGTTGGGTATTAAGATGATCATGTATCTATAACTTTTTATAGATATTTTTTTTATCAAAATTTATCACGCTAAACTTAACACTAGTTCTAATATATTTAGTTTATAAATAGGTCAACCAAAATATGTAAAATTACATTTTTTCCTGGGCTTAAAATTAATCAAACCGTTAGTTATTTCTACAATTTTAATAATTTTTGAATCTATTTGTTAAAGCATATTTTTGCATATTTTAAGCTTAGCAGCATATCTTTTCATATTTTCATACAAAATCATTATTTTAAAGCATATTTTAATATGTCATTTAAATATTTTATACTTAAATGCATAATTTTGCATATTTCACGCTAAAGAGATACAATTTTCATACTTGGCACCCATCCAATAGAAATTTTTACATATTTCACCATTAGTGAAATTTCCTTTTTACTGTCATATATATGTTTTTCAAATACAATTGCCTAAGAATTTTTAATAATCATAAAATTGTTAGAAATTTTATAATTGCCTGATACAATGCACAGTGGTGCAAAATCGGATTTTTTTTTTTTTTTTGGGAATAAATCTGTAGCTTCTAATCAGCTGATTGGATTTATATAAGATTTTACATAGGTATAGTAGAGTAGTGCACAATTTTAATTTTGGAAGGGAGGCTCCACATACGCTTCAGAAGCGGAGCTATTGGGGCTCAAAAGTAAAGTGACATAGAAAAATTTTCGTCGCTTGCAAAATTTTTGTTTTTTTATTCAATTTCAAATACTTTTACATCTTCTTAAAGCTCTCGATAAGATTAATGAAAAATATGCTTGCATATGCTATTTAACTCTTATAGATTTCATGTTATTTGCATTTAAAATTTCAACTATTTTGATTTTATAAAATCTTGGTCTAGTTTTTTCAATATATTTTCCAATATTTTTAAACGATTTAGTAAATTTTTTACCCAATTCGTAAGAACAAAATTATCTATCTGATAAAAAAAAAAAAAAAAAAAAAAAAAAAAAATAGAAGTCAATATCTCTTCTGAGTCCAAAAATAAACGATTTTGAAATTAAAAAAAGGTTGCAAAAATTAGGACTTTTTTATTTCTTTTGGCCGAAAAGGTCTCTTTTCTGTTTAAAATAAAATTTTATTTAAGAACATATAATAATTTAAAACTTTTCTGCAAGGTATCTTCACAGAGATAACTTTAGAATTAAAAGCAAGTCCAAATACCCAACAGGACCATATACAGATCCTCCCGAATTTTACAATCAGAATTTTTTACTTAGTCTTAAATCGCCAAGTCTAGTTCTGCAAACCGAATGCAGTTTCGAAAATCTTTATATGTTTCAAAGAGCTTGCCAGTGACTTTTTCTAAACTTGCAATAAATGTGGACTTTATGGGTAAAATTTAAAAAAAATCCATTTTTGGGATTTTCAACGCTTTTTTTGGGAATTGTGGGATTCCTTTTACAAAAATCTTAAAGTTGTCTACACTTTGCCATTTCAAAAGACACAGTCAGTAAACGTTGAACATTTCGTTAAGATATCTTAACAAACCAGGATTTTATTAGAAATCAAATATTTATAGTTTCTCCAAAATCCGTTATTTTTTACAAAAAATTTACTTTAATTCCAAAAATCAGAAAAACTATAGACTTTATCTTTTTCCAAAAAACTGTACTATCTAGCTGACATGATTCTTAATTACGTACTTTTTATTAGACAAAAATTACGCTTCTTTAAAATTTGAAATGTCATTTGAAATTTGTAATATAAAACCGGTGTTCCCACATTTACATGCTTCACGGACCCTTTTAGAAAATTTTGTTTTTTCGCAGAGCCCTTAGGTATTTTAAATAAAATGGCGTTACCAAAATTCATATATTTATTAACTACAAAAATAATAAATCTTTTAAAGCTCATAACATAGAATACAACTAGAAGTTTATGTGAGAGGCACTTCCAACTAAATTCTCGAAAAAATTACTCATTTTTTTTCAAAACACAAAAACAAAATATATGTGACCATATGTATTTTGTTGTTGCATGTATTAGGTTTTTAACAAATGAATTAGTTTTTTGTGTCTCACATAAACTTCTAGTTGTATTCTACGTCTCATAAACAATTAAAAAAATATTCATAACAAAAAATTTATATTTATAAACTTTTTATTAATAAAATTTTCTATTAAACATTGATAAATTTAAAATTTTTATTATGAATAAGACAGTAAATGTAATAAAATGTCTTTGTTTTTACTAATTTTTTAAAAGTGGGAGAAACTTCTGAAAGACATTTCTTAATTCATTTTCCCCATTCCAAACGTGATCTAAATTTGGATTTTATGAATTGTAGGGCAGAAAAACCAGTTGCGCTTAAAAATATGTAGATGTCAACTTTAGCAAAAGTTTTCAAGCTTCATTCCCAACTATCGTGTAAATGTTAAATGGTATTGTAAACTGGTTTAGCAAGAATTGGTTTTAAGCTTCGGATAATATCGGGAAAATTCATGGTGAAGTGAATTCAAGTTGTATGTTATTATATTTTTCATATGTCCTTTTTGCACATCAGATAAATCCAAGATGTCGTTCAGTAGTGAATATAAGAAATATTTTGGCAGAAGAGATTAAAAACGTCTTTTTCATAATCATTGTTATTGAATCAAATTCATTTAATATATTTTCTTGTCCGCCTTATAGTTTAATGCTAAGACTGTTTAACGTCTCGGAAAATTTAGATATAATATATTTATTTATTTATTGAATAATTACAATACAATTACAAATTATATTCTAATTTTGGGTGCCCCGATGACCTAGTTGGTAGTGAGCTAGTCTGTCAGTCTGAGGGTTGTGGGTTCGATTCCCAGCAGTTTCTGTTTCACTACAACGAGCTATGGTCTTCGGCTTTAAGCCGACTATTAGCCGCCGCCACCGACAATCTTAACTGGACTTCGCCCTTTGAACGACAGTAAGCAGAGTTGCCAGAATAATGATTTTATCATATTTTGAATGATTTTGTAACCTAAATATGATTTGATGATTTTTTCTTACAAAATATGATTTTTATTTGAATATTTTTAATGTTTTTTAAAGAATCAAGATGATATGTTAGAATATGTTTTTAAAAATCTGTGTAAGTAATTTCAAAATAAAGTTCAATAACAAAGATTCCAATTTATATGACAGAACTACACGAAAAATTTCCTACCTATAACCTCCATATTCGTATCATAGTGCCTACGTTAGAGATTTTTTTATCAAGACAAAACGTGAATTTGTGGAAGGTGGCACAACAATATGGCGTATTCATTTTTATATATGCAGTTTGACAACTGTAACAACCAAAATAATAATCAGTTGTTTAACTAAGGTTATCTTGTATATATTCGCACTGATTTTGACGTTAGTTTTGGTAAAAATTTGCCTAATGTAGACACTGGGTATAGGAAGCCTGTAAAAGTATATATTTTTTAATTTTCCTGCGGTATTCCAAATAGGGTATTAAACGGTTTACAATTATCTCAAATATTTATGTATTTGTACAATAACGGTAGCGCGATAGTAGCAATAATACTTTCGTAAGGTAATGGTATTTTGGATTATTTCTGGAAGGGTTTTTTCTGTAACGGTATTTTATTGTTACCGGCATTTCGAGCTATTTCGGTATCGGCATTTTAGCGTTAATGGTATTCGTAGTTATTTTGGAAGGGTAACGGTTGTTTCAGAAATTTGACAGATATCGGTTCGACATATAAATTGAAGTCAAGTAATTTAAAGTCAGCCTGAGATAACCGTAACATTCTTATGAGTTTTAATTTTAATCAAAATAATATTTTTTCTTGTCATATTTTGTAATAACGGTAATGGTATTTTAGCGGTAACAAAAATTAGTTTTATTTCGATAACGGTTTTTCGTATTTTGGTTTATTTTGTTATCGGTATATTAGCGGTAAGGGTATTTCCAATTATTTCAGTAACAGTATTTTGGGGGTAATGGTAGTCAAGTTGAATGGATTTTCCTTTTAGCAATAAGGGTATTTGAGAGGTAATGGTAGCTAACTTTGGTTCTGACAGATGACCGAATTCTGCTAGGCCAATAAAATTCCTATTGAAAATTTGTTTCAAATTTGTATGATCATAATCTGTAATCCAAAGCATATGATTTCACACATTGCTTTTTTTATACTCTTGTATTGTTTATAATTTTGTGGACTTGGAAAACAAAGAAATGTAGACTTCCCAAAAGCTCTATCACTCAGTTTGAATGTAGAAAGACTCCTTGGTAGAGAAAATGTTATCTTTTGTAATTCGAATTCATAAAAAATACCACGAACTTCTGCAATTTATACATTGAATCGCTATACAGAATAATCATACAGATATAAAAAGTTGTTTTCTAATAGGGGGCGAAATTAAACCATGTACCATTAAAATTATAATTTTAATAATTTTTATAGCAAAATTATGATTTTTTATTGCTCATATGATAACCTTTTAGCCAAGGTTTCTAGCAACGACAGTAAGAGCTATTACTAAAATTTTGTGTTATGTTTTTCGCGACTGACAACTACAGCTTCTATTGAAATTGTGTAAAATATCGCGCAAACAGAATTCCTTAATAAATAAATACTTTTTTTTCTTTAATTTTGAAAAGCAATTTAAAAATTTTTCACCAAGTTAAAAAATTTTGTTCCGCATTTTTTTTTTTTTTATATAAGATATGATTTTAGATCTTCGAAAAATATCTGAAGGGAGTTGTCTTGATTTCCAAAATTGGAAATACGAAAATTAATTTCTTAATACTAATAAAATCCATTTATTTAAAGGACTCCAATGTTTTAAGGATTCATAATTTGATGGACCAAAAATAACTTTTGTAATCGAAGATCTCAAATTCAAATGTTTGAGTTACCATCACCTATAGCTCAAAAAGTATTAGTTAGAATTACATCAAGTAAATAATGAGGATTTCTTGATGTTTTTCATCTAGAACCGATAAAAGTTTAAATTAAATTTCACTTAAAAATATTTCACAATGACTGTCTATGCAAATTTAACATAACAAAGCAAAAACTTTCCACTTTTACAGAAAGCTTTAGTCAAGACTTCCTCAATGAAATCAAATAATAAACAAAACTTTATTTGTTTACAGTGGTTAAAGCTGTATGAAAATTTAAACAAAATACATAAATGTTAAATGCTTAAAGTGCAATAACCTAACTAAATAAACAAATTCAAAATTAATAATAATAAAATTTTTTTTATTAACAAAACAATGCGTTATTAAATATTTTATGACAATTTTGGTCATAGCAACAATTTAATACGTTAAACAATTTTTTTTAATCATTCTGTCTAAAAAATGCATATTTGTATTAAATAAAAAAAGTAAATGAAATTATCTCACTTTTATACAATTAAATGGTTTTTTTTTGGCTGCGATTTTATTATGTTAATAGAACTTATTAATTTGCCAGTATTAAGACAAGAGAGTTCTACAATATAACGGCAGCACAACATTTCAAAATGAAGTGTTTGGACGGTGAGTTAGTAGTATATTTTAAAGTATAGGAATTAATTTTTCTATTCTTAGTTTTTATTGTACAGCTTTTGTTTATTATTTTTGAGAATTTTCAACTGGTTGAACTGTTTGCTCTCAAGGGATTTGTTACTAGTAATGTTTCAACATCTTCCAGACTCGATTATGTGGATAATTTGCTTGAGGAGCTCTTTGATACAGTGACCAAGAAAAAGTTGGAACTGGAAGATTCTGAATTATGGCCTAAAGATTATGCTGCAGAGTTCGCCAAGCATGGCCAAATGACATTTGATTATATTGTAGTGGGAGCGGGTACTGCAGGTTCTGTGGTCGCAAGCCGTTTAAGTGAAGATCCTCATGTGAAAGTTTTGGTGCTAGAAGCTGGTGCAGATCCACCTATACTATCCGAGGTAAATTATTATTGCGTTTGAAACTTTGATTACATGAATTTGAAATTATTATTATTTTTTTCTTTTTAGATTCATACACTTTCTTTGCAGTTATTGAATACGCCTTACACTTGGAATGACTATGCCAAACCGAATCCCCTATGTTGCCAGGCGATGAAAGAAGGTCGTTGTTATTGGCCTCGAGGACGTATGATTGGTGGTACTGGAGGGATTAATGGCAATATTTTCCTAACAGGGTATAATCAAGATTTTGATGAATGGCAACAGCAGGGCAATCAAGGCTGGTCTTGGAATGATGTGTATCCGTTCTATGAAAAAGCCACCCATGAAATACATAATATAACTTGGCCATTGGGTTCTTTAACCTTAAATTATTTCCAACGTTTGGAGAAATATCACATACTAAAAGATCTAATGGTAAATGCCACTAATGAAGTAGAAAAATTACTGCATACCAAAAGTCCTGGTTATATGGAAAATATATTAGCTACCATAGATCGAGGGAAAAGAATGAGTACGGGTAAAACTTATTTGGGTAAAGTTGCTCATAAACGTCATAATTTACATGTTGTAAAAAATAGTGTGGCCACAAAAATTCTCTTCAATAATGGCAACAAAGCTACAGGAGTGGAATTTCTATTGAATGACACTCGTTTGTTAAGAGCCCGAGCCCGTAGAGAAGTTATAATAAGTGCCGGAACATTTAACTCCCCCAAACTTTTAATGTTGTCTGGTATAGGACCGCCCGAAAATTTGAAAAGTTTTAATATTCCCATGGTTAAAAGTTTACAAGTTGGTCAAAATTTACAAGATCATGGCATGATGCCTTTAGTATTAAAATTTAACAAAAATATACCTGATGAAATCGATAGTGCTAGTCCTCTCTCCATATTTGATTATTTAATGTTTCAAGAAGGTCCCTTGGCTAGCAGTTCAACTTTGGTGGGTTTTATCAATACTCAAGATGAGAAGCATTTAAATAAATCGGACATAATGTTGGTTACACATTTTAGTAAGCCAACTAAAGACTCCAATGTTTTTGACTTTTTACAATTCAAAGAAGATTTAGTAGAAAAGTTTCTTAAACGTTTGGAAAATCAAACTATTTTGGAAATACAAGGCCTTATAATTAAAACAAAATCCAGAGGCTTTGTTAAATTGAAATCTTCGGATCCTCTACAAGGTCCTTTAATCCAAAATAATTACGCTTTAGCTGAAGAAGATCGCCAGACTCTATTACGTTTCATACGTTTCACACAAAAGCTGGCTAAAACGTCTACTTTTAAATATTATGGTTTAGAATTGGTTACGATACCCATAGAGGAATGTGATAAGTATACCTACGATTCCAATGAATATTGGTTGTGCTATATAAAATATTTCTACATAAGTGCTTGGCATGGTGTGGGCACTTGTCGCATGGGTCCTACAACAGATCCTTCAGCTGTGGTAGATCATCGTTTGAGGATTCATGGTATTAGAGGTTTGCGTGTTGTCGATGCCAGTATTATGCCAAATATTACCAGTGGTAATACAAATGGTCCCACCATTATGATTGCCGAAAGAGCGGCCCAATTGATTAAGGAAGATTGGTGTAATATTATTACATAGTAAATTTGGGTATTCTTAGTCTAAGTAGCTTTATGAAATTTCGTTTTTAGTATTTAAAGAAGTGTACAAAATGTTTAATGTAAAATTAGTTAAATAAAATTTAATTGATTTTAAAAGGTGTGGGATTTCATATAATTATATAAGCAGATGTATTTTGTTTTTAGTACTTAATTTTTTCCATAATCTTAAAGTAAGTATTTTTTAACCCTCTAATGGTCAAGGCTGATTCAGGGCGTCTTTATTTATTTTTATTTTTTTATTTTGACAATAATTTATATTGGAACATATTTTCGTATTATAATCATTTGGTTAGTTAATAAATCACACAAAAATTTTACACCAATTATATTTTTAATTTGTAAATTTATTTTATACATTTCTTTTCCGACCGTTAGAGGTTTAAATTCGCATAATTTGTGTAATTGAAATAAATCACACTGGCTGTACATCTGGTGTTCGAAATACTCCACATGAAAAAAGCTTTCTCTGGCTTTTTAAAATGTTATATTTATCTTTTTTTCTTTTCTCTTTTTTGACGGAACTGATGTTAAGTAGATATTTCTGTAGCTTTGACTGTACTGTAACCAGTGTTGCCAAAATCGAAGTGGGAAAAAGTGCTAGAATTTGCAAAAAAAAAAAAAAATTTTTTTTTGTATTTGTAAAAAAAAGATAAATTATTTATTTTCAGACCTAAAGCTAAAAGAACATTAAAGAAAATAATAAAAAACATTCCTAAATTGATTCTTTAGAAAATAAACAAAATTTATGAGTGGATTTTCCAAAATTATAATTTTATCATAAGGTATATAAGTATGAGTTATCTGAATTATACTGTTAAACGTTTTCCAAATAACATATAGGTTAACATTTTGACGAACAAAAATCTTCTTTCTTTTACCGAAAATTTGATTTTTAAAATCTTATCAGTTATATAAAGGGCCGGAGTGGTAGTTGGTGGGCCTCTAAAATTGATCGCATTTGGGGATCCGTTTTTTTTTTTTATCAGAAAAGATATGTATATAGAATTGTTAAACAATTTAGTATATATTTAGTAATCCTCATTACTATCTACAAAAACATTTTCTTAAGTAGGGTATACGCCCTTGGGAAAAGATTTAAAAAAAGGTATTCATTTTTTGGCCAAGCTTTATTTAGGTCTTTTAAATAGGATCTGAAATTGCCCTGAAATGTTCAATAAAATCTTTACTAAATTCTAAATAATATTGCAATAAGAATCCAAAAGAATGTGATGAAGTAATGATGTTTATATTTGAAAATAGGGGCATTTCTTCAAACCTCTTTGACTTCAGGATTAAAAAAAAAAAACTTGAAAATTTTTTAATAACACATCAAAGCTATTTAGTACCAATATTAGCTGGTTTTAATGAAGCACAAATCTGTTCGCATAAATGACTTTTAGTTCAAGATAAAAAGTTATAAAAAATTACCAAAATTCTATTTTCAACAACATTTAAAAAGTTACCACACGTATATAATCCTAAATACAAATTAAAAATTAAATCTAAAATACAAATTAAAAGTGATACATCGAAGATAATCACGATTATAGTGATTTTGTTAACATTTCGTTAAATAAATTTTAATTAAAAAAGTATGCATAGATTTTCTCGTTTTTTAATTTAAAAAAATTTCATGATATATAAAATGACATTCTAATTATTTAGTCTACATTTAGGCTTTAACTTTAGGTTAAAATTTGATAAGTTAACGGCTCATAATATCATATTCGGATATGTGATGGAATCGATTTAGAAAACGAAACGAATTGAAGTCGAAAAAATGTATGTAGCATCAACTTTTTTTTCTTTTTTTGTTTTCTTTATTGATGAAAATTACAGTAAGCTCACTTTTTATCAGATTTTATTATAAAATTTTTTTCTTGGTTTTCAATAGTGCTGTATCTTGTGAAGGAAAAATAAATCAATATTCCAAAAATTATTCTTAAAATTGATAGAAATTCATCGCAACTTTTCAAACCATTCGATTTGAAAACAATGGATGTCCATCTCATACCTGATTATGATGTTTTAAATTGAGTAAAAACTTTTTTAATTATGTATAAATAATTTGATTTTCAAGAAAATTTGAAATTATTTAAAATTTTGTTTTATTTTAATTTATAATAACAATCCAGTTAAGTTCACAAATAAATTGCAAAGTATATTTAAAAATTAATAAATTATTTTGTCATAATTAGTTCTTATAACAAAAGAATTATAGTTTACTTAATTGCCAAAATTTTATTTGTAATTGTATTGGTTTTTACAAAGTTTACTTTGCCAAACACAATCTTTAAAGATCAAAAAGCGTTAAAAAAAAAATATCAAAAATAATTCGAAAATTGCTAGAATAAGTGCCAGGTACCAATTAATTTTTTTCATGCTAATGCTATCTCTAGCACTAAAAATGCTAAATTGGCAACACTAACTGCAACTGACTACACGAAAAGCTTTTAATGCTCTTTTGATGCGCTTAACATTACATCATTCAAAGCTTTCCTTTTAAATGATAAAGTTTTGTGATTAATGTTAATTCAAATGCATACGAAAAGAAAGTGTTAATAATGTAAAATAGATAGTCAACATTTGTTTAAATAAATTTAATTCTAGTTAATTTGAATTTTATGAACAAAAATGCCAATAAAACTTAAGAATGACTTGATATTCAAAATTCGTCATAAATATATAAATGAAACCAACCTCAATTCCATTTGAGGATAGCTTAGACGATTGGATGTAGTGATTGGTGGAACTTACCGGGCCTTCAAATTTTATGTGTTCTTTAAAAATGTTCATATTAATTACCTGCAATAAAAAAAAGAAAAAATAAAAAATTTTAATAATACATTATATACATATCTATTTATTGAAGCGACTCATTCCCTATGGGAGGAAAAAATGTGTTTTTGGTACCCAAAATCTTTCGATTCTACTGATGACCGCTTGTGAGCTGGACCATTTAAAAAAAAAGAATTTTTTAATTTTTTTTGAGAATTTTTCTACTTTCTTTCACAAAAAACACATACAAAATGCGGTATCATTTAATAGGTATTTGGAAGCCGCATCCATTGGTATATAAAACATATCTAAAGGTTATCTTAATATTTCTATATTCCACAAAATATCGTATTTTCAAGGCCTTTCTTCACAATATTGTTTTTTTTTTTTAATGAAAATTCAAATTTTGAAATTTTTGAATAATCCTGCAATTTCGCGTTTTATCAGTCAGTCAATCTGATATAAAATTTTTTATAAACAATTATTCTTTTGATTAGAACTAACCGCTTGAAATAAAATATTTACGAAATTTTTAAAAAATATTAATATAAAGACAAACAAATAAGAATGTTATATTCGGCTTGGCCGAAACTATACACCCTCTATCTGTAACTTTTTATTCTATCCTAATTTGAAATTTCACCTTATATGGGAGGTGGGCGGATCATGGACATTTTAGGATTACATCGATCCTTGAGCGGAAAAGTATGAAATAGAGTTATAACGGACACCCTGTGTTTCTAATATTTGCCCTAATATATCGGTTTTAAAAACCGATTTTGCCCATTATCAATACCAAACAAACCCTATATAAGGCGAAATTTTGAGCAAAATTTCGACAGCCTAAATGGTCCACTCCGAGCCCTATACTTTTCTCAACAGAAACACATACGGACAGACGGAAGTATATTATTAGATCGATTCAGAATCTTACGAGGACCCAGAATATGTATACTTTATGAGAGTCAATAACTAGTTTTCCGACATGTTACACACGGATTGACAAACCCAATATAGCAACCATATTTTATGATGGTGAGTATAAAACGTAAAATATCACAAAATTTCTTTCTTTTTTACTTCTTTTCTGAATTTGAAATATCAGGAAATTTTTTTGATGGATATATATATATATTTAATAATATATATTATTATATATAAACATTTCTTTACGAGAAATACTTCCAAAACGGTGAATATAAATCATAATAAAAAGAACATTATCCTAGCTCTGCATCTTCTTTTGTTGTGATGCTTTAAAATTTCGATAATTTGACTAAACAAAACATTTTGAAAGATGTGCTAAAAGACGCCAAAATAGAACTGTTTTTATAAATTATGTTAAAATCCATCAAAACCTTTTTGGTTTTCGGTAATGACAACTACTTATTAAAGTAGTTTCTTGGTAATGAGGCGTCATTATTATTTGCCTGCTCTGTATTACATTAATAAGTGCTCAATAGTATAATAGCACAGCAATACTGCAATCAAGTGGATGAGTTGGCTAGAGCGCCGGATTAACAACCAGAAGGTTGTTGGTTCAACCCCATTCTGAAGCTGTTAGTTTTTTTAATATCTAAAAAGATATTTTAAACTAAAAAGGGTTTCTGTCGCTTAGTACGCTATGTGTTAGATAGTGTACTGAGTAAGACGTTAGTCATTAAAAACGAATGGTTAGTTTGTATCCAAGTTCGAGTCTCACTGACGGCAAAATCTTTTTGTTTTTTTTTTATTTTTGTTTTCGTTTAGGTACATATATTTGAGTACCCCTAGAGTCAAAAAATAACTACATGAATTTGTGGACAACTCGAACAAAAATAACTAGTTATTCAGGCAAAAAATAAGTAGTTTATTTTTGTTTCCAATTATACCTGCTAGCTTACCAGGAAAGCAAAGTTTTTGCTGGGAACTGACTAGTATGGAGACTGAAAAACGTATTATAAGCTTTCGATGTAAATCAGGTGCAGGGTTAAGCCTATAAGCTGAAAATACACTTTTTTAACCAAAATTATTTTTATTAAGCCTCAAATTAAACATTTGTTAAAATGTCGGTTAACTGGTTTTTAAGTAGTCAAAACGGTTTTTTTAAAAATCGTTTTTTTTTTTTTTTAACATTTGTGACACATTTGCTGTGCTTGGGTATCATTACTATTTTTGACAATTTTCAAGTGTTTGGAAAGTAGCGTTAAGTAAAATAAATCTCAGAGCTGAGTTAGGCAATAAATTTAATTACTGTACTGGCAAATTTGTCAGTTACAGGAGATTTTCTTATTTTAAGACCTTCTACTGCTGACTTCACGGCAGAGAGCCGGAACTTTAATGGAGAGTCTTGCCATTGACACCTTATTTTTCTTTTTTCCCTAATAAATTATATATATATACTATTTATTGTTAAAATAATTTGATTTATAATAGCTTTTTGTTTGTTAAAAAATTGTTATTTTTTTTTTAATTTCAAGAACGTTTTTTAGGCGCATAAAACATTTTTTATAGCATATTTTTGGTTGCACAAATGTCCGATTAAAATACTTTAATTGTTACTAAATCAAAAACACTATTTACAATTCTCTTTAGCATGCTTTATAGTTGCACTCATACATACACACACACACTCACACGCACACGCACACACGTACACACAATAACAAAAACAATATAAATATTTACAAAATTGAATCGCTCTATACCAAAAAAAATGCTGATAACTGGCAAAAGCCTAATGACTAGGGTATTCACTCGAACATTGTTTGTTCGATTAATCCACAAATTAAAATCAAATAATTGTTCGATTAAATTAAAATAAAGAATTTCGATTAAAAATTTATTCCAGTAAATTTAATCGATTAATCGAATAATTCGAATAAAAAAATTTTTAAAGATTTTCTTTCTTAACTAGTTTTAGTTTTTCTTAACTAGTTTGGTAAAAGCAACCGAATATATATTCAAATTACAGGTCGTTTTTCAATCACAAAAATCAATCAAATATATAACCGTCATTTTAAAAAATTATAATGTAAAATTTAAATAATTTGTTTTTTATAATTTTGGTTTAGAGGTGGTAAAAAAATATTCACCTTTTTATCTTAAATTTTTTTTTAAACTTAATTTGGAAAAACATATTCTTGGTTCTAAAAATGATAGTGCAGCCGATAAGTGTAAATATGGAATTGATATACCAATAGATTCTCAGCTTAGTGTAGAGGATATGATGATGAATGGATGAAATTTTTTATATAGAAGACATTTGAAGTTAAAATTGAGTTAAGCAAGTAAACTTATACTTTATGTATAGAATCGTTGAACTTCTTTATTTCAAATAATTTAGAATTTTATTCTAATTAATAAATGTGCCTTATCAGATTTTCTAGGCCTATTTATTTAACTATCGATTAAATAAGTATTGAAAAAAAATGAGAAAATTAAAAAAAATAAAATATTTACTCGAATATTCGAGTATATTAAAAGATTCACTCGATTATTCGAGTAATATAAAACCTGTATTTTCGAGTTATTTGATTAATTGAATAATGAAAAAGTCAAATAATATGAATACCCTAATAATGACCCAAAAAAATGTTCCAAAATATAAACGAAAAAAAAGTAAATTAGCGATCAGCAAAAAATTTTGGACAAAACAAAAGCTAAATAAACCTATTACCACTAAAAATAGTTTGAAACCCAACATTTTAAACATATTTAGTGTCAAATAATTAAGCAACGGGTAAAGACGCGGGAATCGGTAAAAAAAAATAAATAAAATTCTAAATAAATATGATAAATTACGAAGGAGCTGTTACCTTGTTGCGTTTCTTATTGACCATAGGTCCTAGCGCCATGGTAATGGTAATGCTCATAGGTGGGATCCTACAATATCGTCCCGATATAGTAGATAGTGAAAATCGTGTTAGACCTATTCATATAGGCGATTTACGTGATAGTTATGATTTTATCATTGTGGGTGGCGGTTCAGCGGGTTGTGTTTTAGCCTCACGCCTGTCGGAAGTAAAACAATGGAATATTTTACTTTTAGAGGCTGGCGGCGATGAACCCGTATTTGCCGATATACCGCAAATATATCCGGTATTTCAACGTAGTCCTTGGGATTGGAAGTATAAAACGGAAAAATCTGATCGTTATTGTTTGGCTATGCAAAATCAACAATGCGGTTGGCCTAGAGCCAAAATGTTAGGTGGTTGTAGCTCTATTAATGCCATGATGTATATACGTGGCAATCGCAAAGACTATGATCACTGGGCGGAATTGGGAAATGTGGGTTGGAACTACGATAATGTTTTGCATTATTTTCGTAAATTAGAAGATAATCGTGTACCGGGTTTTGAAAATAATCTCTATCATGGTCATGGTGGACCACTAACTATTGAAAATTATCGTTTTCCTTCACCCTTGTTGGATATATTTTTAGTGGCAGCCAAGCAGTTGAATTTGGTAAGTTTAAAGTGGTGAATTTATTGAAGATATAAGAAGTTTTAGTTTTTCTTTTGGGTTGTTGCCAGAAATTAAATTAAAAAAAAGTTTGTGGAGCATGAAGCTAATTTAAAAGTGTTTAGTGGATGTTTTTAATTTTTAAAAAAAGCAGTTGTCAAACAAAGTCTATATTACAGTCGTAATCTCCTTCAAATGAGATTTCAAGTGTAAGAGTAAATTGGATATAAGAACATTTTGTTGCATCATGAATTTTATGAAACATTACATTACAGATTACATATTTGGCACTTAAACATCTTTTTTAGTTTTTTGAAATTTCAAAAAATTTACGATATTAATTTTATAAAAAAAAATTAAAGTGTTTCACTATGTCTGTAATTTTAATTATATATTACCTATCTTTTGAAGCTAAAGTCCTATTTCATTGATTGAAGAGGCATTAGAAAGGCAATTAAGTGCTGCTTTAATATCATAATCAATAAAAAATAAATTAATAATTAATTAAAAAAATCTAAATCTAATTTCTAATGAGATTTTACTAAAATCCCATAAAATTTTACTAATTTTTTTTTTTTCAGTGTCTTAGTGAAATACAAAAATGTGCTAAATTGAATGTAAACAAATATTTTCAAATTTAAAATAAAAAAATTGAATAAAGAAAATTTCGAAATCTCAAACGTAATTTCAAATGTAGGTGTAAATGTGACAAAACAAATTTTCCTATGCGGAAATTCATGTTTAAAAATTTTGGTTTTTATAACATAAAATATTAAAATTTTCTTTAAATGATGCTGAAAAAACACTCTTTTAAAAAAATATTATTTTTTATTTGAGATACTTTTGTGGGACATAAACGACTTCTCATTGCTTTTTATTTCAATTTAAAAGGATTACAGCACAAAAAGTTATGGATAGAGATACTTCATATATTATTGAAAATTTTCACATAAACAAAAATCGTGAATAAAATAGAGAGTTTCTCGAAATATAGGAAAATACAAATGGAGGATTCCATCTTAGTTTACAGCGTAAATGTCTACTTAATTTGAAGAAAATCGTAGCACCCAAGGTGAAAAAAATTAAATATAAACCTTCTTTGGCAGAAATACAAAAAATAAATAAAAAAAAGATCTTTCTTTCATTTTTATCCAACACGAAAGTTAATGCCAGGACGAGCTGGGAACATCGATACCTTTCATTTTGGGGCCACCCTAATATATATGTACATATGCCAGGATTTTACTAAATATAGAAAAAGAAAACTAGCATATCGATTACTTAAGTCAAAATATATTTTATGCTATTATCAGCAGAGAATATATACTCGAGCTCAAGTGTATGCTGATATACAAATTACAACAACGAATTATATATGGTTTAAATTGTGGTTTAGCTAAATAATGTTAGCTAAACGTTGGTTGGTTTTTTTTGTGTATTATGCACAAAAAAAAAAAAAAAAAAAAAAAAAAAAAACTATTCAAAACCCACCTTAAACTTTAGTATATAAATCGGTCCACTATTTCATCTAATCCCCATACAAATCTCCTCCCTGAATAGACTTTTAACGCTCATAATTTCATGAAATAACTAAATTTATTACATAAATGTTAATATTGTTTAAACATACAACACAATACCAAATTTTATAACGATCGGGTCCATGATTATTCATAGCTTTCATATAAGGCCCTTTTCCGAAAATCAGTTAAAAGTGCTAAAATTCCGCACTAGTTTTTAGCGGCATAAAATTTGGCATATATACGTTTCGGTTAAATTTGTGCTATGGAACCATAGTTCCATAGCACATCGTCGGTACACTGACAGAGTCCTATATATAATTTTCCTTCAGCGCACCGACAACATGCACTATGGGTTAATAGTGGGTGCGGTCAAATATACTGCTTAAATTCGACATGAGAATATCTTCAATAGACAGATGTATAGTATGCGTTCGAATAAAACATAACACGAAATTTTCGTAAATCTGGTCGTTTGTCCGCATGCATATGGCAGTCAATGAAAAATGTACAAAATAGAATTTTAATTTTTTATTTATTTATTATTATTATTTTTTGAACTTGCTACAAAATGTAGATTGAGTAAATATTGAGAAAATTATTACATTTCACGGTAATAAAAAAGGTTCATTCACAAGGACTCAAAAAAAAAAGTCAAGCCCAAAAAGTAGAGAAGCTCCTAAGAGCTATGCAAAATATGTTCGTTAGCATTGGGTTCACTTTTTCAAAATCAAATACATATGAGCCATGTTAAATCTATGCCTAAGCTTTAGTCAATCAAAAGTAAAAAAAATTTTAAATAACAAAGCTGCGAAGAACTCTAAAGCAAAGAATGATGAAAGCTTCTCAATAATAAAAATAAAAATATTTTCAATATTTGGTACATAGAATAGAACTAGAAGTTTATGTGAGAGACAAAAAGCTAATTCAGTTGTCAAAAACCAAATTCATGCAACAACAAAATACATGTAGTCATATACTTTGTTTTTGTGTTTTGAAAAAAAAGTAAATTTTTTAAAAATTTAGTTTGAATTGCCTCTCACATAAACTTCTAGTTGTATTCTATGATTTTGTATTAGCCTGGATAACATGTTATCAAAGACTTTTCTCATATACTTTTGTATACCAAATAATCGAGTAAATGGTCCTGAATAGTATGGAACTAAAAAAAAATAAAAATTTACAAAACAATTTACTCAAAATGCGACAAGATATGTGATTGTTTTGCTTCCTCAGTCTGAATAAACTCGAATAATAATACAGAGTGCCATAAAAAGACCTTGATGACACTCGCGACATGCAATAGTGTTTTTAATATTTTCTGGCCAGATTTAGAATTTTGTCGTTACAGTAGAAGCACCCAGAATTGTGAATGTTATTTTAATGCTACAGAGTATTAGTTATTTAAACCACCCAGAATTTTGGCAATTGTAAAGGAATTGGATTCAAGTTAAAAACGAATTTAAGAAGGCCCTATCAGTGCTCTATTTTGTTTATTAATTTTAAATTCTTGTAGATACTCCGAAAATTTCATAAAAGTATTTATTTTTTTTTTTTTTTTCAGGTCTTTAGGTATAAAAATCTATATAAAATGGTACATCAGAAAAATCTGGAGAAAAAATGTTTTCATAATCTTTTATAAAAAAAAAACATGTTATGTTTTATTTGAACGCACACCTTACATAGCTAAATTAATTCAGAATTTCAAAAAAATTAGTTTTTTATATTTTAATTTTTTAACTAGCGATAAATATTCAAAGACTTATAATATCAATACTGACTTAAAGGATAAAGTTATTTGAATCTATCACTCATGATAATATTTTTTTATATCAGGGATGGGCACGAAAATTACTTGAAGGACCAAATTTGCAAATTCACAGATCTAGCGAGGGCCGCAATTATTATTAAGGGCCTTAAGGGATAAAGTTGTTTGAACCTATCACTCATGATAATATTCTTTTATATCAGGGGTGGGCACGAAAATTTCTTGAAGCACCAAATTTTGAAATTCACAGATTTAGCGATGGCTGCAATTATTATTATTATTCTTATTATTATTATTTATTTATTTTGTTTAAATGTCCTTTTCCAATAATATACAAATAAAAATAAATATTGACAAAGTATATGGGCCATTATCAAATATTTTTAACCTGGCTGAAACTGAATTTAAGCTTTAATAAGTTTTGTTATAATACTATTTTAAAGAAACGGGTTACAGACTTGAACTTACAAGATTTGAAACTAATAGAGTGCAAAATTTTAGCACTATAGGATTCATTTTATAATCTTGATTGTTGTTTAAAGTTCAAAAACTTTGAAACATTGTTAAAAATTACTTAACTTTTTTCCATACTTCTACACTTTTTGTTGGCGCGTTTATACTTTTTGATACCATGCGATCATATATAAACTAATCGGACTTTGTGGATAAATTATACACATTCTTTGTTGTTGTGCAGACTTTCAACAGTCACATATAGGGTACTCACATTTTGATGACAATATTTTTTAATTTTTAATTTTTTTTTTAAATTTAAAAAATTTTTTTTTTAATTTTTTAAATTTTTTTGGTATTTTGGATAGGGTCTGTGCGCCCCTCAACGAAATGCACAATTTTTAAATAGTGATTGATACTTGTTATAATTATATGTATTTTGTGCTATATCTCGTTGATGTGCCCGAAGTAGTCAATGCAGTAGATAGTTTCAAAATTTAGAAAGCGAAAGCGAACTTTTTTAAAAGTCAGTTTTTCGCTAGGCAAATTTACAGTTTCTAATGGAATAGCATGGGTTATTGTGTGAACTTAGGTTTTTATTATTTTACGGAATAAAATCGAAGAAGCATTAAAAATAAATTTCATAAAAAAATTGTATGGACTTTTTGAAAATTATGCAGAAACTGCACTTTTGTTGTTGTACTTTTATACAGAAATTTGCAATTTGTACAAATCTTGCATATATAGATATAGGTATGGCGATATATATAATTGCTCGGGACCCTAAATTTAAGTCAAATGTTATTGATAGTTGAAATCGGGACACTTTTGTCAAAGTAGATTTTACTAAGTCACATAGTATGGGCAGTACGAAATTCACCATAATTGGTATAATTGGGTGGTGTTTGTAAAATTTAATAGAAATGTAGAGGCACATCAAAAAATTTCGAAAGATACAAATTTTATGGACCAAAAAACAAAAAAAAAAAAATAATAGGGTTAAAAAAGGATCACAATAGTAAATAGCATTTCTTTGAAATAAACTATAAAAAAATATATTTTCGTATAATATATGGAGAACTAACTTAAATTCGATTCGCTTTTTTTGAAAAAACCTTTAAAAATTGCGATTTTTAGTATAATGAACATTTTTTTTTTTAAATTTTACTAGGAAGCCCTAAAATATGCCACACTAATATCACCGGACACTGAAAATAGCCTACATTTTATTTAAATAACTCAGCAATTTTTACGAAAATTATACATAAGCTTCTAGTTCGTAAAAATGTTCATATGTTCAACTTAAAATTGCTATAACTTTCGAGTCCCCTTCACTAAATGATTAACGCGAATTGATTCTACATGCATTTGAGTCACTTTATATTTATACAAAGGAGTTTAAAAAAATTTTTTTTTTTGATACATTTAATTTTCACTTAAAAAAGTATTTTGAAATCGAGTCCTGATTTTTTTAAGGGCATGTCTAATATTTTCCCCTTAATAAGGCAATTACAAGAGTATATTTCACCATAACTCCAAAACCGTTTGTACGATTTAGATAAGATTTCATTTCTTAAAAGAACTTTTAAAGAAAAAAATCTTAAATTTTGCAGAA
The DNA here is from genome assembly GCA_932274085.1 of Protocalliphora azurea. Classification (NCBI taxonomy): domain Eukaryota; kingdom Metazoa; phylum Arthropoda; class Insecta; order Diptera; family Calliphoridae; genus Protocalliphora; species Protocalliphora azurea. The sequence continues at coordinate 20,674,294 of OW026523.1, forward strand.
AAACAATTCGACATTAATTTCTGAATAACTTCGAAACTATTGAACAGATAAACAAGTCAGCAAATGTAGTCGGTCATACAATACCCTACACCGTTGTATATGTACATCGAATTTTGGGGAGGGGTCTTATATGGGACATGATTCTAATTGTGCACCGATATCTGTGTGTAATATAATAAGTGTAATATGAATTTCTATAAAACATACGTTTACATTGGGGTTATAACTTTTTGCAATTTTTGCAAATAACCAAAATACCATAGCAAGGACTTGTAGAGCACGGAAAAAAATGAATTATTATGATATTAATTTTTAAGGTTCGTTAAAGAACTTCAAGCACCAATCGAAGTGAAAATTTTTTATAGAAAATATTGTTTTAGTATTTAAACTTTCCGCCAAATTATTTGAGTTTTTATTATTTTTTAGTTAAAAATAATTAAAAAAAAATATTGTGCAATTTTATGAAATCCCGATTTAATATAAAACTTATAAATAAAACAATTAATTAAAGTTTTTATTTTTATTTGTGGTATATTTCTTGAACTTTTAAATTTTTGTACATTTTATGATATAAATTAAAATATGAAATCACGTCCACCAGTTCCACACAAAATATGTGTCAAAATATGTTAAATTAGTTTCTAGTAAGATTTTTTATATTATTCGTCCTATCACAATGTCCTATCCTATGTCCTATTTTTCTTATTTAGGTGAAAAAATAATACAAAACAAAGTGATTTTAATCACTAAATTATAAACTATTTAAATATTAGAAATTTTATATACAACTTTTTTCAATTAAAAATATTAAAAAATTAGTCAAAAGCATTTTAGAAATCGCGATCGGTTTGTGAAGTTTTTTGTCCAAATCGATTAAAAAGTTCGGTTTTTATTATCAAGATAATATTGGCCACAAGGTGGTGCTATGGCATTTTGAGGTCCAAAAAAAAGTTATAACCCTAGTGTACATAGTATTATGTGCACACTAACATTTATATGGCTTTTATACATTTAGTATAATTCCCGGAAATAGGCCTTATATGGCAGCTATAGTCAATTATGGGCCGATCTATGCAAAATTTAGAACTGTAGTTTCTACTTCTATAAACCTTGGCAAATAGATTTTTGATTATATAAAACTTATTTGTGCCAAATTTCATTAAAATATTCCTATTTTTAAGGCATTTATGAGTATTAAAACTATTCCGGGAGGACATCTGTATAGGCTTCGTCCCTGTGTAAAAAATATCATATGTACCAAATTTCATTAAATTATCTTCAAAATTGCGACCTATACTTTGCGCACAAACTTCACATGGACAGCCAGCCTATCAGCCGACCAGACGGACAGAGGGACACGTTAAATCAACTCAGAAAGTGATTTTGAGTCGAACGGTATTATTTATTTTTTTCTTAAGTTATGGTGAAATATACTCATGTAATTTTTTATGCGCACAAACTTCACATGGACAGCCAGCCTGTCAGCCGACCAGACGGACAAAGGGCACGTTAAATCAACTCAGAAAGTGATTTTGAGTCAAACGGTATTTTTTATTTTTTTGCTTAAGTTATGGTGAAATATACTCATGTAATTTCTTTATTAAAGGGGAAATATTAGACATGTCCATAAAAAAATTAGGACCTGATAGAAACAATTTAAAGTAGATTCCCGTCCACCTTTCGTCTTTAAGGGAAGATTTTTCTGTCAACCAGTGTAGGAGGATTAACAAAAAATATAAATGTAGTTTAGAGGATTCCAAGAAACTGTTTTCTTTTATTTATCTGAAAGCTTAATATGTTTGGATATTAGTGATTAGATTAATAACGGCAATAGTGTTTAGTATCAAAAAAACACATATTTTAAAAATATTTTGGCTCATATACTTCTCTTTTACTACTAGTAGTGGGTATACTCTCTAATCAAAGATAAACTTCATTAACATATTCAAACATTTATAAAATATACTTTAAAATCATCAACAGCTTAATCCTTACATGGACTTCAATGGACGCTCTCAAACCGGTTTTGCAGCTCCTCATGCAACACTAAGAGATGGTCTTCGTTGCAGTGCAAATAAGGCCTACATTAGGCCAGTGTGGAGAAGACCCAATTTGGATATTCTACTTAAAGCTTTTGTGGAAAAAATAATCATAGATCCTCATACCAAACAGGCTAAAGGTGTGCTATTCGAATGGTTGGGTTTGAAGCTCAATGTAAGGGCCACACGTGAAGTTATAATATCAGCTGGTGCTATAGCCAGTCCACAATTGTTAATGGTATCGGGAATAGGACCCCATAAACAATTACATCAACATGACATTCATGTTATACAGGATTTACCCGGTGTGGGAGGCAATCTTCAAGATCATATTTCTACCACGGGCAGTTTATATACCATAGATAACAAAGTAACCGGTCATCGTTTATCATTTATAGTACCTGAAATGTTAAATGCCAAATCGGTTGATTCATTTATACATTATGCCGATGGTTTTTTCTATGCTGTACCTATAGCTGAGGTTATGGGCTTTTGGAATAGTAAATATCAAGATCCTAAGAAAGATTGGCCAGATGTACAATTCTTTTTAGGCAGTTATGGTTATGGCGCTGATGGTGGTCTTATAGGCAGACGTGGTGCTTCCATGTCCATGATAAATTATGCCCAATCTTTCGAGCCTGTTATATATGAAGATAGTTTTGTTATTACGCCTTTATTAATGAGACCAAAAAGCCGTGGTTGGCTGGAGATTACCTCGAAACATAACAAGGAGTATCCAAAAATATATGCCAACTATTATGACAATCCTATGGATATGGCCATAATGGTGAGATTTCTATTTTTTTTTTGAAGAATTTAAAAAAAATATATATAATATAAATATAATTTTTAGGTGGAAGCCTTAAAATTTGGACATCAATTTAGTCAAGCTCCCATTTTAAGACGCTTGAATGCTACTCTTAATATTTATGTTTGGCGCAATTGTCCTCATGTGGAGTATTTAAGTGATGCCTTTTGGGAATGTTTAGCCCGTTTTTACTCTCAGACAATTTATCACCCAGTGGGCACCTGTAAAATGGGTCCTTATAATGATCCTAATGCAGTTGTAGATCCACGCCTTAGGGTTTATGGCATTAAAGGTTTAAGGGTAATTGATGCCAGTATTATGCCCACCATAACAACGGGTAACACAAATTCACCTACTCTGATGATTGCTGAGAAAGGTGCCGATATGATTAAAGAAGATTGGTTTCATTATAGACATTAATACGCCTTTTGCGTTGTAATTAAGGTTAATCGTATGACATACGTATTTTCATTTTAGAGTTTTTTTTTTTTTTATAAGAAAAAAGAATTTTATGAGATTAATTTTTGTTATAATCTACATAATGTCCAGTAAAATGCAAAAGGCCGTTGTAACCACTGAAAAATCAAATTTTATTTTGCTGTAAAAATTAAAAAAAAAAAGAACGTCAGTTGCGGCCTTTTGCATTTTATATGACGATATATTTAATTTGTGTCACTTTCGAAATTTCTTAAATATTTACTATTAGATATTTACATACTTACATACATACAACATGACTACATACAAACATACATATATACATACATACAAACATACCTACATACATACATACATACATATATACAATCATACATACATCAAACATATGTATATGATATAAAAAGAAAAACTTGAAATAAAATTAAAAGCTTTAAAAATCCAAATGGAAAATTTTTATATATAATTAAGAAATTGCAAAATTAGACGATTCTGAAATAAATTTAAATTTGTTACAGCAAAAGTTAATTACATAATATTTTTGGTTGCTCTTTGTGCTGATGTTACAGTTAAACAGAAATTTTCTAGCACGACATGAACTTATTTTATGAGAAGATAAATCCTTAATTTACGCGAGTCATCAGATAAAGGTTATATACCGAAAAATATAAATTTCGTTAAATCATCTCAGGATCAAAATTGAAAATATTTAAAGAATGCTGGTTCTCTGATTTAACTCCAAAAAAACTGATAATGAAAATATTTCTCTAAAGAAATTTGTAAATAATGCTTGGTGCCATGGATGTCCAAAGTAAAAGTAAAATTATTGGAGAATATGCTGGAAAGAAATTTTTTGACTAATTAATAAACAAATTATTTGCTTTAATAGTTTTTATCAGGGTACACGGAATAGGTATACTCGTCGGCCCAGATGATTGTTTTTATACATGAACTGTGGTATAGAATAACTGTCAAATTTCATATATATATATATATATATATATATATATATATATATATATATGAGTATATATGTATATATATATTAGGGTGTGATCGATGAGGTTTTTCAACTGGTTTTAAAACCGGTTTTTCCGGTTAGGGTGATCGATATATATATATATATATATATATATTAGGGTGATCGCTGAGGTTTTTCAACCGGTTTTAAAACCGGTTTTTTCTGGCTAGATGCCGTCGGTTTTTTCAATATGTCATATTTTCGAATGTCGAATAATCCGTTTTTTTAACCCAAAAAACGGTTTTTTTTTGATTTATTTAATTTTCAGTATTTTTTGTTATTCTCCCATTGAATTTTATTCAAGCAATATTTTTGATTTAGGCGATAATGTTTGTTTAAAAAACAATTTAAAAACAATTATAGACCGACTTAGATAATGTGTTAAAACCTTTAATAACTCGCCCGACTAACAGAAAAAGCTACAGACTTAAGTTAAAGAACAGTAAAAAAAGGGAACTTAAACTGATTCACGATGTAAAGTACCGTTGGAATTCCATGGTGAAAATGATTTCTCAATTCTTAAGAATTTATAAGTGTGTAAATCATACACTTTTAGATTTGGGACAATTATCTTTTAATGAAAAGGAGATTAAAATATTAAGAGAATTAAATAGTATTCTGAAGCCTTCAGAAATTGCAATTAAATAGTTATCTAAGAAGTCAACTACTTTTTACATTTCTCTTTAAAAGCCTTTCAAAAATTGAAAATCCATTGGCCGAAGATTTACTTGAATGTTTAAAAAAGCGAATTAACGAACGTTGCATAAAAGTTTTAAATACATTACATTGTTATATTTAAATACAGGAAAGTAACCCAAAAGCGATCATTTTCTCAAATACTCTGAAACCAAGGAATTTGCTGGTAAATTATATGGTCGCTTATTCGACGTAGAGGAGGATTGTTGTTCTGATGAAGAAGACGATGTAACAATAAATGATTCCGAGAATTTGGAAGTATTTTAACTTATTTCATATATTTAGACAAATGCAATGAAAAGTCTGAAAGACTGCATAAATTATATAATGATTTAATTACTGTATGTCCAACTAGCACGTTAAAAACTAAAGAAAAGAACAGATACTTTCCAAAGAATTTAAATTGTATTTTATTTTTAAGAGATCATTTTAAACAAAATACTTCAACAATATTTAATACATCCTATAAGCAATATAGGTTATTATCCTATTTTAATGATATTGATATAATTTTTTATTTAATTTTTTTTTATTGAAATGAATTTTTTAAATTTTGAAATTAATTTCATATATCTATACAATATTATTTTATTGTAATTCTTGAGAAGAAAGTTGAATAAATTGTTGGTTAAAAAAAGTAAAATACGTATAATATTCGAACTATTCGAAAACCGATTTCTCCAAAAAGTCGAATAATCTATCACCCTTTTATATATATATATGCCGTAATTTAATAGGTAAAAATATACTTAAAAAAAAAATCTGTGAGAATGATGTTTCCCTGTTTCTTTATATTATTTTTTTGTTAGGCCTTTATTTAATACTTTGAACAATTTGGAAACACAATGACGATTCAAATGTAATTTGTTTGAAAAATAACCTGTACACTAACACATTCAAACACATACTCTTTGTGCCTATCGCTGATGTAAACCGATTTGAAAGATGTGTATGAATGAAAACTTCTACTTACGATCTATAAAAAATATTAATTAAAATATATACTTTTTGACGTAACCTGGTTAAGTTTTTGCGCTATAGAGGGTCCAAAATTCTCCTGATTAAATATTAAATATTTTTTAATTAATTAGAATTGTGAAATCTTTACATATTAAAAAGTTATATGCATTTGAATTTAAAATAGACAAAAAAGACGATTTTTTTCCGTTTTTTTTCTTGCCAAAAACAAAATATTTTTTTTAGTTTTTTATATACTTAAATATAAAGTATTAATATTTTTCTGAAAGATAACTTAATAAAAAAATAGTAGAAAGGAAAAAAATTAAAAAATTTCTTTTCTGCGAGGACCAGATTCTTACGAAATAGAACCATTTTACTTAGGTTTCCACTCTATGCTCTAATTTCTCAAATCGCAAAGCTGGAATGATCGAATTTTAACATTCTTTATACGGCCTAATATGTTTTTAATATTTTTTGTTTTTATTTTGCTCCCCGACATTGTTTGAGGATTTATAGCGAAAAAAGCAAAAATATTTATATTTTTGGAAATCTTTTAGGAATTTTTTTCGGAATTGCTGGATTTCTGTTTAGCAATCTAAAAAAAAAAAAAAACTAGTTTCGAATTCAGCGCCAAAATCTGATCGATTGTGAGATAACAAGGCAAAATCAGATATTCTCAACCAATCTGATTTTGTGTTCTTTTTGACAATCTTAAAGATATTAAAGTTATAATTTTGAGAATTAAATATTTGTAAATGTCCACGAATATGTCTATAAGTTCCTTATCTGTTTAAATTGATTCCATCACAACATGTTTTGTCTAATATAGAAGTCTTTTAAAATTTTCAGCCTTTAAAATTAAGCACGAGAAAGCATAAGATGTTTTTCGTAACAGTTTGACTAATTTCATTTAAACAACCATCAGAATCACCGAAGCTGCAAAAAACAATCAATATGAGGACAAAAAATTGTGCGTGATATTATTTAAAATTGTACATTTGGTTATGTGCAGTGTTGAAAGATTTGTCTCCAAATTGGGTATTTTAGCTTTCGTGGGAAGTGATTTTGAGATTTTCGTAAAATATGGGGATTCTTTTTTCCAATATATATATATATATATATATATATATATATATATATATACCAAACGAAAACTGGTAGCTTTTGGCTTCATTCCTTTTTTTTTTTTTTAATGAAAAACTACATTACAAATCAAAAATATTTTTCAATTAATTTATTTCGAAAACCAAATCAAAAATACCAAAATAATTATCAATAAAACCGTCATAACATTAAGTTCTCATGGCTTTCGGAAAAATTTTCAATTTATAGAAAAATTCAATACATTTTCTTTTTATATGAAATTTTTGATAAATTTTCTTTAATGGAAAAATGTGTTTAACGTTTTCTTTTTATAGAAAAATTTTTGAATTTTCTTTTTTTAGAAAAAAAAAAAATCGATGAATGGTTTTTATTATAGAAAATGTTCATTAAATATCCTTTTTTTAGAAGTTTTTGATAAATTTGCTTTTCATGTTAAATTATTGATAAATTTTATTTTAATGGGAAATATGATAAAGTTTCTTTTTATACGAAATATTAGATATTTTTGAGGAAATTTATTTTAAAAATAATGTTCGTTAAATTTCTCTTTATAAAATATTTTCAATGATTATTAGCTATTCATAAAAATTTTTCAATACATTTTCAATTAAAAAAAAACATAATGTTTTAATATAAACATTTTGGTGACAAAATTGGGGATTTAAATTTTGAAATGGGTATTCTTGGGGATTCTTAGTTGCAGGTTTGGGGTCATGAGGCAAAATTTTTCTGGCAACACTGGTTATATAATTTGTAAAATTGTGTTTTAAAAATGTTTAATTTTCTTTAATATTTGGTATGTCATTTATATAAGTGTATGTGTTTTTAATAAAAAAGAAAATAAAATAAAGATTATTAAAATTTTAATTCACAATAGTCACTCTTCCTCTTCCTTCCAAATACATTCACTTATTACCAGGGAAACCACAAATATGGTTTTTATTCTTTTTTTTCCTGTACGTTGAATTAAGTCATCGATAAAATATTTATTCGTTTCAGAACAAATATAGCATTTAGGCATCCATCTCTAAGCGCATATTCTTGCATATTTCACCACTAATGACATGTTTTTGTATATAGTGATTTTTGGAGCATACTTTAGCATATTTTATTATTTTCAGGGCATATTTAAATATTTTAGAGCATATTTTGACATAAAAAAATAAAAGTTTCAAAATTTTTTAGTTTTCAAAATTTATTTTAATGGTAACTGCTTAAGTTTGTTAAAAATCGCTAAGGAGCTTGACATATAGCAACAAATCTTGAAAAGTATTTAGAAATTGATTAAATGAACTTTATTACAGCCACATTTGATAGAAAATATTAATATGGAACTTTGTTTAATTAAAAAAAAAAAAAAAAATACTTTTTGATTGAAAATAGTTTCCTAAGAGCATAGTTTCGCGTTTTTAGAACATATTTTTCGTTTTTTACGAATTACACTGGTCAACACAATTCTTGTTTCCTTTATTTTTTTACATGGCCGCTTTTTTCTGTTATTGGGTATTTCTATGGCCCTGACTATATAAAAAATACTAATTGATGCACTGTTAATAGCTTTACCTTCTGAAATATATAGTTTTATTATTTGACAAAAAATTAATACATATGTTAACAAAATTTCTATCGAACTCTATCAAATGACCTTTTATAAGATTTCATTGAATGAACGACCCGTTGCAAACTCCAGCAGTATTCTGCCGTCATATGTGAGTCCCTCCTTTCCTGATAACGCCCTTCCGTTGTCTTAAGATCCTGATGATATCTTTCACCCTACCCAGATTTTGTGGAAATTGGTCTAAATGCAAATGCAGGAAGTAGATTTTTATGCTCATTTTGCACTCTCTCTCTAAAAAAAAAAAAAAAAAAAAAAAATGAAAATCTAAGTAAAAATAGTAAAGGAGGATAGTTAACTAGGGAAAAGTTGTTGCCGGATTTTAAAAAATGCGCGTCAATTTGAGATAGAAAAAAATCACAGGAAACAAACAATTTTTTTTTATTTTTATTTTGTTGACCAGTGTTATACAAGAGTTCCTGCAACCGAACAAATTCTATTGCCAATAAATTCGATTGCCACAACAAAGCTTTTTTCTCTGTGTGTATAACACATCTACCTCGACTTTTTTTACGTGTGGAATTAAAGGAATCAAAGTAAACAATTTCAAATAATTTTGTTAATTTTGCTTACTTTTTACATAATAGTAATGCCTTTTTTGTGATGATGGTACAGCAAAAAATATATTAATAAAACTCGAGATTAACTTTTTTCACCCTATTGCTAAATTTATATCATTTAGTTAGATTCGTCAAAGAGATAAGAAATACATATTATATATCAGTGGTTAGGAAATTGTCTATTCTATTCAGAAATATATAAAAATCTCTATATTCTATTGTATTAATTTTTTACATATTTTCAAGATTATAAATACTACAGTACGAGCTCGATTTGCGCAACCGATATCAAACCAAGGTTGTTGCAATTTCCAAAAAGTTGCGATGAGCGACCAAAGAATATTAAAGCGTTTCATTATATTTTTTATTTACTTATTTTTTAAATAAAAAAACTTATATTAATCAAATAATTAATTTAAATTAAATAAAAGAAAATAAAAAGCAAATGTTTTATTTCAATGTTTAGTCTCGGAATCATTATTTTTTTTAATTAAAAAAAAAAAAAAAAAATTACATATGATATAAAAATAATGCGGATTTCAATGTATTTGAACATATCTACAGATTATTAAAACTACGTCTGTAAACAAGAAAAACTCTTACAAATATCAATAGAAAGTTGCACTTATCGCTACTTTTTTTTTGGGAAAAAGTTGCACTTATAAACCACGTAACGTAAAACAAGTTAGAGTATTTTATTCGGCTCTGCCGAATCTTTTATACCCTTCACCACCTTACCGAGAAATAATGAAATTTATGCCTTAAAGTATGCTTTCATATTTTCACATTTATACTTAAGAAAATAATCTATATTTTTTCCAAACTACAAAAATTTAAACACAAAATTAAACTATTATATCAAATGTTGCATCCTTAAAAAAAAACAACAACAACAACACTGATAGCTTCTGATGACTGTTATATTCGGCTGTGCCGAATCTTATATACCCTTCACCCATGTTGAGATGTTATATGAAAAATTAATATATTTTAAAGCTGATGAAACAACAACAATATCAAATGACAACATTAATTAAAAAATAGTATTTCGAAAATTTATGGACCGTTTAGATTGATTTAAAAATTTAAAATTTGAGAAAAATATTTGTGATAGAACTGCGCAAGAACGAAGTCCATAGCTTATCTAGGGTCTTTAAAAGCCCAAAACGTGTTTTGGCCGATATCTAGTATACTAATGAATCGATTGGATTAATTTTCTGTGAAAGACCCAAAAGTCTAGCTTTAAAAAGTTTAAAAAACCAATATAGCTTTTTGTTGTTGTTTTCAGCGACCATAAAAACAACAACTATATGCAAAATAGTCATTAAATAGATAAGAAAAAAGATTTGGAAATAACTCGTTAGCTTATAGGACTATTTGGTTGATTCAAAAAAAAAAAAAAAAAAAAAAAAAAAACAAAAAAATAGAAAAATATGAAAGGTATATAAAATTATGTAGCCCATAACTTGTATAGGAGCTTCAAAAAGTCTAAAAATGTTTTTTTTTACCGATATCTCGGATACTAATGGACGGACTTTGTTCATTTCTTCCGCAAAAAAAAAAAATATTTCGAATTTTCTGTGAAAGGACGATGTCGCTAGCTTATTAGAAAAGTCGAAAAAAATGTTTCTTGGAGATATCTTTTAGCGATATCTCGGCTATTTTTGGACCGATTTTGCTAAATTTTTATTGATGAATAAAACATATATATCCTATATCTGGGGCTTTCTAAAAACTGATTTCAACAGACAGAAATTACAAACAGAATGACAAACCTATATATACCCCTTACACCTGAAGTGAAGGGTATAAGAAGTATTGGTTGCGCAAATTGGAATGTTGCAATAATAATATAAGTAGTTGCGCAAATCGAGCTCGAATCGAACTTGAAATCTGATTTTTTTTTCTAGATTATCTTTATTTTCCAATTGCTTATTTCTTATTTATTTCGTCATCCTTCGAATGACACCTTTTGGAATTTATTGCAAATAACAATATTCAAAATAATATACTACTTAACGTAGTGATATTTTTAATTGTTCTGCAGTACAATTAAAAATATTCAGGAGAGCAAAAAACTATATTTTTCTTAAAAACCACACCCAGAAAAAAATATAGTTGCAGTGACCATAATCTAAGAGAAACATATTATGATTGGAACATATGATCAAAGCGCAAAACAAATGATTATAAGTAATAATTAAATAAAATAAAAAATAATTATTATGATTCCATTTTTCATATTGTGTCATCATTATCCTATTCTATCAGGTTATGATTTGATGTTATTATATTATTATTCAATCTTATTATATTATATTAATTATACCACATTGTCATATTATTAATCCATGTTATCATATATTTATCCAATCTTATCATATTATTATTTCATTTTATTATATATTAAAATAAAACGTATTAACGTATATAAAATTAGTTATATATATATATATATATATATATATATATATATTTTATTATTTCTTTAACTATATTAATTTATACCACCATATGTGGTTCAAATGCAAGATATTTTTTAACTAAACCTTTTAATGGTAGTTAATCAATATCTTATATTACTTGAATCACATCGAGTATACACAAACCTCGTCTATTTATATTTATTCATATATAAACTAAATGAGGATTACAATAAAGTTGGAAAACAAACATTTGAAACATTTTATTGTCATGGGAATAATAATATGGGAATAATATTAATATGGTTTAAAAACAGCATATAGTTTAATAACAAGGAAAAATATTGTTGTAGAAGTAATGATATTTTTCATATTAATAAAATTTTATTTCTGGTAAAAATATTTAAAAACATATAATTTTTACAGTCAACCATATTGAAATTTTTATTTAGTGTAAACATTAAATGACAAAATTTAAACAAAAGAATTGTTATCATGAACACAGAGTTATTAAAATTCAAAAAAATTAACAAAGAGTACATAATATTTATGTAGTAATAATGCTGTAGTAACTATGTTTTTTCTCTGCGTGCATTTAATAACTTTGGATATAATTCAGATATTTCAAAATATATTGATAAGTAAATGAACGATTAATAAAGCTTTGAGATGGCCGTTTACAGACATACATTCATACATACATACATACATACATACATACATATATACATTAAACTTTAGGTAAGATTACGCTATAAAAAATTATTTATAACATGATCATTTTCGTGGTTACTTCATAATTTTTGTATATTTTTTAGTCGAAGCTCAAACAACTAAATTTTCTTTCTTGTTCAATCAATCAGTTACCGCTAGATGTATTTAATTCCTTTAACAATTTTAATTCTATTTAATATAGACAACAACAAATTATGCAACAAATTTATTTGTATATTTTTAAAGGTTAGTTTTTGCAAGCATTAAGTTTCCGCGATTGGTTATAAAAGTTGACCAAATGTTTAATACTCGTATTTACTTTGACTTAGAATTTGTAACACCCATAAGAAGTAGTAAAACTACAAATTTTGGTTTGAAGGCCAGGCAATTGTTATCCAAAGCGGAAAGTAGAAATTGAGATATTTTGAAAAAACGGCGAATATAATGGAAACCAAGTGGTTTGTTTTAAAAATTATTAAGATTAAATATTACAAACTTTAGGAGGACATTATAATCCTAAAAGGCTTATATTAGAAAAAATAATATTTATGTCATATGATAAGCAATAACCGTATTAATGACGCTTGGGGCGTCATGATTTCTTAAGTAATCTATAACATACACAATTGCAATTAACCTATAATTTGTAATTGGAATTCTCAATTACAATAAATTGTAATTGTAATTCTTATTGTAATTTTAATTGTAATTGTATTGTAATTGTAATTGTAGTTGTAATTGTAATTGTACAATTTAAATTCGGAATGAATAAGGGTCACGGGGGTAGAGGGTAAACCTCCAAAGTTGGTCACCTCAAGTACGTGTTTTTTTTTTTTTTAAATTCGCTAAAAATTAATTTATGGCTTGAAACAAGATAAATGTACAAATAAATATTGCTTGTAAATCTCTACAAAAAACATGCTTACACTTGTTAGTTATCTCTTTTAGCTTAAGAGATATTTCGATAGAAGCTAATTGTACCCAAATTTTTGGGCACGTTTTTTAAACTAGGGCGCCATAATTTGAGCGCTAAAATTTTTTGAAATATCCACTAGATTTCTCGCAAAATTATAAATAATATTACTGCAAGAATCATATAAATAAAGGGTGATCCATTTCGAGGTTTCCTACTTTTTTAAAGAAAAAACACAGAAAATTCAAATTTAATGGGAAATGTTTATTATCATTTGAAAGAACATTCTTTGGCATTTATTTTTTGATGATTATGTCTATCAAATGTTGGCCGTTGCTACGTCGCAGGTGGTCCATCCTTTGAGTCCAATTTTCGATGACTCGTTCGAGCATTTCGACTGGCAACTGGCGAATGTCACGCGTAATGTTTTCCTCCAAGGCCTAAATCGAAGCGGGTTTGTCCTCATAAACTTTAGACTTTACATATCCCCACAGGAAAAAGTCTAACGGTGTGATATCACACGATCTTGGTGGCCAATCGACCGGCCCAAAACGTGAAATTATGTGCTCACCGAAGTGTACTCTCAATAAATCCATTGATTGATGCGATGTCGTCGAATCGACTCTCCACGGTCTTCGTGTACACTCTCAGCTATGGCCGCTATATTTTCTTCACAGCGTGCTGGACGTGGTCTATTCGGTCGAATATTATCCAATAATGAATGCTGGGTCTCAAAATGGGTGATGGTGTTGCGAATAGTGCGCTCAGTAGGCCGATTATGTTGACCATAAGTTGAGCGAAGTGCACGAAACACATTCCTCACAGAACGTGGATTTTCGTAATAAAGTTGAACGATTTGTAAACGTTGTTCAGGCATAAGTCTTTCCATTATGAAATGCCAAACAATACTAAACAAAAATAACATGACAGCATGACACGACTCACACGTGATCTGTCAAAAAAAGGCTATTGAAAAAGGTATCTCTACTTGAATCACCCTTTATATCTACCGGATAAAAGTTATGAAATTGAAGCTTTTAAAAAATTATATTTTTGGGGTTATTTTCCAAAAAGGTGGTAATACTCTTTCACTTCTAAAATATTTTTTTTGTCCCGGACTATTAAATGTGTAATGTTTTCAAAAGAAAACTTAATGCAAATGCGTTAAAAAAACAGAGGCGCTTTGGGCAATCGTTTCACCTCAAGGCCTTTTTGAACTTTGTCAATTTTGAAAAAAAGTTTATTTTTTTAAATTTTCAAATGTCAAAGCCAAAATCAACAAACGAATACATTGGCTATATGTCCCCATAAGTAAGTTAAACACACCAAAAATATTTTCTGAACCACGCCTTTTACAGCCGTTGTAAAATCGAAGGCGCTTTAGGCAATAGTTTCCCCAACGCCCTAACCAAACTTTGTCAATTTTAAAAAAGGTTATTTTATTTATTTATTTATTTTTTGTAAAAATCTCAAATGCTAAAGCCGAGATCAACAATATATATATATATTGACTATATACATCCATATGTTGGTTAAACACACAAAAGAAACTTTCTGCGCCACGCCTTTTACAACGGCTGAGTGACAATTTTAATGAACAATTCTCCGGATTGGAATTTTGGATATTTTGGTACAAAAAATTGGAAGTAATTTTAATTCCCTGATTTTAAAACACGTTTGTCTATAATGTCTGTATTGAGCAAAAATTTCATTGGAATACCTTTACTGGTTTAAATTTTATGTAGGTTCAAATTTCGACATTATTTCTCAAAAATATGTTTAAAAGCCAAATTTTAAGCACATTTTTGAATAATAATAATATTAATATTTGGACTTAAATAAAATTTAAACAAGTAGAGGTATTCCAATGAAAATTTCCCGCAGTATAGACAAACTTGTTATAAAATTAGGAAACTAAAAATACTCCCACTTTTTTGTACCAAAATACCCGAAATCCCAGTCCGGGGAAAACTTGTTTCATAAAATAACTTTTTTCATTAAAACTATCACCCAGCCGTTGTGAAAGCCATAGCTCACAACATTTTTTTTTTTGTGTGTTGAACCAACATATAGTCAATATATTTTTTTGTTGATCTGGGAATTGACATTTAAGAATTTTATAAAAAAAAAAAATAAATAAATAAATAAAAAAAAACTTTTTCAAAATTGACAAAGTCTGGATAGGGCTTGGGTGGGAAACATTGATCAAAGTGCCTCCAATGTTGTTTCACACGCATTTTCGTTAAGATTTCTAACATTACAAAAATTTTATAGTCCGGAGTAAAAAAATATTTTTCGCCTTTTAGGTAAAAGTGATTTTTTTTTTTAAGTTTCCACTTCAGATTAATATAACTTTTTATTATATATTTATATGATTTTTGCAGCAATATTATTTAGAATTTTGTAAGAAATTTAGTAGATATTATTGAAAAATTTTAGGGCCTACATTAAGGCCTCTAAGTTTAAAAGACTTAAAAAAACGAGGCCAAAAATATGGCTAAAATTTGCTTCAACCTAAATATCTCTTAAACTAAAAGAGATAACCTACATATGCAAGCATATTTTTTATAGAGATTTATAAGGACTATTTATATGTAAAGCTTTTTTAAAATCAAGTCGTAAATGAATTTTTGGCGAATTTTTAAAAAAACAAGTTTCGAGGTTTACCCTTTATCCCCATGACCCGCTAGAGGCCTGTGCTCCTCCAAATCAATTTTAAAATACTTTCGCTGTGAACAATTGAAATTTTGTTTAGATATCTCCAACGGTACACAAATTACAGAATTAATTAAAAAAAGCTTTCTGAGAACACAGTGCGACGTTAAAAATATGCAAAATTATCTTCAAATAAAAATCGTATATTGAATTTTCTTAACAACATTTCGATATGATTTACTTTTTAAAAATTCAAATTGTAATTAAATATTATTTTTGGAATTAAATGTAATTGTAATTGAAGAAATAACAATTAAAATTACTTATAATTGTAACTGAAAATAGTCAATTAAAATTACACTTAAAGTAATTTAATTTAAAGTGAAATCTTTACCCCAAAGTCTGAATAGGTGCCATAGTTACAAAAAAAGATATCATTACAATCCAATGTAAATGATGAGATTATTTTTGATTTTAGCAAAGCTGATTATTCCAAATTAAATCAACTACTTTGTTCTGAAAACTGATTTGAATATATTCCTTACAATAAAGTATGCCCTCGTAATATTGACATCATTTTGAATAAATTCTATGATGGCTTATTTAAATGTTTTAAGAAATCAATACCAATGACGAGAAAAAAAATTGCACATGGACCGCCTTGGACTACAAAGCAGCTCAATGGCTTGAAAAATTTGAAAAACAAACATTATAGAAAATACAAAAAAATCCGGTTTATCTATTGATTATATGAGGTACTCCATATCAAGATCAGTTTACAATTCGGAAAATATCAAATGTTACAATAATTATCTTTTTAGGATGAAAAGAAACTTTAAAAATAGTCCAAAATATTTTTACCAGTTTGTAAATTCTAAGCGTCGAGTCTCATGAAATGATGAAATTTGGAAATAAAGAATCCTCATACGATGCAGATATTTGCGATATGTTTGCTGCTTTCTTCTCATCCGCCTATTCTGATAAAGATTCACATGAACTTTCCAATTATCCATATCCAATTCCAGCTGCAACCCTAATAAATTGTCCAACATTAGATAAATCGATGGTACTGAAAGATGTACAGAATCTAAAATATTCTGATAAAAGTGGACCTGACGGTGTTCCAAGCTGTGTTCTTATTTAACATATCAATATTTAGTGGTTACTTTCCTGAAGTTTGGAGGAAATCTTATATTATACCTTTGTTTAAATCCGTAGCAGATCCAACATTTCCAATTATAGAGGTATTGCTAAATTAAGTGTTATTCCAAAACTTTTCGAAAAGATAGTTACTGAAATCCTTTCGCATCAAGTTGTATATTATCTTTCGCCATTTCAGCATGGATTTAAAAAAGGATGTTCCATTACTACTAACCTTTTGGAGTTCACAACCTCAGTTATAACCGTATTTGATTCCGGTTTACAGACAGACGCAATATACACAGATTTCAGTAAAGCTTTCGATAAAGTAAATCACGATCTCCTATTGTTCAAATTGGATAAACTCGGATTTTCTCCTGTTTTCCTCATATCTTAAAAATAGATGCCAATGTGTATTATTTTTTATTTATATTTATCTAGTGTTCCACAAGGTAGTCATCTCGGCCCCTTATTATTCCTAATATTTATAAATGATTTACCAGCTTGCATTAAGAATTCTAAAATATTAATGTATGCTGATGATGTAAAGCTGTTCCATAGCTTTAACTATTCCTATCAATGTTCCTTACTCCAATCAGATCTTGACAATCTTTATGATTGGTGTATGATGAATCTAATGGATCTGAATTTAAGAAAGTGTAAACACATGATGTTCTACAGAAGAAGTCCAGTACTCTGTAGATACACAATAAATGAATATCAACTTGATCTAGTCGAAGAATTTCTTGATCTGGGTGTGTTGCTTGATTGTAAACTATCCTTTAACTCCCACGTTTCGCAAATCGTTAATAAGGTAAAAGGAGTTCTAGGTTTCCTCAAGCGCTGGGGAAGAGAGTTTAATGATCCTTACGTTTCCAAGCAATTATTCATATCTCTTGTAAGACCAATCCTGGAATATGCTTCCGTGGTCTGGGATCCTCTCTTATTTTGTCTTTGTAATCTTCCATGGAATCCTAATATTAATTTACCATCATATGAGAGTCGATTACAGCTTATTGATCTCCCTACTCTTGAAAGTAGGAGAAAATATATGAATATTTCATTTGTAATTAATTTAGTAAACGGTTCAATTAATTCTGAGTTTCTGCTTCGTAAGATCAAATTCGTAATCCCAAATCGTCTAATTAGAAATTATACTCCTTTAAAAATAAAATATTTTCGAACCAATTATGCCAACTTTGATCCCATGTGATGTATAGTGCACGAGAAGATAACAAAGTAAGATAACAAAGTAAAAAGTGCTGCCAAGTTTAAAAAATAACAACTTTGTTAACAAACTAATAATGAAAGGTAACAAACTAATGGACCATAGGTCGAACTGGGAGATTTGTTTTGGACCGGACCACTTGTAGGTGATAGAGGAGGGTTTCAGCTTCATTTTGATATATATTTTATTCACCGCTATAGTTTTTGGTAGAACAAAAATTTCAAAAAAAGATTATTCATATTTCACTCTAAGGGACATTTTGGACCCTAGGTCGAACTGAGTGATTTGTTCCTGGACCAGACCACTTGGAAGTGATAGTGGAAGGTCTCAGCTTCATTTTGATATACATTTTATTCATCGCTATAGTTTTTGGTAGAACAAAGTTTTCAAAAAAAGATTTTTTCATATTTCACTCAAGGGACATTTTGGGTCATAGGTCAAACTGAGTGATTTGTTCCTGGACCGGACCACTTGGAGGTTATAGCGGAAGGTCTCAGCTTCATTTTGATATACATTTTATTTACCGCTATAGTTTTTGGTAGAACAAAGTTTTCAAAAAAAAATTTTTCATATTTCACTCAAGGGACATTTTTGGCCATAGGTCGAATTGAGTGATTTGTTCCTGGACCGGACCACTTGGAGGTTATAGCGGAAGGTCTCAGCTTCATTTTGATATACATTTTATTTACCGCTATAGTTTTTGGTAGAACAAAGTTTTCAAAAAAAGATTTTTTCATATATCCCTCTTGAGGACATTTTGGACCATAGGTCAAACTGAGTGATTTGTTCCTGGACCGGACCACTTGGAGGTGATAGTAGAAGGTCTCAGCTTCATTTTGATATACATCTTATTTACCGCTATAGTTTTTGGTAGAACAAAGTTTTCAACAAAAGATTTTTTCATATATCCCTCTAGAGGACATTTTGGACCATAGGTCGAACTGAGTGATTTGTTCCTGGACCGAACCACTTGGAAGTGATAGTGGAAGGTCTCAGCTTCATTTTGATATACATATTATTTACCGCTATAGTTTTTGGTAGAACAAAGTTTTCAAAAAAAGATTTTTTCATATATCCCTCTTGAGGACATTTTGGACCATAGGTCAAACTGAGTGATTTGTTCCTGGACCGGACCACTTGGAGGTGATAGTAGAAGGTCTCAGCTTCATTTTGATATACATTTTATTTACCGCTATAGTTTTTGGTAGAACAAAGTTTTCAAAAAAAGATTTTTTCATATTTCACTCTAGAGGACATTTTGGACCATAGGTCGAACTGAGTGATTTGTTCCTGGACCGGACCACTTGGAGGTGATAGCAGAAGGTCTCAGCTTCATTTTGATATACATCTTATTTACCGCTATAGTTTTTGGTAGAACAAAGTTTTCAACAAAAGATTTTTTCATATATCCCTCTAGAGGACATTTTGGACCATAGGTCGAACTGAGTGATTTGTTCCTGGACCGAACCACTTGGAAGTGATAGTGGAAGGTCTCAGCTTCATTTTGATATACATTTTATTTACCGCTATAGTTTTTGGTAGAACAAAGTTTTCAAAAAAAGATTTTTTCATATATCCCTCTTGAGGACATTTTGGACCATAGGTCAAACTGAGTGATTTGTTCCTGGACCGGACCACTTGGAGGTGATAGTAGAAGGTCTCAGCTTCATTTTGATATACATCTTATTTACCGCTATAGTTTTTGGTAGAACAAAGTTTTCAACAAAAGATTTTTTCATATATCCCTCTAGAGGACATTTTGGACCATAGGTCGAACTGAGTGATTTGTTCCTGGACCGAACCACTTGGAAGTGATAGTGGAAGGTCTCAGCTTCATTTTGATATACATTTTATTTACCGCTATAGTTTTTGGTAGAACAAAGTTTTCAAAAAAAGATTTTTTCATATATCCCTCTTGAGGACATTTTGGACCATAGGTCAAACTGAGTGATTTGTTCCTGGACCGGACCACTTGGAGGTGATAGTAGAAGGTCTCAGCTTCATTTTGATATACATCTTATTTACCGCTATAGTTTTTGGTAGAACAAAGTTTTCAACAAAAGATTTTTTCATATATCCCTCTAGAGGACATTTTGGACCATAGGTCGAACTGAGTGATTTGTTCCTGGACCGAACCACTTGGAAGTGATAGTGGAAGGTCTCAGCTTCATTTTGATATACATTTTATTTACCGCTATAGTTTTTGGTAGAACAAAGTTTTCAAAAAAAGATTTTTTCATATATCCCTCTTGAGGACATTTTGGACCATAGGTCAAACTGAGTGATTTGTTCCTGGACCGGACCACTTGGAGGTGATAGTAGAAGGTCTCAGCTTCATTTTGATATACATCTTATTTACCGCTATAGTTTTTGGTAGAACAAAGTTTTCAACAAAAGATTTTTTCATATATCCCTCTAGAGGACATTTTGGACCATAGGTCGAACTGAGTGATTTGTTCCTGGACCGAACCACTTGGAAGTGATAGTGGAAGGTCTCAGCTTCATTTTGATATACATTTTATTTACCGCTATAGTTTTTGGTAGAACAAAGTTTTCAAAAAAAGATTTTTTCATATATCCCTCTTGAGGACATTTTGGACCATAGGTCAAACTGAGTGATTTGTTCCTGGACCGGACCACTTGGAGGTGATAGTAGAAGGTCTCAGCTTCATTTTGATATACATTTTATTTACCGCTATAGTTTTTGGTAGAACAAAGTTTTCAAAAAAAGATTTTTTCATATTTCACTCTAGAGGACATTTTGGACCATAGGTCGAACTGAGTGATTTGTTCCTGGACCGGACCACTTGGAGGTGATAGCAGAAGGTCTCAGCTTCATTTTGATATACATCTTATTTACCGCTATAGTTTTTGGTAGAACAAAGTTTTCAAAAAAAGATTTTTTCATATATCCCTCTTGAGGACATTTTGGACCATAGGTCGAACTGAGTGATTTGTTCCTGGACCGAACCACTTGGAAGTGATAGTGGAAGGTCTCAGCTTCATTTTGATATACATTTTATTTACCGCTATAGTTTTTGGTAGAACAAAGTTTTCAAAAAAAGATTTTTTCATATTTCACTCTAGAGGACATTTTGGACCATAGGTCGAACTGAGTAATTTGTTCCTGGACCGGACCACTTGGAGGTGATAGCAGAGGGTCTCAGCTTCATTTTGATATACATTTCATTTACCGCTATAGTTTTTCGTAGAACAAAGTTTTCAAAAAAAGATTTTTTCATATATCCCTCTAGAGGACATTTTGGACCATAGGTCGAACTGAGTGATTTGTTCCTGGACCGGACCACTTGGAAGTGATAGTGGAAGGTCTCAGCTTCATTTTGATATACATTTTATTTACCGCTATAGTTTTTGGTAGAACAAAGTTTTCAAAAAAAGATTTTTTCATATATCCCTCTTGAGGACATTTTGGACCATAGGTCAAACTGAGTGATTTGTTCCTGGACCGGACCACTTGGAGGTGATAGTAGAAGGTCTCAGCTTCATTTTGATATACATTTTATTTACCGCTATAGTTTTTGGTAGAACAAAGTATTGAAAAAAACAATGATGGTGGTGCCCGGATTGCAACGTACCAGCCTCTGAAATAAATGTAAATAATCTGGCAGCCCAGAAATAAATATATTAACAGTTTAAAAACTTGGCACACCTTTTATACTAACATGGCCACCAAGACGAATTTTTACAAGGTGGTTTCGATTAGACATGTAGCCTTCAGTTTTCTGAAGTGTCAAACTGCACATATAAAAAACTTTTGGAACGAACCTTTTTAAATCTGGCTTTGTAACCGTCAAATTTTATTTTCCATCAATGAAACAGCAGGTAAGTGTTTTTTTAATTGATTAAAAATAAGATTTTTAAGTGATAATAATAATTTATATAGTTAATATGTGTGAGTTTAAATTGTGATTTAAAAAAAATAGTGATTTTTTCTTTTTTCAAAAAAAAATTTTGTGTATGGTAATAGAGCTGCCGCGTAATTAAAAATAATTCTGAAAATGGGATTTTTTAAATTCCCAAATAAAAAAAATTATTTTGTAATTTTGCAGAAATAAATATTCTTTTTATTTTTATTTTGTTCTATCGCCATATCGAAAAATTATGGCGCAAAAGCAAAATAAAACTATCGCGAAAAGGAACTCGGTACAAAAAAGAAAACTATCGACATATCAAAAAAGTATCGCCATATTGAAAAAAATATTAAGAAAAACTATCGTTTTATCGGTAATATATGAAATTACAAACGGATCGACAAAATTATATAAAATTTAGAAAAAAATCAAAACATGAAATTTAAAATGAATTTTTATTTTTTATTTTTTTATTATATATTTATTAATACGCGCAGAAAGCTCAAGCGAGGGAAGACCACTATCAATAGAAGGAAGACTAAGCTTAAGCAAAGAAAGGCCATTAGAAGGAAGACAAAAAACTTACAAACTTGGAAAGAGGGTAATAAATGTAAATTTTCACTAATACCTTTTATTAACTTTAATAATAGAATTATTTTAATACTAAATATAAAAATATTTAATAATAATTTTAAAGTATTTTGTAAATTAATATATAATATAAGAATATATTAAGAATAATTTATAATTAGATAAATTAGTTTAATAAAATATTGATTTCAAAAAATTTTACAAATAAAAAATTTTTAACAATATATAATTTTTAAACTTTTTTTTTTTTTTTTTTGTTACATCTAGAGGCGAAATTTCATCATCAGAGTAAGACGTAAGTTTAGTTATTGTTCAAATGATTTAAAGACCATACTGTTAAATTGCTCATTTTTAGAGGATTTGCAGATCATTTCTTCGAAAAATGTTAAATTATTTGAAATTATTATTGAATCGTTAAATGCTATTTGAAAAAAATCTAAATATAATAAGCTTCAAAATAATTTAAAAAATAGAAGAAGGATCTGTAGTATGGCAAAAACCTTGCTGAAAACACGCAAGGTAATAAAAGTAGACACATTTAATAGTGCTACGAAAAAGGCAATCTTCAAAATATACATAAGCTGGAAACATTAAGAAAATGTAAATCTGAAGGTAATTATGATAAATATTATCATCCAGATCCAGTTTACGCTCTTATTTTGATGAAAGATGGTCCGTATAAAAATTATATACAACTAGTTGCTTCTCCATTAACAGTTTATACATGGGAAAAGCATACGTTTGAAACTTTTTCCAGTAATGTAATTCTTGAAGATTCAAAATATACATTTCATATTGATGCATCTGGCGAAAGCATGAAACACGTAAAATGTGCTGAAAAGAGAATTTTGACATATAAAATTGTTTTACGAATTTCAGAAATAAAAAAAATTTTAACAATTGCGGAAGCAATTCTTTCTCGCCACACACTCAGTGAAATTTGTGCTTTTCTAGACAAATTGAAATTGTTCATGAAAGAGAGCAATATTAAATATCAGTTCAAATGGCCTTATTGCAGACGGGTTTGTACTGATGTAAGTCCCGCATTATATGGCGCAGTGTTGAAAAGTTTTAATAATCAAACATTATTGGAATACCTTATAGTGTGTGCTAAGTATCTAAATAATGTTAAATAAAATTCAAAGCTCAAACCTGATTTTGTTATCTTGCAGTGGTGTAAATGTCACTATATAAATATAATTTGCAAAGATTTAAATTTAAAATTAGGTAAAAACATTATTTTAAAACCCTTGCTTAAGAATGCTTTAGTAGCGGCATTTAGTTTAAGCAGTATGGAAGAGTGTGAACGTTGGTTTAAGCATATTTTTACTGTTTTACTGTCGCCGTTTAAAACTTGTTTATTTGAACAAAGTTTCGAAATATTACATCAATGCATAATAGAAATTACTGATGAAAACTTAAGTAAGGAATATACGATTTACGATTATGAAAAAATCGACTTTTTGGAATCAGTTGCACTTAATAGTCCTTTTCGGAAAATTTTTCTTTCGATATATGAGGATATTAAAACTGCATTGAAAAATGTTACAACAGGTCGTTGCGTAAATCAATACCGCAACGATGATATGTGTACGTTTTTGTTAAATAAATATTGCCCTTTTATTGTACTTTGGACAAACGTTATGGGCATTCATGTTGATACATCTGGGGAGCATATAAGTAATGGCCCGATTGAATTTTCTTATTATTTGCAAAAACATGTTATACTACCGCACAAATCTGTAAGATGTTTTCGTTAAAATAATAAGAATTGATTATCTAAGTTCCTTAAAGGAGTTACGATATAATTATAAAATGTTTGGATCAGTTGATAAGGAAATAGAGAATACAATTATTTTAAGCAAAAATGAGTTAAATGAAAAGCATAACAATAGTAGAATAATTAAAGAGCATTCTTATATTTGTTCAACTCCAAGCGAAAAAACAAGACTCCACACTGGATATAAGTGTTGAAGTAATAGAAAAAGATCACAGTTATTCTCAAGCAAGTGGGAATATTAAGACAGAGCCCGAAGAAGAATGGGGGAAGTTGAGTCAAAAAAAAAAAAAAAAAAAAACAAAAAACAATTCCTAAAATAATGCATGAAGCAAAGGCAAGTAAGAAGGTTTCAGAAATTCGTAAAAATAATAGTAATGCGATTCAAAAAGATAACTTTTTTCTATTTAAATTTGATGAATTATTTTCTGAAATTAATAATAGAATAGACTCTATAAATGTTCGATTTACCGATTATTTAGAAAAGTTTAAAAATTATATATTGTTGAAAATTTTTTATTTGTAAAATTTTTTGAAATCAATATTTTGTTAAACTAATTTATCTAATTATAAATTACTCTTAATATATTCTTATATTATATATTAGTTTACAAAATACATTTAAATTATTATTAAATATTTTTATATTTAGTATTAAAATAATTCTATTATTAAAGTTAATAAAAGGTATTAGTGAAAATTTACATTTATTACCCTCTTTCCAAGTGTAAGTTTTTTGTCTTCCTTCTAATGGCCTTCCTTTGCTTAAGCTTAGTCTTCCTTCTATTGAGCCTTCCTTCCATTGATAGTGGTCTTCCTTCGCTTGAGCTTTCTGCGCGTATTAATAAATATATAATAAAAAAATAAAAAATAAAAATTCATTTTAAATTTCATGTTTTGATTTTTTTCTAAATTTTATATAATTTTGTCGATCCGTTTGTAATTTCATATATTACCGATAAAACGATAGTTTTTCTTAATATTTTTTTCGATATGGCGATAGAACAAAATAAAAATAAAAAGAATATTTATTTCTGCAAAATTACAAAATAATTTTTTTTATTTGGGAATTTAAAAAATCCCATTTTCAGAATTATACACAAAATTTTTTTTTGAAAAAAGAAAAAATCACTATTTTTTTTAAATCACAATTTAAACTCACACATATTAACTATATAAATTATTATTATCACTTAAAAATCTTATTTTTAATCAATTAAAAAAACACTTACCTGCTGTTTCATTGATGGAAAATAAAATTTGACGGTTACAAAGCCAGATTTAAAAAGGTTCGTTCCAAAAGTTTTTTATATGTGCAGTTTGACACTTCAGAAAACTGAAGGCTACATGTCTAATCGAAACCACCTTGTAAAAATTCGTCTTGGTGGCCATGTTAGTATAAAAGGTGTGCCAAGTTTTTAAACTGTTAATATATTTATTTCTGGGCTGCCAGATTATTTACATTTATTTCAGAGGCTGGTACGTTGCAATCCGGGCACCACCATCATTGTTTTTTTCAATACTTTGTTCTACCAAAAACTATAGCGGTAAATAAGATGTATATCAAAATGAAGCTGAGACCTTCTACTATCACCTCCAAGTGGTCCGGTCCAGGAACAAATCACTCAGTTCGACCTATGGTCCAAAATGTCCTCTAGAGTGAAATATGAAAAAATCTTTTTTTGAAAACTTTGTTCTACCAAAAACTATAGCGGTAAATAAAATGTATATCAAAATGAAGCTGAGACCTTCTACTATCACCTCCAAGTGGTCCGGTCCAGGAACAAATCACTCAGTTTGACCTATGGTCCAAAATGTCCTCAAGAGGGATATATGAAAAAATCTTTTTTTGAAAACTTTGTTCTACCAAAAACTATAGCGGTAAATAAAATGTATATCAAAATGAAGCTGAGACCTTCCACTATCACTTCCAAGTGGTCCGGTCCAGGAACAAATCACTCAGTTCGACCTATGGTCCAAAATGTCCTCTAGAGTGAAATATGAAAAAATCTTTTTTTGAAAACTTTGTTCTACCAAAAACTATAGCGGTAAATAAAATGTATATCAAAATGAAGCTGAGACCTTCTACTATCACCTCCAAGTGGTCCGGTCCAGGAACAAATCACTCAGTTTGACCTATGGTCCAAAATGTCCTCAAGAGGGATATATGAAAAAATCTTTTTTTGAAAACTTTGTTCTACCAAAAACTATAGCGGTAAATAAAATGTATATCAAAATGAAGCTGAGACCTTCCACTATCACTTCCAAGTGGTCCGGTCCAGGAACAAATCACTCAGTTCGACCTATGGTCCAAAATGTCCTCTAGAGGGATATATGAAAAAATCTTTTTTTGAAAACTTTGTTCTACGAAAAACTATAGCGGTAAATGAAATGTATATCAAAATGAAGCTGAGACCCTCTGCTATCACCTCCAAGTAGTCCGGTCCAGGAACAAATTACTCAGTTCGACCTATGGTCCAAAATGTCCTCTAGAGTGAAATATGAAAAAATCTTTTTTTGAAAACTTTGTTCTACCAAAAACTATAGCGGTAAATAAAATGTATATCAAAATGAAGCTGAGACCTTCTACTATCACCTCCAAGTGGTCCGGTCCAGGAACAAATCACTCAGTTCGACCTATGGTCCAAAATGTCCTCTAGAGGGATATATGAAAAAATCTTTTTTTGAAAACTTTGTTCTACCAAAAACTATAGCGGTAAATAAAATGTATATCAAAATGAAGCTGAGACCTTCTACTATCACCTCCAAGTGGTCCGGTCCAGGAACAAATCACTCAATTCGACCTATGGCCAAAAATGTCCCTTGAGTGAAATATGAAAAATTTTTTTTTGAAAACTTTGTTCTACCAAAAACTATAGCGGTAGATAAAATGTATATCAAAATGAAGCTGAGACCTTCCGCTATAACCTCCAAGTGGTCCGGTCCAGGAACAAATCACTCAGTTTGACCTATGACCCAAAATGTCCCTTGAGTGAAATGCGAAAAAATCTTTTTTTGAAAACTTTGTTCTACCAAAAACTATAGCGGTGAATAAAATGTATATCAAAATGAAGCTGAGACCTTCCACTATAACCTCCAAGTGGTCCGGTCCAGGAACAAATCACTCAGTTCGACCTAGGGTCCAAAATGTCCCTTAGAGTGAAATATGAATAATCTTTTTTTGAAATTTTTGTTCTACCAAAAACTATAGCGGTGAATAAAATATATATCAAAATGAAGCTGAAACCTTCCTCTATCACCTACAAGTGGTTCGGTCCAAAACAAATCTCTCAATTCGACCTATGGTCCATTAGTTTGTTACCTTTCATTATTAGTTTGTTAACAAAGTTGCGACTGTTAACTTGGCAGCACTTTTACTTTGTTATCTTACTTTGTTAAGTTCACGCCGACTGATGTATATGCAATCAATTCAACAGTTTCTATCCATATATTGATTTCTCATTAAATCCAAACCGCATTAAGAGGAGTGTTTTTAACTTAGTTAAATAATAAGTTTTTGTTATTGAATGATTATGAAAATATTTTATTGTTAATAGCTTTAAGAATAATATATATGCTAGCCTGTAAGAAATTGTAATTTCATTGGCTATTAAATAAATAAATAAAATAAATAGATCGATGACTGATTTAATTTATTGTACTTTAAAAACGCTTAATAAATCATATCTTTGGAATTTATTGTTTATCACTTTGTATTCTTTTTTTTGGTTTAATATCTTTCCCCTTTGATTTCGTCATCAATTTAAAAATTTTCAAAGGATAATTTTAAACCTTAAAAAAAACTAATTAACTTTTTAAAATGTTTTTAAACTTTTAGCAGCTGAATTAAAATCCACTTCAAATGTAATAATTAATTAAAAGCATTGACAATCTTTATGGGCATCTGTAATTTATATCACTTTGTATTAATCATACATTTAATCAACTGCTGTAAATGCTACTTTAATATATACAAAATCTTACATAATTCTCATCGAAAAAAAGACAACAATTGCTCACAAATATTTACAAAAAAAAAAAAAAAAATTTGTTATGTAAAAGGAAAACACAAACACTAATACAGACTGATAAAATGCACAATTTTAAAAATAAATCTGCTTTGCCACACAATAAATATATAAAAAAGCATTATTTACAAGTTTTACCTGTTTCCAGAGTCACCAATTGAGGCAAAGAATCAATAAATTTATTTGCCATTTAGCTGCTTGGAATACAGCTTTTCAAATGGAAACACTTCAGCAGGCACGTAAGTATGAACGCTTTTAATACACTCGTTTGTTATTAATTTTAATTCAACAACAAATGAAAAATTCTCCATTTGAAAACAAAAACAGGTGTTGGTTGTCACAAGCGAATTTTCAAATATTTGTTTATTAAGAAAACACCAAACAACATTCAGTTCATTAAGAAAACTCTACGTGAAAACATCATTTCTAACATATAAAATGCTGCAAACAAAATTATTAATAATTTACGCATTGTTGGTGTTGCTGCCACTTGCTAGTATTAGAAGTGCCACAGAAGCCATTACTACGAGTGACATTTTGCAAACGAAACAATTGAAAAAACAATTGGAGGTATTGAAAGATCACTTGGAGGATGCCATACAAAAATTAGATCATAATATACGCTCGAGACAAGCTGATTTTCAAACAGGAGTTCAAACGCCCGATAATGGTGAGTTTGTTAAGAAATGTTAAGTGTGTGATAACTCAAAAACTTTTTGGTTTTCGGTAATGGCAACTACTTATTAAAGTAGTTTCTTGGTAATGAGGCATAATAAATAAGTACAGTAATATTGCAATTACGTGGATGAGTTGACTAGAGTGCTGGATTAACAATCACAAGGTTGTTGGTTCAACCACATTCTGATGTTGTTAGTTTTTTATAATAAAATGTCTAAAAAGATATTTTATACTAAAAAAAAGTTTTTGTCAGTTAGAAAATTAAGTGCGAGATGGTGTACTGAGTAAGACGTTAGTCATTAAAAACGAATGGTGTAATTTGTGTTCAAGTTCAAATCTCACTGACAGCAAAAATTTTTTTGCTTTTTGTTTCATTTTTATTCTCGTTTAGATACATATTTTTGAGTACCCCTAGATTCCAAAAATAACTACATGAACACAAAACTTTTTTGTTTTCGGTAATTGCAACTACTTATTAAAGTAGTTTCTCGGTAATGAGGCATCATTATTAATTGCTTACTCTGTATTACACAAATAAGTACTCAATAGTATAATAGCATAGAAATACTGTAATCACGTGGATGAGTTGACTAGAGCGCTGGATTAACAACCAGAAGGTTTTACTCCTCCTTACCACTTACCACTTAAACTTAAACTACTTATTTTTTGCCTGAGTAACTAGTTGTGTGTTTTTGTTCGAGTTGTCCACAAATTCATGTAGTTATTTTTTGACTCTAGGGGTACTCAAAAATATGTACCTAAACGAAAACAAAAATAAAAAAAAAACAAAAAAATTTTGCCGTCAGTGAGACTCGAACTTGGACACACACTGACCATTCGTTTTTACTGACTAACGTCTTACTCAGTACACCATCTCGCACATAGCATCCTAAGCGACAAAAACTCTATTTAGTTTAAAATATCTTTTTAGACATTTTGTTATAAAAAACTAACAGCCTCAGAATGGGGTTGAACCAACAACCTTCTGGTTGCTAACCCAGCGCTCTAGCCAACTGATCCACGTGATTGCAATATTACTGTCCTGTTATACTATTGAGTACTTATTTATGTAATACAGAGTAGGCAAATAATAATGATGCCTCGTTACCGAGAAGCTACTTTAATAAGTAGTTGCCATTATCGAAAAACAAATTTTGTTTTTTTTTTGTTTTTAAGTTTATAAAAATACAAGTTTGAACTATGTAATATCATGATTAAATTTCAACTACTTGCGATAGTAGGATCATGCTGCTAAACGATCGTTATTCTTTTTTACGATGTGAAAACAAATCTTAAAAAAATCTCTCCAATATTAGTATTAAATATATCAAAATATAGCTTAAGAAAAGTTTATGAACACGTAGTTTACGATTTTTCATAAAAAGATTTTCAAGAAGATAAAATTAACAGTTTGCTAAAAGTTCCTTAATTCAGTTATATTTTTAATTTTTAATTATTTTCTTGAGTTTATTTTTCAAAATTACTTTTTTATTATTACCCTTCTTTCATTATATCTGAGCCTTTAAATCCTTTGAAAGCATATTTTTCAATACTTAGACCGTTTAAAATTTAACCAAAGGTTTCATAGATTCTGAGGGGCTTTGAAATTATTGAGGTTGTTACATTATTATTTCCATCTGTCTGGACACAATTCTATAGTTTCCTAAAAGACGTACAAATATTTATCTATTATGAATCCTTTATTTGTATGTACATTGGTGCATATTTCTATCAACGCACATACATTTTTTTAATCAACTTACCAAAAATGGATTTAAAAAATAATTAAGGTACAATAACTTAATTTTTAAATTATTTATTAGCTTCACCTAAAAACTTAATAACAAAAAACTTAAAATGTGCATTAAAAATTTTTTCATTGTAATTTTAGTAGTTTAATGCCATTTTTTATACGCACTTAAACTAATGAACCAATTTAACATTACTAATAATATGTTGATGAATCTTTGTTTTGTATAACTTCAAAAATAAGGTCTGGCATTGATTCAACTAATTTTTGGAGAAAATCACTGTCAATTTCTTCCCAGACTTGTTTAATTTTTAGTTTTAACCCCGTTATTATCATGATGGTTTCATTCTGTGTATTTCATGCATAAGCTTTACGGGTCATGTACACCCACAGATTCTCCATTGGATTTAAATACGGACTGCAAGACGGTCAGTCTAATAGTGGAATACTATGTTCATTAAACCATGATTTATATTAGTTCGAGACATAGATTGCAGCGTTATCCTGCTGGTTATGAAATCTTCATCAATTTTTTTTTCTTCCATAAATGATCTCTTATTTACATCTTCCCACAGTTCATTATAAACTGCACCGTTCCTTATGATGTTACAATCTATTCTCAAAATGTGTGGAAGTGACAGGAAGGTCAAGTTTATTATACCCTACATCACCATAAATGGTTGGGGTATTATGCGTTTGTGCTAATATTTGTAACGCATAGAAAAAGTTATCCAACATCCACCTTAAAGTATACCAATCGACGCAGAATCGCTTTTTAAACCGATCTAATGATGTCCCTCCATCCGTCTGCCTGGCTGGACGGCTTTCTGGCTGTCTATGTAAACTTTGTGCACAAAGTACGGATCGCAATTTTAAAGATAATTCAATGAAATTTGGCACGTGGGGCTTTTATGATACAAAAACGAAGCCTATTGAAGTTAGTTGTAATTGGTCCATTATTTCATCTAGCCCCCATACAAATGTTCCCCCTTAAAAATAAAAATATTTTAATGAAATTCGGTACAAAGAAGTTCTGTACAAGTATCAATCTTTGTACCAAATTTTATGAAGATCGGTTCACAATTGATTATAGCCCCCATATAAACCCCTCTTGCAAAAATCACTTTTCCGTACATAAATCTCATACGAATGTTAGCATCAAGATAATATTCGACACAAATAAGTTTTATGTACGTAGAAAGAACATTGTCAAATTTTATGAGAATCGATCCGTAATTTTCCATAGCTCCCATATAAACCCATTTCCAGGAGTCACCCTAAAGTGCAAATTTAGTTCGATTGCCTTGACAGAATAGTCAAAATGATTTCAGTAGTGGGAGTAATTGGTTCTACTAACTAATTTATTACTTTCAAGAAGCTTTATCTCATTAAAATTATGATTTTATAGGCATAAATATAGAAATTTTTTAAAACTAATGATTTTTTAATAATTAATATAGAAATAC